>OZ025302.1:166680561-167880561 GCA_964019185.1 Maratus speculifer | reverse complement strand
TCCCCCTATTTATACTTATTCAATGAACACCTAATAACAGTCACGGAATCGCCTCATCAGAATGATCCTAATCTAAATTTTGAACGAAAACTTAATTCTGCATGAAAATCCCATTTATATCAATTAAGGGGAGGTGTATGAGCCCCCCGTTTCCCCTCTTATACATATCGAATGAACTCCAAAAAGTAATCAGGGAAGCGCCTTGTCAGGATATACCTACATACAAAATTTCAAGTGGATCGGATATTTTTATCACGAGTTATCGCGTTACGCACGAACGAACATACAGAACGGACGGGCACTTAATTTCTCAGGCTATGATAGCCTGTGAGCTAAATAAAGAATACTGCCCAGTTAAACTGATGGCATTGAGCTCACAGGCTACAAATACTAATTGTACATTAAAGCCTTATATTTTCAAGGGTTAATTCCGTTCGAAAAAAAATTAAGAAGGGGAAACAGCTCTCCCCTTTCCTCTTTTTTTATACTTAATCATTGAAACTCCTATACTATCAAAGACATGCTTTATCATATAAAAAATCTATATCCAAAATTCAGAGCAAATGAGATAATTCTTAATAAAAACCCATTTAGCATTTATATAATTTAAAAGGAGTTATCCCCCTCTTTTATACTTAACCATTAAACTTCCAAAACTATTCAGAGATTTGAACGAAATCTGACAATTCTGCTTGAAAAACCCATTTATATAAATTAAGGGGGGGGGGCATTAGAACCCCTGTTCCCCTTATTTATACTTATTCAATGAACACCTAATAACAGTCACGGAATCGCCTCATCAGAATGATCCTAATCTAAATTTTGAACGAAAATTAATTCTGCATGAAAATCCCATTTATATCAACTAACGGGGGGGGGGGGCATTAGAGCCCCTGTTCCCCCTATTTATACTTATTCAATGAACACCTAATAACAGTCACGGAATCGCCTCATCAGAATGATCCTAATCTAAATTTTGAACGAAAACTTAATTCTGCATGAAAATCCCATTTATATCAACTAACGGGGGGGGGGCATTAGAACCCCTGTTCCCCCTATTTATACTTATTCAATGAACACCTAATAACAGTCACGGAATCGCCTCATCAGAATGATCCTAATCTAAATTTTGAACGAAATCTTAATTCTGCATGAAAATCCCATTTATATCAACTAACGGGGGGGGGGCATTAGAACCCCTGTTCCCCCTATTTATACTTATTCAATGAACACCTAATAACAGTCACGGAATCGCCTCATCAGAATGATCCTAATCTAAATTTTGAAAACTTAATTCTGCATTAAAATCCCATTTATATCAACTAACGGGGGGGGGCATTAGAACCCCTGTTCCCCCTATTTATACTTATTCAATGAACAACTAATAACAGTCACTGAATCGCCTCATCAGAATGATCCTAATCTAAATTTTGAACGAAAACTTAATTCTGCATGAAAATCCCATTTATATCAACTAACGGGGGGGGGCATTAGAACCCCTGTTCCCCCTATTTATACTTATTCAATGAACACCTAATAACAGTCACGGAATCGCCTCATCAGAATGATCCTAATCTAAATTTTGAAAACTTAATTCTGCATGAAAATTCCATTTATATCAACTAACGGGGGGGGGGCATTAGAACCCCTGTTCCCCCTATTTATACTTAATCAATGAACACCTAATAACAGTCACGGAATCGCCTCATCAGAATGATCCTAATCTAAATTTTGAAAACTTAATTCTGCATGAAAATCCCATCTATATCAACTAACGGGGGGCATGAGCCCCCCGTTCCCCCTCTTATACATATCGAATGAACTCCAAAAACTAATCAGGGAAGCGCCTTGTCAGGATATACCTACATACAAAATTTCAAGTAAATCGGATATTTTTATCATGAGTTATCGCGTTACGTACGAACATACATACAGAACGGACGGGCACATAAGCTCTCAGGCTATGATAGCCTGTGAGCTAAAAACTATACGCGAAATTAAAATTTACTCCAAAATATTTGATTAATACTTAATTTTTAAAAATCATAAGTCTGTTTCTTTGCGATATTCAACTAATTTACAACAGTCATTTTAATCCGCGATATTCGATGTTTTTAAATGGCCTGCCCTTTGATTTTTGTCAGAATGATCTCGTATTTTAAAGAGCTTAAAAACGAAAATGAAGCGCCAAATACCTATTAAAAAAAAAAATATGTATGTTGTGAAGAAAACTACAATTAACCAGATTTTCATTTTTACAATCCTCTAAAAATTCAGATTTTTTGTAAAAAAAAAAAAAAAAAAAAAAAAAAAAAAATTAAAATGACCATTTTTTCCATTGAAAAACATTGCAGTAGCTAAAAAACCAGCCTACTACCTATCACAGCCCCCTCATTATTTACCAAAATTTCACTTTGTATTTTCGAAGAGTCATGCGCATTAAGTTTCTCCTCCTATGTCTTACTCCGTGATTCTTCCATTATACAGATTCATTTTTGTAAACGATAATGAAACCTGCGTATTTCTGCCAGTAAATAAAAATCATTGAGTCAGTAAAAATGGATAAAATGAGGCATTATTAAGCATGTGAAATATTATTGTAGTATCAAAATTTCTTATTTAAAAAAATATATATTTAAATAAGGAAAGGAACTTATAGATCTGCATTTTGTGAAAACGAAATACTTTTAATGTTGAAAATAACTGCAGAATTTATACTTCAAACCGTAAAAGAACATTAATCTTTCTTAAATTAAAAATGTATTATTTCAGAGGAAAATATACATCTTAATATAATCGTTTATTAAAATTGGTTGGAAATGGCCCATATTTTGATGATCATTGCTTTTAATCATATAATAATTTCTCTGTTATTTTTTATGAAATTTTTAAAATACCTTTTTTGTAAAAATTACAGTATATTTTTAATGAATGAAAATTTGTGAAAATTCAATTATTTACATTCAATTGTAAAAGTAATTTTCTGTGTTCAGAATTCAAATACACAATTTATTTTTATTATGGCAAATGATTTACGCAGACGATACTTACGAATTTCAAAAGAATTGTATTGTGATATTTTTATAAGTGGCAACAAAAGAATTGTAAACAATTAAAATTATTAAATTCGTTATAATGTTTTATTCGAATTTGAAGGTTGAAATTGGATCAAATTAAACATTATTTACTATTAAAAAGTAATTACTATAATATTATTTTTATTATGTTTCTCATTTAAAAAATATTATGAAATGTAGTATTAGTTCTATTGTAAAAAATGCCTGGAAAACGAAAAAAATTCTGGTTTAAAAGAACGCGAACATAATTTAGCTTTAAGGCAAAAGGCTAAGATATCAGCGTAAAAAACAGCGACATGAAGAAAATAATGTTTTTGTTTAATAAAGATGCAAAAATAATATTAAAAAATATTGTTACTTTCAAATATACAGTGTCTCACAAAAGTGATGGGACACTTGTGCTTTATAAAAAGAAACTGCAATAAAATAAATAAACAAACATGTGCAAAACTTTTTTGGGTGTGTTTCATATTTAAAGTTAGTAACAATTATTACATAACATACATTTTGTCAAAATATTAAAATATTAATTTAGTAAAAATACAATTGTTCAAAACGGAGCAAAAAATGCTCATATAAGTGATGGGACACTTACTTTTCCATCAAATATTTATCCAAAAATTTTACTTTTTAAAAGGTTTTAATATTTTGTTGGATTTTCTTTTACTTTTAAAACATGATTTAATCTTTTTGGAATGGATTCGACTAATTTTTTTGTGATTTCTGGAGTGATTTTACCCCATTCTTCTTGAAGCACCGATTTTAGTTGTTGTTTTGAAGAAATGGTGTGTTTGCGAATTCTTGATTCCAATTCTTACCAAATATTCTCTATGGGATTTAAGTCTGGAGATTGTGGTGGTGTTTTTATTATTTCAGGACAGTTATATAGCAGCCAGAGTCTAACGTTCAGAGCAGTGTGCTTGGGGTCATTGTCCTGGTAGAATTTAAAATCGTTATGAAGGTTCAATTTTCGTGCTGAAGATTTCAAATTTTGCTTTAAAATATCAATATACTTGTACTGATCCATCATACTGTCAATAAAAACAAGATTACCAACTCCAGCGGACGACATACACCCCCATACCATAACTCCTCCTCCACCATGTTTTACTGTTGGTACCAAGTTCTGTTTGCGAAATTCTTCCCTGGGTTTTCTCCACACCAAGATTCTACCGTCAGAACCAAATATATTAAATTTACTCTCATCAGCAAATATAACTTTATTCCAGTAATCAGAATTCTTATTTATGTTGGATTTTGCGAAAGCTAGTCTGAGTTTTCTATTCTTTTCACTTACGAAGAATTTTTTCCTGGCTACTCTACCGTGATATCCAGCAGATCGGATTACCCTTCTAATAGTCTCAGGATTAACAATTATTCCATATAATGCTTGTAAATCAGCAGTAACTTTTGAAGCACTATTTCTTGGATTTTTTTTAATATTTCGAAAGATAATTCGCTTTATTCCATTGGATAGCTTTGATGGTCGGCCAGGTCTTCTTTTATCCTGAATCATATGATTCTTTTTATATCGTTTAATGATATTGAAAACTGTTGAACGACTCAAGTTAACTGTTTCAGCAGTTTTTCTAATAGATTTTCCACGTTCAATATGCAAATTAATAACTAATTTTCGAATTTCAGGCGAAGTTTCTTTTCGTTTAGCATTCATGGCTACACAGAGCTAAAAAACACAAAAATTCCAAAACAAACTGGAGAGAAATACTGCAGACGATTTTATAAATTATTGCCAATTGCTTTTAAGTAAAAATAAAACCCAAAAAATATTTTTATTGCTTATTTCAGACGATTTTTGTTGCATATATAATGGTGTCCCATCACTTATGTGAGCTATTTTTTGCTCCGTTCTAAACATTTGTATTTTTATTAAATTAATATTTTAATATTTTGACAAAATGTATGTTATGTAATAATCTTTACTAAATTTAAGTATGAAACACACCCACAAAAAAATGTGTACATGTTTTTTTTAATTTATTTGATTAGTTTCCTTTGTAAAGCACAAGTGTCCCATCACTTATGTGAGACACTGTATATCTTATGAAATAATTATTCGTGAATCCAATCAAAACATAAATTTTGCTAGTTATAGATTATTATTGTACTCTTTGACTTACATGTCTTTAACGAATATCCTAACCTTGTGGCAGATTTCGTGCGAAAAGTGATATACAGCGATCTTATTTAAATGAATTGTACAAAACTTGGCGACTTTACAATTCGATTTTATTAAATAAAAAATAAATAATAAATAATATATGTGACATACTTATAAAATTGTTTATGCATTTTGTATGGAAAGTCTTTTAAATTCCTTAAATTTCGTCGATAAAGGATGTTTTGCTGCACAAACTGTAAAAATACGAAAAGTACAAAATTTCAAAATGCAAGCTATATTTTGCATTTTAATTCCGGGTTGTTAAATTTGACGATTTTATCGCTATCTGGTACTTCTTATTATAGGTACTTTTTTTACTTTTGCAAATATCTTGGCGCAGGAAGGGTTTTAAAAAATTAGATTTATTTCCAAATGATACGAACAACTATACAAATAAGATTCATAAACTATTATACTTGATTATGCATGCATAAAATTTGCTTCTGTTTACACGTACTAGATAATTTTTCTTTGAATGTACTTACTTCTGCATGTAACAATAAAATAATGGCTTAAGTAATTAAATACATTGCATACATATTGTTTGTCTGTATGAAACATCAAATAAGTAGCCAGAAAATAAGTGCGTAAAATTTCCTTCTTTTACCGAGTTCATTTCTTTTTTCTAGCTAATGCGTCTATAGCAAAAAAGTATTTCGGAATTTCCATATAATGACACATCAAAAATGCATTCTCTTCGTGCTTTACGTGCTTTTACTTACCCATCATACGCAGTATAGGGTAAGTCTTATAATCGTTTTGAAAATTAAAAAAAAAAAAAAAAATTACGGATTTACACGTTTCGGACACTGAAGATTCCGAAAAACATATATTTAGAAAAAAAAAATTGCCGTCCGTCCGTCTGTGTGTCTGTCTGTCTGTCTGTAACCGCTCTATCTCCCGAACAAATTGAGATAGAAACTTGAAATTTTGTATGTGTTTAGTATGTAAGAATAGGACGAAGCCTATTGAATATCAATAACCTCGTTTATCCGGAACTATTTTTTTCGGACTCTCAAAAAATTCGTTCTGATGAAAGGTATATAAAAATTTTCGATTTTTTTTATTTTAAGGAATGGACGTAAAAGGCAATAAAATAGCACAACTTTTGCATATAAAACGAAGTCGATCGGATTATTAGTTGTTGAGATATTTCTAATCCTGTTTTCCACATTTTTTGATTTTTCATGACCCTGTATTTTACTGAAGTTTCAATTCAAAGATACATTTTAATTGGAAATGAGACACTTAATTCGATGCAATAAACCGTTAGTTAATATGATTATTATTTTTGGAGTTATAAGGATGTTTCTTTTATGCAATTCAGTGCTACTTGAATAGTTTGGCGTTTTATACAAGTTGTCGAAATTGTTTCATCAGCAATTCATTAATAGAGCATGATTATGAGTTAAAAATACTTATATATACGTTTATATTTTATTTTGGAATTGCAATGCATTTTATAAATAGTTTACAGACGTTTTGTTTCCATGATGGGTAAGTATTACGGTGGCTCCCAACGACTAGTTTCAGTATAAAGTAGAACTTGCACAATTGAATGGTCCATACTCAACACGTAAACAATGTGAATAAAATGGTTCCAAGACGATAAAATGACAAGACTTTTGTTTTACTTACCCATCATACGTAGTATAGGGTAAGTCTTGCAATCGTTTTGAAAATCGAAAAAAAAAATTGACGGATTTACACGTTTCAGATACTGGAGATTCCGAAAAACATATTTTTAGAAAAAAACATTTGCCGTCCATCCGTCTATGAGTCTGTCTGTAAACGCTCTATCTACGAACAAATTGAGATATAGACTTGAAATTTTGTTTGTACTTAGTAAGTAAAAAATGGGACAAAGCCTATTCAATATCAGTAACCTTGATTATCCGGAATTTTTTTTTTTTTTTTTTCGGACTCTCGAAAAATTCGTTCTGATGAAAGGTACATAAAATTTTTCGATTTTTTTTATTTTAAGGAGTGGACGTAAAAGGAAATAAAATAACACAAATTTTTCATAAAGAACGAAGTTGACCGGATTATTAGTTGCCGAGATATTCGTAATCCTTTTTTTCACATTCTTCGATTTTTCATGACCCTGTATTTCATTCAAATTTCAATTCAAAGATATATTTTAATTGGACATGAGACGCTTAATTCGATGCAGTAAACTCTTAGTTAATATGATTATTATTTTGGAGGTATAAGGAAGTTTCTTTTGCGCAATTCGATACTGCATGAGTAATTTGGCGTTTTGTATAATTTGTTGAAATGGGTTCATCAGAAATTCCTTAATAGAGCATCTACGTGTTAAAAATATTTAAATATAGTACGTTTACATTTTATTTCGGAGTTCCGATGCATTTTATAAGTAGTTTACACATGTTTTATTTTCATATTTTATATTATGCATATCCATGATGGGTAAGTATTACGGTGCCCCCCCCCCCAACAACTACTTTCATAACATGATGAGTTTTCTTCAATACACATTCCTTCTTAGGCATCTTCTTTCCCGTAGCGTAGTAAACTAGGTATTATACGGTTAAATGTCTTTTTTTTTTAATATACAAACTGTGCAATAAAATCTGGTTATTTTATTATATTAAGTATGTAAAAATGTTAGAAAGTAACAAACGGCAATTGCCTATTAAAACAATCTGGTAGCGTCAACGAACAAGTACATTATTTTCAATTTGAGACATCTTTTTGACAAATTGTAATCTTGAACATCCAACCATCTCGACGGTCAAGGTTATGTTTAATTTATCTGCAAATGGCATGTGTGTATCATTGTGATTCATTTATCGTACATTTACAAATGGAACATATTAGCTTTACTTCAGCTAAAATTGTCAAAACAATTGTTTATTTGTACCAAAATTGTAAAGAAAACTGTTTCATTTTTCTTACTTTTTTATTTTATCTTCTGTCTCTTATTTTTTAAATAAGATACCCTGGGGTAATAACGCCCCGTTAAGGTTCTATCAATTTTCACGACTCAGTTTTAGTTTCTATTTTTCAAACAAATATATGATTTGATAGAGCAACTCATTGACTATCTATATAAAACAAATAATTAAACAGATATGTATTCATAAAATGTAATGGCGTGATTTCTTGACCAATGCTATTTGGCGTTATTACCCACCTATATGGATAATAACTCTATGCAAACAAAACTATGAAATAAGATGAAATAATAGAATGTAGATTGCCCATTTCTAAAAATACAAACTCTAAAAACTTAGAAATTGACAAATTGCATTCTAAGCTATTGAAAATGTTCAATTTTTTGTAAAAGTGTAAGAAAAAATAAAGGTGTGGTGTGTGTGGGGGGGGGGGGGGTGGAGGATAAGGCAAAAGAATATCAGACCGTGAGCTTTTTTTTTGCTTAAAAAGGACCGCTTAAATAGAATTATTAGAAACATTGCACAGTTTTAACTGTGTTTATTTGAATCAGTATTTAGGATGTAGCTCGGCCACTGTAGGGAATCAACCGCGGTATTAATGCCAAGGATTGGCGTTATTACCCCGTTATAGTTATTGCGCTGTACATTTTAAATTACAAATTATCTCGAGAAGATATCCAAAATCTTCAACAACATTTTGAAAGTCCATGAAATGTACTGCAAATTTATGTAATTAACAAAGTATTTCCGGATAAAAAAAAATAGTCTTCACATCGCAAAACGGATCTCGCAAATTTTAGATCAAGCGTTAATTTTAGTTGCTTGTAAAAACAATAAGACCTAAAAATGAAACAAATTAACTTGAAGCTGTTTTTTGCGATTTATATGACCCAAAACCCTTCTGCGCAGAGCACATGGGTGTCATTTACCCGATTGTTTCATAATTATGCAAAATATTAGCACTTGGCGTTATTACCCCGCCTGGCGTTATTACACCAGACCACCTTATTTTTTTTTTTAATTCTTTTAATAATTTTACGTTTCAGACATGAAGATGATAAGCAATTCATGCGAATTTTCAGATGAACGAATTCAAGTTCACGTTTCAATAATTGGTAGTTATAGTATGGAGTTGGCTAAAATTGTCAAAATAATTGTTTATTGCTACCGAAATTTTGAAGAAAACTTTTTTCAATTTTTTTACTTTTTTATTTTATCTTCTTCCCTCATCATTTTTTAAAAATATTTTTTAAATTATTTTAATAATTTCATATTTCAGACTTGGAAGTGATAAGCAACCTACGTGAATTTCCAGATGAACGAATTCAAGTTCAGATCTCGGTAATTGTTGGTGATAACATGGACTTCTCTCGTACATGGAAAGTTAAAGTTCCGTTTAATTATTCTTTGTATCAGGTGCTGGAAAATATTGGAACTTTGGAACCTGCTTACAAGTAAGTGTAAAACAAGTGGTTATGTGTGATCGCAGATCGACATAGAATTTCGTTTAATATTTCTTCCAAAACAACTTATCTTTAATTAATAAATTCAAATTGTTAATTTATTATTATTAAATTTTTACATAGATGGTAGCAGTAATAAATTTAATTTAAAAATAATTACAAAAGGAAGCTATTTTTTAATCAAATTAAAAATGTATAAATAAAGTTACTTGAATAAAATCCCAAATTGTAAATTTTTTGAAAATCCAGAGTTTGAAAATAATTAGTAGAGTTGAAATATAAACAAATTTTTAAATTTCTAAAAGTGAAAAAAATTGTTTAAAATTAAATCTAAAATGCTAAATCATTAATAAATCGCAAAAGTTCTTTAAAGTAAAAAAAAAAAAAAAAATGAATATAAAAAATATATTATGTATGTCAGATGAACAAAACCTAATAGCGTAAACTCTTAAACTGGCGAAAATACGAAATTTCTTTTTATTAAATTCATCTTAGTATGAAAATTTCACGAGCCATCATCGGGGATCAACCAAGAACCCTCTGTTTGCTAGTGAGTTGCTTTACCTTCAAGCCATGATGCCTAGACGCAAAACATAGAAATTAAGGTTCTCTTTTGAAATTTAAATCGCAAAAATGAAAGGATGACATTGAAAAAAGTACTTTAATTAAATAATAGACTTTTTCAAAATTTTATGATTTATCGTATGACACGATGCATTCAGCTGTAAATACGCAAAATTTGAAGTATCTGACTTATACACTTTTTATGACGAACAGACAGAGGATAGAGGCGGAAAGGGTTTTTTCAGATGAACAAAACCTCAAAAACCGGAAGAAAAGGTTGAGAGGAAGGGAGAAATCTCTCCTTTTTTTTTACTATATAACGGCACTTCCCAGAGATGTGCTATGTTGAATTAGTTCATAGAAAATCAAAGAAGTAATTTTTTTATCTATTATACCACGAAAGCTAAAAATAGTATTATATTTCTAAAGTTCATTATATAGATTCCAACTCTGCAGAATTGTGTTTAAAATCTGATTCAGATGTTTAAAACAGAAATTTGTTCTTACAAAATCAATTTCTATAATTTTTAATTTATAGTTCTCGGTTTTAAAAAATATTGTTTTGTGCCAGAAAGTTTACTTTATAAAAGAAATCAAACAAAGCTCATTGAAGAATACTCTACATTTTAAAAATAAAATTTCTTGTTCGAACAGATTTATTTAATCTAAACATCATGAAACGAATTATGATAATTGAAAAAAAAAAAGTTTTGATAAAGGTATCTATACTGAAGGTATATTTAAGTAGAAATTATACATAAGATCTAAAATATCATAATGAATTACAAGCATTTTCATCTTTGTTCCACTTTATATTGTGTTATCGTTTCCCGCCTTGTTTTTTTTTATACACTAAATAATGCATAGGGGAGAGGGGGGGGTTAGTGTGGACCAGGGGTTAGTGTAGACATTCAAAATAACAATCTATATAATAAAGGCCAAACGTATCTGTGCGTAACGCATACGTCATTTTACGAATGGCAACACTTTCCGATGACATTTCATTTTTGCAGTTTTCGCTACTGCAAATTTTTAAACTTATAGACATCGTACACTTTTAATCTTTATACCGTTGGATAGAAAAAAAAATGCACTTTTAAATGCAGTTTGTTTCAAAGCTGTATCTCAATTTGTTTTTAAGTTATTAATTTTTTTGTAGTTTTAAATTCAGATTTTTTAATTGTGGCAACTGAAGTACTCCATTTCTGTAGAAAATAAAGGGAAAAAAATGAAAAAAAAAATTATACTGCATCTTTTTGTTGCCATTTTATGATAAAAACAGAAGAAAAAATGGAATTAAATAAATTAAAAATATTATCTCTTATAATAGCCCGTAAATTTTTATTTTATTCTTACTTATCAAAAATTTTAAACTTTTGACCATTGTACATTTTTAATTTTTACACCGTCTAATTGAAAAAAAAAAATGTACTTTCAGATGCAATTTTTTTTAAAGCTGTATCTTAATGGACTGATTTACTATGGTTTAATTTATTTCCATCTCGTGCGAAAAATACTACGAAAAAATACTAAACAAACTGCACTTAATAGTTCAAAATTGGTCTCCGACTTATCTTCCATGGCGAATTCAAAATTCTATCAACAAGTAAATATAAAAGGATTATAATGTAATAAAATTACAAATTCAACCTATAAGGTTTTCTGCTGCCGAATTGGATTTTTTCTTTTTTAAATATAAATTTTTTAAAACTGTATCTCATTTCACTAATTAGAAAATTTAAATTTTTTTAATTAAACAGAAAATGCATTAAAAAGCTATAACCCAAATAAAAAGAAAAATAGGGGGGGGGGAAGCTTTTTTTCTTGAAATAAATGAAAAAATAAAAACACGGATTTTGGAAGAGTTAAAAATAAATGACGAAAAGGGTTACTCAGATATTTTGGTAAAATAATTTTGGGTAGTACTCTGTTATCCCGTCGACCGATGTCGCCAAATTATACAAATCGCCAAACTAATAGCCAAATTATACATATTGACATAATTTTTATTTTAAATAATAAAAAAACAAATAAGTAGTAGATTATTAATAAAAATACAAATAAAAAATCGAAATAAAAATAACTTAATAACGTTTTAAACACGTGTATCGTATTTAATGTCATTAAATAGACATTCACGATCATCCATTATTGACATTTAATCTTATAATTTGGCGATAGTATTTTAGTCGACGGGATAACAGAGTAGTACCTAATTTTGTTTACTATTAAATTTTCTGCCTTATATTCGTAATCTGTTCTTTAACCTTTCTGTTGTTGCTATAGTTACGAATTCTGTATACTGTTTCGTGCGCCTATGAATTTATCATAAACTCGGGATTAAAGTATAATGAAACATACATAATACTAATATCGTTTTCTAACAAGACTGTAAATGAGATGATTTTGTTCATTTTTCTTCTGTCTGTTGTTAATTCTGAGCAGTTTATTTAGCCAGCTTAGAAGATAGTCTTCTAGAAGTGAGTATTAAAAATTAAAACAAGTAAGACAAATCATGCGTTAAGCATAGATTATAAAACACTTCCCATCACTTCCTGAAATCTTAAACAAAACTTCATTGTTTAGGGGAAGAAGGTTAATGTATATAGCCAAAAATGTTTTTCAATACTTTTGAACAAACCTATATTTGACCTGTCGGTTGCTAGATATACTATATAATGAGGAAATTTAGTTTAGCAAGATAATGCATTGCAGATTGAAATTTCTTTCAGCAATTTATACTAAGAGATGGAAACATACATGAATACTTTTATTCGGCCCTGTAGTTTACCAAGTAACTGTATTATACGCCAGTATTTAGTTAAAATTTATTTTAAACTAAAACACTCTTAAAACTACTGAAATCACATTCTTAGAAATAATCATTCATAGGCGTCCATGTACCCATTTCGTTGCATGTCCCTATGTATATCATTTCATCTGTATTCTACAAATATTTTTTGTAAACTAAATGCAGTTCAGTGTAAAAATGTATAACTTTTTTATAAGCAACCTTTAAATAATTTACTCTCATATTCAATAACGTTTGCGAGCTCTCTTGCATAGCCCTGTATATCAGCTATAGCATTTATATAAACCATATAATATGCATAGATTTAGTGAAACTAAAAAGCGCATATCATAATTAAAATGCGTTTCATCCATACATCAGCCATCATCAGATACATATGCAGTACTTCCGAGAGAATATACTATTTGAAATCTTTCATGCTTCCCAGCAAATGTTATGCACTTCGTATTATACATCACTATATCCTGTAACTTATACTAAGCCTCAACAACATATATCATTTTTATTATATATGAAGTAGTTTAATATAACTAAAATATGTCGCACACAATTCCCCTTTTTACCATTATGTAATGGAATTCTTTTGTGTGGCCCCGAATAATAGCTATTTTTTCCATCGCATACTTTCCAGAATGCGTATTTTAATACATTTTGTAAATGAAAAAAAATTGTAATATGTTTGGCAGGATGTAATATCTTAGAATTTTTTCCCCCATAGGCTGTAATGTAACGGTAAAAATTTGACTGTCTCTCTAAATAAACTAATCGTGCTCGAAACTTCATTTGAAACAAGGTTCGTGCTAGGATAAATCTATATTATAAAGGCCAAACGTATCTGTGCGTAACTCATACGTCACTTTTCGAATGGCAACACTTTCTGATGAAATTTCACTTTTGCAATTTTCATTACTGCAAATTTTTTAACTCCTAGACATCGCACATTTTCAATCTTTACACCGTTGTGTAGGGAAAAATTACTTTTAAATGCAATTTGTTTGAAAACTGTATCTTAATTTGTTTTTGAGATATTAATTTTTTTGTAGATTTTAATTTAATTTTTCTGAAGGTGGCAACTTGAGTATTCCATTTCTGTACAAAGTAAAGGAAAAATAGCCATAAAGTAAAAAGAAGAAATAAAAGAGGACTTATGGTGGCTGTGAGTGATGCAAAAAATGTAACCCTGAAATCTGTTATATTAAGCCCAAACACAACCGCGTGTTTTCACAAAAAAGAAGGAAACTTTCAATGACATGTCTGTGGAAACTTTTAGTACTATAGTTTTTAGTTTATAATAAAATAAAATGCTACTTTAGAATGCTTAAATTTAAGCAGATCATTTTTATTTAGAGAAAAAATGCACGGCTGATGTCAAAGGATTTAGTACCCATTCAATGAGATTCTTTTTTTCCCTCCGGGTTGAATTTTTTTCGCCGATTTAGACAAGCAAACAAAGATGATCTTCGCAATAATTCCAGGTTTAATGTAATGTCCGATTCCCCAAATTTTTGTCCAGTTGTTTAAGATATTCAATTGTAATTATATTAAAATAACATTATTCGCTTAATGTATTTTTTTTTTTAAATTTCAGTTAAACGTAATAGTGCAGACGATATTTTTAGTTCTTTTTTGTTACCTGTCATTTTACCAGAAGGAAAATGCAAAACAAAATTATTTAATTTTTCTTTCTTTTTGGAATATTTATATTTTTACTGTTATTTATTTTTTACTTTACTTTTAGAACCATTTTTATTTTCCAAATATATTTTCAGAAAAGAAAAAAAAAGCATATTTTTCGGTACTTCTCTGTAATTTCGGCGCTCGATATCGCCAAATGATACAAATCGCCAAACTAATAGCCAAATTATACATATTGACGTAATTTTAATTTTAAATAATAAATAAAAAACAAAAAAAATCAAATAATTAGTAGAACATCGATAAAAATACAAATAAAAAGTCGAAATAAAAATCACTTAATAACGTTTTAAACACGTGTATCGTATTTAATGTCATTGAATTGACATTCACGATCATCCATTATTGGCATTTAATCTTATAATTTGGCGACAATATTTTGGTCGACAGGATAACAGAGTAGTATCCATTTTTCACATAGAAAAATGATCTGAAATAGAAAAAGAACGATGCAAATGACGAAATGAGATTTCATAATTCGCCAATATCCACTGTTTAAAATATAATTGAAAATTTGGTTTGGCATGATTTGTAAAGATCAAGGTTTGTGCATTTCACGGAAAATACTGCATCTTCTTTGCACGTTGAAGTGACGGAGTGCAATTGTTTGTGTATTTTAATGTTTATTATTTTAATTTGTGCTGTGCATTTTAATTTATAAAACGAATTTTAAATTTGTCATAGAGTTAACTTTGAAGCAAACTTTTTTGAAAAAATGTACGTGCAGTCATTTCTTTACGTTAGACATTTTAGTATGCGCGTAAGATTTTTCGGCGCTATTTGGTTATCCCGTTGACCAAAAGCTATCGCCAAATTATAAGATTAAATGCCAATAATGGATGATTGTGAATGTCATATTCAATGATATTAAACACGATACACATGTTAATACCATTTTTTATTTGTATTTTTATTCATGTTTTACTAATTTATTTGTTTTTCCGTTATTTAAAATAAAAATTATGTCAACATATATAACTTGGCTATTCGTTTGGCGAAAGTTTGGTTTTGCAGTTTTTTTTTTAATTTGGTGAAAATGGGCGAAGGGATAATCAAGTAGTACCGATTTTTCATATGCGCAAAATCTATATTGTAAGGAACAAATGTGTTTGTGTGTAGCACTGACGTTATTTTGCGAATGACAACATTTCAGGATAAAATAACTTTTTTCAATTTTTTAATTTTCTAAAAGTCACACATTTTCAATTTTTATTTCGTCATGTGAGAAAAGAAATCTACTTTCAAATGCAATTTGATTGAAAACCGTATCTCATTTGACTCATTTATTATGTGCTTATATTTTTCAAGCATTTTTCTTCTTTCTTAATCACTATCACGTATCTCCATTAAGAAATAATGGCACGCAATTTACTCATAAATCTATAAATATTGTTCCTGATAATTTTCCATTATAAAATTAAAATTGCATAAGTAATAAAATAAAAAAATGGTTAAAAACGCAGATTAAATTATTAAAAATTACAAATTCAACATGTAATCAAACAACTTAAATTTTACACTGCCAAATAAGAAAAAAGATACTTTGAAAATACTTTGAATTTGTTTGAAAACTGTATTTCAATTTACTGATTGGCTGTGGTTTAAAAAAAATCAGTTGCGAATTATTTTTAAATTTATCTCTACCGAGTGAAACTCGATTACGATATATTAATCTATTTGTCTTTAGAAAATATAAAGAGTTCGGAATTTGTTTCCAGCTAATATACTATAGCAAAATTAAAATTTCCTTTATGAATAATAAAATAAACTAAAATAAATGAATACAAATTTAACAGACATGTGATTGAATTACGCGCTTGAAGCACTGAAATGACCAGAAACAAAATTGCTGACGTAACGAAATCTTTGGCTATTAAATTCTGGCACGCGTCTAATACGGAAATTTGACTTTTGATAAACTTCATAGCTTTATTTGATTCCATAATTAATATTTTTCATTTAACCCTTTAACCTAACCATGTTTTTCCGCTGTGTAATGTTTTAATTCAAAGATTGATTTAAAATAATACTGAGATTTAAAATAATTTTGAATTTTATAAGATAAAAAAAAAATATGTAAAGTAATCGAATACAAATCTTCATACCAATACTTTTCACAGCCGCTAAACATTTAACCCTTTGAGGGATAAAGCACTTCAATTCTTAAAATGCTGAAATGATTGATTGACACCAGAATTTAAAAACAAATTTGTTTCAAAATATTTAAAAGCGTTTCTTCACGTATTTGAGAAAAGCAAAATTTCTATTTCAAATTACTGGCGTCAATGTGGCGTTTTGCAATTAAAATTAAGTGGGATATATTTTATCCCACCCCCTACAAGGGGTTAAGGGGGTGGGATAAAATATATCCCACTTAATTTTAAGGGGTTAAAAATGCTTTTTTTGAGTTAGTTAGCAATCTAAAACGCATATTACATGTAGAAAATTCATTAAAGTTTTTAATTTAAAAGATGGTTTTTATCTTTGCTATGTAACCCGGGAAACCCGGGTTCGATCTACTAGTTTAAATGATGTAGAAAAAATTACTAAAAAAGTTACACAAACTGACAACAATGTAATCTATACTAAGCAAAAATTTAGTTGCAAAGGGTTAAAAAGTTTTTGAATAGCAAGAAGTTTAATTTCATGCATGAAAAGTAAAAATAAAATTTCTGTTTCATTTTTGCAGCACAAAGAATTTAAATTTAGAATCCAATAAACAAGGTGCTATAAGACAAGTGTGACTTGTCTTCTTTATTTCTATAACCTTCATTAAGATATTAAATTGGTTAAATGAGTATAACTGAAGAATAACTTCACAATATTAGCGTGGGGTCCGTGTAGACACACTACTAGGGGTTAATGTAGACAGCTTATTGTACTGAATAATTTGTATTTTAAGTACTAAATTTATTATAATGTAAAGATTTACAGAAAGTATGTTAACTTATAAATTTAATTACTATATTAAACATCAAATAAGATTATTTTTCAGATAAATAAGGATATGTATTGAAATTTCCATCAAATCATTTCAAGCAGAAATTTGAAATTTTTTCTTTTGCTATTTTTTTGTTTACATTGACCAATTTTGCATTTTTAGAGGATTAATTTAGCCTTAATTTTAAATTAATTCAATAAAATAGAATATACTTTTTTTTAATATGTTGGTTAGAAGCATGCTAAATATCAACTGTTACGTTATTATAAATGAATCCCATCGTCACCATCTCTTAGATGTTGCAATATTGTATATTTTGTAGGCAGAGTGGAAAGTGTAAATGGTTTTAGTGTCTATGATGTTTTATAACTGCAGAAAAAAAGATCCAGCACATCATTTTGCTTTTCTTGATATGAAAAATAATTCCCTAATTAAAAATGTGGAATAATAGAAAAAAATCACACAACAACATGTGATTGTTGGTGTTACTTCTTTCTCCATAAACCCTTTAGACTGTAATTTAAACTTAGAAGTTTAAATAATAAGGAATGTTTGTGAAAAAATTACCTGTCCACACTAGCCCCTAACATATTTTGGTTTTGTCCACACTAACCCCTACAAGGGGTCAGTGTGGACACATGGATCAATGTTAAAAACTGCCAAATTTCTTACTGTTTAACTGTATTTATCATCATCTTTCCTGTATATTAATAAACAGAAAATATCATTCTTCAGTTTGAAAGGATTGCGAAATTTTAAATATGCTCACAGAATTTTATAAAATTAAATTAAAATTTTTTTGTACACACTAACCCCCCTCTCCCCTACTACACATAATAATTTTTAGACACTAAAAATACACTAAATGGGCCTTTTTATGAAAAACAAGACATTTTTCGAAACAGAAAAATACTGTAAAAATAACTGTATAAGTTAGTGAAGCTATTTTTCAAAGCCCAAATAATACATATGTAAGAAAATTTTTTTGATATTTCACTCTTAGCGAATGGCAATAATGCTTCACAGATAGCCGCCATCAATTAAATATCATGCAGCTAAAACGCCATCGACTTCAATTACTAATAATTTTGTTTTCTTTTTGACTAATTTTGTCTTTTATTTTATAATTTTGATATTTTTTATGTTACAGTTTATTATATGCAAGTATTTTTTCCGTTTTACACATTGTGTTGGGAATTTTACAGTAATATCACTTATGTTATTACCAAATAGAGTTGCAACAAAATTTCTGTCACGTGCATAAAAGAATAAACAGTGGTTTCTGAAATAGATACTGAAGCGAAAAATATCTATTATGTTATAGACATTTCCCAACCATATTTTTAAAATTATAACAAATAATATTTTATGCTGCCTCACACGTGACTTCACGGGTGCAACGTATCAGATAAAAGTATTTCAGAATAATAAATATGAATGGCGAATTATCAAAACGTGGGATCATTAAACGTTAACTATTAGTGATTTTTTTTTTTTTTCAAATTTAAGGCCAAATTTTTGTTACAATACAGTATATAAATCTATAAACTTATATATGTTACAGGCCAAACCCGATTTTAGGCCAAACTAGATTGGCCTAGGCCAAACTAGTCTATCCTAACGCACATCGGATAAACTAGTTTTTCCTAGGCCAAACTAGTCTATCCTAACGCTCATCGGATAAACTAGTTTTTCCTAGGCCAAACTAGTCTATCCGAATGCCCATCGGATAAACTAGTTTTTCCTAGGCCAAACTAGTCTATCCGAACGCCCATCGGATAAACTAGATTTTCCTAGGCCAAACTAGTTTGGCCGGACGGTCATTAGGATAAACTAGTTTAGCCTGCTAATCATTGGTTTGAATTAGTTTATCCTAGGTCGAATTAGATTGTCCTAGGCCAATTCAATTTGGCGTGTTTTTTTTTAATCTACAGACCGCCACGGCGCCAACTTTCTAGTTTTGATCTAATTTAGCCTAGGCCAATGCAGTTTGACGCGATTTTAGCTCATAGACTATCAAAGCATGAGAGCTAATGTGCTCACAGATTCTGTGTGCGTGTATGTAACCATGTACGTATGTATCATACACGTATGTACATACGTACGTATGTACATACGCACGTATGCACGTACGTATGTACATAATGCGATAATTCCTGATAGAAATATCCAATTTGCTTCAAATTTTTGACATAGATTTACCCTGATAACGAACTTTCCTGAATAGTTTCAAAGGTTCATTCGATAAGAATAAGGGAAGGGGAACAAAAGACTAATTCGCACCCCCCCCCCTCCTTTATTTAGTTAAGTCAGTTTTCCATGCAAAAGTATCAAATTTTATTAAAATTTTAGGTATAATATCATTTTGATAAGGTACATTCATGATTAGTTGTGGGTGTTCATTGTTTACATATAAAGAAAGGAGGAATGGGGGGGTAACACTCTTAATTTATGTAAATAGGTTTTTCACGGTTTATTTACCGATTTGTTTCAAATTTTGGATGTAGGTTTCTTCTGATAAGGCGTTTACCTGATTAATTTTGGGGGTTCTGAGTTTAAATATAAAGGTAGAGCGGATTATATTTTCAATCGGATAGAAACTTTTGGTTTTATGAAAAGATTTTTAATTTGTAACAGATATTGGTTTTCACACACGTCACTTCACGCGATATTGTTCATATTAAAAAAGTAAATATCCGAATCCTTTTATAAAAAAAGAAAAAGCTTAAATAAAGCATGACACTTGAAATTTAGGATGGGGGGTAAAGTAGGGGGACGCTAGATTTTTTTTTTTTTTTTTTTTTTTTTTTTTATTAAGCTCAGCGTTTTTTAAAGTTTTAGCTGCTAATTAAATATTACCATTTTTTGAAACTTTTAGAAACATAATAAAACACGATGTTAAATATTTTAGAAAAAAGATGCCGCGTTAAATACCACTATTTTCTATTTGTAATTTTTTTAAAAATGTTAAATTCTTGTTGGAATTGTTTGAAACTTTGTGATAGTTTATAACACATGATAAAAAAATTGTAAAAAAAGTCCCATTACGAAAGGGAAAGGGGGGGGGGGCAAACAAAATCAGGAAATATAACGGAAATTCTAGGTTGATCTATTTGAAACTTTAAGATAGTTTATGATACATGATATAAATTTATAAAAGTATATTTCGCGTTTAATGCCACTATTGACGAATAGTGATTTTTGCAAAAATCTTAAATTCTTGTTTTGAAGCACTGCGACATCGAGTAACATATCTACACATAGATTCTTTAACGGAGTTTTCTTAAGATACAGTTTTGTTGGTAATAGGGTGCGCTCCCTGGTGATGGAATGTGGAACTAATGCGAGCACCCTGGTGTTGGAATTTGGAACTAATACAACGTGATTTAGGTATGGACGAATGTTGAATCGAAGAGAAAGAAACATGATGATAAATATTTAAGAAAAAGGATTCCGCATCGAAATACTACTATTTTCTAATAGCAATTTTTGTAAAAATGTTAAATTCTTGCCGGAACGTTTTGAAAAATCCGTAACAACGTCTTTCAAATTCTAATTCAATCTGAAATTTAATGAAAATCTGTGTATTAGTACTATTTGAGATATAATTATCGCAGAAATCATAAAAAAAACTGGATAGAAGCGCTACCTATTGAGCCATTTACTCTAAAAACAAAAGAATATTAATTTTTATCAGGGACTAACTGAATTTGATGTTTGATAAAAATCCGTGATTTTTTTTTTTTTTTTTTTTTTTTTTTTTTTGAGATAGAACTATTGCGATAATCATGAATAATGCCACATAGCAGCGCCACCTGTTGCACGATTTACTCCAAAAACTAAAATTACTTTTGTACTTTTTTATATCAAGGAATAACAGAATCTGGAGTTTGATGAAAATTCATGCATTAGATCCTGAGATAGAGCTATTGCAATAATCACGAATAATACCGTATAGCGGCGCCAATTTTCAAGAGATTTACTCCAAAAACTACAGAATACTAATATATATCAGGGACTTACAGAATCTAAAGTTTGATGAAAATTCGTGCATTAATTCTTGCGACAGAGCTATTTCAGGAGTCGGGAAAATTGAGCACAACAGCGCCACCTATTGAACAATTAACATGAAAACGCAAAAAGAATTAGTTCATATCACGGATTCCGGAAGTTTGATTAGAATTCGTAAATTAGTTATTGAAATAGTGTTGATGCAAATCAGTAAAAATGCACTTTAGAAGCGCCATCTATTGATCTATTTACATGAAAAAGTAATCAGCATCGATTTATATCAGGGACTATCTGAATATTAATTTTTATTAAATTCCGTTCATTAGTTCTTGAGATACAGCTAATGTGAAAATTGTGAAAAATGTAGCATATCATAGCCTTGTTGAGTGATTTACTTCAAAATAGGAACAACATCAACTCATGTCATGGACGAACTGAATCTAAAGTTTGATGGAAATTTGATGGCATTAGTTATTAAGATAAAGCTGATGCGTACATCGTAAAAAAAATGCAAAACAGCAGTGCCACCTGATGAGCGATTTACACCAAAAACTAATCAGCATCAATTTAGATCAGAGACTACCTGAATATAAATTTTTATTAAATTTCGTTCATTAGTTCTTCAGCCACGTCCCCACAGCCTGCGGTAGCGTATAGCAGATGTGCTGCACACGTACTGCCGAATGCCCTCTTCCTTTTCGAACGAACTTCGAAGCGAACAAAATTTAAATCGTAGCAAGCTTGCTGAGCACGCACCGCCGAATGTAACCCTCCTTTTCGAAAGAACCTCGAAGCGAACGAAATTCGTACTATATCCCCGCTGTCCACGCCAGTCCGATAGCGGGCGAAGCCAGCAAGTTTTAACTAGCCACGTTATATTAGTTCCTAATTCCAACACCAGGGAGCGTACTCTATTATTAACAAAACTGTATCTGAATGAAACTCCGTTAAACAACCTATTAGTAGATATGTTACTTGAGGTCGCGATGCTTTAAAACATAGAATTTCCATTATATTTCCTGATTTTGTTCGCAACCACATCCTCTTTCACGCTTAAATGTAACTTTTTTTATAAATTTATATCATATGCCATAAACTATCACAAAGTTTCAAAAAGTTCCAGCAAGAATATAATATTTTTACAAAAATTACTATTAGAAAATAGTGGTATTTCGATGCAGAATCCTTTTTCTTAAATATTTATCATCATGTTTTTTTTCTCTTCGAGGTTCGTCCGCTTCAACATACGTCCGTTTCAAGATTTTATATAAAAGAAGGGGCCCGATAGCGGGCGAAGCCGGCTGGTTTGAACTAAATCGCGTCCAAATTCCAACACCAGAGTGTCGCGTTATATTAGTTACACATTAGTCCGTTATATTAGTCGCGTTATATTAGTCCTACATACGTACGTACATAAGTATGTACATACGTACGTACATACATACGTACGTACATAAGTATGTACATACGTACGTACATACATACGTACATGGTTACATACACACACAGAGAATCTGCGAACACATTAGCTCTCAGGCTTTGATAGTCTGTGAGCTAAAATCGCGTCAAATTGCATCGGTCCAGGCTAAATTAGATCAAAACTAGAAAGTTGGCGCCGTGGCGGTCTTTAGATTCAATAAAATCACGCCAAATTGAATTGGCCTAGGACAATCTAGTTCGGCCTAGGATAAACTAGTTCAAACCAATGAATAGCAGGCTAAACTAGTTCATCCTAATGACCGTTCGGCCAAACTAGTTTGGCCTAGGAAAATCTAGTTTATCCGATGGGCGTTCGGATAGACTAGTTTGGCCTAGGAAAAACTAGTTTATCCGATGGGCGTTCGGATAGACTAGTTTGGCCTAGGAAAAACTAGTTTATCCTATGGGCGTTAGGATAGACTAGTTTGGCCTAGGAAAAACTAGTTTATCCGATGGGCGTTAGGATAGACTAGTTTGGACTAGGCCAATCTAGTTTGGCCTAAAATCGGGTTTGGCCTGTAACATATACAAACATTAAAAGACAGCAATTATTCTGGAAAATTAATTATTAAAGCATATTAAAGCATTTAATTAATCAATCTACACGTGAAAGTTGAGCGTGTTTCTAAGTAAAATTATATTATTATAGGTACTAAATACACTTTATTTACACAAAACACATAATTATTTATAATAAAACATTATAATAAATATCTTATTATACATTTCAGGACATCAAATCATCTTTAAAAATAAATTTGCGAAAAAAAATCGGCGTTTAAATCGTTACTCAATTCGGACATTGAATTTCCTATTTGAGAAAAGTGCATTTATTGCCAAAAAAATGTTACGAAAATACATATAGATACTTTCAAATTAAACAAAAATGATTTTAAAGATAGATAAAAGAGATTAAAGTACTTAACTTGTTTTGCGTGAAAATAACAGCTTTGTCTCGATCGTTACTTTTGGACATAAGAAAATACAGAAAAAGTCTTTCTAGAAAAGTCCTTCTAACTTCAAAAAGCAATAAATTGGTAGTGCCATTTGTTAACAAAATTGTAAAACAATCATCCATTTCCTTTATGCATTCGCTATTTAACATTAGAATCTCGTGGAAACAAGTTAAAACTTTTTTTCTTGGTGCATTGGAACAGTTAACGTTGTGAATGTCCAAAATTAGCCACTTTAGTCAAAAAAATTAAAATTTTAAGATATTTATACAAAACTTTTAATGCAAATTATATTAATTTTTGTCTCTGAACAGAATAAAGAATTCAGTGAAAATAAAAATTAAAGTCAATGATGATTAAATTTATTTATTCAAAAGCTTAAAGTTATGATGCGTGTACAGATTTCACCTTTTGAAAACGTACCGAATGTTCTTTTGTTTGTTAAACCAATGTATTTATTGTATGACAAATGCCGTGTTAGACAGTTGTTTACATTTCTTAGTGATTAAAAAAACTTTTTTTTGTGTGAAAAAGTTTGTGAAAATATGGATGGTAAAACTCAACTGCACATTCAATAGTTTTCAAATTAAAAATAATCACGAAACAATGTGTGAAAATATGATTAAAATGATGAATCATTTAAATTTTAACAAAGCCCAATATATGAAATTTGAAAAGGATACGAAGAGAAACATATAAGAATTTTTCAAATTTACTTTAGAATGACATTTGCCTTCCAGTATCAGAATGAAATAAAAAGTGCTTTCGTGTCAAGGGTTAGTGCATGTTTATTCATTGATGCATTTTTGCTATCGTGGTAACTGTCAGATTTATCCTTGATGTTTAAAGAAGATATAGACATAGAAATCGTCAAATTTTCGAATAAAAAAAATATCACATTAAACATTTCTCTGTTATTTCATGCTTAAAATGACGTTTAAATCATGTTTCTATCTTAATTAGAAGAAGAAATGTTAGATTATTTCATTTTGGTTTGTTTTCGAAATCTAGCTTTCAATCAATGATTATCATGAAATGACTTCTTATGAAAATGCGTTTTTCTTCATGATAGATTTTTTTTCGAAATTTCTTGGATTTAAATCGTTATAACTCAAGAACCGTTAATGTTAAATGCTTCAAACTTGTAACATGTCTTTTTTTATTGTTTTACTTTAATTTTGATTCAGCAAATTTGAAAAAAAATATTGACTTTTGAATATAAGTTTTTTTAATGAAAGTTACATTTTTTTTCAAAATTTTAATTTAAAATTTTTAAATTTCTAATTAATATTTTTTTTAAATGCTGAATCAAAATTAAAATTTAGATATTTTTGTTTATTTAAATGTAAGAAAAAAATATTGAAATTCTACAAATATTTATTTTTTGATTTATTACGATTTTTAACTACCCCACTTTTTTAATAAATTTAAAAAATAATTTTTTTAACTACAAAAAGTTTTAGCATGCGATTTTGTTTACAAATAATGTAATTAACCATCACAAAAAATTTCAAAATTTTAACTCAATAAATAAAAATTATAAAATGTGTCCCGGGACCCCTTAACTACCACAACTAAAAATAAAAATTTATATTTCCTTTCACTGATTTTTTTTTTTTTATCAGGAAAAGTTTCACCGGGTTAGAAAGCATCCACAGAAGGAAATTTTATAATCATGATGGATTATCCTCTAATTTTAAACACAAATAAATGCAAAACACCTTTCCAGAGGAAAATTTGGAGGAAAGCCATTGACATAGAAAAATCATGGGGTGGGTGGTGACAGAAAAACATTTGTGCACCAAAAGCTGATCAGTAATAGCAAAATGTACACAGTTTAATGTGTAAAAGATTTTTCTGATGCTCCATACGAGCATATTCCTAAAAATCTGAAAAAATTGCAGAATGTTCTTCTCACGAAGATAGATAGGTTTATAGAAAATTTTTGGCGGAACCTCGATATAACGTCCGTAAAAAAGTAATGAAAATTTCCTTATTTGACGATGGAATGCAATTTCAAAAAGTATTTTTCAATATCAACGCTCTAAGGGAAAAATGTTTCATGTTGTACTTGATTAAATAAATTTAATTTAAATAACTTTATTTTTGTCAGCTTTAGTTTGTTTGAACTATAGTTTTTGATATTTATATGTATTTATATTAAAATTTAGCTATTAAAAATTACAATTCAAAACAAAATTCAAAATTTAAATTAACTAAAATTGCCCTTCAAGCTCAAAATTAAGTCCGTTTGAGCATTAACGATTTAATTTTGTTGCTATGGAAACGAAGTTTTTACTTTATCGATTTTGGTTTCGGATTTTTTTTTTATTATTATTAATTACTTTAACTTTTGGAACCGTTTGAAACCAGTTCTAAAATGAAAACTATCATAATATTGTAAAAATATAAACAAAATCGAAAAAGTAAAAAACTTGTTCGGTTGTAGATCGTCGTCAGCTATGTTAGTTAAAAAAAAAATCATGTGAAAATATTAAAATTTGAGCGAGATATTTGAAAATAACGTTCTCATAAACTTAACATTACCATATGAGTCTTTTTGAACGAGTCGAGTGGCCCCTTAAGGCACCACACTAGGCACAGAAAAAGACCCGGATGATAATGTAAAGTCTATGGGGACATTCTTTTCAAATATCTCGCCCAAATTTTAGTATTTTCACATGATTTTTTTACACAAGATAGCTGAGGACGATCTACACCGGCCTAGTTTTTACTTTTTCAGTTTTGGTTTCAGATTTAAAAAAAACTACTTTAACTTTCAAAACCGGCTTAAACCGGTTCTGAAATTGAAACTATCGTAACATTAAAAAATATATACAAGCAAAATACAAGAAAAAATAAAAACTAGACCGGTTGTGGATCGTCCTCAGCTATCTTGTGCAAAAAATCATGTAAAAATATTAAAATTTGAGCGAGATATTGGAAAAGAACGCTCCCATGGACTTTACATTATCATCCGGGTCTTTTTATGTGCCTAGTGTGGGGCCTTAAGATATTTAATTGGTATTTAATAAGTTGAGAAGTATACTCATTTAAATCGGGCATGAGAATAAATTTTATGCATAATTATGTATTTATATGAGTATTATATATATATTTTTTTACTTTTTGCATAGAGTCCAGTACAGTGTTTCCGAAGGAAAGCCATACGTAGTCGGTTTGGCTAAATTTCAAGATGATACGGAAGATGGATTGTTTTGGTTTATATACATCAAGCCATTGTTATCCTCTGAGAGTCCAAAACTTGTTGAAGAGAGTAAGTTAAAATCTTTTTAGTCCCTTATATGCCATTTCTTTCAGCCAGCAATTAAAGTGTTGTCTCTAAAAGAAATAAAGTTCCGTTACAGAAGCCAGGCGTAAAATAAACAGATATATCATTGTACTGATAAATACGGATAGTCTCTATTGCAATTTTTAAAACTTTTAAGCATCGCACATTGTCAATTTGTGTACTGTCTTATAGATGGGGAGGGGATGCACTTTTAAATGAAATTTGTTTGAAAATTGTATCTCAATTCATTTTTAAACATTAATTTTTTTTTCGTAGTTTTAGCGCCATTTTTTTTTTTTCAATTTTGACATAAGTACTCTATATCTGTAGAAAGTAAAGAAAAAATAGTTGGAAAATAGTTTTCCATAACAACTGAAAAAAAATTCTAATTAAAATGTTTGGAACACAAAATATATAATATGTACTTTAAAAATGTTCAGTTTTACTTAAAAGGACGTTGAAATAATCAAATAGAGATTGTTAACAGTTAATTTCATTTAAAATATCTTGGTATTTTCAAGCCTTAATCGAACTCTTCTGAGAATATTTTTATATCTAATTTTCGTTTATTTATACAAATGCCATATTTGTATTTGTATAAATAAACAAAAATTAGTTATAAAAATATTCTCTTGGGAAGAGCCTGATTAAGGCTTGAAAGTACTAAGATATTTTAAATAAATTTAACTGTTTACAATCTCTATTAGATTATTTTAATCTCCTTTTAAGTAAAACTGAATATTTTAAAGTTCATATTGTATATTTTGTGTTTAAAACAATGTGAAAATTGTGTTCCTTCATATGTTTTTATTTAATTAAAATGTTTGGTATGGTAAAAAATATAAATTTACGATTTCTAATAAAGCATGCAGCACCTATTATGAGCTATATTTAATTTTATGTATCCATATTAACGTTACGATCATGTGGATTGTTAAATTTTCTTTTGGTTGTGTTTCTTATTTGACGATATCGCTTTTTTGCTTGATTTTGTATATTATTCTGCGTTCGATTTTGTGATAGTGACGTCAAATGCATACTTTTCTGTAGATGTTGTTTAAAACTTGATTGCAAATACAGAATATCTCGGCGGATGCCAATAACATCCGCCTTAGGTAAAGCCGATGGAGATTTTTGTTAATAATTATTGTATCTCTGTCCACTAATCAGAAAACCCCTCACTAAATATAAAAAGTTAGGACACGTTTCTCGCCTGTTTTAAATAAACCTTTCTACTTTGCTATTATTTGTCTGGTTTATATAAACGGTTCGTATTAACAATACATTCCGTTTAACGTCGCGAGACAAAAAAAGTCACATTACAGCTGTAAAAATATCAGAAGATCGAGTCTGACAATTCCATCTGAACATATCTCTATTGCTCAACTTTCTGTTTCATATGAACAGTAATATGTTGCTCATACTTGTCTGTTTCATACCAACAGTTCTACATTGCCTGTTTATATAAATACTACTACAGTACTATAGTTTTTGAAATTGTCATCTGACAGAAATAGCACTATTTTTCTAGAAAGAAAATCCAAACATTGGGATAGTTCGTCTCGTATTACAGTTCTGTACTGCTTTACTGGTGAATATCATTTGCACAGCTTGTTTTACATCCTGGCAGTGGCGTAGCTAAGGGGGGGGGGGGGCAAGGGGGGCGTCCGCCCCGGACGCCGAGGCCTAGGGGCGCCAAATTGAGAGAAATTGTTATATATCTATATTGGGGAAGGGGCGCAAAATTTCTTGCTGGCCCCGGGCGCCAAAAAACATAGCTACGCTACTACATCCTGGTTTAATAGAAAATATCCATAATAAGCCCCCCCCCCAAAAAAAAAAAGTTATATTTGTACACATCATTAGAACGACAATTCTACAGGACTACAAGCATCTAAGGAATCAAATGCAAAGTTTTGATGAAAATTGATTATTTTTCATGTTATAAAACCAATGAATCGGAATAATGAAAACAATTATAATGGTGATTGCAGATTTTGTTTACATTAATTTCATTGATGGGTTATCACACTATTAATATTCAAAAGTGAATGTGATGCATGTAATATTCTTTAACAAGTTACGATATGGGAGATGTTTCATTTGAGATTTTTCAGTGAAAAGCTCATATTAACCTTTTAACCGGGCGCGCAAATTTTCATCACATGAGCGGGCGCGTGTTGTAAATTGTACAACAGGCAAAAAACAATCATTATATTGCTGCTTTATTTTAATTTTACAAATAATTTTACTTACAAATATTATATAAGTTATCTCTGATCGCAATTTATGAAAGTATTCCGCAGTACACTTATTTTGTTATAACATACCAAAGCAGAAGTTTAGATGTATAAAAAGCTACTTGCTATCACAATCACAAAGAATAAAAGTTAATAATGAATTACTAAACAATAATTAAGTAATTTCGGATTTACAGAATTAGTCCTATATTGCATCTATATTAGTGGCTTCTAATACCACGCATAAGATTTGCTTTTTTGAAGGCTATTTACAAATAAACCTTCGCATTTCATGCACTGTTAACAGGTTAAAATGACAAGTGCAGCTAATTGTGCAATCGGAAATACAAATAACTTTCAGAAACAGGGTAAAGGGATCCAATAAACGAATACAAACGGTTATAAACGATTACCCACTAATGCTTGAACTTTGTTTTAAAGAAAATGGAATGTGAATGTTGTACTTCTTACAACGGCGAGCCCGACGGAAAGTTAACATTCGTCTCATATTAACGGTTCTGTACTCTGTTAAAAATTTCGTCCTAGTTTGAACCAAATTTTTGGTGCTTAGTAGCTGCCACCAACAGATGGTAAAACCTCGTACTAACATTTTGAGCTCTACTCTGGTTGGAGGAAAGTTCCAATAGTTGGAACAACATTGCAATAGGAAGCTCCAAATGTTGGTACGAGATTTCACCAACTGATGGTAGCAGCTACTAAGCATCAAAATTTGGTTCAAACTAGGACACAATTTTTAACAGTGTACTGTTTATGCAGATGAATTTCATTTGCGCAGTTTGTTTTACGTCACTGGTTTTTACAGAAACAGATGTTGGAAGAGCAAAGTTTCTGGTAAGGTATTTATAAATGTTAAAATGTCAAATTGATATTATGAAATATTTTACATGGCTGTGCTTTGATTTTTTTTATGATCTTTATGTATATTCATTATAGGTCCTGTTGATATTCAAGTTAAAGAAACTGATGAACTGATATTGTGGTATAGATCAGGATTCTGGGCAAATACTCAAGAAAATTCTCCAGGCTGATTCATAGAATCAAAATATTTTATAACTGCATCATCAAGTAAAATTTGTAAAGTATCTGATCGATTTCAAAGTTTAGACCTTTGAAAATTCTAACAAATCATGAAAATATATTTTGGTTAATTGAATTCTTGCGTATTTAGAGCATTTAATAATATGTTTTTCTTTTTACTACAATCATTTCTGGTTTTGTAGTAATGGGACATATGAGTTGCGCTGATGTTCTTTCTTTAAAACTGTTGGTAATTAATTCTCACCTAAATTTTATACGCTTTAAAGTGTGTCCCAAAACGATTAAAAAAGCGCTTCACTTTTTTTTTTTTTTATCAGTTTGGAGATATATAGTCATTGTAAATTGCAAAAGTGTAAAAACTAAGGCAACATTAAAGATTATGTTGATGTAGTAATTTCGCAATCACTACACTAAAAAAAAAAAACTTTTAAAATTTTTATACGATTCCTGAATTCTATGAGATAAATTAAAAATATATCTTTATTCCCTGACAAGTCAAAGATAAAAAATTCCTCTCTTTTACCACCAGTAGTAATCGAATTATGATACTTTGAAGTTTATTGGCATGTACAAACGTTCCGATAGACAAACGGGGGTGTTTTTGTGTCGGAAAGCTGCGAAATTTTGTTAAATTTATTGCATCGTGACTCAGCATGTTTCGGTCAAAGAATATGGAATATTTATTCTTATACTTTTCAAAGTATGGAATTTATTTTCAAAATATAAAACTCTGCAAACTTTCTGTGAATTTCGAAAATATTCAAAATGAGGTAGGAAAATTAAGTTTAATTGATAATTCTGGAATTATTTTTTTTAAGTTACACTTTGTAGATTTTAATACAGTCCATGGATCACATAGTTATGTACAGAAAAAAAAAATTCCATGCTCATACGAGTAAAAGAGAAAAAAAAAATATTTTTCTACGACAAAAACGGTCAGGTTATGATACTGTGAATTTTATAAAATATAAAACTTTCTGGCAATAAATATAGATACACAAATCTTTATTGTCTGAAAGTTCCAAAAATATACAAAATTCAATTCATTGTAACTCAATAAATTTTAGACGAAGGATAAAAAATATTTATTGTTACACTTATCAAGTATGATTTTTTCTTCTGAATGTACTTTATAACATTTAGTGACGGTATGAAAATTTAAAATGCATATCTATTTTTAATTAATGGCATAATTTGCGTATTTCATCAACATAATATTTATTCTTTCCTTGTTTTGAAAACTTCCACAATTTAAATTGCAATTTAAAACAAATCATCAACAACAACAACAAAAATAATAATTCGTTTTGGAAAGTACTGTACATTATACATATGAAATTTGATCGAGAAACTAAAAAGATGGGCTTAAATTATCAACGACACCTACTATAACTGAATATTTTAATGTCGATAGAAATGCTAATTTCACCGTTGCATTTCCAACATTTTAGCTATCTTATGTTTAATCCTATTCAAAACAAATCTGTACATGATGCTGATACCGAGCTTTGTTATTCTTATTTCCCTCATGGTTGTACACATAATAGACCGAAAAATTATGTTAAAAATCAATAATTACTTTGTTTCGAATTATGTTGTTTTTATCAATGCTACAATATTATCCTACTTCAATCTTTGGTCTTTGAGTTTTGGCGAAAATTTCGGTTTCAATCTCCTAAATTCTTGCTCCATAAATTAGAACTAATCAAGAAATTTAATTTAATATTAAAAAAAAAAAACAGATATTTTTTTGCAACTGCAGTGGTTTAAAAGTTTTTAAATGTAGTTAATGTCTTCAGTTTTTTTTTTTTTTTTTTTTTTCTTTTAAATGATTTTTAAATCTTTTTCATATGTGAAATAAATATATAACGTAAAAAAAAAAAAAAAGTTGAGAAGACATTATTTTACAATAGTGAAACTATTGTATAGGAACTTGCGAAAGTATTGAATTGAAAAGTATTACTTGTGAAACTATTGTGGAGGAACTTCAAAATACAGCCTTCAGATATATTCTAATAATAGCAAGAAAATTATTTCAATTAAAATACCACGTTTTTATAAAAGCTTTAAAATACTAAAAAATCAGTCAGCTATTTTTTTTTTTTAAATAGATATCCGTTTAAATTTCAAACGAGACTTTTTATACCCAGATAGGACCTTCAAACCGCCAGAGTATGAAAAAGATAATAGATATACGTAGGGGGAACTGGGGCACATTGATACAGCTTTTTTCTAAAAAAAATTTTGGTGTCTAGAAAGCAGAAATTTCAAGTTATTTTTCGATGTGATGTCAGCAAAACCTGTGTAGTTTGTTATAAAAATGTTAAATCGTTGTTTTATGTATTATTTTTGCATGTAATTTTAAAAAAATAAAAGAAAAGTAGCTTGTATCAATGTGCCCCATCCCCGGGGCAGATTGATACACTTTGATACGTCTCGGAAAAATGGAGACAAAATAACACCAAAGCATATTTTTCATAGAAAAATAGTTAGCAAACCATTTTATATTATTATAAAAATTCAAATCACCCACACTTTATTTGTAAGCAGTATTAAAGCAATCAAAATGAAATGTATAATGACCTGATGTTCTGGCTGTTCCTTGTCTGATTGTTGGCTGTGGTAACTTTGTCATATCTGGTACTTCAACCCCAGCATTATCTTCTTTCTTAGGAAAGATGAAAAATTACCAAGTTTTCTGTTTATAAATCGGTTTATAAACAGAAAATAAAGGATAATTATATTAAAAATTCTGCTTTTAATATAATTATCCTGTGCTATTCTGCAGCTTGTTTCTCTTACGTAACACTTTTCATGTAGAAAATACTTTTTTCTCTGGATAATTGACATAAATTTGAGATTTTTCAGGCTGCCGTCCTTTTCTTTAATTAGTTCTACTAGCACTATATGTTCGGTAAGTTCGTGCGTCTTCTCTTTGCAAAAATACTATAAAATGTTTTAATATAAAGAAATTAAAGCTATTTCACTTCAATAAAAACTAATATTAGAAATTTTTAGCAAAAAATGGTTGGATTAAGGAGTGCATTGTAAAAAAAAATAAAAGGTAATGAAAAAATGAACTAGAAAAGATTTAGGTTGTATCAATGTGAACCGACAAAGACTGTATCAATGTGCCCCATAGAGCCATTTTGAATAAAATGAGTCTCAAATCCAATACTTCATAATTTATCTAACTAAAACGAATGAGAAACTGATAAAAAGTAGTTTTGCTTGCCAGAGAGAGAATTCTTTTCGGTTGAAAATACTGGAACAGTTTTATAATACCATTTCAATTCTACAACTCAAATTTACTTTTGACCTACAAAAACAATTAATCACCCGTCCCATTTCAACAAACTATTGAATCATTCCAAAACTTTTTGTATATAATTGAGTGCACTAGTATCACCTTTTGGAACTGTTGTGAAACTTCCTGTAATGACCCTGTGTGCTGTACAGGGGGTGTATCAATGTGCCCCATGTATCAATGTCCCCCAGTTCCCCCTACACGCTACTAACTATCTTTGAAAATGATCTTATTACTGATATTACATTTGATGTTTGTTAGTGTACTGAATATCTTTTGCGCCCAAAAGAGTACTTTTCTTTCAAACGTATTCATAACTTCTCTGATCTTACTGTAAATATATTAGTATCATCACCAGTGACATAATTTGAAATTATTAGTATTTTTAACTATGACATTTATTAGTATTTTCTGATGAAACAATAAATTTCCTTATGATTTATCTGTTTCAAATTAATGGTTATTTGTTATACTCTAATATAAATGAATAATGATAATAAAAATATTTATCATAATGATTACGGCCTTAGATTGTTTTAATTTGATACCTACTTCATCACACTACTTGAGATTTGAAAACCATGGTATACAAATATACACATATTTATGTAATATCCTTTAACGTATTACAAGATAGAAAATAACTCATTTCTGGAAAGAGTTCTGTTACATAATGATGATATCGAATTTCAAACAAAAACTTGGGCAATTCTTTTTCGTCTCTAAGTTTAAACCCCAGAATGCTTTAAAGGAAGTCATGAGGTTTTTTTTAACCATTGAAAAATGGTTGTTGTTTTCGATGGAGGATTGACAAAATGACGTGGTCACTTTTTAATCGTCACGTGGTAATTTTTTAAATTACAATTTTTTTTCCTTGATTGATTTCTGTTTTATTGGCTTAAAAAGTTATTTGAACTTTCCTAAATCCATTGATCTGCCGATTTTTTCCTGACCACTAGAGATAATAGTAAATATTTTTTTAAAACACAACTCGGACGCCACGCCCATTCACATTAATTTTACGCTTATATTTTATAAACCCCTTGCACGTGACGTCAAATGCTTCATCTGGCGCCCAAGCAATAGGCAAATGTGGTGTTTTCACATTTGTAAAAAGTGATTTGCGCTTCATTTTTTAAGTATTTAAAAAAAATTATGCAAGAATCCTTCTATATTAAAAAAAAAACTAGCCTTAAAAGGAATGACTCCTGAATGATGCTGATGTGTAAGATTTCCGGAAATAACGGTTCCGGGTGGACCACTCCTTCCATGAGTCGAATAGACCAATCAGGATACGGCCCCGTCTATGCATCGCGAACCGATTCCAACCGGGATTGCAAAACAATACTGCAGCAGGGTGTTACATGCTTGCCCGCTTAATCGAATATTACTGAAATACTACATTTATATGCTTGCCCGCTTAATCGAATACTACTGAAATACTACATTTATATGCTTGCCCGCTTAATCGAATACTACTGAAATACAACATTTATATGCTTGCCCGCTTAATCGAATACTACTGAAATACTACATTTATATGCTTGCCCGCTTAATCGAATATTATTGGAATACTACATTTATATGCTTGCCCGCTTAACTGAATATTATTGGAATACTACATTTAAATGCTTTTCCGTTTAATTGAATATTATTGAAATACTACATTTATATGCTTGCCCGCTTAATCGAATATTATTGGAATAATACATTTAAATGCTTTTCCGTTTAATCGAATATTATTGAAATACTATTTTTATATGCTTCCCGCTTAACCGATTATTATTGGAATACCACATTTATATGCTCCCGCTTAATCGAATATTATTGAAATGCTACATTTATATGCTTGCCCGCTTAATCGAATATCATTGGAATACTACATTTAAATGCGTTTCCGTTTAGTCGAATATTATTGGAATACTACATTTAAATACTGTTGGATTCTAATCGCCCATGACATCATACTGATTTTATATTACATCACTTTATGCATAAAATGATGATTGGCTATCTTATCAAAGATCTCTATTGGTTCTCTTATTAAGAGTTACTATTGGATAATCTAGAATCCTAACTAAAATCTATAAATACATGTGTTTTCCATTATGTTCTGTTCTGCTCTTTCTTGCTTGTACCCTGTCATGACCTACTGTAAATAAACTCCTTCGATCCCATATCAACGCAGGGTCTTTTTCGTTCTGAAACCACAGCAGAGTGTGGTTCTTACTTACTTAGTGTTTTTCTGCGTTGAACGGAAAAGTGGGTCAGGCAAAATTTATTGCCATAGAGTACTTATGTTACTTTCGTCTGCGGTGTTTTAAACGATGACTGAAAACAAGGATTATTCGGTCGCTCCGTTTGATGGAAATAATTTCCAAATATGGAGCAGAAGAGTAACTGCGATTTTTGCGGCGAAAGAACTTGATGACTTTTTGGAAAAGGAAGCAGATCCAGCAAAAGCTCCAGAAGTGATTAAAGCAAAAAAGGCTTACGCTTTATTATTATCGCTTTTAGAGGATAGGATTTTATCTTCTCTTCAAAAAGAAGATACCGCATGTAAAATCTGGAAATCCCTGCAGGCAACATATGAACTTAAAGGAGCAATTAATCAAATATTGACACGGAAAAGACTGTCCACAATGAAAAAGAATAAAGATATTACAATGAGACAACATATTGACGATGTTTTGAAATTAATTACTGACTTATGGATATCTGGTGCTCAGGTGAGTGACATTGATACAATTGTTTACATTTTAATGTCTTTGCCAAAGGAATTTGAATCCGTCAAAGTTGCGTTAGAAAATCAACCAGATACTAACTTGACTCTGGAATTTGTTATGCAAAGACTAATTGATGCTGAAGCATTAATGAGTGAATCCAGAAATACTACGAAATCATTTAATGATAATATTGCTTTTATGTCGGCACAGAAAAAACTCTTTTGCAATTTTTGCAAAAAGAAAGGCCACACCTCAAAATTTTGTAGAATGAAAACGGTCAAATGTTATAATTGTTCAAAAATAGGTCACTATAAAAATTTTTATAAAAATAAACCAGAAACGCAGATGGATGAAAAACAGTCAGCTTTTGAAATATCTTTTATGACTGGAAACACAAATAATTGGAAATTTATCATAGACTCAGGTGCGACATCACATATGTGTTCTATCAAAGAATGGTTCACTTCTCTTAAACCTGCAACTGGGACAATTAAATGTGCTTCAAAGGCAGCAGTGTTAAATGTGGAAGGTACTGGAAGTATAAATGGTACAATATCTGAAAATATTCGCATAACTTTAAAAGATGTATTATATGTACCGAATCTAAACGGACAATTAATTTCTGTCAAGAACATAGAAAAAGCAGAATTTTCTGTGATATTCAAGAATGAAGAAGTATTTATCGAAAAAGATAATAAGAAAATGCTCTTCGGTCATCGGGATATTCATGGACAGTATATAAGTTATTTCACTCCATCTAATGAAAGTGCTTTGACATCAACGTACGATAAGGACTTATGGCACAGAAGACTTGGACACCCCTGTAACCAGCCACTGATTCATTTGGGATTACCTACCCCTTCATCATTTTGTGAAATTTGTGCTCGTGCAAAACTCAGTGCAACACCAGCTGGCAAAGGTCCGAGAAACAGAGAAAAAGAACCAATGTTGATGATTCACACGGATACCTGTGGACCCATATTTCCTGAAACTATTGGAGGTGAGAAATATTTTCTAACTATTACTGATGATTTTTCGCGATTTACTGAAGTTCGATTACTTAAAAAGAAAAGTGATGCAGCTCGTGAACTAATATCGTTTTGTAAATTAAATCCTTCCGTTAAGAAAATTAGATGTGATAATGCAAAAGAATTTATAGAGGGAGAACTTTTAAATTTTACAAATGAAGTGGGTATAAAAATTGATCCAGCTCCCCCATATACTTCATATTTGAATGGAATATCTGAGCGCGTTAATAGAACTCTCTTGGAAAAAGGGAGGGCAATGCTATATGAATCCAATTTGCCTAAGAGCTATTGGGGTTTAGCAGTACTAACTGCAGCTTATCTTAAAAATAGATTGCCAAGTAATTCTATTGATAATGATACTCCATATTATTTGAAATATAATAGCAAACCAGATTTGAAAAATCTCAGAGTATTTGGCTGTGACGCCTATGCACTTGTACCTACTAACTTAAGAAAGAAATTAGATGAAAAATGCAAGAAAATGATATTTGTAGGCTATACTTCAATGGGATATCGACTACTGGATCCCACAACAAATCGGATAACTGTTTCTAAAAACGTTAAATTCAATGAAGAAAAGAAAAATTCAGTTAATTTTAAACATACAACTGAAAATATTGAGGAAAATTATCCGGAATCTAAAAACCAAAATGATGAAAATAAAACAGACTCTGAAACTTTAGTGCAAACAAAACTTGAAAACGATAAAAATTCAATTAATGAAAATATTATCCTCTTCTAGATCCTCTTCTAGAGAAAAGAAACAACCCATAAGATATCCGGAGCCAGAAATATATGAAGCAATGCTCGCTCAAGAAGAAACTTTAACTTTTGATGACATTTCCTCTTTGCCGTACAGTGAAAAACAAAAATGGGAACTAGCCATGGACGATGAAATGAAATCCATTAAAGAAAACGATGTCTGGGACTTAGAGGAATTACCATTAGACAGAAAAGCCATCTCTTGCAAGTGGGTGTTACGTAGGAAAAGAGACGGTAAGTATAAGGCAAGGCTGGTAGCTCGCGGGTTCATGCAGCAAGAAGGAATCGACTATACTCAGACATTTTCACCGGTTATAAACATGCCTGCCTTGCGTTTCATATTAGTTATTATATTGAATGAAAATTTAAATGTTTATGTTTTGGATGTTAAAACTGCTTTTTTAAATGGTGAATTAAATGAAGTTATTTATATGTATCAACCCAAGGGGTATGATGATAATAGTGGTAGGAAATGCAAACTTAAAAAGAGTTTGTATGGCCTAAAGCAAGCCCCACGACAATGGTATGAAAAATTTCAAAATTTTGTAATTAAACTGGGATTTAAACAACTTAATTCTGAACCTTGTATTTTTGTAAGAGATGTAAACTCTAAAAAAATTATAATGGCTTTGTACGTTGATGACCTTTTAATTTCCGGTTCAAATGTTAGAGAAATTAATGTTATTATTGATATGTTATCTAAAGAATTTCAAATGTCAAAATCAGAAAAAGTTTCAGAATTTCTAGGTATTCGAATGGAATTTACTCCAGAAGGACTGTTTTTAGATCAGGAACATTACATTTTAAGATTGTTGAAAAAGTACAATATGCTTGATTGTAATCCTTGTTCTGTTCCTATTGAACCTAAATCAACCCCTGCTATGTTTGAAAAAGGTAATGCTTTTAATGGGCCTTATCGCGAACTAATAGGGTCTTTATTGTATTTAGCTTATGTATCCAGACCAGACATTTCATTTGCAGTCAATTGCTTAAGTCAACTCCAGGAACGTCCTACTGATGTTGCCTGGAATGCCTTAAAGAAAATATTGAGATACTTGAAAGGTACTGCAAAATTAAAAATAAACTACAAAAAGGGTAATTTAGATGATTCGGATTTGTCTATATATGTAGATGCAGATTGGGGGTCAAACTCAATTGATAGGAAGTCTGTGTCTGGTTACATAATAATGTTTTGTAACTGTCCTGTATTATGGTGTGTAAATAAACAAAAGACTGTTGCTCTTTCAACCACAGAAGCTGAAATAATTGCTCTGTGCAAAGGTATTCAAGACATTTTATGGATGAAAAATATTGCCTGTGAAATTGTAAGTATTAAAAATGTTTTTGTGTATGAAGATAACCAATCATGCATCAAATGCATAACTAATGAAAATAACTATGGGAGAATGAAACATATTGATATAAAACTGAAATTTATCCGTAATGTTATCAGAGAGAATCAAATTAAAATAGAGTATATTTCGACTGATAATCAAATTGCTGATATGATGACAAAATCTTTGCCTAAAGCTAAACTCCAAGCACTTTTACTCCAATGTAATATGAAAATATAATGTAAGATGCGATTAAGGGAGGGTGTTGGATTCTAATCGCCCATGACATCATACTGATTTTATATTACATCACTTTATGCATAAAATGATGATTGGCTATCTTATCAAAGATCTCTATTGGTTCTCTTATTAAGAGTTACTATTGGATAATCTAGAATCCTAACTAAAATCTATAAATACATGTGTTTTCCATTATGTTCTGTTCTGCTCTTTCTTGCTTGTACCCTGTCATGACCTACTGTAAATAAACTCCTTCGATCCCATATCAACGCAGGGTCTTTTTCGTTCTGAAACCACAAATACTTTTCCGTTTAATCGAATATTATTGAAATACTATTTTTATATGCTTCCCGCTTAATCAAATATTATTGAAATACCACATTTATATGCTCCCGCTTAATCGAATATTATTGAAATTCTACATTTATATGCTTGCCCACTTAATCGAATATTATTGAAATACCACATTTATATGCTTGCCCGCTTAATCGAATTTTACTGAAAAACTACAATTATATGCTTGCCAGCTTAATCGAATATTACTGAAATACTACATTTATATGCTTGCCCGCTTAGTCGAATATAACTGAAATACTACATTTATATGCTTGCCCGCTTAATCGAATGTCACTGAAATACTACATTTATATGCTTGAACGCTTAATCGAATATTATTGAAATACTACATTTATATGCTTGCCCGCTTAATCGAATATTATTGAAACACTACATTTATATGCTTGCCCGCTTAATCGAATATTATTGAAACACTACATTTATATCCTTGCCCGCTTAATCGAATATTACAGAAACACTACATTTATATACTTGCCCGCTTAATCGAATATTACTGAAACACTACATTTATATGCTTGCCCGCATAATCGAATATTACTGAAATACTACATTTATATGCTTGCCCGCTTAATCGAATATTACTGGAATACTACATTTAAATGCTTTTCCGTTTAATTGAATATTATTGAAATACTATTTTTATATGCTTCCCGCTTAACCGATTATTATTGAAATACCACATTTATATGCTCCTGCTTAATGGAAAATTATTGAAATACTATATTTATATGCACCCGTTTAATCGAATATTACTGAAAGGTTACACTTATATGCTTACCCGTTTAATCGAATATTATTGAAATACTATATTTATATGCACTTGTTTAATCTCCTTCTATAGTAAAAAAAAAAAAAAAAAAAAAAAAAAAAACTACCCATAAACAAATCTCAAGAAATGACTCCTTGAATGATGCTTATGTGTAAGGTTTCCGGAAATAACGCGTCCGGATGGACCACACCTTCCATGAGTCGAATAGACCAATCAGGAAAGATTCCAGAATTGAGTGTACGGAAAATAAGGTATCGCGAAGCGATTCAAACCGGGATTGCAAAGCAGTACCGAACGGAATCGCGAAGCGATTCCATGGGGTATTGGCGAGCGCAGCAAGCAGGGCTAGCCAACTTGGAATCGCGAAGCGATTACGCGGGGGGTTGGCGAGCGTAGCGAGCAGGGGGGGGGGGCGGAGCCCTCCTAGTAAGAAAAATCAAAATTAAACAGAAAGACCACACGTGCTTTAAACGGCAAACGGAAAGTTATGATGTTTTATTTGGGCTCCAAATGTGCACCGAATTAGATATCAGCAGTTGCTGTGACGTCAATGCAAGGGGTCTATACTTATTTCTATTTTAAAATTTTCCTCGTACCACAATGTTTTTAAAATAAATTTTGCGGTATGCTAGAGGTCTGCCGGCAAAATAATTGAACGGGCAAGCCTGACCTTTAAAATAATTTCGATATAAAAATTTCAACGAACCGATAAAAAAAATATATGAGCTATTTTCAACGAATGGTTCAATTGCATGGTGTCTGACTCAGGCTTAATCTTTTACCAGCAGACTCATGCCGGACGGTTGGTTGATTTTTGTCGTCCGATTATCTACGCTAATGGGATATAGGACCAGGGGGAGTGCCCTCCGTGGGGGTCTTTCTAAGGGAACCTAACCCGTATTTACGCAAGGTTCGAAGAAAACCACGGAAAACTCCGAACGGTTAGGCCGACAGCCGCCATGCCGGACGGAGATCAGTCTTGAATTTTTACCACATAGTCAAACCGGGCCGTGACTGGACTTAATTATTCTCAAGATTTGTAGGGCAGGCAATATGTTTTGAAAAAATATTAATTGTTATAATTATTTTTATTAACCTAATCTTTGGAAATATATCTTAAGCTATTCGCAAATTCACTAAACCAACAGCACGAAACTTTGACATTTTCTGACTAGTTTTTGACTTCAAAGACATAAAATTGATAAGCCTAACTATTTAAGGAATCGGATGTTTTCTCTTTTAGATAAATAAATTACTTGTCAAGATACAAGAGATTCTTTTCACGTAGCTGCAGGTTTATCTCCATTCCCGTGCTGTCGCTGCCGAATATTCGATTCAAAATGCTAATTTCGACAATATTTTTCTGAAAGACATCTTGCGCCAGGCCTTTATCAAAATATTTATAACGCCATTTAATTACATAGTTTTTGAATAAAAACACCTGCCAATCTTATGTGTTTCTGAAAAGAAATTAATTTATACATCAGAAAGTATTTCCTTTGGATTTGAGAAAAGTCTTAATAAATGACAGAGAGATATTTTCACAGATCTGTCTTTTATTTCACAGCTTCAAAAATTATTATGATTTTAACCCTCCTTTTTTGCTTTTTTTTTTTTTTTTCTAAAGTACATTAATTTTTTAATAAAACCTTATTTGACTGTTGAAACTTCTAAGAATCTAAGTAATCAGTTGCTATTGATACACATATGGCCAAAGATGCGATTTTCGACGATTTGTTAAATGTCTAGAAAAATATATGATGAATTATTCTGAAACTCCACGTGTGTAAACAGAAAAATACTTATCACATATTTCCACGAAGATTTTTTCCTGAAAACCCATTGGGGACCATCAACAAATGGAAAAAGAATGAAGATCTTTTGGATAACCCTGAGAAAACTAATGTAGCAAAAACAAAACGTTCAAACTGTACATTTTGATAAAATGACTTATTATCATAATACATTCTGGTGAGGATAGCATGTATACTCGTAGAGAAATTAAGATTTTTATCAAAACAGTACCAAATTTTGTGATGTTTTTTGCTTATAATTTCCAGGATTCTTAATATAAAAAATTGTTCTTTTCAGAAAATATGAAAAATAATATTGTACATAATACCCCGTAATCAGAATAAAAAGTAATAAAAATTTTATAAAAAATAAGCAAGTTTCCTAAATAATGTTTCATTGCGCATGCGCGAGCGCAATCAAAATGTAATTTAAATAACGTGTTAACTAAATGTATAGAGCACCTTTTGTAAAAATCTCAAAAACATAGCTTGAAATTTATAAAAATTATCGTCGAGAAAATAAACTAAAAATCCGTTATTCCCAAAATAAAGCAAAAAGATGGGCGCTGTTTCAATATATCCATTGATTATTGTTAATATAGCATATACAATATTGCACGTAATATTATAGTTGAATAGAACCCCTCATCTTTTTGCTTCGTTTTGGGAATAACGGATTTTGAGCTTATTCTATCGACGATAATTTTCAGAATTTTCAAGCCATGTTTTTGAGACTTTCACAAAAGTTGCTCTATACATTTAGCTAACACATTATTCAAATAATATTTTGATTGGGTTCACGAATGCGCCGTTAAACAATATTTAGTAATCCTGTTTTTTTTTTTTTTTTTTTTTTTTTTTTTTTTTTTTTTTTTTTGTACAGTTTTTATTTATTTATTTATTTTTTTATTATTATTATTCTGATGGCAGGGTATTGTGTAAAACATGTTTCTAAAAATAACCTTAAAAAAATTAAGAACTTTATAAATTATAATAAAAAAAACTTATCAAAATTTGTGACTGTTTTTATGAAAACCTTAATTTTACTACAAGTACACATGCTATCCTCATATAAATGAACACAGTTTATTACAATAAGCCGCTTAATCATAATCTACAGTTTGAATGTTTTTGATACATTAGTTTTGACAGGGTTATCTAAAAGATTTTCAATTTGTTGATGGTCTCCTATGGGGTTTCGGGAAAAAATCTTCAAGGAAATATATATCCTGTACTGTTTTGTTTACACATATGGAGTCTCAAGATAATTCTTCGTGCATTTTTCTAGATATTTAACAAAACGTCAAAAATCGCAAATGGCTGGTTACCTTTGGCCAACAAAGAAAGGGCAGCTGACGTCACTATGGGCAAAATTACTGTGGATCCACAGTAACATAATCCTGCCCGTCTTTAAGACTCCTACTGTACACAAGAAGTCAATGCGATTTGATTGGTCTGATTTGTCTGCGATTAACAGCTCGGTTGTATGATTGGTCAACGTCGCCATGATGATTCCTGTAATGATCGCTAAAGCAAAAATGTTATTGGTAGATTGGTTGAAGGAAACGTTTGTTAGTAAACATGCTCTATCCTTATAGGATATTTTCTGTCTTGTGAACACATCGTAATTTTGAAATATACTGTAAAATAATCCAATCCTATAATGTAATAAAATTATTTTGTAGGCCATGCAAACAAACTACTACATCTGACAAAAAAGTTCGGTGAATGAATTCAGAAAGACCGATCTGGCAACACTGGGAACACAAAACTCTGCACCTGCATAGAGGCAAGTGTCGATCATCTTTCCCCACCGTTGTTCAGTTGAGCGTCGTTTATGTTCTGTGTAAGACATGCTTTACTAAGTGCTTGTTCAGTGTGTTGGTTCTTAACTGAGAACAGGAAAATGAACGAACAAAAGGTCAGTTTAAAGTTTGGTTTTAAGCTTTGCAAGACACCGAAAGAAATTCATGGGCTGTGGTGCAAATTGAACATCCCTCATACTCACCAGATCTCAATCCTCCAGACTTCTTCCTATTTTCACCACTCAAACTCTCTTTGAAAGAGATTTGACCATATTGCTGACATCCAACGAAACGTGATGAAGCTTTTGAACTCCATCCCAAAAGACTTCTTGCGAATTTCCCAGGACATGTATAGCAGATCTCAGCGGTGCATAGTAATGGGCAATGACTATTTCGAAGCATGGTATGGTAACTTTCGTTAATATTTCATCTACATTAATATTACAGGACTATTCACCGAACTTCATTGTCAGAGGTAGTATGTATGCGGTATTCTGTAAAGGAATCTTAACTGTATGTTACAAAAAATAAAAAATTTTTGTAGAAATTGAATTGCACCAGAGCGGTTAGGACCCGGACCGAACTCTTGGGTTTTAAACCGAGCCTGGAAATTTCGACCCGTGCAGCCCTCTATTATACACTATACATATTGTCCAACTATAAGTTTTTTCAATATAAAAAAGTGGTGCTAGCCGAATAAAATTTGTGAAGAGTGGCTGGTCCGGAAGTCATGTGGGAAGTGACATACTAGATGCGCAACTAAGTTTCGGGGGATTTTTATCTGTGAAAAATGGAAAATTTCAAGAAAAAAAAACAAAAAATGATTTATTGAAAGTATTGTTCCTCGCTAGCTACACATTTTTGCCGCCCTTCTAACAATACACGAATGCTGCGACAATAAAAGGGGGCGTCTTTGAACCAAAACCATTTATCTAGTCAATTTTGCACCTCTTCAAAATTCGCCAAATGTATCTCAGCTCAGCCATTGCCATTGATCGAAACAAGTTATAACTTTAAGGGGCCAAGTCTGGAAAGTTTGGTGGGTGTGGTAACAGACCCTATTTCAACGATTTGATGTTGTCCTGAACGATGGAATTATCATTGTTCGAGTAATGAGTGGTTCAAATTAATTTATTGGTCTCGATAGCGATGCCTATTGTCAGTTTCGTTCGATTTCATCAACTTATAGTACCCGATTCCTTTCTGGTCCCACTAAACGCTGGGCATTGTCTTCTTTCCGAATTGTTTTGGCTGTACCGTTCGATGTTGATGCTTCGCCAAGTGAAAGCCGCAATTTTTTGCATTTGGAATTTTCAAAATATATCCACTTTTTCATCCGCAATAACAATTCTACGCAGGAAACTCTTTCTTCTGTGCCGCAAAAGCAAAATTTTGATAATGGCTTCTCAATTTTTCATCTTTCTCTCAGTTAACTCATGCAGCACCCATTTTCTTTCTAGAATTTTATCCGTGACATATAAGCATTTGGAAATACTTTGGCAAGTCGTGTTTAATGCCTCCCCAAGATAATCTTGCTTTTTTGTTATAATCTTCCTTCAATAATGTCCCGCAAACGCTGTTTATTTGGCGCAAAACTCAATATATTCGTTGTTAGAAAAAATATTTTTGCATTTCGAAATGTATTGGCATTATGACAGTTTATTGTTAACAGGTGTTTAAATTATTTAAAAAAAAAAAACATAACTTCAGGCATGTATGTCAGCTACATGTGTACCATCCATGCGCCATCCATGTGTTGAACCCAGAAACTTATTTGCGTACCTAGTGGAACCGATAAGAGTTAAAACAATACCTCATTTATTATATAAATCTAAATTTTATCCAAGTGTTTATATATACTTTAATTAAAGATAAAATTTTTGTTAAAATTCTTGTAATTTTTTTTTTTAATTGTGTTTGATAAAATTGTGCAAAAACTTCCCACAAGTTAGAAGTGCCTATTTTTTTCTCTCTCTCTTTTGAAAAATCTTGCTTTTTAGGTAAAAATCCCATTATCTCAAAGTATTCGAGCGATTTGGATAAATTTTGGGGTGGTAAATAAAAGATCATATATGGCAGACAGTTCTAAAAAACTTTAATTAGTTTTTTTTTTTTTTTTTTTTAATCTGAAAATGGAAGTTTCTGAAATTTTGCATTGTTTTAAAATAAAAGTTTTTGCCACAGAAAAAAAAAAACTGCCTGCCATAAATCTTGAACATAATCTAGTGAATATGGATTTCAAATTTCACCAAAATCTGTCAGGTAGTTTCCATGAAACCGGTCTTAAACCTGGAATATTTTCCATAGGATTGCATCCAGTCTTGTCAAGATGTTATCATCTTACAAATGCCAATGATACATAAAATTACTCGTACCTTCACGGATTTGATCATAGTATTGGCAATGGTTCATCACATTAGCAAAGTTTTTAATAACAGTAAAAATTATATACTATAAAAATTAAAATAGGCAGAAATTTCAATTCCAGAAACGTAACTAAAAAAAAATGGTAAATTTCCATCAAACAGATAATATACTGATATACAATATATTCATATTTAGGTTTGAATATTATTAAGCTCATTAAATTAATTAAAAAAATACTTATTAATTTTATCATATAAATTTCTTCTTTTAATTTAACAGTATTTATTGACAATTCCTTTCATGTGAATGTTAGCTTATATGCAACCTTTTACTGCCTGATTTTTAAAGAAATCGATGAAATGATATTGTGGTACAGATCAGGAGTTGACTGCAAACTCAAAAAAGTTTATCAGTCTCACATCACAGATGCATCAATTTAGAACATATATTTACAGAATTTAAATATTTTACTATTAATGTTCCATTTATTGTTTTGTAGAACATTAAAGTTAGATGTAATGATACTTATCGGTTGATAAAATGGGATAACCGATAATTCTGTTAAATTGTAAAGAATATGAATCTATATTTAAATATATCTCTGTGATATAATCTTGGCCCTCCCGCTGTAGCATGTTTCTATCTAATTTCAAAACTTCCATAATCCTAAACCTATAATATAAAAATCCATATCAGAATGATTATCCCAAATTAAGGCACTGTTTCCATAAATAATTACTAACTGTGTTACTTTAAATAAATTTCTTTAGACAAAAACATAAATTAATATCCATGGTCAGAATAGATGCAAAATATTATAAATAAAATAATGAAATTGAATAAAAAGAAAATAAAATTACTTAAGACATTTTAATCTCAGAAAAATATAAGATATTTCAAGCTCCTGAAATAAACTTAAATAATCTTTCATATATAAGTGTGAATGTTTAAATTGGATTAACATTAAATGTTGTGGTGTGTAAAGAACTACATTAATCACAACATCAAAGAACAAAAAATCACAATTTATTTTTATTATTGTCAATTTAATGAAAATGACAAATATTCTGAACTGTGCATCTGACTAGATAAAAATATCACAGAATATAAGTAACACTTTGAAATTGCTGAAAAATACATTTTTTTAAGTAATTTGATTAAAATCCAGGATATTTTTCTTTATACAGAATAACTATGTTGTGGAAATCATAGTGTTTTCTACATGGGAATTTAAAATAAATAAATAAATACAATAGTTAATAAAATATGAGAAAAACTTAGCATCATTATTTTTTTAAACACTCATCATTATTTTTTTAAACACTTATAAAATATACATCAAAGTATTTTGCTGCATCTTTACTAGATAATGAATAGACAGAACAAAGATGTCCTTTTTTAAAATGTAGTGCATTGATATTTTTATGAAATTTATGACAGTGAAAAATAAATTATAAGATCATGATGTATCAGTGATGTTTTCATTACTCATACTACTATTTAATTTTATAGTATTTTTTAAAAATAAATACATAAAAGCAAGAATGCTTCACAACAGGAAATCAAAAGTAGCTATTTTGAATTTTTATTTAAAGTACTAAAAGATGTCTGAAACATTAATACTTTATAGCAGGCCTTTAGAATGTACTTGTGTTTAACCTCTTCAATCCCCTGTCTCCTATGATACACAATTTTTCTTTAAAAAATTCCATATATATAAATAGTGTTAAAAATAAAGAAATTGGTGTGGATGGAACCTAACAACTAGCAATTTGTTTCCATTTTTAGTGAGATATGTGTTATATTAAAATGGGTTGCAGCAAAAAAAGTACGAAATTTACAAAAATGAAAACAAACAATTTATCTATGTGTTAAGATATCATTTGTAGAGTCCATCAGGAATAAAAAAAATATTAAATATATAATTATTTCCTTTTTTTATATTGTTTTTGCAATGCAATGAATAAAATAAGATACAGAATAAATAAAATACAGAATAAAATAAAATAAAAAATTATAAGAAACTGTAAAAAAATGTGCTTAGAGTCACCATGTATCATCAAATTTTATATGCAAAAAATGAATTTATTTATTTACAGTAAAGCATTGTTTATACGACGATCATTTATATGACGTTTACATTTATATGACGTTTTAATGTGATCCTGATTCATTCCTATTCATTTTAATGTTAAAATATTTTATACGACGCCCAAAATCGTTTATATGTCGATTTTTCGATTTTGTATAGGTTTAATTTTGTTTATTTTTCTAGTGTATTTTACGAACGAGCGGAAGTTGGCAGCTATGAATGACACCAAAGAGCATGTTTAAATGCATTCCACATTATAAAAATGTGGGCTGGTGTTCGATTAGTCTGAAAAATCAGCTTACGTGTAACAGATTACACTGATAGGGATCATTATTTTTTCGGGGATGGTCAGCTTTCCCAACCTGTTTTAAGTTGCAAATAGACAATCCTTCTAACTGTTATCAGTATTGGCGACTTTTAGTTGGCCACGAGGGGTTTTTGATCTTTGACTTTAAATGGAAATGAAATGATGTCCTGCAAATGAGGAAACTTTCGGTGAAACATAAATAAACGTACGCATATTTAAATTGCTTACTAATTCCTCTCCCCCGTTTTTTGTTTGTTTGTTTATTTATTTATTTATTTTTGTTTAATTTACAAATTTATGCAAATCATCACGTTAAATATTAAAATTAAGTGAAAACAAAATTAATTCTAGCTTTGGAAGTGAAAATCGATTATACGTGTTATTGTTTATACATCGTTTTTCGGTAGTCCTTTCAGCATCGTATAATCAATGCTCCACTGTATTTATTTTGTCTATCAATCTTTCTTATTTATCATTTTGTTAACATAAATTCACAACTGAAATTAAATAATACTTTTAAATAAACCACAGGGATCTGAAGAGGTTAATAGTTTCTGTTATGGATAGTCAAATTTCTATTTTACAAGTAATTGCAAAAAATATGTTACTTTAGGACATACTAAAGAAAAGGATATAATAAGGCATTAACAATGGATTTCTCAATGTTTTACACTGAATATATTTTGCTAATATTTCTTATTGTTTGGCTAATGTTTTTTATTTTTTATTTGTCAAATTAATAATGTTGGCAAAAGCCAGCAAGAAGCTTGGTGTCAACCCTGTTTAAAGATTCAATAAATGTATCATTAAAATGAATAAGAAATTTAGAATGGTTTAAAAAGTCAATTAAAATTTCAAAACACACAATTCAAAACACCCTAGAAAGATGATCTACGTCATTTTGACATACATTCTTCATTGCAATAAAATATTGATGCAGAAAATGCCAGCTTCCTAGGATTAAAATTAAATATATAATAAACATATTTGCAAAATTATTGTAGCTAAGAATGAATTTTTTATTTTGATTTCTAGGAAGGCTTATCTGATAATTTTAAAAAGAAAAAAAAAAGGGGGGGGGTATGCTATATGTACATACATGATGTCTACTCTTAAATGTGTCTAATGGCTAATTCCTAAACTATTAACTATAGATGTATGATTCCAACTGTAATAAAGTTACAAAACTGATTTTTTATATCCCCCCCCCCCATCCCAGTTCTGTAAAAACTTCCTATTAAATAAATATTAAAAATAAAAAGTTCTATTCATCGAATGCTAAAATTGACCAAGTTATGAAACTTTGAATTACATGACTTACACCAATTTTCTAAATCTGAACACAGATGAGTTGGGCTATGGTTCAAGGTGCACAAAGTGCTTAAAATATTAGAAAAATTTCGTCACATAATACAAGTATTACAATAATGTCATGTTTATTAAATTTCAGATTGGTTAAAATGATTGTATTTTGACAAATGTTTTATTTCGTAAAGAATTAAGACTGTTGCTTTTCATTATTTCATTTAACAAAATTTCTGTTACTTTTCTTATATTTAATATACAAGCTGTATATTTTGCATCAATATGTCAGAATGAAAACAGATTTCAAATGTTTGTTGTTATGTTAATTTCATTCTCAACTATTACTTTGTTTATATCAGACGGCTATTTATAATTCTAGTAAATTTGTGAATAATTCCCATTTCACAACAAAAAAGATGCTTCAACTTTAAACAACTATTACTTGATCAATTTTAATCACAGAAAAATGGGACTGTTTTTGTCTTACTTCTTAGCGTAACAGGATATTTTTACTGAACATAACTTACAGGACTAAGAAACCGTATAAATTTCGTAATATTTTAAGAAACATTTTTATTTTAACTCAAATTGCTTTAAAAATATTTCTTTACCTCATTAGAAACATTTTTGCAACTGGAACTACATGTCTATGACTAATGGTTTAGGAATTAGTTATTGGACACTGTTGAAAGTGGATACTCTCTCTATATATATGTAAAAAGATGGACATCTTTTTCTGTTCATGAAATTAAAATGAAAAAAAAAATGAATAATTAAAAGAGGGAATCTAATATACAATGAATTAATATTAGAATGCTAACAAAAAGAAGATAAAATAAAAATATACAAAAATATAAATGCCATCAAACAAAGTGCAATAGTTAGAACTATAGCATAAAATATTTCAGCAAATAACTTTTAAAGAATGGCCGGTTTTGCAAAAAGATCAATGAATTAATCTTTGAGAAACTTTCATGGGCAACGATGATTCACAACTTTCATACAATCAATTGCACCAGAAAAAACTATCTTAAACACTCTTCATTTAACAAAAATAAGCATCAATAATTCATGAAATAAATGACAAAGGATGGTTATTCCTTTATGAACAGAGAACAATGAATGCTTAAATACTTATTGCATTACATGTAGTCAATAATTTTCAATAAAATGAGATGAAAACTGATAATTTAGATTATGGTAACATTAATAAGATGTTTGAATACTATTTTAAATAAAATGAGTTTAAAAGTCTTTGTTTACTGTTAAATAGCACTCAACCTCATCTGTAAATGTAATGATTGAATTTTATGGACTAAATCAAACATTACCACCATTCAAAAACCAGTAGATTAAAATTTAAGTTTTAGTGATATTGTGATCAATTTAAATATTTTGTATCTTATTAGTAACATATTACATAGTATTTTTTTTCTTTGAAATTGTTAAATCCGTTGGAGGCAATTTATGCACTATGAAAATAGTATGGCATCTAGATGAATTAAATGAAAACTCATTTTGAAAATATTGCACAAAACAAAACTCTAAAAACTTAGATATGATTTTGATATTTTAATTATATATTTTAAAATAATAAAATAACAAATGCTAAATTAGAAATTTTAAAAGAAACTTCAGTCAGCATTATATGGAACAGATGCCGTATTTTCCTGCGAGCCGCCATTTTATTTCCCTATTATTTCTTACAAATTGTTATTATTTTGAAATTATTGTTGAGGAAACATAAATTAAGTATTTTTAAAGCTTATGCACATTAAAAAATCTATTTTCACTTTACTTGAATTTTTTACAAAATAAATGAAAGTATATCAAATGTTTTAAAAATTTGCTCTTTCAATCTTTGAGTTTCTAAAGTAGACTGTCTTCTTTAATTTCATGTCATTTTTTGAAATGCATGATTCAATCATTAAATAATCATTTCAGTAGCATTTTGTAGTTTAAGGTTAAATAATAATGTATGAGAAATAACATAGAAACAAAATGCCGGCTCGTGGGAAGATACAGTATCTAAGCCCATTATATTTATAAACAAGTATGTATCTGTGTCGAACAATAAATGAGTTTAACTTAAAAATAATCTCAGCGTAACCTAAAATGAAAATAATTTTTTATGTGGTTCAGTAGAAATTTGTCAGTATTTATAATTCAATTCCCAAAATTCAAGATCATATAAAGTACTTAACAGAAACACTTTGTCGATGTGAACCATATTTTTTGCACATTTCAACGGATAGATTAATAAATTTTACAAATAAAGAAAAAGCTTTGCACTATAAAAATTGAAGCATCTGAAAGAATATAAATATTTGTTTGAAAAAAACATCCAACATTGAATTTGATGAAGATAATGACAAGATGCCTAAAATTCCTAAAGTAATTATTGCAACATAAATAAGCATGTCATACATTAGGATTAATATTCATCACTAATAAATAAGCAGTCCAATAAACTTGATAATATCACAAACATTTAAAATAGTCATATTGCTAAATAGTGTTTGCTGAAATAGATTTCCATTATGAGTAAAAACATTGGCACAAATATTCTGCAGACGAATGACTTCATATAAATTGGTGGGACTGTGCCACAAGCTTTCTACATATAACAACAAACATTTAACAGCTATGATTATCTTTCAAATGGCAAATATTAATGTAGGTACTGATTATGCATGCAAACCTCACATATTGAAATAAAGAAATAAGATGAGAAAAAGTGCTTACATACTAATTAGCACACTGTAGGAAAAAAAAAAAAAAGCAGTTTCATCACAACAAATACAATTTCTTCAAACATCAAAGATCAGATCCATCAAATGTAAACATACTCTTGAAATTTCACAAATTTTAGGAGGAAAAAAAACCAGTCAGATCTGAAAGTAATAATTTTATAGCTCTCTTCATAAAGCATAGCTTATGTGTAATTTTCAAAACACAAAATCACTAACATATATCTTTGCCTCAATAGAAAAAAAAAAAAAGACCCATTTTTGACATTGTGAGAGAAATTGATTTACTTCTTTTTGTGATTTCTTGGACCATTGTTTAAAAAAAATCTAAAAAAAAAAAAAAAGAAAATTTCTTGTAAAATAAATGGAAAAATATTAACAATCATTTCTGCTAATAATTCTATTTGTGATTACTGGAAAGTGGATGGTGTAAACAGAAATATATAATGAAGTTATTAAAAAGGACTATACTATTATAATAAAAAAAATTAAAAAATGCAATTCCATAAAACACTATTAATATTTTAAATAGAGATCAACTGAAAATTCAGTTTTATTTTCATTCCGAAATCTAAGTTTTGGCAAACATTCATTTTCAATGAAAATGCTGTAAAAAAATTGGCCAAACCAAAATTATCTGCATTCCAAAAATCTCATTTCTCCCTTCAGAAATTTTCAACAATCATTAATTTGAGCTGTATCGGTTACAATGAGACATTATTTAATGCTGCGACCTGCACTGTTTAAAATTATTAGTCATGACTTATTCAAGACATAAGTGCAACTTGTAAAACAAGCAATGCATATATGACTAAACTTTGAAGTTGCTCATTTGATCTTAAAACGCTGCAGATATAATAGTAATATACAATTTTTAGTTTGAAACTGTAAAAATATATTTTTAATAAAGATGATATGTAATTGTAAAATATAATCTTTGACTTCAACTATTCTTTGAGGGAAAAAAAAAAAAAAAAAAAATTAGAATTTTCATGATATTTTGGTGGGAAGCTTCAGCACCAAAAAGATAGAAATCACGGTACTGAAGATTTAACATATCTGAAGGAATTTATTATTATTATTATTATTATATTATCATAAGAAAATTTTTGTATTGTAACCCATGAATCATATCCAAATTTTGCCTAATGAAGTTAGCTATAAAATTATATATTTTTTTTAACTGATTTCTTAAAATATATATACATATATAGTTGTTTCCACTTGTTTAATTTTAACATCACATCAATTTTAACAGTATATTTAGGCTCATTGTTTTAATCATAGTAGAAAAACTTTAAGAAAATATAAACTGATTTTAAAATTTTCAATAAATTATCAAAAAATATTAACAGACAGTATCTAAGAAACAAGCACACTATGTAAGTATAATGTGAAATTAAAAGCAAATAAAATATTTGTGGTTTAAGTAATTTATAATAAAATTATTTCAAAAATAACTATGGAAAGTTAATAAAATATATTATATATATATTATAAATATTTCTGCACAAAAAATTAGCAGCAAGTATCATTTCAAAACAAAAAATAATAAAATAAAATTTTTAGAAAGTTAAAGAGTAAGGAATATTTTTATTGAGAGGAGTAGCCGAACTTTTTTAAATGTCAAATATACTAAAATAAAATACCAGATGTTTCTAATACTCATATTCACCATCTACCTCAACCTAGAAAACTTCAATCAAAGGCTCAAACGTAATTCATGATAACATCTGATTGAACATTATTAAGGAGATGTGCAATCAGGATTAAAGGTGAGCATTCGGCTGAAGTTTTCGGTATAACTAGGGTCAAAGTAGCCGGTGAATAAAAGCGTAAGATTCTTCAAAGCAAAACCACAAGTTAAAAATTTGCAAAACTTTTTTAATTAAATTGGAAACTTTAAAAAAATGTTTATAAAGATTCTCATAACACATCAATAAATACAGTGAGATTCCAAATTGTAAAATTAAAATATTCATGCACATTACACAACATATTAATAACTTTGGTTGTCAAAAAACCTGGTCTTGGTAGGTAATTTATTATCATGTTTAGAATAAAAAAAGAGGAAAATAAAGATGTAAAAGGTTGAAAAATCATAAAAAATGTTCAAGTCAAAAGCTTCCTATTTCATAGGGAAAATTTATCTATGGATACAGCTTTTTGAAGCATTTATTATATTCCACTGAGTTACAGATTTTCCATGTATTTATGTAGAAACTTCATAATTTCAGGATAGTTTTCTGTAACAGCCAATAATTTCCCATGTACAGTAGAAAAAAAACCTTACCTTAAATTAAAAATTTAGAAAGCTTAATTTATTGAAAATACTCTTGATTAACCAGGATCAGATTATCGAGGTTGTGGATTAATCAGAACAGTAAAAGTCTTGCAGTTTTGATTGCAATTTATTGTGTTGATTCTTTAGAACATTAGTAAAAAGTACGATGGTTAAGAAATCATGGAGGGCAATTTTATCAGGTGAAAAAAATGAAATTCCTACAGAAGATGGTGACATTACTGATTTGCAAAGGAAAAAACTTAAAAGATTTGAGAAAGTTCTGTTTTGAAAATGAGGAAGATTCAAAATTTGAATGTTACTAAGTTTAAAGTGTCTATGATATTGTATCATGTGTTACACATATTTTTAAAAAAATAAGGAATTTGGAAGAATGTTCAGAAAGAAATGAGTAAAATCTTGTAACTCAACAAAAATTAAGTCATGGTGACACATTAGTATGCATTGAGGCATTACTTAATTACTTGGAGATACTTACAAGAAGATAAAAACACAAATGCTGAAAAAAAAAAAAAAAAAAAAAAAAATCACGTTTGGAAGTTTTAAGTAGTAAAATTTGCAGAAATGTAAGTGTAAAACGAAAGCATACTTCTATCATTCTATTTTTCACAAAACGCTGAGGTAAACTAAATTTCTATTTTCTTTGTTTTGCACTAATTGTAAATCAAAATAGCATTAAAATTTATGCTTATTTTCTTTTGCTTGATTAATTAAATTATTAATATCCTATTGTATAATAATTTGACATTTTCTGTTGCTTTTTCAAAAATTTTCATCAAAATCCCCACAAATTCGATTAATCGGGATACTTGTTTATCCTGGATGAGGCAATTTCCGACCATCTCAGTCAATCGAGAACCTACTGTATTTCTAGCACCACTAACAAACTGAAAATTATGGATTAATTTTATTTTCTGAATATTCTAACAAGAAAATTTTCAATTTTTACTCACTTCAGCAATACAATTACTGCAGAACCCTTGAGAGAAGATATCATCATCTTCTACATTAAGATAAATTTTTCATGTCTTTTAGACATAATGAAATAAAAATATAAAAAATATATATTGTAATTGCTTTTTTATTATAAGCTGTGTAAGCTTTTTATCTTCCAATAAAAATAGTAGTTCAAGCTTAACAGCCAGTGATTACATACAAAAACAATTCACTTTCAAAATGCTAATTTTTTATCATTACGACTATGAATAAGCTCATTTTATCAATCAAAAATATTCAATGAATACATATTGGAGAAATAAAGTAAAATATAGAAAATTTATTTTTCATTAATGAATTTTGAAGTATTTGAAAATTCTTCACGTTATTTTTTGTTTTTGATTATAGTTAATTATTTTAAGGAAACTACAGTGTATGAATTTTAATATTATAGAAATTTGTTTTATATAAAAACTTACCAAAAAAAAAAAAAAAAAAAAAAAGGAAAAGGAAAAGTAAGAAACTTTTCATGTTTTCACGATCAAAATTAAATAAAAATATTCTGTTAATATCAAAATTATTTTCAATAAAACTGGAACTCCTGACAAGTCACTTTTATAATAAACATGAAGTATCCATTCAATATTGTTTAATTTAAACTTGTGAACTTTTAAATTTCTTAAATTAATGAATGTAAAAATGCAAAGTTTTAAAGTTTTCAGTAATATTTTTCAGAAATAAAAATATTATCACAGGAAAAAAAAAAAAAAAAAAAACATACTTTTAAAAATACATTTAAAAAATATTGACATAAATGTTAGATTATAGTTGCCAACCCTGGAGAATGAAAATTAAAGAATTTCCCGTACAATACAGTTCACAAAATAAAAATAAACAGTGACAAAATTTCTATAAGGGGGAATAAATAGAGAGGAAAATTAGGAATTGGATAGGAACTTCCTTTTCCCCTTTATCTCATACTGTATGAGGAAAAATACCAATTTTAGAAAAATAACATAGTCAAATTTTCAGTGAGATTTAAAAAATATATTTGCAATTAAATTAATCAACGAAATAAATCCACAACATTATGAACTCATTCCAAAAATGTTACATTCTCCACATTATTATTGCTGTTAGTTATACATCATACATTTAAATTAAAAATATGCACATAATTTGTCTTTAACAACACAGTATTTAAACTTTTTTGAGGAAAAGAGTACATTCAATGAATTCAGTGATGAGTTTCACCAATAATTTGATATGAAAATAAAAATGTCAATAAAAATTAAATCATGTATGCAATAAATGTTGCACAGTTTATATTATTATTATTTTAACATAAAAAGAAAATAGTTTAAGATACTAAATACTGGCATTTAGATTATGGATGAAAAGGATAAAATGACTGTAAGCTTCACTGCAATGTTCCTGAAAATTTTCATATTCTTATGTATAAAAAATAGTGGCAAAGAATAAGTTAACAAAATTCATGATCAGGAATGGCTTTTCCATATTCTTTTTCCTTTTTTATTTTTTTAAGTAACAGAAAATTTATAAAGATCTTTTGTGAAAACTAACAGAATTCGCAAAACTTTAATATTCTCCAAGAGTTTAAGAGACTGTCCCAAAACTTGGAAGTCTCCAGAATTTTTCAGGAAAGTTGGCAGCTATGTATAGAATTAGGTTTTTTTTCTCTCTTAAATAAATAGAAAAATAAAATGTAATGAAAAATATATATAAAAATATAACAAAAAATAACTTCTTTGTAAAAAAAAAAAAAAAAAAAAAAAGTTTGCATTTGTTACTGAATGTTAAATCTAAGTGTGCTGAGACAAATTTTTAAAGTCCATACTAAATGTACAGCTATACAGTATTAAGTATAAGCTAGTGCCTCTCAAACTAATGTAAGACATACTTTCAATCGACTCTTTTAATATTAAAACAGTACTGTTTTAAATTAAGACAATCCAGAAAATGAAAATAAGAATAACGCATATGGATAAATTTCTTCTTTTAGATGAAAAATGTGGCTTATTTTAGATGCAAATTACCTATTTTAAATAATTGAAAATTACATTAAAAATTTTTGGATTTCCAACTGAAATAAAAATTCTTACTAATTTTTACCATTTGCAAATTTTTATTAGACTTTAAGACTTTGATGCATAAATAAAATGATTTTTATTTATGATGTTTCTTGTTATTATCATTATTATTATTATTATTGAGAGTGGGGGGGAGGAGAATGTTATAAATTAAATGAGTAAAAGTTGATTTTATTTTATTCTTCATTTTATTATCAACAAAATAAAAGAAAAAAGTGCAATATTTGTGCCCATCCAAGAGAAAAGCACCAAAATTTATTTTCAACATTTTATTTGATAGATTTTGGAGATAAATAACTATACTCTTTCAATAGCGAATAAGAAAAATATGAAATAGCAATTTCGGGAAGTAACTGCTCATGCAAAATATTGAATAGCAGTATGTCCAACATGGACTTAATATATATTTCCACACGCATTGCATACTTAATTTATATACATAGCATTATATCAAATAGATAACATATTTAGAACATTTTCATTATGTATAACTAATATTGCAGTTACATGTCATTTAGAATCAAGCTTATTCTAATAATATATCAGAGTATTTTTAAAATAAATCTTGCTGCAGGTAATATCACACACACTTATTTCAATAATGAAGCAATACTTGAAAATAATAGCACCTTTTCTATAAACACAAAGATGTCAACCATATTTGTCATGATGATTGTTTTCTCTACACAATTAGAAAACAAAAACTTTGTTTGACAAGTAAATGAAGTTCATATTGAATCCACAGAGGTCATCTGTCTAAACACCTTTTTTAAAATATTACTCTATGAAAAAAATGTAAATGTCATATAAATAAATAAAATCATACATAATGCTTCTAAAAATAACAAATAGAAATGCTATGGACAAATATCAATAAATACAGAAGAAAAAATGAAAAAAAAAAAAATCTACACAGCTTTAGTTTCACAGGCACTAAAATACATCTTTAAGCTATATACATCTATATATCACTTTAATATTATTAATCTAAAACTTTTTTATCAATAGGAATTGGCTGGATTGATGGAGATGTGAGCTTCCGTGGTCCCATATCTTTATCTGAGTCCTTAAGATCAGCCATATCATCGTCACGCATAGACTCCCAATTTTCTAAAAACTCAGCAACATCTGAGTGTCCAAAAGCATGAGCTTCATCTAAAGGTGTGTGACCCCATCTAAACATTATGCATTAAAAAAATAATCAAGTTATAAAAATCAGAAAAAAACTGCAATATTTACATTATACTACAGAACTTGAGATTCAATGAAGGGTTACAGGTTCACAACCAGTACTTTGAAATCTAGACCAAATGAATATCATAGGTGAGAAACTCTGACCTAAATTATTTCACCAATTTTTGGATTCTCTCCTTTTTCTTTTTTTACTTTGATCACATAGAAGAAGCAATGAAATAAAAACCAGAAAAAGCTGAATAAAATTAAAAGTAGTATAACTGTTTAGTTAAAACTGAAAATAGACATATCTATAAAGTTTAATTTAAAAACTTTAACATTGTTACCTTGATTTATTGTCAACTTTTTTCAATGATATTTTGTGACATGTAAATACTTATGGCTAATTTAAACAATACATTAAAATAAATGTAGTACTAACAATATAGATAACTTTTCCACACTCTTAAATACTTCTATTCTCCTCTATTTACAAATGTTAGTAAGGAGAGTGGTCTTTTTAAACAATTTAATTTCGAGCCATCAACAGTAACAAGATAAAGTTTAATTCTTTTTCTGATATTGTAAAGGATATAAATTAATCTTAACATTTCAAGCCTAAAGAAAAAAAAGTTAAGGAACCCCTGCTATATCTTGCATCATTAAAGTGCTATTACACGAGGAGTCAAAGTCGCTTCAAATTCCAGGCGCCTCCATGTTATCCTATGGCTACAGGGGAGTCACTTCTAAAGCAAGCTCCTATCCTACATTGGCGTGTTTTTGACGTCTGAAACAAAATGAGTCACCAGTAACAGCTAATCAAATACTTGGAAATCTGATGATAGAAAAGCTTTTACTCGAACAGCCAATAAATTGCAGGAAAACAACAGATGAGTTGCAGGCAACTTTTGTCACTTGAAAGTTTTATGTATAACAGCACTATTATACTACTCTTACTGATTATACTACTTTTCTCCACTGTACTATATACTTACCAACACCCCCCCCCCCCCCAAAGAAAAAAAAATCTACACAAACATTTTTAAAAATAAAACTGGTGTTACTTCTTGCCACAGAATGCAGTAAAGGGTTAATTCCTTCACTTTCATATACTCTGTGTGTAACTACATTGTTCTACCATTAACTATATCTGTAATTTATGCTTGATATTTGTCATATATGCCAAAGGCAAACAACTTGCATTTAAAAAGATTCTACTAAAAGGATTTTTATTAAAGTTCCACTGTTATTTAAGCAAGTTATAGGAAATAAAAAAGTTGAAAAGAACTATAAGTAAAATTTTTATTCTGAATTTGAAAGTTTATATTCAAGGTAAGCAGAGCAGCAGGTGAAAATTGTTAAATAGACAAATTAATTTTCAGGCCTTTTTTTTTTTTTTTTTTTTTTTTTCTCTAACAGATATGTATGGCAGTTTACATATGATAAATGCGCAAATAATCCTTATGGTTACAACAGTTTAACCAATTACAAAAACACTAGAGTTAATTATTCATTAAACCACTCTTGCCAAAATATGCCAAATAGTGGTGATGCTGCAGCAACAAAATGTTTAACACTAAAATGTAGAATATACAAAAAAAAAAAAAAAATAAATAAATAAATAAAGAGTGTAACACAAAACAAAAAACACCTTTGCATCATTTGATAGTTTAATAGCAATTAAATTATGATTGCCTATTAATATAGCAATTTAGAAATCCTGAGTAGGTAGTTTAAATAATACCTTTTCTCCTTTCCTGTTGCCACATTTTAAAAAGAAAACAAAGCAAAATTTATAAAAAAATTAAATAGTTTGCACTTTCTATTGAATGTAATTCAAAGCAGTGAATTTTTAATAATTCTGACATGAGCCAAATTAATCTATTGTAACAGAAATTTTTTGAATCTACATGAATTGCAATCAGGTGTGAAATTACCCATGATTTTCACAATAATCATTGAATGCTTAAAAAAAAGGTGGGGTTTTTAAAACTATTTATACTCTAACAAAAACTGAAATATTTAAAAATATTATTCAGTGTTATTCACACATTCTTTAAAATTAAAGATCAATCTACTGTGATTCCGTGAATATTTGCCTACCTCAGATAAGTCGATTTCCTCCCAGAACTTATTTTAAACTAGTAAATCTGCAGATCAAGAGCCTCAACGTCAGCTTTTCACATCTTTTTCTAAAACACACTTAGCGTAATATTCAACTTCCTGGAAACTGTAATTTAAAATTTTCGAATTACGTAATTATTTATAAGAATAAAATAAGAATAAGAAATTTGAAGCCATCAAAAGCCGTTAAATTAAAGATTTAATTATGTTAGGATATTCTGAAAAATTCATGATCCCCTGAACCCCCCGTAGTCGCATTAAATTTAAATTTCTAACTTTCTATCAATCTGCTAATGGTTATCGTATATCTTGTACTTCTTTCTACATTTTGATTTATAAGGATAAGCGACAGTTTTAATAAGCATTTTTCATTATCCTCATACTTCTAGATACCTGCCCACCAATAACACCTAAATCTGATGTATCAGGAACTTTTGAAAGTGTAAACTCAGTAATCTAGAATTTTACAATTTTGTTTACGAAAAAAAGAAGTTTTGATTGCATTTTGTGGCAGTTATCGGGGACGAACAGATAGACAAAAGAACAGCCTGAGAGATGGAAAACAATAAATTTTGCGTCGCCAAAATAAGCCTTCACTGAAGTTTCGGCAATGACGTCATTATTCATGAGTTATTGCTGTCCATGTTTCTTGTATTTTTAACGACAACTATAAAATACCTGTTTTATTTCAATTATGACGTCAAACTTTATCAATTGAAATATTTGTTAAAAATATAATTATTTTTTATTTCTTTTACTTCTAATTATGCCCCCATTTTTGTCAGAAAAATTCTTATTAACGAAACAAATTTCCATGTTTAATATTTAACAAAGTACTATTTTTATTTTAATTCTGACGTCATATTTATTTTTTCTTAGTTTAATTTTTCGAATGGAAATTGCGCAATTGAAACTTATTGCGGAAACTTAATTGAAACTTAAATTGAAACTTAAAGGAAATTTTGAGTTATTAAGGAAAATATTTGAATAAAATTAATAAAACATAGCCTATATTCTTTTCTGGACTATGTTATATTTATCAGCAAAGATACAAAGACATTAATTAATTCATCAGTTTTGACTTTGACTTCATTTAAATTTTCGTATACGCTTTCAAATTTATAGCATTAAAATATAATAAGGATTAGGATGAATGGTTGCTTAGCAACCATTAAGAGAGAATAAAGAAAATGGAATAAATACATTTTAAATAAGTAAATTTCTAAAACAAATTAATTTATATTATTGGAACACATTTATAAAAAATCTCCAAAATGTACAATAATAATTTTAAAAATCTGACAAATGCGTTGAAAAAATTTCAAAACAATACGAATAATTTAACTGGTAAATTTTAGTATTCATTTATCATTGAATTCCATTAATCAAATGTGTCATTTTCTCTCAGGGGGAAAAAAATTTAAAATCATTGAATTTGCCATAGAAAAGCATTATTGCGCAAAATAAAATATTCTATATTTTCCGAACGAATGAATCAACTCTAACAAAAAACTATACAGCTTAATCCCAGTGTCTCACTAACATACCCACTTAATTTCAAGCCAATCGGATGTTTTTTGCGTTAGTTATCGCGGAACAGACAGACAGAAACCAAAAAATTTCGTGTCTCCAAAGTAAGCCTTCACTGACGTTTCAGCAATTGTGACTTACTTTTGCTTAGCATTAATTTGATTTCTTTTTCACAATAAATTTTCTGGACTTAAAAAGACTTAACTGAGTCATGGCGTATAATCAGGAAATTACAGTCTATCAAAATTTAATTAACAAATGATAAAATAATAATTATAAAATTTGTGATTAAAAATGGAAACCTAAGATTATTAAAAGGTTTTAAGTAATATTAAATGTTACATCATGGTTCACTGATTTAAATCAGCTTAATTTTAAAATCTTGATTTAAGTCAATTGATTTTTGTAAATCAAAGATTTAAATCAGCTTTTTATTTACTTATTTTAAAATAAATTCAAAATATAAACACTATAATGCACATTAATATAATTTAGTTTCCATAATAACAGCTTTCAGAAAGATAAAGTTTAATATTTGTAAAAAGTAAAATATAATGTAAAGTTTAGAAAAGAATTATTTTAAATCTCGTTTGAATCAAATTAGAAAATAATCTTGCAACAGTAAGGAAATTTAAGCTGGAATATATTATACATTGAAATACTTTCTTGTTAGTACAGTAGACTCCTTCAAATCCACAACTCTCTAAAATACACACATATTTTACAGATGAAAACAATGAAATATTTAGTTCAGATGTACAGACAAATTTTGACTTTTTATCTTTATATCAATTCGATATCTATTTTAATTTGTAATTTTTATTAATATTATTTAATCTTGTTTATTTATGAAGGAAGAATAATTACTTTATTTTCTGAAAAAATTCAACATATTGCTGATATACCTGGTTATCACAATCTTTCAATCAAATATATTTATGCATTAATCAAAATTTTTTGGCTATTAAACCTGGCTAAACTTGAAATTAAACTTCCTGATTTTATGACTTCGGTGTGAATGAGTAAGGTACCTTTATGACATAAGTTTCATTGAATATTTTTTTTTTTGGAAAAATGAATTTCATCTTTAAAATGAATATTTCATCATACATTATTGATTATTAATTTGACTTTTGCTTTTAATATTTTAATCATTATTTATCTAAATTTTTATTATTTCAGTTTATTACTTATTTTAATATTTTATTATATTGTAAGCATTCATTATAGTTTGGATTACATTTTTAAATACATTCAAATTGCCTTTTAAAAAATGTAAACAAAGCAATGATCAGAAATCTGCAAAATTCTAAAATTCGCACAACCTCTGGTCCCAAGCTATGCGGATTTGAGGGAATCTACTGTATTTAGAAAAACTTCTGCAAGTTGAGGTAAAAGAAAATTGTATGACTTTTCCTGCTTGCTTTGATGATGCTATTATATTAAAATTTTAGCAAAATCTGAACCATTCAAAGAATTTTCATTTGAATCTAATATAGTGGATTTTGGATGGTGGAAGAGATCTTTAGAATGATGGAAGGTACCTGTTATAGTTATTGAAAAAAGCTGATACTAAAAAAATTACTATAGAATTCATGATCAACTAGCTTTTTACAGCAATAGCTTCATCTGCTTTGGTGAAACGAAGGTTTTTGCTTAATTTTGGTACATTTGAAAATTAGGAATAAACTGATACAGCTGCTAAACTCGTTTTTTTGCGCCATCACTTTAACAAAACAAAAAACAAAAGTTAACATCTTAGTTTTTTCCAAATTTGTTTTAAAATTGTATATCCTGCTGTTATTTTTATTTTAACTAAAATACTTAAGATTAAATTAATTTCTGACATCTTATTGGTAGTTTTCTTTATATTTTGAATAATGAAAATTTTTTCCGTAGCCTAAAATGTTATCTTTTAATCATTTATGTAAATTGTATAATATTATTAATATATATTGGAAGCACATTTAATCCTTTAATTCCCATGATAGAAGACGTTCTAGAAATTATGTAATTCAGAAAATCTGATTTTACACGAGAAAACTTCAATGGCTACTTTTGTTTTATTTAAATACGGAATGTTCTGCTATCAATTAAAGCAAATATTGCTATTTTAATTTTCTGGTGGGAATTAAGATATACGTATTAAAATATCTCAAAATATCTCGGGCGGTTTGGGATCCAGAGGGTTAACATGTATGCATGTGGTGCATGCATAATTTTTATTTTAAAAATTATAAGAAAAGTAATATAAGTCATAATACTGTGTACATTAAAAAAAAAAAAAAAAAAGAAAAAAAAAAAAAAAAAGATTGATTTAAAAAATAAAATTCAATTTGGTTTTTAAAAAATCTATTTTAATTTTTATTTTTTAAAAAATCACGAACCTTGTGTTACATATAACTAAATTAGATAGACATTTTGATCATTAAATGGTTTTACCTGTCCTGGGGTTTGTGGTCCACTCCACACACCTTGAGTAGAAACTCAACACATTCAAGATGTCCCTCTGCAGCAGCTAAATGAAGTGCAGTGCGGCCGTCATAGTCACTCTGACCCATATCCATACCAGACAAATAATGCCTTAACAATAAATATTCTTCATTTAGCATTTTAAAATATGGGACAATTATTTACAACTATTCAGATTATAAAATATTACACACTTTAATATATTGAAAGATATAGTTAGGAGTAACACACAGAGTAATACTCACTATTTCCATGCAATATTTTTAAATGATAATATTTTGTTAGCTATTTTACACTAAATGTAAAAGTACAGTCCAAAAAAACCTCGATTAACCAAGATTTCTGTTAACCAAGTCAATAATAAAGTCTATTTTTTTTTTTTTTTTTTTTTTTTTTTTTTCCTGTGTGTGTGTGAGTGAACCTTTAAAAACCACACTTTTTAGTTCACTGTCCATGTCCCTAAAATGTTTGGAGAAAAGAAGCAATGTTACATCAATAAATTTTCTGTTGCTCAAAAATTGGCTTGATTTGTAAGCCACTGAGCTACTATACCAGAAAATTGAGCTACTATAAAATGGTAACTTTATTGCTTGTAAATTGTAATAGTAAATTATATTTACTTTATTACTATAATTCTTTAAGAATAACTTCAAATTATATTTTCTTACATAGGTCAAGTAAAAAATATCAAACAATTATAATTTACCATACTATTTTTTGACATTTGTTTTATTTTTGAAAATGCATCTTTCAATACACCTTTTAATACACCACATACTTTCAATCACAACTTCATCCCAATTTGAGAATGAAGCATGTGTCACTCTCAACTGTATGTGAGTGGATATATGAAGCTTGAAATTCCATTTCAACCGAGATGATAATAAAGACCTTCAAAGTGACTGGAATTTTTTAATTAGATAGACGGAACAGAAGATAACATGATTTACAAGGACACTGACCGTGCCAGAGAAGATGAAGACAATTGCAGTAGCTGCAATGAGAATTTCTAATTAGAGTTTAAATAACATTGCTAGCACTGTTGTATAAAAAAGTGCAAGGAGTGAAATAAAGATGCAACAATAATTAAGTAACATTTTTCCAGTTTTAATTTCTTTTTTGGCTACATTTTTTAATACATACGTATAAGTCTATCGTTTGACATGCGATTACATCCAGCATTTATTTTAAAAATATTCCATACATAACGCACACCTAAAGTTTTTGCACTAAATATTTGAAAAAAAAAAATGTGTGTTATACAAAAATAAATATAGTATTATAAAATTCAAATATAAATATTTCAATAAACTTTATTTGGTATAAATATCAAATAAAGTTTATGAGTCAAAACCCATTGAATTTGATGAATGAAAAGACTAGACTGAACAAACAGACTGACTGCATTTATAAAAAAAATGAAAATAATAATAGTGAATCAATATTGTGAAAGTGTTAGAGTAAATATGTGTTATCTTACATGGTAATGTCATTTTCTGTTCACAAATTTTTAAAACTTTTTTTTTTTATAAAAAAAGTTTTAAAAATTTGTGAACAGAAAATGACTAGGAAAACAGCATAAGTACCAATGTAATAATTTCCCTTCTTTCCTCTTCTCTCTTCAACAATGAAAGCAACCAGACTGCCACCATTGTGAAGAAATTTCATAAAACAACTTTTAAAAATTAAAATATAGAAATGAGATTATTTTAAAAAAAACAACAAATCTACAAATGAATTGCTTTCATTTAAAAAAATAACTACTGAAATCGGTTCAATAGAAAGCTCAGGTTAGATGACTAAGAAAACAACCTTGTCTTTTAAATATAGAGATTGTAATTAAATGGAAATGATGTAATTTTCATGAATATTTTTATTTGTGCATACCAAGGACCTTTAAATAAATATAAGTTCAGTCTATATAGAGCAAGAATAAGGGTCACTCAATATGATGTTACTGGCACAGTTATAACAACATATATTATATTCATGAAACAAATTTAGTTGTTTTCCGAATGATATCATTTTACACATTAGAAACATTTCACTTTAGAAATTACTATTTATCATAAATTATTTTCCATTATTTTATTTACATATATTACTTAATGTTATTTCTCAATAAATAATTTGATCTTCTGTGATTAATACATAATTGTATGCAATAATTTTATTATGGTTAAATTTTTTGAAAACCATTATTTATTTTTTTCTTCTTTTAAATCTGATGACACATTCACTGATGAAATCACACTTCTGATTGGTTGAATGTGATAAAGCAAAATAAATTTATATTATTGACAAAAAAGTTTAACCTGATTGCTACTATTTTGAAGTAAGATTATAAAAAGCTTTTTTAATTAGAAATAAAATATAAAAATGGGAATAAATTAAAAAATAACTAATATGGGCACATCTGCAAATGAACAACTTTCATTAAAAAATATATATATATCAAAATTGGTTTAGTAGAAAGCTTAGAGCTGATAACAGGGAAAAAAAAAAAAAAGGCCAAGTCTTTTAAATATATAGATTAAAAAGAGGAAAAATTTTGCTAGATTGAGCTAAAAAAATTGAAAGAATATCGCTTATTAATGCCAAAAAATTGATGCTCAAGTCAAAAAGAAAAAAATGCATACAAATTTTGATTTGCAAAATCTAAATTCAATAAAACTGACTATTCTACATAAAGGCCTCATTTAATATGCTAAAACAGTAGCTCAACAAAATCCTATTAATGCATAAAACTGTTCTGAAATTGTAATTAATTAAACTGGAGAATAAAAAAAAATATTGTACATATTGAACTAAAATACACAAAGTAAAATACTTTTTGATAGATTACTTTTTGTATGATTGTCTATTTTTTAGTGTTATTTACATTAAAGATAAATTAGATGAAAATTAATTTATAAAATTAAACTTCCTACCTTCTCATGGCTGTGACATCACCACTGGCAGCACTAAACAACAGACCGACAATTTTTAAACCTTTTGTCTCATATTTTTGCCGCCTAGGATCCCTTTTTTGAGTTGTGTGCCTTAAATTGTCATAATGGTGAAAATTGAACACACGTACTAATTCCTGAAATATTCACATTAATATTACCATAACAGTTCTAAAAATGGAAAGAAAATTAATTATATTTAATTTGTAAAGACATATGACTTACACATGATTCATAGAATTCATTTAAAACCATGCACAATTCAGCAAGTGAGAAGCATTTATGTTTTAATTTTCCAAATAAATGTATGACAAAACCAAAATGAAGATTTTAAAAGCAAATGCAGAGAAGAAACTCTTTTTTTTTCACATCATATTTGAATCTCACAGTCTAAAATATTTAATAAAAAGCATTTTTTTCTTCTAGCCAGATTTTGAATTGAGAATAAATACATGACAATAAATAATCGACAGGACTGTCCATGAGATTCAGCAGAGCTTACATTTTATTAAACTTTCATTCAACAATGATTGCACGAAAATATATCTAGATATTAAAGATGAGTTTGGGACAGATGATTTGAAATCTGAGCCCAAAAAGAGAGCCTCAAACCCAAACCAAATGTACACAGTAGAAATTTTTTTATATATTTTTTAATTGATTCAAGATTAATTTTCTCATTTAAAAATCTCTTTTTACATAGAAATAAGTATTAATCTTAAATATGCCCTTTTGACAACTTTTTGTAATTTTCATGTTCCTGAAATCTATATAATAAAGGCCAAACGTATCTGTGCGTAACGCATACGTCATGTTTTGAATGGCAACACTTTCCGATAAAATTTCGATTTTGCAATTTTCACTATTGTAAATATTTAAACTTCTAGACATAGTCCGTTTTCAAACTTTATACCATCGTATAGAGAAAAAAATGCACTTTTAAATGGAGTTTGTTAAAAAATTGTATCTCAATTTGTTTTTGAAATATTAATTTTTTTGTAGTTTTTTGTTCAATTTCTCTAATGGTGGCAACTTGAGTATCGCATTTATGTGGGAAATAAAAGAAAAATAGTCATAAAAAAAAGAAAAGAAAAAATAGAGAGAGAGGGAGAATAGATATGTAGTTTGGTAGCTGGAGGTGACGCAATAAATGTAACCCTAAAATTCGCTGCATTGCATCAAACATAACCGCGTGCTTTCACATAAAAGGAAAACTTTTAGCGATACTGTTTTAATTCATAATACAATGAAATGCCATTTTAGAATGCTAAAATATAATCAGATCTGTTTCATTTAGAGAAAAAATGCTGCTAAAGAATTCGGTCTCTGTTCCACGTGATTGTTTTGTTTGGGCCGAATACGAGATCTAAATTGAAAGAATAAGGCCCATTTCAAACCGTTTCTGTCGCATACTGCACCTCCATCTATCTCTTTCCCCCATGGAAAATAACAGATCACTATATATTTTAGTTGCTATTTTTTCATAGCAACTGAAAAAAAAAATAGTAATTAAAAACCTGTTATATTAAAATATCGTCGGCTATAAAACATGGTGAATGCTGTTGGTTTTATTTCGTTTTTATCTACCAATTTAATAATGACTTTTAGTTCGCTGCAAACTTACTTTACAAAAGATACATCAATTAACCTTTACAAAAATTTATTTTAAAGAAAAGTTGTGTGTCATATTTTCTTAGTTGGTTTTAAAAACTGAACGAATGCAATTTTATTCTTTGGCAAAATCTTTGGCTAATAACTTTTATCTTGCGTCTAATACAGAAGTACCGATAATTTTCAAAGCTTTATATGATTACATAATTAATGTTTCATATAAAATTGGTATTTGGAATTAGTTGGCAGTTTAAAAATCATATTACGTAGGAAAAATTTATTAGACTTTTCAATTTTAAATTAAAAAAAAAAGTTTTTCGCCCTTACTCTGTGACCCGGGAACACCGGGTTCGCTGTACTAGTTTTTTTTTAATACCAAGTCATTGACAAAAATCTCTAAAAATTATGTTTCTTCTTCTTTTCAAATATCATTTAAAACTATGATAGACAGGCATGTATTCTTTTTTCTAGTAATTCTGTAAAAAAAAACTTCAACAGTAAATGAGGTCAAACAAGGGATAGGCTTCTTTATATTTGCCAACGCTAATGTGCAGACTTCAGAACCAGACAGAATATTTTTTCTTATATCCCATCAATAGTTATTCAATACCATTTCAAGGATTGTACATCACTTTAAAAAACTTAAACTACATTCTTGTTTCTCAAAAAACAAATCCTTTTTTCCCCCTTTTTTTAATTTGTGAAAAAATAAAATTTTTACTTTGAGCCCAGCCGGTTTCAGACCCACGTTCACAGGTTCAGACCAATCTCATTTTTACTGGACACTGAATCTTTTCAAATTACTTTGCTAAAGAAAGCAATACATGTGTATTCTATTATCAAGGCTGGACAATTCTTTGAGAAACACTAATAGCATAAACATGAATAAATCAGAATTTTAACAAATCTTGGAGTTTTGTAACAAAAAGAACACACTTTTCATCTATTAGTAAATTTCTTATGGTCTCAAAAAAATTCAGAAAGGCAAATTTAAGCAGGTATCCAGAATAGTACAGTTTAGATAAATATGCACTAGCAGGGGAGACCGAGCTTAGCTCGGTCAAAATTAACTTTGTGTTCAACTCGATATAGTATTTTCACTGTATCATTAACTCTGTATTATTACTGTAAAACATGTTTATAATAGTATTATTTAGAAAAACAATCAATAAGAAAACTATGTTTTTATGCGCATATTTATAAATTTTATTTTATTTTAAATTTTACAACGAAAGGACATCGATCTAAATCACTTTTTTAGCTCGACTCTGATTGGTTTAACCATGCATCTTGAATCCTCTTAAGAATGTATAAAAAAATTCTTTACATTCTGAAAGACAATATATTTTGCTAGATATAGCCAAATTTGGAGGCATTCTTTCATTTGGCTCCAAATACGTGTTTTGGTTTTCGTAATTTTTATAGTCGATTTTTTGGCCATATGTCGCCAATATTTTGTCAAATATCACCAAGTTATTGGCTTTTGCCATATTCTCGTGACCCTGACCCGTATTACCCAAAATGAGCCACTAATCAAATTTGATCAAGCATGTGACATAGCTCAATCGTCTTCAGGTAATCAAAAACAGTAGAATATAAAATTGAATCAAAATCGTTCAAGCCATTTTTTAGGTAAAATTAGCTTGGCAGCATTCAGCAATGAAGCGAAATGACCCACTAATATAATTTTGTTTAACATGCGACTCAGCCCAATAGTCTTCTCGTGACAAAAAACGTTTTGTTTCAAAATTTAGGTAAAATTGATTGAGTCGTTATTGTATATAATTAGAATGACCCTAGCTCATTAAGACCCAAAATGACCCACTAATAGAATTTTTGTGAGCATGTATCCAAGCCAAATGGTTTTCTCTTGCTCAAAAACGATATAATACAAAGTATAGTCAAAATGGTGAGTACCATTTTCTGTATAAAATTAGCATGATCCATCATGACCAACAAATGACCCTTATAATCGAAATCTCTTAAACGTGTGGCCTAGCTCTTTAGTTTTAGCATGCCGAAAAACATTAGATACAAAATTTAGATAAAATCGATTGAGCTGTTTTTTAGATATAGTTGGTTTGACCCTGACCCCTTATAATCCAAAATGACCCATTGATCGAATTTTCACAAAAATCTGTCCTAACCCAATAATTTTCTTGTGACCGAAAACGATAAAATACAAAATTTAATCAAAATTGTGCGAAACGTTGTCAAGATAAAATTAGAATGACCCAAAAGTGGCCCATCAATCGAAATTTCTCGAACATGTGACCTACCCCAATGATTTTCTCATGCCAAAAATATGTTGTATACAAAATTTCGTTAAAATCGACCCACCCATTCTTTAGATATAGCTTGACCTTGACCCATTAAGACCCACAAATGACCCTTATAATCGAAAGCTCTCGAATATGTGACTTAGTTCATTAGTTTTCTCATTTCTAAAAATTGTTACATACAGAATTTCGTTAAAATTGATCCTGCCGTTCTTTAATTATACATAGCTTGACCCAGACCCTTTATGATCCAAAATGACCCATTAATCGAAATTTTTCGAACATGTAACCTAGTCCAATGATTTTATCGTGCCAAAAAAATGTTGCATACAAAATTTCATTAAAATCGATCCACCTGTTCTTTAGATATAGTTTGACCATGACCCATTATGACCCATCATGACCCACAAATGACCCTCATAGTCGAAATCTCTCAAACATGTGATTTAGCCCATTAGTTTTCTCATGTCAAAAAACTGTCACATACAAAATTTCGTTATAATCCATCACGCCGTTCTTTAAATATAAATAGCTTGACCCAGACTCTTAATGACCCAAAATGACCCATTAATCGAAATTTTTCGAACATGTAACCTAGTCCAATGATTTTATCGTGCCAAAAAAATGTTGCATACAAAATTTCGTTAAAATCGATCCACCTGTTCTTTAGATATAGGTTGACCATGACCCATTATGACCCACAAATGACCCTCATAGTCGAAATCTCTCTAACATGTGATTTAGCTCATTAGTTTTCTCATGTCAAAAAACTGTTACATACAAAATTTCGTTATAATCCATCACGCCGTTCTTTAAATATAAATAGCTTGACCCAGACTCTTAATGACCCAATATGACCCATTGAAATTTTTTCTCGAACATGTAACCTAGCCCAATGTTTTTCTCGTGCCCGAAAACCATAGAATGCAATTTTTAGTCAAAATTGCGTGAGAAAATCGCTAGATAAAAATAGCATGACCCACAATGACCCCAAGAATGACCCACTTACCGAATTTTCTCGAACATGTTACCTAACCCAATGGTCTTCTTGTAATCCAAAACGATACAATATAAAATTTGGTCAAAATCGTTAGAGCCGTTTAGATAAAAATGGCTTGACCCATAATGACCCACTAATCGAAATTTTTCGAACATGTGACCCAGCCCAATAGTTTTCTCGTGCCAAAAAACGATTGGATACAAAATTGCCTTAAAATCCATCCAGCCGTTCTCTAGATATAAATAGCTTGATCCTGACCCATTGTGACCCAAAATGACCCAGTAATCGAATTTTCCCGAACATGGGACCTAGCCCAATGGTCTTCTCGTGCCCGAAAATGGTAAAATCCAAATTTTTGCGAAAATCGTTAGAGCCGTTTTTGAGATAAAATTTACCCACACACACACACACAATTTTTGCTCGCATTATAGTATAAGATACCAAAAGTAGATAAATAGTAGATAGATAAAAAGTAGTAAATAAATACCCATACCAAAGTTTAATTTTCATTTATCAAAAAGAAGAAAAAAGCAGCTGTATTATAATTAATATGTAAACAACAAGTTTAGTTGTGTACAATTTTTGTGAAGTAAAATAAACAAACTGTGCAATGCAACTAAACTTGCTCGAAAACCCATTTTCCAGTCAAACATTGACTAAATCTTATGTGTTGTAAAATGAGTCTGAATTCTTAATAAGTTTTGTTTGAATTAATATTGTAATAATTCCAATAACTGAAAATGGCTTTAACTGCTAAAGAAAAGATGAAAAGATATAAGAAAAAAATAAAAAGTAAAAAAAATAAAAGCACAAGATAGAATTTTTTTTTTTTTTAAATAACAAAGTTGAATATGGGTAAGAAGAAATTAGCTAGTGAAAAACTGAAAGCATCTTCTAGAGCATATAGAATGAAAAACAATCAGCAATATTTTCCCCCAATCATTTATCTAAACTTGGGATTTATTTTTCACTAAAGTCAATTGACAAAATTTGTGATCTATCTCAGCGACCAACGGACAAATTTGATTTTTTTTTCTACAATTGATTGTTGAAATTAGCTATTTTTTACACCTATTATGCATATTTATGCCAAAGTTTTAAAAAATGTGCCATTTCATACATTACTCAAACCTACCCATGAATGAAACTTCTATAGCTACTTTTAATAAAAATGAAATAGACAACCAGTAGTGTTGAGCAATATATCGATTAAACCAGGGCTCAGCGCAACTTATAGCCTCCAAAATAGTGAAAATAGTTGAAATAGTGACTGAAGTTCCTTCAAAAAAGTGACCAAATAGTGACTAAACAAACAATTAATTTTGATAATTAAATACAGTATAAATGATGCCTGATAATTTTAGGTAGCTTTCATTACAAAAAGTAAAAAGCTACCTATTGCAGCCGTCCGGAGGAAAGCACTTCCGGAAAATTTTGGTATATTTTCGCCGATCATGACTCCCAGACCCCAAAACCACCCTCCGTTCAAATGTTGACATATATATATATATATATATTAGGGTGGACCTTAAATGCCATGATTTTTTTTAAATTATTATTTTTACAAGTCTCACCCTCCTATTTTGTTCCTTTTGATACAAAAACATTATGTAAAAAGTTTGAGCTATAAATTCAAATATTTAGAGGTAGCTCAATTGACCTGAAATTTATAAAATTAGGAAAAAATTCAGAATATTAGCTACAAAAATAAGTAAGCACTTTAAATATTTTAATGATTTAATTGTGACAATTTATTTAATTTACAGCACAATTATTAGGTTTTCATGTTACATTAAAATTTTATTGCATTTGTGCAGGTTGAGAGAGACACATTTTTCTGCTATCTGAGTACATTTGACGATGATTTTCAACAACCTGTAGTAAAAATTGTAGTTGCATTTCATCATGAGTTACCAATCCATCGTATTCTTGAATAAGTGCAACTACACGTTCGGCATGGTCATTTACAACTTGTAGAGATTTTATTAGCTCTTTTGCCTGTTTAATAGTCTTCTCTTAACTCCTACAATTTAGGATCTACTGCAAGAAATCTACCCGGAAGTTTGAACAATTGAAACAACATCATTGACTTAGCAAAATCTTCCAATCTTTTATACTTGAATGAATGTAGAGCAACACTGACTCGTTTGGAATAAATTTGAGCTTGTTTTTTTTAGAATTAGCTTCATTCTGTAATGCAATAACCATGCGTCTATTTGTTAATAAACTCACAGGGCTATCAAATAAAGCTAAATCAACAAGTTCTTCTGAGCACAAGTGGTTAGCAAATTTACGTGATGATGACTTGGAAACAGTTGAATGTATTGATGAGTAGTCAAGTAGTGATTTGAGCAACAACAGGTCATTATATGGGGCACATGAAGCTTGAGATGCAGTGATCCAAGCTTTCAAGTATACACATACTGTAAAAACACACATATCACGTATACCCTTTTCCTCTTTTACAGTCAATTTAAACTGAGCCTTGAATGTCCAGATCTTGAGCCAATATATTACTTTGGATACCCAACGGGCATGGTGCATTGCACCTGGTGACATAAATATGATTCCCCTTTCTAAGGCAGCACCTAGAAACATAATTACAAGTTCTAAAAATTCCTTATAATCACCTCCTAGCTTTGTTTCTCTTTGCTCTTCTAGGTACTTCTTTGCATAGTTGATAGTCTCTTGCTTAATATCTTCTATTAGATTTGCAACATCATCAAATGAAATTCCCGTTTCGTACTTGTCTTTATCAATTAAACTCCAGCATTCCTGAAAGCGTTTAAATAATGCAATTTCAGGTGAAGATTTGACTCCCATGGATACTTCAAATACAGTACTAATTATCAGCTCCATAATGTGATGTCTGCAAGCAAATGATAAGAGCTCTTTTTTCAATTTATGTTCTAAAAGAACGCATGCACCAGAATTATAACCAGTGTTTGAGCTAGTGGTGTCAAAGCACATTGCACCTATATTATCTGCCCCAGTCTTCAATGGCTTCAAAGACATCTGTCGCCTGAGCTTCTCACGTTGCAGATGAAATCTTGGCAACAGTCAGTAGTTGAGAAACTCCTTTCCCAGAAACTAATATTGGCAATCGATCCACTTTTTCTTTTCCAGTTAAATCATGCATTAATTTTCCATCCCATTGAATGACAAAAACAGTGTTGCTTTGGAACTTGCTTTTTATTTTTTCATATTTCTTAGTTCTCTCAAAGATTCTTTGTCAGCGAATCGAATTTCTGTTTATTGCATATTCCTTAATGCTTAGTCCTAAACTTTTGGCAGTTTCTGATAACACAAATACAGCTTTTCAATCTGACACCTTAGTGCGATCTAGTGCTGCTGCAAGATCTGGAGTAACTATAGTTTTACAACCTCGTTTTCTTTTTTGTAATTCTTCGACATGGACTGCATTTTTTTCAGTCTTTTCCAACTTTTCAAAATCTCTTTCTGTCAAATTGTTTTCAAACTCGTCATCTGTAGATGAAATTAGTTCAACGGAATCATCTAATAGTCTTTTGCTTTTCATTCGCTGTTGTCTCGCAAGAAATATTTTGTTTCTTTCATATTTTCTTTTTTCTTTAAGAGTGAGTGTTTTATCTATTCCAACCATTGATCCGCATCTTTCCTCTTTTTTGTTTGAGCTATCAAAAACTCCTTATCTTCTGGTAATACTGATGTCATTGTCAGTACATCGGCATGTGCTATGTCAAAAAGATCTTCAAGCTTGGAAACAAAAGCTAATTCCTTAGTCTGTCGAGTGAGAGAAACTCGTGCTTTGTTTTTCTTAAGAAGTCGCCACTCTTCAAATAACTGTTCAAGTTTGTTTTGGCAATGTTGATGTTTTCTCATGGGAATTCGAGCTCTATTCCAAAATTTTACTATTTCCTTAATAGTAATAGATGATGCTTCTCTTATAGTTTCCTTCATTTTAAAATGGCAATGTAAAAAAAAATCCAAGAGCCATTCGTAAAGATGGCAACTTGCTGCTATTTAATTGAGAAATTGAATCACCAAGAATATAGAATTGAGTTCTAGATCTTGTTGCTTCAGCCATTTTAATCAGTAATAAATCTTTAAAAAAAAATACCATATTTAAAATCATGAATTTTAATACATGATTTCAAATGTATGTTTATTTCCTATTTACCTGTTGCCATATTTTCAAATTAAATTCAGTAGCTAATAATACCATAATTTATTAACTTTAGTTTTTGAATATATAAAATTCTTACCTGAAGAATTATATCTAAGATTATTTGTGATCCTGTGTGTCAATGAATTCTTAATTCTAAACTAATAAAAAAAAGAACGCTTTTGAAATATTTATCAAAATAAATCACTAGTTCAAAATTCATTCAACACTAATGGAATATTTGATTTTTGCTTGTTGCTAAATGCAGTTTATTGTTTTAAATATTATTGTGCATAGTACTGCCATCTATAAATAAAAATGTAAAGCTAAATGCATTTTAAAATATTTTAGAAGATAGAATTTATTTTCTATGTCATAGCATGCGAGTACGCATATTTTTATCATTGCTCATACATTGGAAACTTCTACATCATTGAGCTACCTCTAAATATTGTTCAATCGAGCTAATATTTTACCAGAATTATTTTTTCATAAAAAGGAACAAATTTAGAGGGTGAGAAGATTACATTTTGAAACTCGAAAAATAAGGTCCACCCTAATATATATATATATATAACCATATATATATATATATATATCTGATTTTTGTCATGCGATAACTAACGTATTTATGAACCGATTTGAATGAAACTTGGTATGTACATAGTACATACAAATGTCTCGACCGAGTTCGTTGGTCAGCATCATCCGCCATTTTGTTTCAAAATGGCGGCCATTTTAAATTTTTTTAAAAATTTAAAATTTAAAATTAAATGCGAAAAAATTAAAAGTTGAAAAATATTTTTCTTTTACGTGTTAGAACTTAAAACAAAGATTCCAGAACACTTTTTATTTTGTCTATATCTTAAAAAATGATTGAGTTATAGCACTTTGAATTTTTCTTATGGCTGACATTTTGAAAGGTCTGATTTTTGTCACGTGATAACACGCGTATTTATGAACCGATTTCAATGAAACTTGGTATGTACATAGTACATATAAATGTCTCGACCGAGTTCGTTGGTCAGCATCATCCGCCATTTTGTTTAAAAATGGCGGCCATTTTAAATTTTTTAAAAAATTTAAAATTTAAAATTAAATGCAAAAAAATTAAAAGTTGAAAAATATTTTTCTTTTACGTGTTAGAACTTAAAACAAAGATTCCAGAACACTTTTTATTTTGTTTATATGTTAAAAAATGATTGAGTTATGGACTTTGAATTTTTCTTATTGCTGACATTTTGAAACGATCTGATTTTTGTCACGTGATAACACGTGTATTTATGAACCGATTTCAATGAAAGTTGGTATGTATATAGTACATACAAATATCTCGACCGAGTTCGTTGGTCAGCATCATCCGCCATTTTGTTTCAAAATGGCGGCCATTTAAATTTTTTTTAAAAATTTAAAATTTAAAATTAAATGCGAAAAAATTAAAAGTTGAAAAATATTTTTCTTTTACGTGTTAGAACTTAAAACAAAGATTCCAGAACACTTTTTATTTTGTCTATATCTTAAAAAATGATTGAGTTATAGCACTTTGAATTTTTCTTATGGCTGACATTTTGAAAGGTCTGATTTTTGTCACGTGATAACACGCGTATTTATGAACCGATTTCAATGAAACTTGGTATGTACATAGTACATATAAATGTCTCGACCGAGTTCGTTGGTCAGCATCATCCGCCATTTTGTTTAAAAATGGCGGCCATTTTAAATTTTTTAAAAAATTTAAAATTTAAAATTAAATGCAAAAAAATTAAAAGTTGAAAAATATTTTTCTTTTACGTGTTAGAACTTAAAACAAAGATTCCAGAACACTTTTTATTTTGTTTATATCTTAAAAAATGATTGAGTTTTGGACTTTGAATTTTTCTTATTGCTGACATTTTGAAACGATCTGATTTTTGTCACGTGATAACACGTGTATTTATGAACCGATTTCAATGAAGGTTGGTATGTATATAGTACATACAAATATCTCGACCGAGTTCGTTGGTCAGCATCATCCGCCATTTTGTTTCAAAATGGCGGCCATTTAAATTTTTTTTAAAAATTTAAAATTTAAAATTAAATGCGAAAAAATCAAAATTTGAAAAATATTTTTCTTTTACGTGTTAGAACTTAAAACAACGATTCCAGAACACCTTTTATTTTGTCTATATCTTACAAAATGATTGAGTTATAGCACTTTGAATTTTTCTTATGGCTAACATTTTGAAACGGTCTGGTCTGAACGATCCACAATGTTGCTTTAAAATGGCATACACTTTATGATATCGTGGAATTTGGTGACTCTCTAAATCGCTTAAAATAAAACCAGATTGAATAAAAGATGACTAATTTCTAAAAATTCCTATTAATATTCAGTCTTGACAAAAACTAGTATTCAATCTTATAAAATCACTAATTTTATAAGATTATTTCCACTAATTTGAGATTAGTATTTTTGAACAATGTAACTTACTTTAACATAAATAAATAAATATATAAGTATATGAAAGCTACCTCTTCCTCCCGGCATTGCCGGAAGGACTTTTTTTAAATGTATTTGAACCCTTTAAATATTGATTTACTTAAAAAAAAAAAGAAAAAAAAACTGCATATGAAGCATTTTTTCGGGGGGGAGGAGAATTTTGAAGTATGTGAAAGAAGTAAAAAATTCATTTTAAAAATATCAGTGGCATTAATAGTAGATTTCAAAAAATTAACAAAACAAAAATAAATTAATAATTGTACATGTTAAAGACTGTCTCACTCATTAAATGTAAGAGGGATTTTTATCATCTAAATCAATCAACTATAACTGATATAAAAATACTGCATATATAACTATGTAAATAAATTTAATTAGACAGCAACATTGTGGCCATTAGGGAATTTTAAAAGGAAATTCTTCATTTAAAGGGAAATTCTTCAAATGTTCGAGGAAATTCGGTAGTGGGTAACTTTGGGGTCATCACGTTTTCTTTTTAAATATTAAAATGTACTTATGAGATAGAAGAAAGTTTTGGGATTGACAGATCCAACTAGTTTTTTATTGTGATGAAATATTTGAAAAGTTTTTAAATCGTATCGTAATATCGAATAATAATCCATTCCTTATCCTCTACAACCCCCCACTCCTCCCCCAAAAAATGTATAGGAACTGCAAGGTGCCCTCAAACAGGTGCTGGGCCATGAGCCCCCACAACCCTAATCAGGCTCTACATTCCATATGCTTATAACAACATAAATCTATCCGTGAACGTACCGCTAAGTTTGTGAAATTCCCATTCAAATTCAATATTGATGAAAATTGGAAATCTTCAGTAATCCAGTTCTATGTATTTTAGTTTAATGTGTTTGAGTAAAATTAGCCAAATCCTTAAAAACATGAAAAAATAAAGATGTTTTTCCCTCCCAGTACAAGTCAAAAAGACTATTTTGTTTATTCTTTCAAAAAATAATTGTTTGTTTTTTTTTTTTTTGGGGGGGGGGGGGGGGGGGGAAATTAATCCTGCCCCGGGTGCCAAAACACGTAGCTATGCCACTGGTAACAAATCACGTGCAATCCCATATGGGGACAGTCTTATTTAGGAAGAAAGGGGTGGAAAGTAGACAAAAGCATTGGTTCTTCTTTTTAGCAGGAGACGGAAGATTTCGCAACAAAATGGATGTGCAAAAACAGCGAATCTGTTGCAAGAGCCGATTTGCCGCCATTTTGTTGCGAAATTTTTTCATCGGTCGGAGATTTTTAAAGTTTTCTCCGAAAATAGTGGAAAAAGTGACTTGAGATCAAAAATAGTAACAAAAAGTGACCAATGCGAAAAATAGTGACTTTTAGTGAAAATAGTGACCTGTGCTGAGCCCTGATTAAACCGATAAAATTGATATGAAATATAAATTTGTGAGGGAGTGACCTTTGTAATAAAGGCACTCTAGCATTTTTGAGATTGTGACGTCAATGATTTAACATGTGTAAGCGTGAAAACGACATCTATCCTCTCTTTTACTTTAACTTTCTAGAGCGTGTGCGTCTTTCTCGGATTCTACAGTTATATCGCAGTTAGAAGTAATATGTAAATTTGTAGTATCTCAGTTTACAGCATATAAAAGCTTGGAGTTTGAGTGTGTGAGTGTGTTTAGCGGCATTAGCCAGCTAGTAGTGACTAGAAGCTAGCTAGGTGGTGACGACAAGCAGTGGGATTGATCTAGAGCGAGTGATATCAAGTATTATCGAGTCTTCAGTGAGTGACAAGGAGTTTTGGAAGTCGATTCGAGAAGTTTGCCGTTGGTAAGAGTTAATATTGATTACATTGAATATTTTCAAAGTTAATAAAGAGTATATATACAGCCACGGGCTGTCTAATAAAGTCCTCTCTAGCAGTCTAGCAGAAGTTTAAGTGAGAAGCAATCTGAAGTGCCCCAATTGAGTTAGTTCCGGAGCTGTAAGTATGAGTTTAATCTTTTAGTATTGTTACCAGTTATTAAAATTCAAGAACTGCTCCACTGCCCTTGAGCCCTAACCGTTTGAAATAAACTGTTTTTATCTTATGTTCTGAGTTATGTCTCCATTCCACCCCCATGCCGAGCGTCCAACTGTTACAAATTGTGATAACGATATCTAATATCCCTATACAGTGGTATATCATGAATAGTATAATCCTGATTCAAACTGTGACTATCAAACTTTTTCATTAAACCATAACTTTAAACAGCACTTCAACTTTGAGTACTCAAGTTTCTATCATTCTAAACTGTGGTATTAAATATGATTTTTATTATCATGATACTAACAGAGTAATTTCTACAAGCTCAAACCATGATGATTCTGCAAAATTTACCTAGTCTCAGCTGTGATCTTATCATGATACTAACGGTGCGATTTTTATCATCCTAAAACATGATGAACACCTCAAAATTCTCCCAATTTCAACCATAATATTATTATGATACTAACGGTTATTTGAAAGATGCAATGCTTATATCTCCTTTTAAATGCATACAAGTTAATAAACATATATCTTTAGAATGTTCAAGATGGGCATAAATTGCCATTTAATTTTGACAGCTTGATAGCGAATTTTGAAGTATTAAGATATAAGAAAATTTTAAGATTGGCACTGACTAGTTTCTTTTAGAATTTAATTATTATCATTTACTTATTTATATGTAGTTTTTTGTTGATCTACTTGACAATGATGTAACTTTAAAAAAATTAACCTTTAATAAAATAGATAATGTATATTGAAGTTATGCATATCTTATGAATATGTATTTAGTACCAATCATTTTATAATTTTGTACTATTTCATACATAACTTGATATTTTACTACTTTCTTCATATGGTGTAATATCAATATATCAAAATATCATAATATAACAAGTAAGAAAAATCATGTGTTAAGCATAGATTATGAAGCACTTTCCAACACTTCATGAAATCTTTAACAAAACTTTGTTAATTAGGGAAATAAGGATATATAGCCAAGTATGTATTCCAATACTTTTGAACAGTCCTGTATTTGATCCGTCAGTTGATATACATATTATAAAATAGGAAAATTTAGTTTATCAAGAAAAAAGCTTAAAATTTCTTTTTGAGCAATTTGTACTAATAAATGGGAAATATACTTGAAAACTTTTGTTCAGCCCTGTAGTTTACCTTGTAGATTTATTACACGTCAGTAAGAAGCTAAAATTCATTTTAAATTAAAACACTCTTAAAACAACTGAAATCACATTGTTATAAATTATCATTCATAGGTGTCCATGTACACAATTCTTTGCGTGGCTCTGTATATCATTTTATCTATATTCTACAAAAATTTCTTTGTAAATTGAATGCAGTTCAGCGTAAAAATGTATACCTTATTTAAGAACCACCTTTAAGTAATTTACGCTCATACTCAGTAATGTTGGCGAGCTCTTTTGGATAGCCCTGTATATCAACTATAACATTTATACACACCCTTATAATGTACAAAGATTTAGTGAAACAAATGCGCATATCATAATTAAAATTTTGACTCTCCGTGTAAATAAACTAATCATGGTAGAAACTTCATTTTCAATAGGGTTCATGCTAGGGTAAACGTCAATAACATAAAAAAATTTCAGGGCAATTTGAGTATATTTACAGGTGTTAGAGCACAGACAGACAGATAGACTGACAGACGGACAGACAAACCAAATGCATAAGCATTTTTCAAACTTTTGGAAAGTGTTATAAACGATAAAATTCATTTGAAACTATTTTTCCCCATAGGCCGTAATGTAATGGAAAACTTTTGACTGTCTCTGTAAATAAATTAATCATAGTAGAAACTTCATTTTCTAGGGTAAACCTAAATAACATCCAAAAATTTCATGGCAATCTGAGTATATTTACGAGAGTTAGAACACGGCTATATGGCCAGACAAACCGAATGCATAAGCGCTTTTCAACTTTGTTGGAAAGTGCTAAAAATGCAGATTTAACATATTTAATTCTAGATATTGTTCATCTCTACCAACCAGAACTTGTCTCTATATCAAAGCTGCCCAATCCTTTTTGCCTAAAAACTGTTAGCCACCATTAGTTTTGAAAAAAATCTGCCTTAATTGCAAAATTTCTATCATTGAAGCCAGTGAATTATTCTGAATAAAAATGGTGGTAGCTCTGTTGCTTGTAGATTGGGCTAAAAAATCATATACATTTATATGTATACATAAATTTTTGAATGAAGGGTACTTTTGAGTAGGGATGCACCGGATATCCGGCTCCTGCCGGATATCCTGCTTATTCGGCACTCAAACCGGATATTCGTTCCGGCCGAATATTTTAATATCCGGTTGCCGGATAGTGAAACATTTTTAAAATTCTGTTTTTTACATTTAAAAATAAAATGTAAAATTAATTTGCTTCTTGCAAATCTTATTAAAAAGTAATGTTAGATAAAAGACATACTCAAATGTTTTCACTATTATGAAATTATAATATTTATATGTAAATGAAAATATATTTAAAATATGACATCTAATTATTCATAATTAAATTTTATTAAATGTAAATTATGATGTAGAAACATTAGGTGCTCAGCATTTTCAGATTATAATCTGTTATATTTTTGATCACAAGTATTTCCTCTTCCTGAAAATAAATCACTTTCAACAATAGTAGCAGAAGCAGACAAGTACTTCTTTGCTAATCTTGACACTGTATTATAAGAATGATTATTTTCTTGCCATCATGGCAGTGGAATGCCCACCTTTGGTGTCAGTAGCTGTGATAAGTAAAGATTCAATTCTCTTGAATGTTTTTTATGGTGAACTTTCAGTATATGTACTTGTTTCTGTTTCGCTACCAATTTCATTGAAGCATTGCTAAAATAAATTATGCACTTTTTTAGACAAAGAATCATTCGTTTCTTTTTTAACATTCATATTATCAGTATCTCAATCAATTTCTTGCATTTTTTCTGTACGAGCAAATTTGGCCATTTTGAATCTTGTCATCATTGTTAAAAGGGCAGTTTTGAAACGTGGATCAAGCAGAGTTGACAAAAAATAATAATCAGTTTTGTTAATATTAGAGAAGCATTTATCTAATTCAGTTTTTAAAGTTTCTTTCATGGTACCAACCCCAAAGAATTCTGGTCCACTTTTTGAGAAGTAACGTTTTAAAGTTGCTACCGCTGGAATGACTTCAGATAAGAATGATTCCTTTTTACTCAGAATTCTTGTGATTTCTTCAAATGGTTGCAGTAGTTGAAGAATATTTTCTATTGTTTTCCATTGCTCTGCTTTCAAGTTACAGCTATCAAGCCCATATTTCGTTGAAAATAATGATATAGTTTTTTTTTTTTTTTATTTTTTTATTTATCTAGCAAGCATTTCAACATATAAAAAATTCTGTTCTAGTGTGTACTAATACCTTGGATTTATCTAGCAAACATTTCAACATATAAAAAATACTGTTCCAGTGTGTACTAATATCTTGGATAAGTTTCTTTAAATTCAAAAAGCAACAGGCGAATGATTAAAATTTCCCATTTTTGTTAATTATGTGTCAACAAAGTTAAAAAAAAAATTCTGTTAATTAATCAGTACAATGCATCTAAATCTAAAAACATCAAGAAAAATATGCATGTAGAGTTAGAAGTTTTATAAGTAAAAATGAAAAGGCAAAATAATATTAAGTTTCAATATTTAATTATTACTATGCATTTGTTTTTAAGTACATTTAACTTAATAAATTTATTAATAGTTGCAAAATATAAAATTACAATATTTTTTTTTCCTTTAGACAAGCATAAAATTGAAACATTATGAAAATAAAAAATGGGAAATTATTCGGCCGGATACCGGATATTCGGTGAAATTTTATACCGGATATTCGGTATCCGGTATCCGGCAAAAATCTAGATCCGGTGCATCTCTACTTTTGAGATCTGGGAATCATGATCGATGATAATGGACCAAAGTTTTCCAGAATTGCTTCATCTGATGGACTGCTAGCTTCTTACTTTATGTCATGGAAGCTACATAAAATTTAGTAAATTTATCATTAATCTAATAATTGCAGTTTTTATTTACATCAATAGGTAAACCATTAATTTGTATTTCAGCTATACAAAATTTCGAAATATTTGTTAATAGCTTTTTGTATACAATCAAAGGTGACAGAATAAAAATTTCTTAACTCTAACATAGCATTTATAAACTTTAATGAAGAGAAGAATGTTTTAGAAGCACATTGTTTATTAGCAAATGTAAAATTTTATTAAGTTAAACATACGAATAAAATTCTCAATAAATTTTTTCTACATATAAAAAAGAGAAAAAAACTAAAATGTCTTAAGTGCAAAAAATAGATTGACACAATTACTTTACATTTCAAGAATAAAAAACTTAAATTATAAGTGCCAGAGACTGAATAAAAGATCTAATTAGATAAGATAACTTACTTCACAAAACTGAACACCACGTACAGAGTTTCCATATGAATCTAATGGTGGTGACCATAAGCATATGCCCATTACATTAGGAATAACCACCATAGTTGTACCTGAAACACCTGATTTTGCTGGAAGTCCAACCTGAAAAAGAATTAAGTGAAATTTTGAAGATTCAAAAATTAAATGCACTAAACAAACTATTTTATTAGCAAGGTAAAATACAAAACAAATAAAAAATACCCCATCAAAAAAGTTTTTTTTTTTTTCTTTTAACGTTTGGATTATTGCTCCATTTAAATAAAAATTAATGATAAACATGATTTCAAACAAAATTAGATAATAAATTATTTTTAAAAAAATTATTGGAATGCACAAGGTATTTTTTAATAACAAAAAGCAACTTTAAGGATAAAACTCATATACAGCGTGTCCACTCTCAACAGTGGCCAATGGCTAATTTTAAGCCATTAGTTATAAACATATAATTCCAGTTGCAAAAATGTTTTAAAAAATTTCTGTCTGCTTGGCCTTTTGGCAGAGGTAGATTTCGAAGAGTGCTCATTTCAACAACAATAAAAGAAAAAGTATGATTAGAGATAAACCCAGTTTAATAACTTCATTTGGCTGCTTATGAAAAATTTTTAATTTCATTTTTCTGCAAGAACTGGTTTTATCGGAATCATCTTAAGCGAAATTCAGCTCAAATGCCCTTTTTGACAACATATTTTGAAATATATTCTGAATTTATTAAAAAATCAACCAAAACAGCACATTTTATAGTTCCTAAATAAAAACAAACTACCAATTGAATGCTTTTGAGAGCAAAATTGAATTTAAAAATGAGTCATAAAGTAACCGATTTGTTATTTGAATACATCCTTAATACTTTAATCATGATCGCTTCGGAAAATTTTGTGCGAAATGCCCACTTTGACAGCATTTTTAAAAATATATTCTATCTTTATCAAAAAACTGGCCAATGCATCACATTATATAGTTCCTAAATAAGAGGATCTGTAAATTGGATGCATTTGAGAGCAAAAATGGATTTAAAAATGAGTCAGAAAAAAACGCAATTTCTTATTTGAATACTTCCTTAAATTTTCTGTCACAATGACTTCGGGAATTTCTGTTCAAAATACCTTTTTTGGTAGCCTTTTTTGAAATATATTCTGTCTTTATCAAAAAACTGACCAATGCATCACTGTATACATTTTCCAAATAAGAGGATCTACCATTTGGATGGGTTTAAAATCAAAAATTAATTTAAAAATGAGTCAGAATATAAGCAGTTTGGATTTGAGGTTTTTTTTCCAACTCCTATTTTTGTTTAATTTTTTTGCTATACGAATTGGTCCTATGAAAAACTTATCAGCATAAAAGTTGTAGATATTATTGAGAAGATGTAAAATAAATTTAATTAGATTTGATAGCTTAAAAATTGATGGAGTTATGGATTTTTTTTCTTTTTGTTTTTTATTTTTTTCATCAGTAAAAGTTGGTCCTATCAAAAACTTGTAAATACAAAAGTTTTAGATAATTTTGAGAACATTTATAAAAAATTTAGTTGGATTTAATATCTTAAGAATTGACAAAGTTATGAATTTTTTTCTCCCAAAAACCCTGTTTTTTTCGCCCCTTGAGCCCATTTCTAAATTTATCAAAAATCTGTCCCTTATAAACTTTTGGCCTATTTAAGAAGTAATATAAACTTTAAACCGATTCGATATCTATTTTAATTAAGAAGTTATGATGTTTTTTCGATTTTCAGAAAAACCCTCTCTATTTCCACCCCCTTGGTCCGATTTCGCCCATTAACGAACTCGACCGAGATTTTATGCCCCTTGATTTTATGTAAAAGTTTGAAGAAGATCAGAGCATAATTATGGAAGTTATCGTGTCCAGAAGAAAGTGATATACACCGATAGATAGATAGATAGATAGTGTGTGTGTATTTTGTGACGGCCGATTATCTACGCTAGGGATATAGGCCCAGGGGGAGGGATGCCCTTCGTGGGGGTCTTTCTAAGGGCATCCCTCCCCCTGGGCCTATATCCCTAGTGTAGATAGATAGACAGATATATAAACTTTTTTACTGATGGTAGTTTTGGGGTCTAGGAGTCATGATCAGTGTAGATCTGCAAAAAATTTTCAGAAATTCCAACATGGGAGAGAATGCAATAGGTAGTATTTCATACGAAATCTACCTAAAAAAGGTAAAAAAACATTTTTAAAATGATTTAGGTCAAAAAAATTTTTTTTTTTAAATTACCATGTGGCGGCCGTGGATCTTCAGACGCGCTATCATTGCGTTTTTACCAGCGATCGGCGCTTCGCCGATGAGAGAAAAAAAAAACTCACATCCACACAGGAGAATCACAGAACCAGAACTAAACTTTATTTACAGAAAAAATATGTACAGTATATAGAGAAATTCTCATTGGTTGAGAACAAACATTCCAGGAGTTCTCATTGGACTCCTCATAAGGCGCGTGCCGTAACGTCACATGACGTCATGTTCCGAACTTTACGTTCGGCTGCAATGAAGAACCAGAGGAGGAATGTTTCGAGGGAAAAAGCAACTTTACGGCCATTTACCGATCCGCGATTAAAAACCCTACATACCATATTTTCGGGTGTATAGTCCGCGGCTTATACACAGTGCAAGTTATACAAAGATTTTTTTTTAAAAATTGGAAATCGTGATATTTTTTCTACAATTTTTAAACCTTAAAAAATTTGAAAAAAACATCAAAATTTGTAAATTTTTTTCACTATGCTTTGAAATTTAGAGAGTTCTCCCATGTTTGTAAAGGCTTTTTTTTACTGCTTAAATACAGTTATTTCTGGATTTGGAAGAACTGTCGCAACTATCGCCAAGTATTGCACTGATAGATGTATAATAGCCATTGTGTTTGTAGAGTACAAAATCCAAAATCTGGAACCCTTCCAATCTCGACAATTCTGAATTTAAGATCATTTTTAGTTTATTTTTCAAAAAAAATAATCTACTGACCCTGTTGCAAAGAACAAAAAAAAGTGCGTGATTTATATCATTTCGGAACGATTCAGAGCAGTCGTTCTTTTTCGAAACGATTCCGAGGAATCGTTCCTTTACAGAGTCGTTTCATTTCGGAAGGAGTTCAAGGAATCGAACTTTTCCGGAGTCGTTTCATTTCAGATAGAGTCCAGGGAATCGTTCCTTTTCGGAGTTGGTACCTTACCCTGTTGCAAAGAATTAAAAAAAAGTGCGTGATTTATGTCATTTCAGAACGATTCAGAGCAGTCAGTCTTTTTCGAAATGATTCTGAGGAATCGTTCCTTTACAGAGTCGTTTCATTTCAGAACGAGTTCTAGGAAACGAACTTTTCCGGAGTCGTTTCATTTCAGATAGAGTCTGAGGAATCGTTCTTTTTCGGAGTTGGTGCATTTCGGATCGATTCCGAGGATTCGATCCTTTTGGGAACCAATGACCTAAGATACTTATACATTTTATGTCTGAAATTTTGAATTTATCACCGATTTTTTTTTAATTTTCAGAATTTTTTTTTACAAAATATCACACTTCTTTGAAAAAAAAAATGCGTGTAAACGCCATATCGCTTGAAATTTTATTTTAAAACACGTAAATGCCGTGGCGTTTCTTCCAAAAATTACGGTACTGATAATCTTAATTTTTTAGCCCAATTACTGTAGATATTATACATCATGAAAAAATTTGGTAAATTTGTGTTAAAAATTATGACTAATGGCTTCTAATTTCGAACCCTGGTCGAAATATAAGTTCGTAAATGGTGTATAGCCCACAGACTATACACCGATGCGTCTCTGCGGGTTATACATGAACTTTTTTTTACTGCATTGCTCGATTTAGGGGTGCGGGTTATACACAGGATGCGGGCTATACACCCGAAAATACGGTACAAAAATTTAATTTTTGTATGGTCCTCTGGTTCTATAAGTGATATATAGTAAATTTTTACTACTCTAACAAATAAGACAAAAAAGTCTCATTCCTCTGCGATTAAAATTGATTGAGTAATAGCTGTTTAAAGTTGAAGCACCTTTTTTGCAGCAAAATAGGGGTCAGTCACAAATTTACTGGAAATAAAAATGAACGTCAGGCATAAAATTAAACATTGAGTGCAAAATAGTTTTTACAATATTATTTTTAAATTTATGTTGATGTTGACATATTAAAGCAAAACATACAACTTGTACAAAAAATATAAGTAAAAAAAAATAACAGAAATTTTGTTAAATTAAATTATGAAAAGCAACAGTCGCAATTTGTTACAAAATGATACATATTAAAATTCTATTAAATTACTTAACCTAATAGAATTTGGTATAGTTTTGTAAAATAAATAAATGATACACACCTAAAATCGTATTAATATTACATTGTCATTTGATATAAATAAGTATGCAAATTGAATCTCAATTGGATATTTGGAAGTGAGTTAAAATTTGAATACAAATTTTGAACTATGAAAAAATATTTATATACGAACATTATAAGTAAAATAAAAGCTTATCAAAATAACACACCTTTTTAAAATAAAATCATGAAAAAAAAAACTTTCATTTCCTTACAAAAATAAAACATATGTAAAAATACAATTGAGGGTGTGAATTTCAAAACTTGTCTTATTGCCTTTGTTCTCTCAATCAATCTATACCAATCTGCACTAATGTAATACTACAATCTCTGAATTTATAATGAAAACCAATCGACGAATTTAAAGATTTTTCAAGATTTCCCAAAATTTGATTTTCTTGATAAAGAGAATTTTGAAACTCATGTCTTTAATTATTTTAACAAATCTAGAAATTAATAAAAATTAACACTATCATAAAACTTATATGGTGGCAGCACCTTCAGTTAGATCGCTTTAACAATATTTCTTTACCTCATTTAAAATATTTTTGTAACTGGAATTATATGTCTGTGACAAATGATTTGGGTTTTAGCCATTAGACAGCATTGGAAATGGATGCCCTTTATAATACTTTAAACACTATGTTCCCTTAAAGTTTAGTCCAACTCATCCCTTTTCAGTTACAGAAAAGTGGTTTAAGTCATGAAATTTAGTTTCATAACTCGGTCAATTTTATTGTGTTAGATGAATGGGACTTTTTTTTGTATCGCTTGTTAAAGTGATGGAAATTTTTTACTAAATATCACTTATAAGACCAAAGGACCATATAAGAATTTAATTTTCGTAACTTTTTAATAAAAATTTCTTTGACCTAAATAGTTTTAAAAACAATTCTTTACCTTTTTAAAAGCATTTTTGCAATTTGAACTACATGTCTATGACTATCGGTTTAGAAATTAACCATTGGCTACTGTTGAGAGTGGACGCACTGTATATACATGTATTTAAAGAAAATTAGATGAATTCTCCAGTATTTTTTAGGATCATTAGTTTTCCCTATCAAGCTCATTATGTTTGAAATACTGTAAAGCATTGAAATACATCACAAACAGCTTTCCTTACTGATCATAATTTAACAGCATACTTTTGTATATCCTTGTAAATGAACTATAAATTGCCCTTATTCCATATTCTACAAAAAGCATGTCCTCATGCTCCACCTCAATATGCTGTATCAGTTTTATTACGTTGAAATGCACTACATACAATTTTTTACCCATAGAATATAATGTGATGAAATTATTTTGTAGGCCATGCAAAATAAAACTATACATGATACTGAAGCTATATGTTATAGAAAGCATGTTGTAACCCCCTTTTAGTGAGGGCTGGTTGATTGCAAGAACTATGGTCATTTTTTGCACGTAAGGGCAAAGCAAACTGGAACCTTCATTTAAAGTGGAAACTGGTTTATGACAAGCATCTATGCCTGAATGAAATTCAAACGAACATTTTTCATCCAGTAACAAGTGCCCTAACCATTAGAGGAGGAGGACAGCCTTCAGTAATGAATATCAATTCCATTGTTTGCAGTAATGTAACATGGATAAATTGCATTACAAACAATTTTTCTCAATAGACCATAATGTAACAGAGTTTTTTTTACATATTTCCCTGAAAACAAACTATAACAAGAAATACACTTTATTTTTCAATTAGGAATATGTTACAGTGAATCTAATTAACATACATCAAAATTATGGAAATTGAAGTATATTTATGAGTCAGAGCACAGATGGACATCCAGACAAAATGACAAACCTATGTAATAAACAATTTTAAATTAAGTTGGAAGTTAATAATCACCTAGAAACTGACATTGATGAACGATTATATACTTTATATGATACACACTTTAAAGCTTCATAAAATATTATATGTTTCAGACAAAAAACTAAAAAATGAAAAGAAATGACAAACTCATTGAGCATAAAAAAATAAAATGTGTAGCATAAAAGTAAGACATATAATGAAAGAGAAAAGGAAAAAACAACTATGCTACATGCATAAAAGAAGAAATTATTGTAAACAATAGTGAGGATTTAAAAAGGCAGAAAAACTGGAGAAATGAATATGAAAATCAGAATAAGTTTTTAAAAAATATTTAATTTTTTAATAGTAAAATAAGGGTTAGGAGAAGAATAAAAATCCAGAATGAAATGATAAAAAATACTAACAGGAATGAAAATAAACAATAAAAAAGTCTTCTAAGTTACAGACAAATGAAATAGCATTCAAGAAAGATTAGCAAGTTTTAAAGAATTATCAAAAAGTTGCATTAAAAATCTAGAAGTAAAAAATTTTCTTTGGATTCATCACAAGTGTATAGTGGTGGCCAAAATTGTGGACACTTTTAGATAGCTTTCATTACAAAAAAGTAAAAAAACTAACTATTGCAGCCATCCGGGGAAAGCCCATTGGTAAATTTTGCTACTTTTTCATTGATCATAATCCTTAGATCCCAAAACCACCCTCTGTTGAAATGTTGATTTACATATGTATACTATAGATATAGATATATCCATATATATACAGATATATATATCTGAATTTTGTCAGGCTCTCAAATTTATTGATTTTGGTGTCAGACTCTTGAATTTATTGATTTTAGATGACATTTTTTATGTGCATAATAGGAGTACTAATGTCTCGACCGAGTTTGTTGGGCAGCTTCATACACCATCTTGTTTTAAAATGGCAGCCATTTGATTCTTTTAAAATTTTTAAGTTTTTTAATTTTGTATACTTATAGAAAAAGTTCCGTTTCACACAGGGCTCGAAATGGAAAATTTCACGAACCGGAACGCTATTTCAAAATTACAATGGAAAATTTCACGAACCGGAACGCTATTTTTCAAAAAAAAATTTTGATAATTTTTTTTTCAAAGTATAGCTAAATTTATTTTTAACTTGACAAAATCAATTTTTAAAGGTTACATTGAACAGAATATGCTATATACATGTAAAATAATATGTTTGCGATACAAAAAACGCCGATTTTTTTTTCCCTTTTGCCGGAAAACAGCATGCGGAATGTAAACGGTCCGTGTCTTCAGTAAGGCCAAAATTTCGCCTGCGTCCATCTCCATTATATCAAAAAATTAATTTTTAAAAGTCTGGATGTGGAGACTCACCTTTATTCAGCAATTTAAGTTTAAAAAGGTTGGTTTTTTTACTTTGCCGGTAACACCATACGGCATGTAAACAATTCCATCTCCATTATAACAAAAGATTAAAATAAAAAAGTTTAAATATGTGTGTGGACTATCATATTTATTTAGTAACTAAAGTTTAAGATTAGATTTAAGTTCATTGAAAGGAACAGAAGTGCTGAATATAAACAAAAAGATAAAAGATTAAATTATATTTCACACGCAATATGTAGTGCAATTTCTGCACATGTTTTATCAGAGTGCAAAATATTTCCCATTGATATTCCATTTAATCTCTGCAAATCAAAGTCAACTGGAAGAACGACAAATGGTCTTTGTTGTTTCACAATTTTATACACAGTCCTAAAAAGCTTTTCTCTATTCGAAAATTGCGGTTTGTTCATATTTTCAATGTGGTTATCAATTTCTTTTTTAGCTGATTTTTCCAAAATTTCTGCATCTTTTTTATGTGCATCAATGTTTTTGTGTTCGTATATCTTTTTTTTCAAACTGGACTGTACGGAGCCTGCCTGTTCTATCACTTGGCGTGATAGAACAATTTTGCCATACTTACGAAATTCTTAAATTTCTATCACTAAGTACTCCTAAATCTTTTACTTTTCTGCAGATTAAACAACCTAATCCACCATTGTCTACAATTAACCAAGTATTATTATCTTTCAATCGTTTTAGTTTCTCTCAAAAAGTCAGGCAATTTAACGTTTTCACTTGGTACATTTTCTTCTAGATTCAATTTCTGCTTTTTGGCTGGTGGAGTAGCTTCATATGTTTTGCAATCATTTTTGCTACTTGTTCCAGAGTTTCCCTCAGGTTTTAAAATTGGCAAGGCGCTGTTGTTCTGAAAAGAGCAGTTTTTACATTTTTCAGGGCACTTTTATAGAGTTAAACCTAGAATCTAGCGGTTCAAATATCGTGAAAAAGCAGAAAATGCGTCAAAAAATCGAGAAAAAAAAAAAAAAAATTCACCAAAAAATTGAACAAAAAGAAAAAAATGATAAATTTTGCTAAAAGATCGCGAAAAAACGGTCGATTTTGTTAAAAGATCGCAAAAAGCAGCAGATGTTGTAAAAAGCTCGCACAAAACTGGCAAATTCTCTAAAAAACGACAAATTTCGTGAAATCGCAAAAAAGACAATTATTGTTAAAAGTTCGCGGAAAAACGGCAATTTTTGTTAAAAGATTGCGAAAAAACGGCCGATTTTGTTAAAAGATTGTTAAAGGGCGAGCCTGATTTATTGAAAAAGATATAAAAAAAGAATACTTTTGTTGAATACAGGATTCTGTTTGTTTCATAAACGGGTGCTTTCAGGATTCACATTTAGAAAGTTTTGGACAATCAAAAGATGATTGTGAACAGGGGGGAGGGGAGAGAGAAGGAGGAGGTCGCCTCGGGCAGGGAAATTTAGGGGGGGCAAATTCATACCACAAACGACATTTTTGAGCTGTCACAAGAAAAAGTTGGGAGAGGGAGAGGCCTCAAATTCTAATTATGCCCCGGGTGCAATTTTCTCTTCACACGCCTTGATTGTAAAGCTGTAAAAATCCGCTTTTTGAGCATTAAAAACACAATTTTGAAGCAGGAAAATTAGTTTTTAGAACAGAAAAATTCACTTCTGGCATTAAAATTTTTTTTGTGTGTGTCTCTTTGACGAAATTTGCATTTTTCGCCACCTTTTGACGAAATCTGCCGTCTTTTCGGGATATTTTGACAAATTTTGCGTTTTTTTGGCAAAATTAGCCGTTTTTCGCAAATATTTTGACAGAATTTTCCATTTAATTGCGATTCTCCAGAAATCTTTTGATAAAACCTGCCGTTTTACTGTGATTTTTGGACGAAATTAACCATTTTTTCACGAATTTTACCGGAAATTAGTCGTTATTACGTGATTTTTTAAGTGAAATTTGACTTTTTTTCGCAACTTTTTGACGAAATTACACGTTTTGTGGGACGCGTAAGAGCCATTTTTTGGACGATATTTAGCATAATTTCACGAACCGGAACGATATTTAGCACAATTTCACGAACCGGAATGATATTTTACATAATTTCACGAACCGGAACATCGTTCCGGTTTGCTCCGGTACATTTCGAGCCCTGGTTTCACAAAATGCAAACTCTTATATAATTTTAAACAGAATGTTAGAAACATCAAAAGACATTTTAAACAGTCACATAATGTAAGTTAACAACATAGGTCATTTTAAAGAAAAAGTTAGAAAACATAAAAATTTCCATAAGTGTCCACAAATTCAAATGGCCTCCATTTTGAAACAAGATGGCGGTTGAAGCTGGCCAACGAATTTGGTTGAGACATTAGTACTTCAATTACGCACATAAAGAATTTCATCCAAACCAATTCATAAATTTGAGAGTTACAGCACAAAAAAATTCAGATACCTATCTATATATATATATACATGAATACAATTATATGGGTCATTTTAAAAAAACTTGTACAATTGGGAAATTTTTCACAAAAAAAAAAAAAAAAATTTTTAGATGCAACTTATAAAAATATTAGATGATACTAAAACATTTCTTGTATATAAAACTGAAGACAGCAGTTCACTTTTTGATTTGGAACGTCAAATAAAAAATAAAATATGAACTTGCAACAGTAAAATGTTCCCCTCTCTTACCAACAGTCAAAAATTTTTATTTAAAAAATTAAAACACCTAAAACAGTAAATATCACATTTTCTTTAATTACATGACTGCTACTTTCAGAAAATTCTAACTGTTGTTTTGTTATGATTATTTTTATTTTTGTAAAATATAAAGGATTTCCTCTCTGTTACTTTTTCGAAAAAATTATAAGTTTTAATTAAATGTGCATTCACATTTTTTCAGTTAAATTATAAAAAAATATTACATAAATTAAATATTAATTAAAGTTACACAATTAATTATTCAAAATGATGATTGATAAATTTTTTAGTGAAATAAACCAACTTAAATTGACGGTAACAGAGTGAAAAAAAGTAACCGAAGGGAACGCTGATTGATAGTGGAGTGATATTTGATGTGGCATATTTTTTTATAAATTTATATCATGTATTGTATACGATCTTAATGTTTCAAACATATCCAGCAAGAATTTAAGATTTTTACAACAATTACTATTGAAAAATAGTGGTATTTGGTGGGGCATTCCCTTTTGTAAATTATATCATGTGCAACATGACAAACGCACTGCTTAGTTTTAAAAAAAAATCTCATCATATATTAGTCGAGGTAGTGGTGGTTTAAAACAAGAATTTAAGATTTTTGCAAAAAATACTATTAAAAAATAGTGGGATTAGACCAGACTTTTTATTATGTGTTATAAGCTATCATGAAGTTTCAATGTTTCCAACAGATCATGGCAGAATTTAAGATATTTGCAAAAAAACTACTATTTGAAAATACTAGTATTTCACATGGCATTGTTTTTATAATTTTTTATCATCTGTTATAACCTGTGTTTCAATTTATAACAGCTCGTCTTAGATTTTCAAATTTTAACAAATTCGCGTGCCAACTGGATGACGCTTTAACCCAAGAAATAACGATTTTTATAAAAATTACTATTTGAAAATAGTAGTATTTGACGTGGTGTATTTTTTTATAAATTCTTTTCTACTTAAATAATTATCTTTTCTTCTTTAATACATTTTTATCATGTGTTATAACATATCCTAAAATTTGAAACAGACCAAGCAAGAATTAAAGGCTTTTGCAAAAATTAATATTCAAAAATAATGGTATTTCACGCTGCATTATTTAGTATTGATTCATAAATATAAATGACTACAATTAAAAAAGCATTTTGTTTGCGAAAATTAAAGCCTAATGTTTATGGCAATTAGCTCACCACAAAAACTACTATTTTATAATTTAAAAAAAAATGCATATTTTTAATTCTGAGAACATGAGACGAGACATGAGACATTCAAAGAACATGAAACGAGAATGTGCAGCCTTCAAGAACAATGTTTAAATAAACTTGTTTTTTTTAGTAGTTTCTTACTCTGTTACACTTTGTTCCACTCTGTTACCATAAGCATGGTAACAGAGGGGAAAAACTACAAATAATTTTATCAGCACAAAGTGAATTAAAAACAAGAAAAACTAAGCCTATTTATTTAAGAAACACCATTTGATCTTATGGTTAAAATTTTATAAAAGTATTAAAAAAATAAATTTCACATAAATAAGCTGGTAACGTGGTAACAGAGGTAAAACTGAATAAAACATCCTTATCTTGTAAATGCTTTTGTTCAACACCACGGTGAAAATAACTTAATAATTTAAAAAATGGTGGCCTCATCTAAAAATAGACTGTTCAAAGAACTGCAGAACCTTGTGTTGAACACTTAGCAGTAATAATTTATTACAATAAATATGGCAACAGAGTGGAAGTAACAGAGGGGAAAAAATCTGGGGACAACAATAATTTGTTCCATTTTTATAAAAGAACAAGTTTTTAAAAATATATTATATGGTCCATGCTACAGATAAGACATACAACAATTGTCACAACTGAAAAAATTAACACTTTTGACAGTTGATTTATAATTTTATAGCAGTTGAAAAAGTAAAAAGGGAAGAGGGTACATAGCATTTTAGCTATAGCTAACACATTGAAACCATAACTACACTAATATTATTTTTAATTTCTGATATTATTTAGCCCACATTTACTCTAAACAGTCAGACAAGTAATGTAAATGCTTAAATTTTATTTTTAAAACTTTATTTTAGTTATTAAAAATTCTTAAAGTTGGGGGACATAGAATGTACAAGTTTTTTGAAAATGACCCATATGTATAGTATATATATGTAAGTCAATATTTCAACGGAGGGTGGTTTTGGGATCTAGGGGTCATGATTGATGAAAATATAGTAAAATTTACCGATGGGCTTTCCCCAGACAGCTGCAATAGGAAGTTTTTTTGGGTGGTTTTCAAATGTATTGCCGTATTAGGTGAAACAAAATTTGAAAAAATAATTTGGTTTAAATATAAAAAATTACTCAGGTATGAGTTGCTTATAGTTTACAACATTCTAAGCAGTAGATTATTTGCGAGTTTTTTTATTTATATTTCAGAAATTTCAAGAAATGTCTTCCCAGTCACTATTTTTCTCATAAGTGTGACCTCTCTAAAACATTCTGATTTTTTTGTATCAATAATTAATTAAAAAATTGCTTAAGGTTCTTACATACGTATTAATAAATAAAAAATGTATTAGTATTTATTTATTTCATAAATTTAAAGCATTTTAATAGTTGTTTATGCCATGAGTGTTACTTTGCTTCTTAAATAAAGGGTATAACTTCTGATTAAAAACAAAATTAATTAAAAATTAATTATTTTCATTGCAGTTATAATAAAGAATTTAGAAAGTTTAATTTAAGTGAAGTAACAAATACATTAATAAAATTCTGATTCTTAGTTACAGTAACGTTTCTGAAAAGTGGTAACACTCATGACAAGCGATTAGACTCATCTTGCAGCAAACAGCTTTTTTGTAACAAAATATATAAAAAAAAGATTTTTAAAAGTTTAAACTATGATTTGTGTAAAATAGATAGTCCTTTGAAAATTATTTATTAATAATTAAAATTTGAATCTTAAATAGCACTTACAAAACACGTGTGCAGACATGAAAATCCTGTTACAATTTTTAAATAATTATAAATATATATAATATGACAAAATGTATCCCTGAATCATGAATATATTATAATCATAACTTAAATCTTACACATGATTTATAGTTTTAGAATTACTTAACTTCTTTTCTCATGATTGTTACTTTTTCCAAGTAACACTCATGTAAGGTAACACTCATGACATTTATTAAGGAATTCTTCACTAAAATAAATTCTAACTGTTTTATTGAAATTTTAGTTGGGCCTATTGATACCTGAACAAAAAATACAGCATTCCCTAACTTAACATTTTTATACGTTAAAAAATAATAAATAATAAATGGGTAACACTCTTGTAAGAAAATAAAAATACTCATCATGTTGAAATGAACATTCTGATAAATAGCAATTATAAAACAAAATTATCGCGTTCTAAATAAGCACAAAGAAGAAACACTGTAAAGAAGAAATAACATCGTTTTTTCACTACCGTTGCCAACTGCAATATACAAATATTTTGAAAACAAATAATATTAATTTCCCTAAAGTAACACTCATGTTCTGCATATGCGGACACAAAATACATTTAAATTTTTAACTCTTAGATACTAATTTTAAATATATAAACTATCTATTTGTTTAATTAACACAGGATATTTTACTTTTAATCCATATATAAAAATATTAAAATGTTTGGAAGCATAAAAAAAGATTGAAATTTTGCGAGTTTTTTATTCAGGACAAGTAAATTCCCATTACTTGCTAACTAAAGTACAAAAAAACGATCACTATTTCACAACTCTGAAAAAATCTAATGATGCATTGAATTAAGCATAAAAAGATGTGCTACTACCTGATTTTAGAATATCAAAAAATAAATTTATTAATATGAAATTTAGATTTAAACATCAGGACATCAAACTGGCAGTTCATGTGAAATTCACCCTTTTACTTTTTGTAATGAAAGCTACCTAAAAGTATCCACACTTTTGGCCACCAATGTAGATACTTTATAATTTATATGAACAAGATGCTAAATGAGTAAAAAAACAAACAGCACACTAAAAAAGAAACAAAATAAATATAAATAAATAAAACTGTATTACAAACCTTAAAAGCAAATTGCCCTGAGTAATCGTACATTCCACAAGAATGCATCAATGAAAGGACGTCCCGCACTGAATGGGTGTCAATAACCTGTTGACCAGTAATTGGGCAAATGCCTCCATTGGCTAAAGTAGCTGCCATGACTCCAACAGTTTCACAATTTACTTCAAGTGAACACATCTAAAATAACATAAAATTGTAAATGGTAAAATACATAAAATGGCAAAATCTATAATCAATAAGATACAAAAGAGTAGAAAAAAAAAGTAAACTATGAATAAAATGTACAAACACGATTTTAATTAAGCAGTAGACAGCTGTTTGAAGTGTGATTCCCATGTTGAATCTCGGTGTTAGTATGATGCTGTAGGTAGACATCTGCAAGGCCAAAATTTACATAGCCAGGCCTCTTATGATTCTGACTTGGACTATTTGTATTTTTGCAGTTTATGGCTTAACCCATCCAAAAAACAACAAATCAAATCCCTTTAGAGTAAATTTTTACAAAACATTCTGATATTTGTTAAAAAATTAAGTTTTTTTTTTTCCACTATATGAAAATTTACCATATATTTCAAACTATATTGCTGCAAGTCATAAAATATAGAATAACAACATTAATGACCACTTAAGATTCTTACACTATTCCTTTTAAATACAGACCCATGAAAAAAATCAATGTAGTGTAGAATAAAAGAAAAAATAGAGTTTAAAGAATATCAAATTATGAAGCTGCATATTTAAAAAAGGTAGACTTTTTATATTACTTCTCTATAATTTATTAAAATGTATTTCCGAAGATTCCATTAACAAAAATTTATTATCACTATTTTTACCCCCCCCCCCCCCCTAAAAAATTGCCAGCATGACACATTTTGGAAAAAATCAATTCCCAGTCAGAGTATACAGGGAAAAAATATAAGCTTAAAATCGCCAAAGTTTGCTGAAAAAATTAAGATGACAGACAGATTTCAGACATGATCAGGGTTGATTGCTAATATAGAGAATGTCCACTAATGTGTTATGTACCTTTAGTAGTTGATTGCCACTGACCGATAGCCAGTGAAGGTTTCAGGTACAAGTATCAAGACCAACAATCTTATTTGCATTAAGTCATACATAGCTTCTCTCAAGAGGCCAGAATGAAGAAATGTTTTAACTTGATACCTTCAGTTAAAGCCCCTTTTACATGCAGATGTACCAAGCAAAAAACAAAAAAAAATTTTAACCAACAAAAATATATTAGTGATAGCTTTTGGTTGCATATCAGAAGATATGTATACATAGCAAACAGGCACAATATTAGCCAATGGTGTCTTGAGTATATTTTTTTATTTTACAGAATAAGCAACAAATTTATGTAAATTTGTCAAAATATCTCTTTTAAGTATGATGTGAAACTGATCACTTTTGCTCTTCTATCTCTTCTTATTGTTTGTCCATACTGTTGGATATTGAGTTATAGCTGGGGATAGCTATATTTGATGTCGTTTTTAACTTCTGCTTATCACTGATAACAATCTATTGCATCTCAAGTACTAATAGATAAAAAAAATTACATATCATTTGGGGCACGTTGATAAGAATAATGCATGGTCAATAAGAAATTTCATAAACTCTTGGCATGTCGGGCAATAGGTTTTTCGAGACCTTCTGGACATGATGAAACTGTCAGATGCATAACTCTATGCCAGACATGTTAAATTTTGATACAGATGTCGTCAAACCAATATTAGGTCATGCAGAACATTTATAACTTATTCTAAGTGCAGCAATGTAACTTGAAAATGAGTTATATTTTGTCTACTTAGCTCAATCTTTTAAAATTTTTTATATATCAGGCCAGACAGCATTTGTTTAGTTTGTTTATAGGCCCAGCTAGTTTTTATTATTATTATTATTACTATTATTATTATTATTATTATTAATCTACCCTGGTCTAATTATTTTTATTATTATTATTGACCTGGTCTATTAAAAAATTGTCTTTATTCTGCTTTTAAATTCTTAATTTAACTAAAAATTTACAAATTTGGAAATTTTTTTTAAAAAAATTCTGTTTTAGAAAGTTTTTTCGGATTTTGGAATTTCGGATAATAGGTCCTCTATTGTACATATTTTCCCCCCCTCACTGAGTTAAACATGCATTTTTTTAAATATTTCTTTTTTAATTTATTCAATTTGTTTATTTTATCTAGCAGATTTATAGAAAACTAAACAAATTATATAAACTTTATAGAAAATCCAAACACACACTAGTAAATTTACAATTTTATGCAAAATATATTGAACTATGCACTTATGAATATAACTAAGCAATAAAAGTATAATTAAACAATTATAATGCTACAAACTTGAAAATAAAAATCCATTATATCTTTCAAGTTAGCTTTCTCCGGATAACACTTATTTTCTTTCATGTAAAATCCTATTGCATAATTTCGATCAGCAGCTTCTCTTTCAGATAAGAAACTAAAAATGAAAACTAGTATTATAAAAATACCAAAGAATAAAGAGGTATAGTAAAATAATAAAAACAATTGTAATCTTTTATTTAAGAAAAAATATACATAAAATATACACATTGCTTAGAAACAGAACACACCCATACTTTAATTGACTTAATCGTTAATCCATTTCAGAGGTCTGTACAGACAAAAATATTCAGGCATAAGACTGATTCTACCTGACTAAAAATTATTTTGGATTGGTATATTTATTTTTCTGTAGCTCATAATATGGGCTGGCCTTACGAAAACAAATTAAATTAAACAGACTCATTCTAATTCGGACAGAAAATACAGATAACTTTCGAATCAACATATCCCATGATTAAATTTTTTAAAGAATTTGAATTTTTTAAATATGTTTTATGCAAAATTTTTTAAGCATACATTTTATGTCCACAAAGCAAGATTATAATATTAATAATTACTTACACAAATAAAATTAAACTCTTAAAATTCTTAAAAAAAAAAAAAAAAAAAACTAATGTAGTTTAAATTGAAAATAAATAAATAAAACAATCCCAATGTCAATGCATTGAAGCTTTTTTTTTTTTTTTATTAAACCAAAGTAAATTTTAATCTATTAATACACAACTTAATAAAGATTCAAATAAAAAGGATACATACATTATCTCAAAAAAAAAGTTAGTTGCAATTTTATGTATAAAACCTCAAAGAGAAATCTCATTTAAAGAAATAGTACATACATACCAATAACTCAATTTCAGTTTCAAAAACATTTTGTTCAGCATCCCATTCTATAACATTATGATTAATTAAATTATTAACAATGTTGTTTGATTGTTTCTCAAACTAAAGTTGATTTTTTTTTAATAGCTGGTTTTGATAATTGCTGAAAATAATAATTTCGTATTTCATTGATTAATTAAAAAATAATAATACTCAAATTAGTAATAAAAAATAATAGATATAACATGCTAAGTGCAAATTTTATAAAACTTTTTTGTACATGGGGGGGGGGGGGGGGGTGGAGGGTTGAAGAGAGATAGTGCAAAAGCATAAGATAAAAGAAGAAAGAAAATTGAAGAGCTGAAATCTCCAGAAATTAATTAAATCTCGTTTCAAAACTTGTAAAATCAATCTTTGGATTACAAAGTTTTAAAATAATTTCATATATATTTGGAAGAAATGGAAAGAGAAACTCATGTAAAATTGGTGAATCACAAAATTAGTACTTACACATCATATGCAGTATAGAGTAAGTCTTGCAATTGTTTTGAAAATCGAAAATTTTTCTTTGACATATTTACATGTTTTAGATACTGGAAATTTCAAAAAACATAGTTTTAGAAAAAAAAAAAATTGCAGCCCATCTGTCTGTCTATGTGTCTGTAAACATTCTATTTCCTGAATAAATTGAGATAGATACTTGAAATTTTTATATCAGTAACTTCGATTATCCGGAACTATTTTTTTTTTTTTTTTTTTCAGACTCTAGAAAAATCTATTCTGATGAAAGGTATATAAAAATTTTTGAATTTTTTTATTTAAGGAATGAACATAAAAGGCAATGAAATAACACAAATATTGCCTAACGAACAAAGTTGACTGGATTATTAGTTGCCGAGATATTTGTAATCCTGTTTTCCACATTCTACAATTTTTCATGACCCTGTATTTCATTAAAATTTTAATTCAAAGATATATTTTAATTGGAAATGAGGTGCTTAATCCAACGCAATAAACTGTTAGTTAATATGATTATTATTTTTCGAGCTATAAGGATGTTTCTTTTATGCAATTTGTTACTACATGAGTAGTTTGGCATTTTATATGCTTTGTTGAAATTGGTTCATCTTCAATTCATTAATAGAGCATTACTATGTGTACTAAAGATATTTAAATATGCTTTTAAATTTTGTTTTGAAATTGCAATGCATTTTATAAATAGTTTACACAGGTTTTATTTTCACATATTGTATTATTCATATCCATGATGGGTAAGTATTATAGTGCCAAATTTGTACAAATTGCAAGAAATGAACGTGCAAATTGCAGCTAGTCAAAAATGAAAGGATACTCCATTTGTATTTTTAGGGAAAACGTAAACAATTGAATTTTGATCAACATGCTATTCTCCCTCCTCCCTCCTTTATATAAACAAAAATATTTTTAAATAAAAAAACTAGTTGGATGTGGCAATTTCAAAACTTTCTTTTATCTCATGCATGTGAATATTTCCAGAAAAATTAAGCATAGCAGCATCACTGATTAGGTGATTGACACCAAAATTTAATCAGCAACAACTTGTGTTAACTTCTAATTGAATCTGAAATTTGATGAAAATCAGTGCTTTAGTTTGATATAGAATCATTACAGAAATTGTAAGAAAACTGGATAGAAACACCACCTATCGAGCAATTTACTTCAAATTCTAAAGAATATTAATTTATATCAGGGGCTAACTGAATCTGAAGTTTGATAAAAATTCATGCATTAGTTCCTGAGACAGAGCTATTGCGACAATAATGAGCGCACAGCAGCACCAGTTGTTGGGCTATTTATACCAAAGAGTAATCAGTACCATATTATACCATGGACTAATGGAATCTGAAGTTTTATGAAGATCCATCCATTAGTTCTTGAGACATAGCTATTGCAGAAATCATGGAAAAAGCAGTATAGCAGAGCTACATGTTGGGTTTTTCACGCCAAAAAGTAATCAGAACTAGGGAACACCCCCAGTAATTGGCATGCACCAGTGTTTGGCACATTTTACAAACATGTCCTAAAAAAAGATTTATATCAGGCATGTCAAACACGTGGCCCGCGGGCTACAATTGGCCCACCAGGAACTTCTCTGTGGCCCGCCAAGCCTTTGACATTTTCGTATGTGTGATTCAGTTCTTAGTTGATGCAGAAAGTACACTTTGCATTGCAAATATTGCTGCGTTGCAAAATTGGAGAATGATTTTTTTTTCAAAATACTACCATTATTTCAGAATATTTAATCTTAATTACATTTAATGGCAGAAATTGACATACGTTAAATTTAATAATCCGCAATTAAATAGAGAAAAGTTAAAATTTTTAAATTAATGTTATTTTGGATGGAATTTTTTTCCATTTTAGCATTGGAGATTCAAACAACACCAATTCAATACCATTGTGGCATAAAAAATGCAAACATACTGCCTGGCATATGATTAAATCTAATTCATTTTAAAATTTCGTTTCCAGGAGATAAGGTATGCAAAAGTTAAAAAGAGCCTTCTTAATCTGAAAATTAAAAAAATTATAAAAGTATTAGATTTTTTTAAATAGTTTATTGTGTGTTTAAAAAAAAACAAAAACGAATACATTATTTTACTGCTTTTTTTGATTCACTATGGCATTACAAAGTAATGCGTGGTATTCGTTAGGTATTAAAAATCTATCAAAAATCAATTAACATACGACCCTAATTTCTAATTAAATTTCTAAAAAATCAAAAGAAGTAAGCAGCTTTAAAAGGGAAAATGACACGATTTCTAATGTTGTAAAATAATAATAATACTAACAAAATTGTTACTCAATTTTTATTATTTGGCTACATGCATAACCAAATAATAAAAATTTTCGTGAGCATTTTGGACATAAGCTTATTAATTTCATTCGTAAAGGTTAGTAAACGTATCATTATGAATTATTCCTGTGTGATCTTTATAATTCTTGATGAAGATATAACATCACAGATTCATAAATGTCAATTTGAAATAATTTTTTATACTCAAAGACAGAAAAATTGTGATTGATATGTAGAAACTTCGTTGAAAATTTCTAAGAATTTACTCACAAATATTTCAAAAACCCCACAAATATCTAGAAATAATTTGGAAAAATAGATTTTAAACTGAAACTTTGTCGAAAAAAGTGTGTTCGTGGAATATTTTAAAAGTAATTTATCTGTTTTTAAAAACAACGATTGGATACAATTACACACAACTCGAAATCGTTCAAGTTAGAATAAAGGATGTCCAGAATACTTAAACAAATTTAAAAATATGCAGGGGCATTTCTAAAAATTTTCATGATATAACCAGAAATTTCAATAATCGCACGAAATCTATAATTTGAATGTGTGTTGGCTTTATAAATTTTCATTAAACTAACAATTTTTTGTTAGTAGACAGTAGCTATCAGTACACTAAAAAAAATTCAAGAGGTTACTAAAAATTTTTTAGTAAATTTGTATTCCACAGAATTCTTTAGTAACCATTACAAACCTTTTTTTGCAAGTGAAACAAGCATTTCTTTTGTAAACTGAACAAAAGAATTTTTTGTATAACTAACTTAAAAATTTTTAGTATGAACCATCAAGCAAAATTTAGTAATAGCTCCAAAATGATTTTTAATAACCTTTACGTGCGCCCAAAGGGCAGGAGCTTCCTTCGAGCTGCATCCAGACTTCTGAAACGATAGATTTTCGGCAAAACCGCAATAGATGGCAGCACCAAACATTGCTACCTGCTCCGACAGGATTTTCATAATCCCTTTATTAACGAGTACTTACACTACATACATTCGGGCCGTATTTGGCTGTGTCCAGCATCGAACCCAGGACCTTTCAGCCTGGAGTCCGTTACTATAACCACTATGCTATCAAGGCCAGACCAAGTGAGTTTTAGTAATAGCTATTAAAAATATAAAACTATTAACTCTATTCATTGCTAACTTTTTTCTAGTAATTCTTACAGATTTTCTAGTAACTGACTAAGATTACTAAAAATTTTTTAGTAATTACAAGGATCACTAAAGTTTTTTCAGTAGATCGACCCTTTTTTTTGACAGTGTAGTCACCGACAAATATTTTTAACAGTCATTTTTTATCAACTAGTGGCCTCGTGGCCGGTACTAGCGTTAATTTTGCCCTTTAACTTTATAATTCTTCAAAATATAAGTGCAAGAAATTTTACTATGTGGGCAGATTTTTTTTTTTTTTCGAAGACACGATAGATACTTAAAAATAATTGAGGAGAATCAGGAAATTATTCCTATGCTGGATCAATAACCATAGCTAATATATTTTAATCAATTCTGAATTTTTTTTAATATTATATTGTAAATAACAGTGTTCTATTAATGATTGGTTTAAAAAAAATAGCTTACAACATAAAAGAAAATGCAGATAATAGGATTACAGAATTAATATCACATTTTTGCATAACTTTGATTGCGATATAAATATTAAAATGTTCAATATTTCTTTAAGCATGTTTGTATTTTTATTTTAACTGACATATTACATTACATTTAACCGTGTACTCCCATGAAACACTTTTATTATTGATTTGATTTTACTTAATAAATATTTTTAAACATTTTCTGGTGATTGTTTTTTATTTTTCCAATAAATAGTTTCAAAATTTTTGCATGTATTTTTGTTTGCTTATTTGAACAATGCTCTATTTTTAATGTACAGTACAGTTTTCATTTTGCGCGATAGTCATCAAATTAATCTGCTTCTTTATTTTCGATAATGTGGCCCGTGACTTTGTGTACTATACATAATTTGGCCCGCCGTGGAAGACGAGTTTGGCATGCCTGATTTATATCCAGTCTTTTAAAAATTCAAGATCATATATCAGTTATATGCTCATTTACGTTAAAGATTATAACTTTGATTTATTTTACAAGATGACAATAGAGCCTAGGAAAGAGAAACAAATCTGGCTTGTATCAAATTAGCCATTTTGTTGCAAATTCTTGTTCTTTGGCTTAAGGAAGGCATGCTTTTCAATTGGTAAGTAAAACACACTTTATAAAGTAGAAATTTCTAAAACATACCCAAAAGTACAATAATGAAAAAATTTTTTAATACATAAATTATCCTCCCCTCCCCCAGGCAAAAAAAATGCAATTAATTATCAGGATAAACATATGATTGAGCAAATTAAAGTTTTAAAATATTAGCATACTTTTATCTAAAGAAAAAATACTTTAAGAAAGCTTTTAAAATGAATTTAATAAAATGTTATTTTATAAGAAAACTAAACAATTAAAATTTTTAAAAATCACTTTTTTTATTAATATTCAGAAGAATAACAATCAAACTAATGCTTCATAATTTTAACTATGTACTTTTAAAAAGTTTAAGTGGAAAAATTAAGTGCAGAATAATTTATAAATATAAATTTTCCGTCTCAATTTTCAGTCAAATTTAATATCAGTTGTCAAATATTTTAAAGAAAAATTGCTTATATATACATAATTAGTGGCAGAAAAAAAAGAATAACACAGAAAGGAACAGAAAAGAATTAATTGTGTTTAATTGGCATTCACAAGTGCAATAAAATCATGCCCCCTCCCCCCCCCCCCCAAAAAAAATGTAAGACAATGTACAACAACCTTTTGCAAACAATGAGCATACACTACAGAATTTAAATTGTTCATTAGGCTTCAAAAAGTAGATAACAGATGTTATGTTCTTTACATCTGTGAAAAAGGACTTAATGGAGCCAAAGAGAAACAAACAGAACATACTTTCTTTTATTTTCAGTTTTAGCTCCCACCTGAAAAACAAGGACCTGAGCTAGACAGTCAGATACCTCTCCCTCTTTGAGGGCATGTAACTTGTGAAATAATTTTAACCTTGAGATGAGATATCAATAGTCATGCTTTAATGTCGAATGTTTAATACTTAAATATTCGAATATTTACTTCAACAAGCACAATTTTTAATTTATTTTAAATTACTGACTTTTCTCAAAAATTTCAACTTTCCTTGACTTTTCCTCAGAAATTGTAAATTTCCATAACTTTCCCCTGACCTTTTTCCAGTATGTAAAAATTTACCTGACTTTTACAGGTGACTAAACACCCTGCTAAATATCTTCCTACAGTAAAATTAAGTAAAATAATGTAGAAAATAATGATTCAATAAAATGAAATATTTGATTTTTAATCTTTATTTGTCATTTAGATAGCGTTAGCATTCTTTTTGCATTTTCATAACAATTGCAAAAGGCATAAACCATTCATAAAGGGTTAAAGCACAGTTGTATCTTAAAAGCAAAGAAAGGAAAAAATAATTTAAAGAACTAAAGATTTGTATAAAAGAGTCAATAAAGATGCAGATAAGCAAAGCTAAGACATACGTAGCATTGTTGAAACCAAGATATTCTCCACCAGCCATAGCCTTATAATATTGGCATATCTAAGAGAAAATTTAACTTATTATTTATAACAGGAAATAAAAATTATAGAAACGACAGAAACTGCAAAAGTAAAATAAAAAGGTAGGAACTGAATTTCTTAAATGAAAACTTTCTTTAGATAAAACATATACATTTAGATAAATTTATATACTATGAAAAAAATTTTATTATTGTTATTATAAAATATAGATTATAATGTAATTCAATATTATGTTATGTTATAGAATTAGTTATAAAATTCTTTATATTAAAAAAAAATAAGAAACAGCAATTGAAATACATATAGTCAAAAATCATAATATTAAACTAAAAATTAAATTAAAACTTTCATCAATAGATAAAAAAAAATTTACTTACTTAAATAGTAGTACTCTAAAATAAAATATTAAAACTTATTTCATTAAAGGTATTTTCATTATTATGACATTTTGTAAAAAAAATTGTTTTTGAGAATATGTAACTTACTTCCATTAACTTTCAAACTACAGATTTGAACTTCATAAGCACAGAATAGCCCATAATCATTACCTATATATTTTCTTTATATTGGCAAATTGCATTTCTACTGCATACAGTAAGTTATCTATAAAATCTTTCGAATTTTTGTTTTATCTTTCAACATGCATATTTTAGCTCATGCAAATTATTAAGATCAACCCTTCTGAATGTTGGAAAATAAGAAGTTTTTGTAACAAACTGTCTATAAAAAAAAATCTAAGGGTTTTTCCTAATATTATTATTTTTTTAATTTGCAAATTCTAAATTAAGAAAAAAAAATGACAACCTATCCATTCCATAAAATGGATATTATCATTATTTAAATACAATATATGACTCTCAAATTTAGCATTTTTTTCTGTTGTGTTACAAACATTTTATCCCTATTAGATTTGGTTTGTAAATTTTTTGTAAAGTGACTAGTAAAAATAAGTTGTACCAACCAAGGTAGCTAGTAGAAAGTTTTCATTTTCAAATATGTTGATTGAGATACATTGCCCATGCACTTTATATTATCACAATGTATACATTATAACATAAAATCTGATGTGAATCATTCAGATAAATGTCATCATAAACATAAACCATAATTTTTTATCTGTTTTTGCAACAGAATAATCCTTTTTAAATTCTTATAGTCTGTATTAGAATCATATTAAACAATTAAAACTATTTTACAAAGTCTTTATAAATGTTGTAAATTTGATGAATCTCTAGAAAAAAAAAAAAAAAAAAAAAAAAAAAAAAAAAAAAAAAATGCATATTTTATAATTATTTATTTTATGCAAAATAATTCTGTGTAGTTTAACACATCTAAATTTAACAGCAATTGGCTTATTTTCAGGAAAGTTAGAACCTAGAAGGACTAACAGACAAATGAGCATGCCATTTTTTATAATATGTAATGATGCTACTGCAAAAAAAAACTTAGAAATCAAAATTGGAGTATTTGTTTGAAAAGAAGTCAAAGAACATTACAATGTTAAATTATATAATCTCTGGCCTTTAAGATCACTTAAGAATGAAAATACGATCAACTTTCTTCAAAATTACAACATTAAATTTTGGATACTACTGTTTGGAGAATGATAAATACATTATGTATTGAGAAAGATGCAAGTTTTAGAAAAATATTCATGAAATTAAGTTAAAATTTTATTAAATAAGTCATTTTTTATAATGAAATGTAGGGGAGTGTGGAGTACAGTAGATAGCCCTTAACATATCATTTGTTCAAAATGAGCCATTTTATCCTGACTGATTGTTTTGAGCTTCCAAAAGTAAAAATATTTTATCATCATATTTTTCTTTATTAATAATTAAAGGTTACAGATACATAAGAAAAACAGCTTTTTTGTAAAGGTGGGACACTTGGTTTTGTTTAATATTGGAGTTAATATGCTTAAAAGGAAGCTTTAAATAACTTTATGAGAATGTGTTGAACTTCAACATGGGATACAGTGGATCACTCACAGCTAGGGTACAATAGTCCACAATCTACTGCGTCACTGTAATGCATAATTTTGAGAATAGAATAATGCGAAAAACATAAACAGATATAAGAAAAACAGGTATTTTACTTACCCAGTCAAATTTTTCAGATACCCGCATATCAGGCTAAAAATGGAAAATACATAAAATTAATTCTATAAACTTAAACAATTAAAAAATTAAAATCTATATAATGCAGGAAAAATAACTGGGAACTTAAGTGCTTTCTCTTTCACCACTTTTTATAAAATTAAATCATCAGAGCAGATAGCAATTGCAGCAAAACGAGAATTTATAGCATTAATACTTTAGTTACAGAAAAATAACTAGCAATCAAACATACTTTTCAATGATAGACCAACACTTATTCCACAATCATAATTTATACCCCAAATAAATTCCTATAAACGGATATGACAAACAACACAATAAACCTATAAACATAGGAGATGACAAAAACAATGCACATAACAGCTAGTACTCATTGAGGAAAGATTTGGAAGCACCAGCAGCATTACAAATACATTATGTTAAAAAAGGGTGGTTCTTTGTTTTAAGGGCTCTGGCATAATTTAGTCTTATGGAAGTGCAATTTCATGTCAAATTTTATAAACAGTCAGGAGGATATGATGACCAACAAAAAATCTTCAAACTTATGTTAGTCACATTATTTTGGTTGACATATGTTATGCATAAAATCATATTACGTACTACATAGCTTATTTATGGGTCATTCCAAAAATAAAAGTCCCTTTTGAAAAAAAAATTTTCAAAATTTTTTTCATTTAAAATGAAATAAAAATATCATTGAGAGGGTTGTATACATATTCAAGAGTAGAAATTGAATATCAGCAGCACACTTTTTTAAAAATATTTATCACTACACTTAGAAACACAGACACATTGGCAGAAAAATGTCCCCTGTGTTACCATATTTTAAATAATCTTCTCATTTTTTTCTTATTAAAATAGAAAATTCCTTTTACAATATTAACACTTTGATATAAATGCTCTTATTCAGTGCCATATAGTTTTTTGTTTATGTATATATTTTTTCATGATATAGGCATATTATGTCCCCCGTGTTATCCTTTTTTCATTCTCCCTGTATAAAACTTTATATAACTTGGTAAAAAATACTCTAATATAATGAAATTATAGTAAATCTTATTTATACATATTAGCCAGTGCATATTATAAAACTAATTCATAAGAAAGTTTTTTCGCTTTTGTTCTGATAAAGGAAATGTCAGTAATATAGGGGACAATAAAGTAACAAAGGGAACATCCTAATTGAACATAAAAAAATAACAATTTTAAAAGTGTACTTATGTATTAATTAAAAATGTATTTTTGTTACAGACCAACAAATGCATTAAAAAACAGGATATTCTGTTGCATTTCATTTCTAAACTTGGGTTTTTTGTCTCTTAACAACATATCAACTAATATCATGGTAACACAGGGGACTAGTAACACAGGAGACAAAATGAAATAAATTATCGCCTATGTATTACTATTTTCATAGAAACAATGTAAAGTTAGATGGAATATTTTCTTTTAACTAAGACTAACAATTTAAATGCCAATAAACTAGAAAATTAATAATTAATCGAAATAAATCAATAGTAACACAGGGGACACAAAAAACACACCCACCTTCAAAAATCACCTTTACTTAGATAATATTCTTCAAAATTTAACAAATGAGGAAAATGACTACCTAGGATGAATGCTAACTCTAAAAGTACATGAATGACTGCTGTTAACAACATTTAGCTTGCAAATTCTTATTTTAATAGGAAGAAAAAAGTGACGGTAACACAGGAGACAAAAATTAAGGGACACAGGAATTTTTCTTATAAAATGAAGAAAAATATTTACAAAAAATATTAAGTATATAGGGATAATATAAAGACTACAAAGACATAAAAAATATCCTGAAAGATAACTTAAATGATACATATAGTAAAAAAAATAGGGTTTAAAAAGTAAAAATTGTTCTTGGGACATGGTTTTTTACAGGACACAATTATTATGAAAGTTATTTGAATAACAATAAATGGAATTTATCTCAAATTTAAAAATTGCATTAAAGAAAAATATATTTTCCAATATTTAAATTTAATTTTGAAACAAAATTTTAGAAAATATAGCAATACCAAGTGTCGGGACACCAAAGGGTGCTTTATTTTTGGAATGACCCTTATATAAAAGCTATCATAAATAATAATTCAAAAGAACCATTGTTTAGAAATTCTTTTTAAAAAATAAGAGTTTTAGAAAAATTAAAACAATTTCTATTTCTGAAACAGTCACAATCTTTTGAATTTTATTGGCTCTGCTAACTCCAGTAATGAAACATTTGCAATGAGTGTGTTTACAATTGCAAAAAATACAAAGGTATTGAAGACAAGGGCAGTACATATTTACATTAATACCATAGGATGAAAAATATTTGATTTTAATTGTAACAAAAAAAAAAGAATAAAAAGGAAAATTTGGGTGCGAATTGAGAATTGGATGAAAACTAAGACAAATTAACTTGAACAATTAAAAAAAATTATAGCTGATTACAATATGACTGATTATAATTATAAAGCTATTAGGAATGACAGTAAAATTATTATGGAGCAGAGCTTTGCAAATTTCATAAAATCTGGTAACCAGTAAAAAAATTCTAGTTGCATCTTGCAAAACCCTCCCATCTTTGATTTTCTAAAAGAGCAAAATTAATTTTAAAAAAGTAATAAAAACAAATGTAGGTTAAAATCGTGAGATATTTAGTACTAATTTAGTGCATAATTTAGAAATGTACCATAAACTAAATTTTCTTGGCTAAATTTCTAATGATAACATATTAAAAAATCACCCCTCATATCAAAATTCCCTTAAAAAATGGAAACTGAACCCTGTCAAGAAAATCATGCATAAACAACCCAATACCAAACCCTTCTCTTAAAATCAGGATGTGCTGACCTATTGTGATATGTGTGCAGTGCAAGTTAATTATTTTTGTACAAAATAGTAATTTAAAAAAATTAAATAATTTGATCGCCAGCAACTATATGAAGACCATATAAATCTTGTCATAAGATATTTACAAAATAATATACATCATGCAAACTAGTAAAATTTGGGAAGTCAAACTCTAAACTAATATAAAAATGTTAGTTAAGCAAAATGTTATAAATCTACATACCTCCACTATATACAGCAAAAGGGAACAAACAACAATGGCACCAGCATTGACCATAGGATTGTGGGGTTTTTCTATTAAAAATGAAAGTTGCAGTATATAATCAATTGTAAATTAATGGTATTTTTATTAGTCTACTACTTAGTTTTATATATGCTCTGAAGAAATACTTATTTTAGATCAAATTTAATTTAAAAAAATACAATACATATACTGAAAATGATGAAAACTTCTTTTCAACTTCTTACAAACATAACAAGAGACAAATTTTTTCAAAAATCCTGGTGCTACATCATGTATTTCAAAAGAAAAACATACATATATGTAGGTTTTATTATTTACTTTTTGCAATGGCAAAGGAAAATAAGCAAGAAATTGATTTAGATATAATAATATGAATTAAAATTATGTTTTGTAATTTGTTTTAAATAAAAATTCCCTATTTTTATTTTTTTTTTTTAAGTATTTTTTGTAACATATTAAATCTGATAGTTGTTATCATAATTATACTGTTCAACTATCACTTGAAATTACATTAAAAAATAATTTACACTGACAATAAAATATGAATAAATGAAAAAAAATATTTAAAATAATTTCTAGTTTTTCAAACATTTGAATTTGTATTTCTCTAAAATTCTTCAGACATCTAACATCACAATGTCAAGTTACAAAGACATTTGAAGGTTCAGTTCAGATAATAATAATAATACAGTATCAAGCCAGTACTACTCTCTTCAGGAAAAACTCTAAAAAGAATCCGATTCTTTGTTAGCATGTTGTTTATCGTGAGCAGTAAAAGGTTAAAAATATGTACAATGAAATTCTAAATGTTAAATCATCTTTTTAAAAGCAAAAAAAAAAAAAAAATTAAATTTGGGAAAGAGAAGAAAAATTATAACAGATTTAAAAACAAAAACTCATAAAAGAAAAAAAATTATCATTAATTTAAAAGTAAACTAGTCGTTGGGGGCCATCGTAATACTTACCCATCATGGATATGTATATGAAGATAAAACATGTGAAAATTATTTATACAATGCATTGCAATTCATAAACAAAATTTAAATATTGTTAATATACATAGTAATGCTCTATTAAAGAACTGCTGATGTACCAATTTCGACAAATTATATAAAACGCCAAACTCCTCAAGTAGTACCGAACTGCGTAAAAGAAACATTCTTATAACTCCAAAAATAGTAATCATATTAACTAACAATTAAATGCGTCGGATTAAGCGTCTCATTTCCAATTAAAATATACCTCTGAATTGAAATTTGAATGAAATACAGGGTCATGAAAAATCGAAGAATGTGGAAAACAGGATTACAAATATCTTGGCAACTAATAATCCGATCGACTTCGTTCTATATGCAAAATGTGTGTTATTTTATTGCCTTTTACGTCCATTCCTTAGAACAAAAAAATTCGAAAATTTTTATGTACCTTTCATCAAAACGAATTTTTCGAGAGTCCGAAAAAAATTGTTCCGAATAATCGAGATTGCTGATATTAAATAGGCTTCGTCCCATTCTTACATACTAACTGCATACAAAATTTCAAGTCTCTATCTCAATTTGTTCGGGAGATAGAGCGTTTACAGACAGACAGACTGACAGACAGACTGACAGACAGACAGACAGACGGACGGCAAATTTTTTTTTCTAAAAATATGTTTTTAGGAATCTCCACTATCTAAAACGTGTAAATCCGTCAAAAAAAAAAAATTTCGATTTTCAAAACGATTGCAAGACTTACCCTATACTACGTATGATGGGTAAGTAAAATGATAAATAAAGTGGTGAGAATCTTTTAAATTTTAGCAGATTTCTGATTTGAAAAAAAAAAAATTATTCTTTACATTTTTTATCTTTTTGCTAAAATCTTGTCACCTAACTCTGCAGCCCCTGGGCATGTAAAATTTAAAATAATGAAAAATAAAAGGTTTTGTTTGTTGTTTTATTTGTTACTTCTTTGCAATAACAAATAATCAATCACCTAATTCTTTTCACACAAAAAATGTACCACTTCCCCTTTTGCCCGTCCTCCTCACCCCGTTCTGCTTCCAAATATGTATATTGTAAAATTTCTGCTTCTCTACCTCCCCCCCCCCCCTTCCCAATATCTTGAAATTAATTAAACAATTTCCAGAATCTTTGATTTTTTTCTGCTTTATTTGTAATTTTGTTATAATAATCAATAATTAAATTATCAAAAAAAAAATTTTATTTGTCCACTCTTCAGAACACAAAATTTGAAATCTTGAAAAAAATATATTTTTGCCTTCTATTTATAAATTTTTTGAAACAATAACTAAGTAATCATCGAAAATTACACCTTGCCCCACCTCAAAATATAAAAAATAAAATTTTCAGTTTTGTTCTTTTGACCCCTTCTTAGCACACAAAATTTGAAATCTTTTTAAAAATATTTATTTTTTTCTTTATTTATAGCTTTTTTGATAACAGTAATTTAAACATCTATCTGTTCCATGCTAAATTTGAATGCAATGGTTGATTATTGAAAGAAACTTAAGATACTAATCAATTAGTTTAGAAAGATCAAAATTTTTAATACATTTCATTTTAAGGAATATGCAAGTAATTTTAAATGCTGGCTTAAAAATCATAAACAAATTTATACGTTTAAACTTCCTCAAATAATAAACTTTTTTAAAAACTCCAGAAATGAGTTTAGTTCCATTTGAAAATATTGTTATTTCACAAAATAAACCCTTCACTACAAAGATATGTTGTAATTTTTTTTATCTCATGTTGAAAGATTTAAAAAAATTCTATATTATTAGAATTTGTGCAAGATCTGAATTCATATGCATTATATTCAATCTCAAGCACCTTCATTTTTATCTTGGAACATTAATGTGAGCTTATATCATAAAGTTTTTAAACCCTGCTCTAGATGAATTAAGAATATTATAATTCAAAACTATAACATCAAAATTGATATTTAAAAAAATCTATATTTTTTACAAAAAATCTAGAACAGTATACTTATTTACAGTTTTTCACATTCATGTACACATTTTTACTTTCTTGCATTTTTACAGGAAGAAAGTATTGGATTCAAGAGAATTTTTGAATTTCGGATTTTGACGGATTTACACGTTTTAGGGATCAGAGATTCAAAAAACATTTACAAAATGTTTATCTGTCTATATGTTACATAAATTTTGTGGGTGCTCTATCACAAGAACTAAAGCATGGTATTTTACAAAACTTTAGATTCTGTTAGACCTTGATATAAACTGGATCTGATTAGTTTCTGGTGTATATTGCCCAACAAGTGGCGCTGCTAAACTGCCTTTCTCAGGATTTCCACAATAGCTATATCTTTAGAGCTCATGAATGGATTTTCACAAAACTTCAGATTCTATTTGTCCTTGATATAATACCGTTCTGATTACATTTTGTTGTGAATCACCTAACAGGTGATGTTGCTATGCAGCATTTTTCATGAATATCCCAATAGCTCTATCTCAGGAACTAATGAATGAATTTTTAGCAAACTTCAGATTCAGTAAGTCCCTGATATAAGTATTCATTCTTTAGTTTTTAGAGTAAATCGCTCAACAGGTGGCGCTGCTATGTAAAATTATTCATGATTATCACAATAGCTCTATCACAGAAACTAATGCACGAATTTTTGCCGAACTTCAAATTCAGCTAGTCCCTGATATAAATTAGTATTCTTTAATTTTTAGAGTAAATTGCTGTATCATTTCTATCCAGTTTTTTTTACAATTTCTAATATTATTCTATCTCAAATACTAATATACAAATTTTTATCAAATTTCAGATTCAATTACAGCTTGAAATAAATTGTTGCAGACTAGATTTTGCTGTAAATTATCTAACAGGTGACACTGCTATGCTTAATTTTTCAGGAAGTATTAACATGTATGAGATAGAAGAAATTTTTGAGATTGCCACATTCGACTAGTTTTGCTATGTAATAAGATACTGATTCTATATAAACTGTAACAAATATTAAACTGAATGTATAAATGCAATATTAAAAAATTAAACATACATAAAAAAATCTAATACTTTCTTATGAAGTATACATAAAATTACAACTAATGGAAAACAGATCTGAATTAAATTATAGTTATAATGATTATCTATATTAATATGGAATGTTACTACATATATATGTAATGCAATGACAAAAAATGAATACTTATTTTAAAATTCTAAATCTAAACAGTGATAAACTCAGATTTTATTTAGCAAAATGCCTAAATGGCAGGGATTGAATTAAGATCAACAGAAAATAGGCAAATGTGTCAATGCCAAAACTTTCTTTCATCTCATGCATGTTAATGCTTTAAAAATTTGCTATCATAGTGGCAAAATTAAATAATAATTCATGCTCATTGCAAGGATTCGAAAGATATGAAATGATGTGCACTAGTTCTTGAGATATGACTATCACTAAGATCTTGTAAATCCTGAAAATTGCAGCATATCAGTGCTACTTCTTGGGAAATTTATATTAAATCCTAATCAGCAACAACTTATTTCAAGGTCTACATAAATCAGAAGTTTGGTGAAAATTCCTGCATTGGTTCTTGCGATAGAATTATTGAGGCAATTGCATAGCAGCTCTACTTGTAGGACAATTTACACCAAAAAGTAATAAGCTAAAACTTATATCAAGGTATAACTGAAATTGACATTTGAAAACATCTGTGCATTAATTCTTGAGGTATAGAAATTGTGGGACATGAATAATGCAGCATACCAGCATCTTTTGTCGAGCAATTTACACCAAAACTAACTCAATCTAAAATTTTATTAAATCCCATGCTTTAATTCTTGAGATAGAGCGACCACAAAATTTGTGTCACATATAGACAGATATTTTCTAAAAACAGTCAAATCATGTTCAGAAACTTCTAAAACATATGAATCCATTAAAAACTGAAGGCAAAATTTTAGAAGAATCGAATACTTTCTTTTTATAATGATAGAAGAAAGTAAAAAAGTAAAACACAAAAACCCGAATTCAACTTTAAAATTCTTGGAACTATAAAAAACTGAGGAAATAAGAAAAAGTGTATATGAATGATTTTATTCAAGGAGACAAAATATAAATTTCAACAAAATTCAAAAAACATTACTTAAAAATCAACCAAATGCAGTGAAGAATGTATGAAAACACTTATTAAACAAATAGGAATATTACTATTATAATCCAGAACAAGCTCATTAAACATTCTTCCACTAGGTTCCTGTCCAACATATTGATGAACAATATCAGATCCAAGCTCTGTTAAAGCTATGGCATAATTCATTGGCTTTCCAGATGACTGAATAGTGAAAGGTATCTCTGTATCACCTATAGAACATCTGAAAAATAATTTTAATCACGAAAATGAAATATAAGTGTATATATATAGCGAGAGAGGGAGAATGCAATTCAAAATTGACTGAGCTGAAAACTTGACACAATGAATACAAACAGCGAAAGATGTTAAAACATGTTATGTATTAGACATGTCTTAAGAATACTAAACCATGACAGGAGACATTATTCAAAATATTGACACATGTTTAAGTTGCTAAAGGTAGAATAACAGCTTAAGTTTTTAAAAAGACAGTTCATTGAAATTTACAGCTTAATTCTTAATTGTCAGCTGAAAACCTGGTTGTGAATTTTACCTGTATCTATGTATGTATATTTTGTCAATATACATCGATAACTTTGACATAAATGCATTAAATATTTTTATTGTTATTAAAAAAAAGAAAGCAAAGAGTGGATATTTATTATTTATATAGTTCTCATGTTTATCTTATTAAAATCAAATGAGACTTTATTCCATTTTATAGTTTAAGTTTTAATAAAACTAATCAAATCACAATGAAATTTGAATATTCAGACACAGATGGAAAATAATGTATATAACAGTAGAACCCCATTAATCCAAACTAATTGGAACCTGTTTGGATTCAGGGGTGCAGAAAATGTTTTTACTCTCCACATTTCCCTCAATCCTTATGAAAATTTCCCCAAAATTTTATGTTTTAGAATTCTTACATGCGTTTAGATATAGACTTTTTTTTCTAAAAATTTCTCAACTTATACACAAGTATATACACAATACGTATTATTCCTAGATTGATTTTGTGAAAATCGCTAAGCAGATAGATCTATTTATTTATCAGGAAAAAAAAAATCTCAGAGAAATATGTAATTCTTTATTAAAATTGAGATCGATTGTATGTTTTTCTGCAAAATTTCCCCAGATGGCTAAAATTTCCCCCGATCCTAGATCGCCGGATCGGACATAATCTGCACCCCTGTTTGGATTTTTAAAAAATTCCAATAAAAACAGAAAATAGATGTATGTTAAAAAAAAATTAAGTTATAAGTACTCAGGAGTAAACATTCTCTAATCAGGCATCAGTCCAGCATGTTTGATAATCAGACACGAAAAAAAAATAGCATTCCTTATTTAATCACATTTGATGTTTATAATAATCCAACGTAACTTCAGAATGAAGAATTATGCAACAACCCATTACAGGGGCTTACATTATCAGCTGCAGAAACTAATAAAATGAGCATATTATTGTAAAGTCAGGAAAAAAAATTCTAGCTTGATTAATTTTAAAAAAGTTTTATGAATAATACAAACTAAGTTAATTCTGGATCCAGCATAGCATGTTAGTTAAAAGATAACAAATAAATTGAGAAATAAAATGTTAAAAATGATAAAAATGAGTTCTAATAAAAATCTAAATACAAAACCTTTGAACAAAAAACTTTTCAATTGTTCCATAATATAGTTTTAGAGGGTCTTTGAAAGAGAAAAAAATCTGACTCTGGCAATTTCAATCTTTAGTTTTCTAACCAAATGGATGCATTTTGTTAAAATTTAACATAATATCAGCAGCAAGAATTCTGTTGGTACTTCCTTTTTATAGGGGCACTACATTTTTAAAAAAGTATTCTTATGATTAGGAGTTAAAAATAAATAAAAAAAATACAGTCTTTAGGCAAATTACATAAAAAAGTTTGAAAAAAAAAAAAAACTGATGTATTATTATATTATATGTATAGTATATATAGTAAATATATTGGTTCTGATTGTGTATATTAGATTTAGGATGCATGTAAGTGACCTCTCGACAGGTAAGATGAAGCAATTTTAATGCAAAATTTGTATTTCATGAAGAAATATATAGTTGAACCCGTCTAGTCTAAAGTGGCCCCCCCTTGGGACCGGTTAAAAGGGTTATTATATAGAGGTGACCACTTTATGGAATGTCTTTCAAAATGGCACATTAAAACTTTTGTGATCTCAAAAAATAAAACAAAATATAAATAATGAAAAATACACTGTATTAAGTAATAAACTGATTAATTAATAAGTATAATAACCGAATTATTAATTTAAAGTGTAATACCTAGAATAAAATGCACTTAAAACACTGATTATTTCTTTTAAATAATGTTGAAATTCAGTAAATAACACATAAATATAAAGTACACTATAATTTAAAAGCTTTTTACTTTCCTTGTAATTCATAATGATTTCTATAATTGGCAGTAATAAACATTTCATTAAAAATCGCCTTAGTCAATTGCAAATATCTTTACAATAAAGGACAAAATGGTCATTTTATTGATTAAGTAAATACTGACTATAGGAGATAATTTCCTGTATTCAAGAGATCAAAATAAAATTTTAGAAAACGACCACTTTAGTCTTTTAGTTTGAAAATTTTCGGAATGCAGAAAAATCGATGATTAGATTTTACAGGTTCAAATAATGCTGACAATGATATGCTAACTGAGCACTTTACACAGGAGTACAGATTAGACAGGTGGTCACATTATCGGACAATTCACACATTATTTTACATCAGCACAAGAATTTTTTTTTCCAAAAGCAGTCATTTTAGCAAGGTGGTAACTTTACCAAAGTGGTCACTTTAGCAGGTTGCACTGTATTTGCAAACCTTAAACTTTTACCTTTAAAAATATACATATTGCAGTATATATATGTAACATAAAAATAATTATTTATAAATGTTTATTAAATACAATTTCTTATAATTTCATCTTTGATCAAATTTATTTTCATAATATGTACATTTAGTAGACTTTAATTATGTTTCTAAATTGTTCAAGGTCATTAAGAAGTGTTTTTTTTTTTTTTTTTTTTTTTTTTTGTATTCTATAAATCAAAATTTAAGTTTTTGTGTCAAAATTTTTTTTTTTTTTGAGAAAAGTGTCCCATTTTTCTCTTACACTTAAAAAAATGAATTTAAATTGCTTCATTTTAGTCGCATGTTACCTAAATCGCTTCTTTTCTTCCATATTAGATAACTTGCTTCAGTTACTGTTAAACAAATTGCTTGAGTGTATGAAACAGTACAGTGAATACTGAACAGATTGAAAGGAAATACATCTGATTTTTTTTCTCTTATGTCAAAACCATAAAAAAAAAAAAAATAAATAAAAAAAAAAATTAAAAAAAAAAATTAACAATGTTATTAGATTAGCTTTGTATAAACAAAAAACATACTTCAAAACACCTGTAGTTTATTTAATGAATAAAATTAAATAGGTATTTCAAATGACTATCACATTTAATCCAGGCAAAAATAAATTAAAAATAAACAAAAAAGTTTTAAAAATTTAGCAAGTACAAAAGTACGCAAGTAAGCATGTTATTGATTGCACTGTTAAGTCTGCAATAAATATCAGCCTTATAAATTTTGAATATATTAAATACTGATAAGTTTTTTGTATATTTCAATAATTATAATGCTTAATTTTGTTTTAATAATAATTAGATCTTAATATTTTTAAAGTAATTATCGTGTTTTAATGTTGTTTTTAAAATATATATGTATAATTATATTATAATAATCATCTTTTAACTTACCTCTGACCATCAACAGTACAGATACTAACTCCCCAGTAATCTGGATTATATTTTGCCAGCTGCGGAATGTATGAAGCAACCTAAAATAAAATAAATAGAATCATTAAATTTAAAGATATATTAAAGATTACCAAAAATTAAAACAAATTATTATAAGCATATCTTAAAAGTAATATATATATATATATATATTGTAGAAAATGTGTTTACTGCAGAATTGACAATTTTAATAAGATTAAAATTGTTCAAATTAAAATAATTTTTTTGTTTTACTGTCACTTTTCATGCCTGTTTTGTATTTTATAAGTGTAATTTTCATTAAAAAAATTACCAATCATCAAAAAATTTTAATACTGCATTAAAATACTTTTTTTTTTTTTTAAAGACACCTAAAAAATTCTATTATGATTATTTACTGCACATTAAAATAAGCAATACAGGGTAGAGGTCTGCACGGGCCGAAATTTCCAGGTCCGGGCCCGGCCCGGCCCGAACAAAAAAAATATTGGCCCGACCCGGCCCGGCCTGAAAGTTAAAATTTCGGCCCGAGCTCGGCCTGGTCCAGAAAAAAGTTTAAAATTTGGCCCGAATCCGGCCCAACTCGAGTGAATTTCTACAGAACATTGATCTTTAATCTTATGGAAGAGTTAGGACCAAAAAAAATTACTTTAGTCTTTTTTTTTTTCCATGTTTATAATCCCCACTTATGCAGAAGTGCCGATATTTATGCTTTTAAATGAATCTTTGTTTGTTGTATGTAAATGTTTCAGTTATCACTAGTATTATTAATCGATATTCCCTGTAATGGAGACAAAAAATGGAAAAAGCGGTATATGGTAAAATTTCCAAAGATGAAATCGCTTTGGAAAGAAAAAAAATATGCATTCCCTTCTTAACAGATGTAAATGTTTAATATATTTTTTTCTCCCGTATTGTTGTATTCATTTTGCATGGATAAACATTTTAAAAGAAACTTCCAATTTTCAGTTTAAAAAAAAATTCCGTCATAATAATGTTTTCTTTTTTTGTGTGTGTGTGTGTGTGTGTGTGTTTAATTCTATTTTAAAACGCCTAGTAATCTACGATTCTTTAAAAGGAATAAATTATAATGTTTAATTGTAGAATAATGACGGCGTAAAAGTATGTGCTTTTTTTGCAGAAATTTTTGGACAAAGCCAAATATATTTATAAAAAGTCGAGAAAAGGATTTTCATATAGGAAGATTCAATAGGAACTGATTATTTTGGTCCATGAAAACGAGGAAGAATGGAATCAGTCTCGGCTTCGAACGGAAAAAAAAAAGTTAGGCCCGGCCCGATATTCCAGCAAAAAAATTAAGGCCCGAGCCCAGCCCGGCCAGAAAAGATTAGTGACTAGGCCCGGCCCGAAAGGATTAGTGACTAGGCCCGGTCCGAGTCTTCAGAAGTAAGGCCCGAGCCCGAATGCCATTATTGGAAATCGGCCCGCGGGCCCGGCCCGTGCAGACCTCTAATACAGGGTAACAGTGATATCTAAAATGAATGTGGATAACAGTTTTACTCTGATAAGGTTACTGATTTAACATGAAAATGGTATAACTCATAGTTTGTTTGTCAATATTTATTTTCATTGTGGACCAGGTTGACTCTAATTGTTTTAGATTTGGTCTTTTGACTTTTGCAGATCAAATTTGATAATAAGTCTTTTTTTTTTTCCCAAAAGAATGTCCAAAATACTGTTTACAGTAAAAAATCTACATATTTCAATTTTAATATGCATATAGAACGAAGTAGCAATCAACTAATCAACCATTGTACTTTATCTCTTTGCTCTTCTAAGCTGCTAATCAGAGCTGACTATTTGTGGTTTGGGACTCTCATGGTAACGTCACTTGTAACTACATTATATGACTATTTTCAATTAAAAAAAAAAAAAAATGAAATTAGAAATACATTTACAGGATATTTTTTTACATAACATTAAAATATGGATTAATCCATTTATAGGTTTGAAGTGTATCTGGCTGAGTTTTGAGCTAACTTCCAGTAAAGTTTTCAAATTGTGTATGCAAAGATGCAGGATTCTATTGTGGAAAACAATGAAGTTTTCTCACAAAAACAAGAAAGTAAAAAACAATCTCTGGAAGTCTGTTTTATATCTTGTTAAAAATTACCTGTTCTTGAATTTTACTATCAGGGTTAGCAATGGTGACCTTTGACCACTGACTTCATTTTTAATATGTCAAGTATCACAACAAAATTATTTTTATTTGAAATTTGGTTCTCCTGAAAATTTCTGCACTGCTGGCCTATTGCATCATGCCACTGCCAATTTCAATCATATGATTCATGAATGAAATGGAATTCATAACAAGTTGTCATGTTTCTGTGTATGCAGGTTTTATTGTATCTAACTTCTGGTGGGGGCATTGTATTGGAGTTATTACCCAAACGGACAGATTCTTTGTATGGCCAAGTTTGTATCATTTTATATTTTTAGACTTTTTTGGCGCCATCTAGTGAGAGTTAAGAGAAAGAAATGATTTTATTAGTATAATTAGAAAAAAAAAACTTAAAATTGCAATAATAATAATTAAATCAATTGGACAATGTAAAATGTAGCTTTTTAAAATTAGTATTTGATTAATTTATGTGTAAAATAATTCAATTGATTTAAAATTAAAAATAATCACAAATCCTTAAAAATAAGAAAATAATACAAAATTTCTTTTAATTAACCACTTCATTTGGCAACAGGCATGGGAAAACAAAGCTTTCAGATTTTAAATCTTTTACTAAATTGAAGATTCAACCTATTTTTGTACAAAAATAAAGATTTATGAATATGATGTCATTATGATTCATACCTAACAAAATAGTTAATTTTTATGCATGAAAATAATTTTTTCTTTCATGAATGAAGCCTTTAAAACTATTGCCATTCCGAGCTTTGGACATAATTTAATGGAATTACTTTTTATAGAATGGTTTGCTTTGCAATGTTATTTTATGTTCTCTACTCAATCTGTTTACTTCTGATGCATCAAAGATTACTAAAGCATTTCAAACATGTGAATTATCTATTTTATTGATTTTTATGTAGTATGTTAGAAATATGTTTAATTAACACTTAAAACACTTAAAGATATTATATACCTAGAAAACACTAAAAAATGAGTGTCGTTTTATTTAAAGTATTTAATGATCTAATGTAAAGGAATATTTTTAATATTTTGTTTACAATATTTTGTTTTGTTTGCATTTCATTTTAAGAAAAACAGTACAATGTGAGACTATTTTCTTTCCTTCCAACTAACTAAGCTATACAGTGATACCTGTATGTAACGATATGGTCTATAACAATATATTTCATTTAGTGCCAGCAGACATCTTATTAATTTTATGTACATTGAACCTGTCTATAACAATAAATGAAATCTGCATATAATGATAATTTTGTACTTTTTGAAATGGTCGCTTTCTATTTTTGAACCTCGTAACTGCTTGTTGAAAATCCCCCACCCCCTCCTCTCCCAAACTCCTAAATTCTCTGAATAAGGTATAGAATAGGAAGACCATCATAATGCTTTTATGATTGTCTCATTAATTAGGAAAGTTGATTGATAGTTCAGAGCTAAAATGCTACCAATAAGATTTGCAATGCAAAATCCTTATGCTAGACTCAGGTAGAAGTTGCTGGGCACTGAGCACAAGATGAGAAACAAAAGATTATTCCAACTAACACCATGGACATCATACCCTCCAGTTTTTTAACAAAAAAGTTAGTATAGGTAGGATTTCTCCCAGCTATGCTAGTGTAATTACACCTTAGATTAGAAATGCCTTAGATGACGGATCTCCATTATTTGACCAGCAGAAACTTGAAACAAACATGATTCAGCTTTTTTTGCCAAAAAGAGGTTTTTTGGCAGCAATCAATTTCTCAGCAGTTTTCTGTTTCGTAAAGGTCTTAGCGGGGAATTCAATGGAAGTTTGAAGGGAGAAAAATGGTTCCTCTCACTATCACCTGCTGGTGAAAAGGGGGATGTTTGTTTCAAGAAAAGGTTACCTGTTCTTGGTTCATTTATAAGAAGTCAATGCATTACACTTTACTTTATAAATTGAGTGAAGTGGATTGTTTTTTCCCTGTTTGTTTGTTTCGACTTTGAAATGCTATCCCATTTTACAAATATATTTAAACTCAATGGATGGATTAAAATATGTGTGCTTACACTCAGCAAAAATTAAACAAACAAGAATATCAGTTTTTATTTCTGTTAAAAGCATGTGAGTCTATCAAATAGTTAAATGTGTATGCTGTTTACAATCAAAAAATTGTATTTTTGTAATGTAAATACTGTTTATTTGTTATAATATCATTGCATATTAAAATCTATCTAGACAATAAATTGCATATAATGAAATTTTTTTCTGTCCTTAGAATATCACTTCACTATCGTTTACGACATGTTTCATTGCATATACTATTCTATCATCCAAAATATTATATTTTATATCTAAATTAATAAACCCTTTGAAGGGAACAAGAAAGATGGTTAGAAGATGCAAGCGTACCTAAAGATTATATGAGAATATAAGTCAGATTCTAATCCTGTATAAATGTATAACAAATAGTTGTCAAAAATTAATATTTTATGCCATGTGTATACAATATTTTTTTATTTAAGTTTACATAAAAAAATAAATATAAATAAAAAATTTAAATAAATAAAATTATAAACATACCTTTCCACCTGTATTCACCTTGCACTTCCAGTAGAAGTCTTCTATACTTTTTACAAATTCAGGAAAATCTTGTATTACAAAGTGATTTCTAAAAGCTCGACTTATAAGGACAATATTTTCTTTAATAACCCTTGAAATTTAAAATAAAATCAATTTCAAAGTATTAAATAATCATTTACATATCACTGATACAATGCAGAATTATTCAATAAAAATATCATTTTTGATTTGTTTATACAATGAAATTTATTAGTAACAATACTTAGAATAACAGGAAAACAAAAACACAATGAATGTTTATGTGTCACTAAATGAGGAGGTAAAAAGAGTTTTGAAGTAGTTTTGATTACAGTTAAAATGACTCAGTGGTCTAAGGCAGTGTTCTCGCTGACATTTGACCAACTTTAGTAATTTGGCTAATTTAAAATAAAAAACATTCGCCAAATGAAAAGAAGTATTAGCAAAATAAATTCGCTATGTAGCACTAAAAAATTATCTTTAATCCTTTAATGTACCCCTTATTTTTTCAATATGTTCTAAAATAACCTAAGTTTTTATAACTGCGACAATTCTTATTAATAATGCGACGAATGCGACGATTCTTATTAATCTAAATTTCACTATCTGCTACAAACATATAAAAAATATGTATATTCTAAATACCTTGCATAATCAAGAAAAAAAAATTCTAAAACCGATTTAACTCATTAAAATGTTATGAAATAAAACTTCCTAAGTTAGTTCAGAATTTTAAGATATTACACACAATGAATCTGAAAAATCAAAGTATGTCATATTCAAATAAACATTTATTTTTCTAGAATTCTTCAGCTTTTCTTAGAAGCCCATACTTCAAATACAGTTTCAAAATTGTACTTTTTTATCAGCCCGTTGAAAAAATTATTCTAATTCTGACAGCCCGGCCGGCCCGTTAGAAAATTTTGAACCATTCTGCCAGCCTATGATATATGTGCAGACCTCTAAACTCAGAAATTAAGCTTAGAAATAATTATTTAAAGCTTTTTATTTTTTTTGTTTATTCATAATGCAAAATACTTGTAGAACCTTTCCAATTTATATTAATCTTAGATTTTAATGCTTTTATGTAATTTTAAACATTTAAAAATTATTTTATTTAAATTGATAATTTTAAAAAAATCAGTTGATTAAAATCACGATTTAATCACTGATTTAAATCAACTGATTAAAATCATTGACACCCTACTTAGATTTAACACAAATATGAAAAACTTTTCAAAAAACTTACAAAAAATAGGACCCTAGGGAAAAAAATCTTGACAGAGCCCTGCTGATATTAATCCAAATTTTGTGCCATATATAATAATCTCTTGAAGCAAAATCAAACCAGGAAGTCCTAAAAAATGTCTTGACTTCTGTGTCATGGTTGTCTTTAAAAATGAATGTTGGTGAAAATAATTCTGGCCTTTAAGGAACATTTTCAAACTCTTTTTTTCATTTAAGACAAATTAAGAAACAGAGAAACAAGATAGTTTAGAGCATGATTTTTTGCATTTTGGTGAGAACATTTTCAAATAGTGAAAAGTACTATGACCAAGAATTACCCAGGAAAGTTGTTGATAACGAATTACTCTGGGTGATCCTATTTCCAATACCAGTTCACTTCAAATCGCTAGCAGCTCCATCTAAGATTTTTTCCAGTATTATATTTTCATTATTGAAAAATTGGATTACTTATTATAGTCTAAATCAATAAATGTCATTAAAACTAATTAAAATACTTTAAAATGTGTAGTCTATAATTAAAATGCTTCACTGTATAAAAGCCAATTATGACCAAAAAGCCAGTTAAAAATCCAATAAAAACCACCAGTGTTTTTTTTTTTTTTTTTTTTTTCTTTTTAGCCAACTTTTTTGCAACCCTGTTCTGACTCCTATTTTCTCAGATCAGCCAGATCCTTGAGAAATGTTAGACTTGATTTATTAAGAACAGAAGCATTTTATAGAAACTGGTACCATATTTAAAAGTTTATCTCCCTCTCCTCTAAAAGTTTAGTTGAAGCGCCAGTATTATAATAAATGTTTAAACTACTAATAAATTAAATGAAAGTATCATGTCATTCTAATACACTTATAGTAAACATTTTTAATTATATATATGAAAAATGCACATTATCTGCTTAAAAGAAGTCAATTTTTATGCAAAAAAAAGCGCGTGAATCTGAATTTTTTTATTGGCTTATGAAAAGATTCTCTGTATGCAATTATAACAATGGGAAAAAAAAGACATTTAAAAATTAAAGTAATGTATATACATAATAAAGGTTATTTTTTGGTTAGCCGGGCACCATCGTTACACGATAGATTCTCTTAAATCTGCAACTCTAAATCCGCACATAATTTATAGATGTAAACAATGAAACTAACTTCTGATTTTGGGACAAAATTTGACTTTATTTTTATATCAATCCCATGTATACTTTAATCTGTAATTTTTGTTAATATCATTGAATTCATGCTTTTTCACGAAGGAAGAATAAATTTATTTCTGAAAATATTCAAGGTATTACTGATACCACTGGTAATCACAAGCTTTATACCATATAATTTACGTATTAATCAAGCTTTATTGGCTATTAAGTCTGGCTAAACTTGGAATAAAAACTCTAATTTTATGATTTTAGTATGAATTAGTAGTGTACCTTTATAAGGCAATTTTCAATAAATAATTTAGAAAAAATGCATCTCATCTTTATAATGAATATTTAATTATACATTATTCATTATTTACTTGACCTTTGCTGTTAATATTTTAACCATTTTAAAAATTATCTAAATTTTATTATTTTAGTTTATTATTTTACTTGATTATTTTAATATTTTACTATATTGTAAGTAGGGATGCACCGAATAGTGATTTTGGCCAAATACCGAATGCTGAATATTCGGCCAACAGGCGAACCGAATACCGAATATTCGGCTAGCCGAATAGTAATTGTTGGGCCGAATACGAATATTCGGCCAATTGAATAGTAACTATTCGGCCGAATACCGAATATTCGGCTTTCCAAATACTTTTTACATTTCAAAGTTTAAAGGTATTAAAATGTTACTTTTTAAAACAATTTTACATAATATTTAATAAAAGAAACTTGCATTTTGATAAACAATAGTTTTTATAAGAACATTTAGTAATGAAAAAAATCTGCCTTGAGTTATTCAGCACAATTATGAGACTTTAATTAATAAAATTTTAAATTTCATGGTTTCTTCTACGAATTAAAACAAATATTTTAAAATCAAAGAGAAATAATGAAAGAATGGTCGAAGAAAAACTTTACAGTCTCTTAATTGTCCTTTTTTGATAACTAAAGGCAGATTTTTTTTTTCAATATAAAGTACAAATACTTTAAACTTAATTCTGAATAAAGGAATAGCTAGTTCATAGTTCTTTTCTTATGAATTATGGCATTTTCCACCTTTCCCATCATATCATATTTTACAGAAATCAAAGCACGTGAGTTGAAAATATAGTTATGGTATCTTATTTATTGTTAAAGCAGCAAACGAAAACAGAAGTTTGACCTAGAGTGAGATGAAATAAAATGCATTTATAACTCAATAAGTTGATTATGATTATGGATTCATGAACAAAAATTGCCTTGATAGCTATTACTATTCTCAAAAGTTTTTCTTTCTTGTTTAAGGAATTTAATTTGGGAAAAGCAAGAAACAGATTATTTACTAAATAACATTTAGGAACTTGCATTTCCACATCATTTATTCTTTATGGGAATCCTTATAAATCACTATTTTAATCCTTCTCATGGTTAATTTTCTTAAGTTATACTTTACAAACAGCAAATGAATAATGTAAAAACATTCATTTTACTTAAATATGATTTTCTTTCTAATTATTTTAAATATATTTATAAATTGACAGTTAAAATATAGAAATTGTGAGAAGTTTTTAAAAATGTGTTTTAAAAGGTTTTATTAAGTATTGGATTTGGCCGAATACTTTGATATTCGGCTCAACCAAATAGTTTGATATTCGGCCTAACCGAATATTCAGCAACATGGCCGAATAGGCTGAATACCGAATAGATACCGAATATTCAGTGCATCCCTAATTGTAAGCATTCATTATAATTTTGATTGCATTATTAATTGCATTTAAATTACTGTTTAAAAAGATAAAGCAATGACCAAAAATCTGCAAAATTCTAAAATCTGCACAACCTCTGGTCCCAAGCAATGCAGATTTGAGGGAGTCTACTGCATATACACAATTAGAGATGTAAATTTTCCAGAAAAATATAAGAGGCGGAAAAAACCGGTTTTTTACTGGTTTTTTTTTTTGGAAAAAAACGGAAAAATTGGAAAAATTGATTTTTCATGACTGTTTCTCTCAGATAAATTATATTTTCTTAGAGAATATTAAATAATAAACATTTTTTCCCATTTATATGTATTAAATGAAAATTATTTTCACTTTATATTACAAAATAAAAAGAAAGTAGCAAAGCCTGCTTTTAAAAGTTTAGTTTTCTTTTCAACAGCCTAAGATTTTTTATTAAACGCTATTGTTTGTTATATCATATCTCTGTTGAAATGATTTTTCAGTTACATGTTTAACTACCAATTGACCTAATTTAAAACCTGAGCCAATATGTCTGCAGTTTGGAATGAAATAAATTATGCATTCCATTTACATAAGTATAGTTTTTAAGTAAATGATACTAGTTTAAAGAAATTATTGCAGTTTTGTCATTATTATGAATATCAGTATTCAAAAATTTCATCGTTTGTTTAAAAAATGTATATTTTTATATTATTCCTTTTTTTTTTCCTTAGAATTGTATTTCCTTTAAAAAATATGCTTAGTTTTGGTATAGCTTTCCAATCTCAACTCAAAAAAGTTTTGATTTAGTTTTATAATCTAAATTCAAAGAAAACTAAGTTTTACTTTGGCTTACTCAGGTCTGCAACTAAAAAATAGCATAGGATTTATTGACTGTTAGATTTTTACTCACTGAAACAATATATAAGTTTAATTTAATGTAATTTTTTTTCTTTTTACCCTGAAATCTGGTATCCTATTCTTGAATAAGATACCATATTCAATAATGTTTCCACATGGTAATTTTATATTTCTAAGAGTGGAACTCTAAAGTTATGAAAACAGAACACTACAAATAGAAAATGCTCAATATTTGAGGAATTAACAAAAGCAGTTACATAGAGAGATAAACTTCTACTGTGCTTTAGAAAACTACAAAAATTCAAAGTTTAATCAAGAGGAAAGTATAATTTGGAACATAGTTACTTGTAATAAAATATGGGTTTTTTTTTTTTTCATTGCAGTTCTACTTTTCTAATGCAAACTGCCCATGTTTTTGCAACATTACTGTACATTACGGAGGTAAAATGGAGGTCAATTTTAGATTCAACACCTTGAAAAAACATTCAATTAATCAACTATAACAAAATCTTGACAAATGCAGCATAGTAGTGCCACCTATAGGACAATTTACACCAAAAACTAAACAACATTAATATATATCAGAAACTGTCTGAAGCTGTAGTTTGATTTAAAAAGAAAAATTGTCCTTGAGGTAAAGCTATTGCGATAATCTTTAATAATGCAGCATAGCAGCGTCATCTGTTGAGCAATTTACACCAAAAAGTAATGAGCATGAAGTTATGTCAAAGATTAACTTAATGTGAAATTTTATAAAAATACATACATTAATTTGAGATAGAACTATTGTAGAAATTACGAATAATGCAGCATAGCAGCTCCATCGGTTTGGCAATATACGCTAATAACTAAACATCTCGAATTTATATCAAGGTGTAACTGAATCTAAAGTTATGTGAAATTATGTGCATCAGTTCTTGAGATAAAGTGCCCATAAAATTTGTCACATACAGAAACTCACAGAGTGGGAGATATTTTCCGAAAACCATCAAAACATGTTCAGGACCTTCTAAAAAGTTTAAATACACCAAAAACTGGAAGTCAAATTTTTCACGAATTCAATACTTACTTCTTGAAAAGATAGATTAAAGTAATAAATGCATACTTCAAAATTTTATGTTGAATTTTTAATTTTATCATTTCCATTAATCGGCATATTATTGCAATAATTTTACACATGAATTAATTTTTAAAAAGAGAAGTTGCATTTAATTACATATCTAGATTTTTTTCATGTAATCAAGTTTTCGTGAAAATGTGAACTTTTTGTATATACTTGTACAAAATATATTCAGAATTTTTGAATAAGAAATTATTACAATATTTAGGTTCCTATTTAGACATTTTTAATAAGGTTATTTACATACATATATGCAACTTAATAAGATTCAGCTGCTGTATGGCATGAGATTTTTTTTTTCTTCAATCACTGCGCTTGCGAAAGATTCAATTTGTTGATTAAACTTTTTCTGAAATGTCTATTTTCAAGCGAAATTTTGCAAAGGGTCTTGTGTTTCAAACAAGAAGAAAATGTGAAGGATCCTTTCAAGTCTTCTCAAACAGATTTCTGCTCAGAGATCAGATTACCCACATTAAAATTTTCATGTGAGACACTCAACATAAAAATAAATAAAATAAAAAGTATGAGAATGTAGCTATTACAAAATTTTCACTATATTATTTCATAAATGAAATTTCAATTTTTACAGTTCGGAAAAAATAAAAAATAAGCCTTCGGAAAAAATCCGAAAAAAACCGTTTTTTTTTTTCAATTTTTCCGGCTTTTTTCCGACCATTCCCATCTCTATACATAATACACATATATCTATGGCTTGGGACCAGAGGTTGTGCAGTCAATAATATTTATACATTATAAATACATATATGTGTATAAATGCATTATTATTATTATGTGTATATATGTATGTATTACATTTATATTATACATGCATATGCATATACAGTCGGCTCTTGTTAATTCGAACTTGTCGGGACTGCCAGAAATGTTCGAATTATGGAAAAAATGAAATGAAAACACGCTTAATATGGTACTATTACAAAGGAATTAATGTTATAGTATTTTTTTAATTTATTTCGTCTATTATCATTAGAATATGATTGAATATTAAATTAGAATGTATAAATACATAAACTAATTAAAAGATTAGAAACAAGCACAACGTAAGAAAAATTTAAAGCATCACTGATGGACAGACGGGTCACTAAGAAAAGGATATCAATGCATTGGATTATATGTATACTCATTCAGAATAACTTTCACAAAAATCAAAGAAAGAAAGTTATTCAAATGATCTGAAATCTGTGAGAAAAATGAAAAATCTGAATTCTCGTTAGTTCGAATTAAACGAAGTCAAGAGAAAATGAGTTTGAATTAATGAATATTTTTAACGTTATTCTGCCATTGAAAATTTTGGGACTTCATGTTTAATACGAATTAAGCGAAGATTTGAATTATCTGATTTTGAATTAATGAGAGTCGACTGTATATATATATATTATTATATAACACTGGCGACCAGTTAATTGAAAAGTACCAGAATAAATTATGTAAGAGGACTGGTATGAGATAAAAAATGGTACTACTTCATAATCCCGTTGACCAATTTCACCAAATTATATATATCAATCATACTTCAATCTTTTTTTTTTTTTTTTTTTCCCAACTGTGATGAATTTTGTGTCATTTTTCATTTTTTCACTCAAATGTTTTCCATGACTTTTTTAGAAATTATTTGTAAATTCCCTGACTTTTCCTGTATATTTTGAGATTTTCCTGACTTTCCATGATGCTGGGAACCATTATAATCTGTCACCATTTTTGTGTTGAAAATTACTGTATAAACTTTCATTGAATTTCAAGAATAAGGAACTGATAAAGAGTAGCTTTACTTGCCAGGGAGGGTATTCTTTTCGGTTGAAAATACTGGAACAGTTGTATAATACCATTTCAATTGTACAACTCAAATTTACTTTTGACCTACAAAAACAATCACCCATCCCATTTCATCAAACTATTGAATCATTCCAGAACTTTCTGTAGGTAGTTAATTTCACTAGTATCACCTTTTGGAGCTATTGTGAAAATTCCTGTAATGACCCTGTGTGCTGTACACGGGGTGTATCAATGTGCCCCAGTTCTCCCTACATTAAGATTTAAAGACCTTGGGTGCATTTTAAAATATATAGCCATGAAAATCTTCCTTATTTCCAAACTAATTTATTTTATGGTCATTTTATCAATACTTAGAAATTCTTTTAAATATAGTTAGTTTGAAATATATTTAAATTGGCATTTATCTTTCCATTCTCATATCTTAGATTAAATAATGATACAGTTGTAACAACACGAGAAAATTTGAAAAAACCCACAAATGGGTTTTTGATGGGTTTTTTCAAGTGGGCCCGCCCGAAAAAACCCGGGCGGGTTTTTTCGGGCTGGGCCCACTTTGGCGAACCCTGATATATAACACTGGCGACCAGTTAATTGAAAAGTACCAGAATAAATTATGTAAGAGGACTGGTATGAGATAAAAAATGGTACTACTTCATAATCCCGTTGACCAATTTCACCAAATTATATATATTGGCATTTTTTTTAATAACGAAAGAACAAATAAATGGGTAAAACATTAATAAAAATAGTAATAAAAAGTAGAAATAAAATCCTTTGAACACATCTCTAAACATGTACACGTACTTAATGTCATTGAATGGGGCATTCATGATCATCCATTGTTTGCATTTAATCTTATAGTTTGGCGATAGTTTTTTAGTCGATTGGATAACCAAGTAATACCAGAAAAATTATCATAATTTTTTTTTTAAATAGCCAGTAATTTTATTCTTGATCTAAAACGTATGTATATCAAGTTTCATGCACATCAATCAAAAATTATAGATTTGAAAAAAAAAAAAAAAAAAAAAAAAACAAGTTGAATGTAGATTCTGCTGTTGCAGAACGCAGTTTTGCCTCCAATTATTAAAAAAAAAAAAAAAAAAAAAAAATGAAGAGGTTTTTTAGAAGGGTGATCCCATTTAGATTGCAATGAACTAACTTCATTTTTCTTGTGTTTATCAATATACTAGCAAACAGAACGGCATGAAGTACCCAATTTAATATTAATTTCTCTCTGAGACATTGGAATTGCGGAATAATAAAGAGATACAATTTGACGTGCTACTTCTTCATTGACTAGATTCATCAAAAACGGATTTTTTCTTTAGTTTAAATGCTTTTTTATAGACTATGAGTAAAAGGAAATGCAATTTAACAATAAAACGTGTGGAATCCCATCGAATTCGACGAATGAAATGTTTAAAAGCCCAATCGTTTTGGCTTAAAAAAAAAAAGCAAAAGTAATTACATTATTGAATTAATATATAATAAATATATTTATAAACTAAATGTCATGTTTGCCAGTTACAATTTTGCATGCAAATATTCGCACACCTTCAGTTAAAATTGTAATCTGAGTGCCAACGAAATCCAGAAATTTGATTTTATATGCACTCGCAAAAAAATAGTTTTATTAAAAAAAAAAAAAAAAAAAAATTCATTTTTACTGTGACATTATTTTTACTAACTGAAGTCATCTGAAAGTAAAATCTCAATCTCAGTGTGCATAATGAAAAGAAATATTGAAATGTAATATCGGGTACTACCAGGTTATCCCGTCGACCAAAAAATTATCACCAATCTATAAGATTAAATTTCAATAATGGATGATCGTGAATGTCACATTCAATGGCATTAAATACGATTCATGTGTTTAAATGTCATTAAGTGATTTTTATTTCGACTTTCTATTAATATTTTTATTAATATTCTACTAATTATTCGTTTTTGTTTCTGTCACATTCAATGACATTAAATATGATTCATGTGTTTAAAATGTCATTAAGTGATTTTTATTTTGACTTTTTATTAATATTCTACTAATTATTTGTTTTTTTGTTATTTAAAATAAAAATTATGTCAATATGTATAATTTGGTTTTTAGTTTGGCGATTTGTATAATTTGGCGAAATTGGTCAGCGGGATAACAGAGTAGTACCTAATATCGTTATGAGTAAAAATGCGATGTTTTAAATAGTGACGTCATTTTCTCTTCAAATGTTTTTTAAAAGTTACTATTATTAGTAATATGAAAAAGGCATCCGTAATAATATTGTAATTCCCATTTATCTGGTTGCTGGATGACATCATTTTCCTCATTTGAAATTTTTCTTATTTTGCTTTAGACATTAATTTTTATCATAAATTATTTTCTGTTATTTTATTTACATTATTAGTATTATTTCTCAGTAAATATATTTTTTTACGTCAATTAGTGCATAATTATATGCAATCATTTTGGAAAATAAATAGAAAAGCTAAACTGAGTGCCACCATTTTGAAGAAATATCGTAAAAAGAATTTAAAATTAAAAATAAAATATAAAAATGGAAATAAATTAAAAAATAACTAAAATGGACACAACTACAAATAAATAGCTTTCATTTAAAAAAATAATTATCAAAATCGATTGAGTAGAAAATTTAGGGCTGATGACACGACATTTTTTAGCTTGTCTGAAAGAAATAGCATCGGAGGCTAAAAAAATATTACACCTGCTACAGGCAATAGATATACAGCTAAGCATACTGTAACAAAGAGATGTTACACAAATTAATTACACTTAAAATACATTAATAACTAATTTACAAAGATGATACAAAACAAAAGTATTTATATAATGAGAATTTTTAACATTAACTCACTTTTTAAAGCTTTCCCTGTCTAAATTTATTGCATCAGGTGAGCCCATGTCAGTTCGCTCCTTGTGAATTGCTCTCAATTTAGTGATCATTTCTTTTAAACGAGGATCACTTTTTCTAAGCCCAGTTGCTGAAAGTGCCTAGAAGTAAAGATATCTATTATCTATTACATTATTTTTTCAATTTAATACTTTCACAGTTATTATATTTAATAAACAACAATGTCAACAATACAACAGAATTCATTTAAAAGAATCTGTAAAATAATTAGTTGTCAACCCCTTCGCGACGGGAGACTTTTACGAAATTTTTAATGTTTTGCCACTGGTTTTAGCAAACAGAAATTTGTTTCTTCTTGAATCGAGAAAATGCTACGATTGAATAACACAAATTTTACAGTATAATTTTACCGGTGGGAATAAACAAAGATTCTTAAGCCTTTTTATGGCACGTATACGTGTCGCTTGTCCCCAAGAGGTTAACAATAAGATTGAAATAGAGATTTTCATTCATAGATTTCTCAGTTTAAGTTCTAATTAAATTTAATTTCAACAGTCAACACTAAGATAAAAAACATTTTATTCGTATCACAGAAAGAAATGCTTAATTTGATGTGCTTTTCTGGCTGCTCTAAAATCTGAAGTTGGAAATTTATTTGAAATAAAAATTTTGTTCTATCTAAAATCTTTTTGTAGACTTATTACATTAATTTACCTTTCAGTTAGCACAACAATATCTTTGTCAAGCATAAATATGAACAGAAATAATAAGAACTAGACATATGAACAATAATAATAATGACTATTTTATTACAACCATCTTTAATTTACTATACTAGAATGCACACTCAGGGACCATTAGAAATTAAATTGTTAAAGGACCTAAGTAACAAGTGGGAAAGTTTGATCGCAGATTGCATAGAGGATTTTTTTATTTTTCGTTTAATGTTTCTTTCAAAACAACTTATATCTTAATCAGTGTTAGAAATTAGCAGTCGTTAGTCGTCAAATGCAACTAAAAAATTGAATTTGACAACTAGAAAATTATTCTTGCTCGTCAAATTTGACGCCTAGCTTTTTAAAAAATTTATTAGACATTCAGCTCCGAAAATTTAAAAAAAAAAATGGTCTAGTCTGAAAAATCAGAACTAAAAAAACATTTCGAGAAATAGTCGCAAAAAAAAAAAAAAATTTCATCAATTGCTTGTATACAAAATCGCCACTTTCGGCAAAAGATAGGAGAAGAAAACGATTTTTTTTTTTCAAAAAATAACAAAAAAGCAAAAGTTTTTTATACAATAGCGTAAAAAAAGGCAAATTTCTACAAAGTATTGTGAATAGAGATGCAAATTTTGTCAAAGAATCGCAAGAAAAACGCGAATTCCATAAAGTAATCGCAAAAAAAGTTAATTTTGTCAAAAAAATCTGGGGAAAAAGACAAACTTTGTTATAGAATCGCAAAAAAATGCAATTTTCTATGAAGGATCATGAAAACAAATCTTAATTTCGTCACAGAATCTTTAGTAAAAAGCTAATTTTGTCAAAGAATTACAGAAAAAATAAGAATCTTGTCATAGGATCGCAATAAAGTCTGTTAATTCCATCAAAAGCTCACAAAAAAACGCAAATTTCTTCAAGAAATCCCAAATAATCAGTAATTTTCACCAAAAGGTTGCGAAAAAAACACATAATTAATGGAGGGGGGGGGTGTTCCCAGCCCAGCAGAAAATGACAAATTTTGTCAAAAGATTGCGAAAAAATACTGCCGATTTCGTCAACAAATCTAAAAAAAAAACATGACAAGGCTTGCCAAAAGATCGTGAAAAAGGCAAAATATTTTAAAAAATCGCGAAAAAACTAGCAAGTTTCATCAAAAGATTGCGAAAAAACCGGCAAGTTTCGTCAAAAAATCACGAAAAAACGGCCAGTTGCGTCAAAACATCGCAAAAATAGCTGCAAATTTCGTCGAAAGATTACAAGAAAACGGCAAATTGTGCCAAAACATAGCAAAATACGCAAAATTCGTAAAAATGGTGCGACACCCCCCCCCCCAAAAAAAATAAATATTGGTAGTGGATTTTTTTCTTGTCTCTGTAGTAACCTTAAAGAAAATTTGATGCGAATTTCAAAATTATTCTTTTACTCCAAATCACTCCAAAATTATATGCAGTATTACAGTAATATTAATATGAATTTTAGAAACTGCAACTAAAAATCTTAATTTGATGCCTAAGTCTTTTACAGTAGTCGTCATTTGACGCCTCCCTTTTATCTCCCAATTTCTATCACTGATCTTAATTAATACATTGATGTTAGCATCCTGAAAAGTATAATATAGACGCTCGCCATGCACAGTAAATTTTAGGAAAGAAACGATTTTTATTTTTGTAACTTTTTTTTGTACCAAAAAATTAAAAATATTCTCCCAATTTTATGTAAGAATTATTTAAGATTAGCGCACAATTAAAAGCAGTGCTGATTTTCGAATTTTCCAAAAACTTAAACCATTTGATGCCAAAAAGTCATCAGTCTGAAATTTCGGACACCAAAAATCAAGAATTTTGACAAACGGCTGTCAAAAAAAAATTATTTTGTCAATTGTCTGCAGAAAAAAATATCCAATTTCGTCAAATTATCACAGGAAAAAACAAAAATTTTTGTTAAAGTTCCATGTAAAAAGCAAGAAATATCGTTGAAGGGTCATGAAAAAATGCAAATTTTATCAAAGAATTGTGAAAAAATGCAAAATTCGTCAAGATATCTTGCAAAATATGCGAATTCAACAAAGAATTGTTCAGAAAACGAGCATTTCAACAAAGGACTGCTTGAAATACACAAATTTCAACAAAGGACAATGCGAAAATTAGGAATTTTGACAAAGGACCATGCAAAAATAGCAAATTTCGACAACAGACAGTGCAAAAAATGAGAATTTCGTCCAAAGACACCACAAGAAGCGTGAATTTCGTCCATGAATTGCATGGAAAATGCAAATTTTGTCCATGAATTGTGTAGAAAACACAAATTTTGTTCATGTCAAAATAATATAACATGTAATTTTATTAAACATTAAATTAATTTGCAGGAAGTTTTTGACCCAATATTTACATGCACACAAAATTTCTGCTTTTATACAAGTCTGGTAGCACCAATAAATTTCATTTTAAAATAATTATAAAAGGAAGTTATTTGTTTTATTCAAATTAAATATGTTCAAATCAAATTATTTAAGTAAAATCCAAAATGAAAGAAATTTAGCAGGATTTAAATAAAATTTTTAATTTCTAAAAAAAAAATGTTTAAAATGAAATTTAAAATTGCTCAATTATTAACCGTTTTAGTGCTAAGCAATTTTTGCAAGAATGCACGAAAATTGCGGTACATATTTTGATTTCTTTAAAGGAAAAAATAATGTTGTCATATAAAACACTGTTATTTAGACAAATATCAATCAATTTTAATAATTCTTTTTGTATTATAAAGAACTCGCAGCGCAAAAGCGCTGCGCCGCGGTTTTCGAGATAAACTATCGCAGCGCTTTTGCGCCGCGTAGCAGTCAAACGGTTAATAAATCAATATTTTTAACCCTTCACTGTATGATTTTTCCTATTTTTATGAAAAAAATTACTTGAAATCTATATATCTTATACTATAATCCGAGCAAAAATTGTGTGTGTAAAATTTATCTCAAAAACGGCTCGAACAATTTTGACAAAATTTTAATTTTAACATTTTCGGGCACAAGAAAATCATTGCGCTTGGTCACATGTTCAAGAAAATTCAATTAGTGGGTCATTTTGAGTCATAATGGGTTAGGGTAGGGCTGCACAACCTTTTCAAGAGAAGGGCCACTTACAAATATGTCTGGGTGGTCGAGGGCCACATCAATAATACGGATGAAAAAATATAGTTTCATAGGGAAATATCTATGTGGGGGGTACCTCTTTAAATTCACTTACCCAGTCAAAATATCCAATTCAGTTGGTAAGGATACATTCGCAGTTTTTAGATTTTTATATATAATAGATATAGCAAGGATTATTTTCAGGATGTAAAAATATTCTTTGACTTTAATCAGGAGAGTAAGCTTTGTTTTATTAAAAGTGCTAAAAAGACAAGCATAAATGGCTGGGGCCAAAAAAATATGAACTTTTTGAACAAAGGAGAAAAAAGGAGCCGATCAACGAGATTTTTCCGTGACTTTAACGAAATTCACGATTTTCTGTGTCCGATCAATGAAATTTATAATTTTCCCATACCTGATTGATCAGATATGGCTTTTTACAAAACCAGTAGACAAAATTCACAATTTTTACAAAGTCAATGAGAAATTTTACGATCTTTCCTTGCCTGATCAACAAAATTCACAATTCTTATGAAATTGATCGAGAAAATTCATGATTTTTACGAAGCAGATCGACAAAATTCATCATTTTTTAAAAACTGACAAAATCTGCGATTTTTTCTCACAAGATCGACAAAATTCTTGATTTTCTTTTATCCTTATCGACAAAATTCGGGATTTTTATGAATGTGATTGACGAAAATTGCAATTTTTCTTCACAAGGTCGAAAAAATTCGAATTTTTCCGAGCCTGATTGACGAGATTTGCGATTTTTCCGCACCTGATCGACGAAATTCGTGATTTTTCCGAGCCTGATCGATGAAATTTGCGATTTTTTCGCACCGAATCAGCAAAATTCGTGATTTTTCCAAGTCTATTCGAGAAAATTTGCGATATTTCTGTGACTGAACAACAAAATTCACGATCTTTACGAAGCCGATCGATCGGCTTCGTAAAAAGCACGCTTTTTACGCCGATCGACGAAATTTTTAGATTTTTAAGAAGCCGACCAATGAATTTCACGATATTTAGAAAGCCTATTGAGAAAATTCGTGATTTTTAAGAAGCCAATCAAAGAAATTTGCGATTTTTCGGTGCCTGATCAACAAAATTTGCGATGTTTCCAAACTTGATCAACAAAATTTACAATTTTTATGAATCTGATAGATGAAATTAGCAATTTTTGCAAAACGGATTGATTAAATTCTCGATTTTTCTTCGCATAATCGACGAAATTCGCAATTTTTATGAAAATAAATGGACGAAATCTGCAATATTATTAAAACCTGATCGACGTAATTAGCAAATTTTTCGCGTGTGATAAACAAAATTAGCATTATTCTCGTCTCCGATGAACAAAATTTGCGATTTTTCGGTGTCCGATCAAATAAATATTAGTTTTTTCCACCCTTAATTGACGAAATACGCTAAAAGAAATTCGCAATTTTTTACTAAATCTTATGAAATTTGCATTTTTCAGGGGTGATTCTGAATGAAATTTTTTTTTCGGAAATTCGCATCGCATTTTCGGAATCGGGGGGGTGAGTCCTTCCCCCCCCCCTTTAGCGATCTTCGAACAAAATCGGCGTTTTCCCGCTATCTTCAGACGAAATCAGCAGTATTTTAGCGAAATCGGCGATGTATTGCGATCTTTTGCCAAAATCGGCGGTTTTTCCGCGATCTTTTGACGAAATCGGCGTTTTCCCATGTTTTTTTAAAACGAAATCTGCGTTTTTTTTGACGATCTTTAGGCAAAGTTTGCTTTATAACGCGATTTTTTCTCGAAAACGGCGTTTTATTCCCGCGATCTTTTGACGATATCGGCGTTTTTTCCGTGATCTTTTGATGAAATGGACGTATTTTTTCAAATATTCTTTTAACAAAATATTTTTAAGCGATCTTTTATCGAAAACGGCGTTTTTTCCCGCGATCTTTTAACGAAATCGGCGTTATATCCGCAACCTTCAGACGAAATCTGCGTTTTCCCGCCGTCTTCAGAAGAAATCAGCGTTTTGTCTGCGATATTTGGTGAAATTGCCGTTTTTTTCGCGATCCGCACGGGAAATTCGCGTTTTTCATCGATCTTTTGACAAAGTTCGTTCAAAAAACGTTGACGAAATCGTCGTTTTTTCACGAAATATTGACGAAATGTATGCTATTTCGGCGATCCTATCACGAAATTTGCATTTCTACGCAATTGTTTTTTCCGCGCGCAAAACTGTCCTTCCCCCCCCCTTTAGCGATCTTCGAACAAAATCGGCGTTTTCCCGCTATCTTCAGACGAAATCAGCAATATTTTAGCGAAATCGGCGATGTATTGCGATCTTTTGCCAAAATCGGCGGTTTTTCCGCGATCTTTTGACGAAATCGGCGTTTTCCCATGTTTTTTTTAAAACGAAATCTGCGTTTTTTTTGACGATCTTTAGGCAAAGTTTGCTTTATAACGCGATTTTTTCTCGAAAACGGCGTTTTATTCCCGCGATCTTTTGACGATATCGGCGTTTTTTCCGTGATCTTTTGATGAAATGGACGTATTTTTTCAAATATTCTTTTAATAAAATATTTTTAAGCGATCTTTTATCGAAAACGGCGTTTTTTCCCGCGATCTTTTAACGAAATCGGCGTTATATCCGCAACCTTCAGACGAAATCTGCGTTTTCCCGCCGTCTTCAGAAGAAATCAGCGTTTTGTCTGCGATATTTGGTGAAATTGCCGTTTTTTTCGCGATCCGCACGGGAAATTCGCGTTTTTCATCGATCTTTTGACAAAGTTCGTTCAAAAAACGTTGACGAAATCGTCGTTTTTTCACGAAATATTGACGAAATGTATGCTATTTCGGCGATCCTATCACGAAATTTGCATTTCTACGCAATTGTTTTTTCCGCGCGCAAAACTGTACAAGTTGGCAGCTAACTATGCGGAACTGATAACCCAATTTCAAATTTTCGGAAGAGGATGTCTTACATTTTCGGAAATTTCGGAATTTTCGGACGAGAATCACCCCTGATTTTTTTATGCAGCAAGATTAAACTTGTTATTTTTTTTTTCTTGATAAATAACAAAATCCATGATTGTTTCGCAACCGATCAACGAAATTTTCAGCACGTCAATGCTAAATCCGCGATTCTTCCGTGCTTTATCAACAAAATTTGCGTTTTTTTCGTGCCCGATCACGAAATTCTCGTTTTTTTCTCGAGATAAACTGAAAAAACATGTTTCTTTTTCTTCTTCTTCTTCTTCTTTTTTTTTTTTTCTTTTTTTTTCCTCAACCGGTGGATTTACAATTTTTTCGAGCATCATCAACAGAACTGATGATTTTTTCTTGCCCAATCGATGAAATGTGCTTTTTTTCCGCCTCTGCTCGACAAAATTCTCGATTTTTCTCATATCTGAGGAGCAAAACTTGCGATTTTTCCGAGCCTCATTGACAAAATTCACTTTTTTCTACATTTGATCAACAAAATTTGCGATTCTTAAGTGACGAAACTTGCGATTGTTTCCTGCGACATATTCACAAAAATTGCAATTTTTTTCCAGTTGTAAATTGGCGAAACTTCAGGTTGTGCATCCCTAGGTTAGGGTCAAGCTATTTATAGCGAAAGAACGGCTGGATCAATTTTAACGAAATTTTGCATACAACATTTTTGGCATGAGAAAATTATTGGACTATGTCACAGGTTCATGCAAGTTAGATTAGAGGGTCATTTTTGGATCATTATGGCTATGGGTCAAACCAATTTTATTTAAAAAACAGCTCTAACGATTTTGACCAAATTTCGTATTTTACTGTTTTGGATTACGAGAAACCCATTGAGTTAAGACACGTGTTAGAGAAAATTCAATAAGTGGGTAATTTTTGGGTCATTATGGGTCACGCTAATTTTATCCAGAAAATGGCTCACATGATTTTGACTAAATTTTGTATTCTATCGTTTTCAAACTTGAGAAAATCATTGGGCTAGGTCACATGTTCAAGAAAATTTGATAAATGGGTCATAAAAGGTCTGGGTCAAGCTATTTATATTAAAAGAACAGCCTGATCAATTTTAACGAAATTTTGTATGCAACAGTTTTTTTACATGACAAAACTAATGGGCTAAGTCACATATTTGAGAGATTTCAATTATAATGGTCATTTGCAGGCCATGTCAAGCTATATCTAGAACAGGTGGATTGATTTTAACGAAATTTTGTATGTAACAATTTTTTGACATGAGAAAACTAATGGGCTAAGTCACATACTTGAGAGATTTCAATTATAAGGGTCATTGTGGGTCATAATGGGTCATGTCAAGCTATATCTAAAGAAGCAGTGGATCGATTTTAACGAAATTTTGCATACATTTTTTTGGCACAAGAAAATCATTGGGTTAGGTCACATATTCGAGATATTTCGATTAATGGGTCATTTTGGGTCATACAGACTTTGGTCATGCAATTTATATTTAAAGAACAGCAGGATCGATTTTAACAAAATTTTGTATGCAACAATTTTTTAGACACAAGAAAACTAATGGGCTAAGTCACATGTTCGAGAGATTTCGATTATAAGGGTCATTGTCAAGCTATATCTAAAGAATGGGTGGGCTGATTTTAACAAAATTTTGTATACAACATATTTTTGGCATGAGGAAATCATTGGGATAGGTCACATATTCGAGAAATTTTGATTAATGGATCACTTTTGGGTTTTTCTAATTTTATCTAGACAATGTCTCGTGTAATTTTGACTAAATTTTGTATTCTATCGTTTAGTGTGATGTTTAGAAGTTTAAAAATTTGCAGTATGAAGAATTGTAAAACTAAAATTTCGTTTAAAATTTGTATATGATTGGTAAACGAATATTAATTTTTAATCCATGACGTACATAATATAGGACTCGATTATTACGTAAACCACGTTTTGGTCATCATAAAAATGATGTTTATTATTATTGTTATTTAAATATAGAATTTATTTATAAGTCTAAAATTTTAGTCTTTGAAATTTGTAATTTGTTAAATTACAAATTTTTTAATGCATTTTTTTTTTCAGATTTTTTTTCAGCAGGATGCACATTCTCTTTCTAAACTGCATCTAAAAAGAAAGTGTGCTAATTAAAAATATCTGTAGATAAAATCGATAATGTTAAAAACACCCTTTATACAGACTGATCTCAACTAACCAATGCAAAAAGAATTATTTAAGCATACTAAAGCTGCAAAATAATGAAAACAAGATATCTTTAAAAATTCCTTCCATTGAATGAAGTGTTAGAGAACAGGACTTTTCAGGTGACTGAAATAACTTCTTAAACAGAACATATACATGTGCTACTTGTCACAAAGGAGTTAATATTGTAAATTTTTGAAAAGGACAATATATATGTATTATGTACATATATATTTATACATTTTTCTATTTATGGTTAAAATTTTTTTTAGTATAAAAAATTAAGTTTTTCTGACAGTTAACTGTTAGTTTTTTTTCAAACCAATGCAAAAAATTTTAATTTATTTTTAAATTTGATGTTCTCAAATAGAAACATTGATCTATAAAAACTTAAATATGGTTAAATGAAGAAATTTGGAGAAAACAAAGTTCAATACAATGATATAAATAACTTGAGTGCGAATGTACTTTACTCTCCTTCTTGGCACGATTTTTAAAAATCTCCAAATTGGCGCGTTTTTGCGTCTTGTCTCCCGGAGCTTCTTTCTCCAAGGCCCGCCACACACTACAGAGACATATGTCAAAAATCGTGCAATATGATGCAATCAAACCGGTTTTTTCTTTCTTATCACTGTGAAATTGTCCATGTCGTACGTTTTTTCATTCAATGTTTGGCCTGCCACAGACCTGTGATACATTGAGCGAAAAAACATGACACACTGTTAAAAATTTGAAACTTTTGCTGCATCGTCACTCCACCGCTATTATAGAATATCTCTATTTTGACCAATGAGAATACTCCATAATACAGTGAAGTAATCGTTTTCTATAAAAGCGGTGGAGTGTCGATGTCGCAAAAGTTTCAAATTTTTAACAGTGCACATGCGACAATTTCACACTCATAACAAAGAAAAAACCGGTTTGACTGCGTCATATTTCACAGCTTTTTGACGCACGTCTCCTTAGTTTGTGGCGGGCCTTTCACTGGTGTGTGGCGGGCCCAAGAGACAAAGCACATAAAATACAAATCTAAAGACAAAAAAAAAAAGAGAATTTTTACTTACCCGGAGCCGCTGTTTTGCTCCGGATATTCCTATTTTGCTCCGGATTGACTGGTCAATCATATACTTCTTTCCGCAAACTTTCAACAGCGTAAAGTATCCATTTGAACACTTTACTTCCTCATTCAAACAATCAACAACATTCTTTCTGTAATCAACAACTTCCATAGTAGTTACTGAACGGTATCTCACTAAATATAAAAAGAGGAAAATGCAAAAAATTAAACTCACTCGCTGAATGCAAAACACAATTCCCAAAAACAATGCTACACGAAGCAATTTCTAAGCGGGAATAACAATACTCAAAATTTTAAAACCTCTCTTTCAACACAAAAAGAAGCGTCCAATCAGAAACGGTTTAGAAATAGCTCTCTTTTAAGTTCTCATCTTTCGTCCAATCAGAAAACATTCAACAAAAAGAAGTGTCCAATCAGAAACGGCTTAGAAATCGGAACGGCAAAGCACTCCTTAGGGTTGCCATATTGAAGATCCGAGTGGAGAAAATGAAAATACACGGTTGTCATGTCGAAACATTTATCGCTATAAAAAAAAAGTTGCCTTGGCGAAGGAGAGTAAAGTACATTTCACCCATAACTTGTTATACTAAAGTAATATTTAGAAAAATTTCTAAATATCTTTTTACTTACAGCAAGGAACTTCCCAACAGGCACAGTTTCATCTGAATTTTTAAACATGTCAAATAATATATCATCAACATTCTTTTCTGTAATTGCTGGACTTTCACTGAAATAAATAGCAAAAAAAAAAATTAGCCCAAGTATCAGTGAATATTACAAATAACAAGCATGCACAATACAACAATACACATGAATAACATATTTTCATTCTACAGTCGAACCTCGTTAACATGAACATCAACAGGAATAAAAATTTTGTTCATGTTAACAGTAATTCATGTTATGAGTATCAATTCTTTGTGGGTTATTTTTTGCAATAGTGCAAAAAGTGTTTCCCAGCCATATAAATGCTCTAAATTTCATTTTATTTTTATTTATTTATACTTTTATTAGAAGGTCTAAAGTTTGTTTATTAGGGACAGGGTGTAAAATTTAAAAATAAACAAATTTAATATTTAAAAATGTAAGATATATCATGCAAATATCATTCCCTCACCTCTACCCTACCCATACTTTATTGCCTGATTTTTTCCATTCAGAAATAAAAATAATTAAAAACACCCTAAGCAAAATAAAGTTCTTAATTGGTACCTTACAAAAAATAATAAAAATTATTATTTTTTACTATAATTATGTAGTCTACTCAATCAATTATATGTCTCCCCATGTAAGACCATCATTCCCTCACACCTTGCTATTATCGCAAATATCCTATCACTAAAGATGAGCAGCAGTCTAGCATTCTTCACAGAGAGGAAGCTAATTTGAGTACTTGTCAGTCCAGCAACATAAATTGGTGGTATAAGTTTTTGTTAATTTTCTAGAAATTTTTTTCAATCAGAAAATCAGGGAGTATTTTTATTAGCAATCATTCCCTCACACAGACTGCTAAATTTTTAGCAATTTTCAAAATTTTTAATTTTATCATACATTATATATTTTGTGTTGTTCTTTAAGGAATCAGTTTGGTTTTTTCCATAATTTTGCATTTTTCATGACAATTAGTAAAAACATCTTAATTTCATCATTCCCTCACATTTATTGTTATGAGTTAACGATAAAGTGAATGGGGAATATGTACTTTTGTTTAAAATTTTATAACGATTTCTGCTGCTATTAAAATCTTCAACAATTGACCGATTACTAGCAATTTATCCAATTTTTATGAAAATTTACCTTTGTAACATTCAAGTCAGACTGCTTGGTCAAATTTGCAGTATCAGTGTTTGAAATCCTTGGTGGTCCGCTGGTCCGAGACCACTGATAATTCAATCGGACCACTAATTTGAAAAATCTAGTGGTCCGCAGGACCAGTGTCTTTTTTCAGGCCCTGAGAGAACCGCAACCGATTGCACATAAGATTTTTTTTTATTAATCAGCGATGCCGCGGACGCGCTATAGCGCTTAAATTACACAAAGAATCGGCGATGGGACGCAAAAAAAAAGTTCTTATGCATCCCACAGGACACGTGATTTCGTTAAAGGATCACGAAAAAACAGCAAATTTCGTTAAAAAATCGCGAAATAACGACTAATTTCCGGCAAATTTTGTCAAACAATTCTCGAAAAAATGGCTAATTTCATTCCAAAAAACGAAAAAAAAAGGCAGATTTCTTCAAAAGATTGCGAAAAAACTGCAAATTTCGTTCAAAAATCACGATAAAACGGCAAATTTTGTGAAAAAATATCGCGAAAAACGGTGTATTTCGTCATTAAATGCCAAAAAAACTAAAGATTTCGTCAAAATAACGCGAAAAACGAAAATTTCGACAAAAAAGCAGGAAAAAATAAATAAATAAATAAGTGAATGCCGGAAGAGAATTTTTCTATTTTAAAAACTAATTTTCCTGCTCCAAAATTGTTGTTGCTCCAAAAACTGATTTTCCTGCTTCCCAATCGGTTTTTTATTGCTCCAAATCTTTCTGAGTGAATGCGACTCCTGAAAGTACCATTTCATTAAGCAAAGTACCCATTTACTCAACAAAAATATCCCTTTCTTCAGCAAAAATATCTTTTTCAATAAACCTGTCTTGCCTCATTTTAAAAGAAATGGAAACAATAGTGATATTTGTTATCTCCTATACTTAAATAAGCATTATTTTATAATTAAGTTTGTATCTTGCACATTTATTCTTTAAAAAGTACAGAAAATTTCTCAAGTTAATATTGGTTTTTAATTATTTATTATTATTAAAACAATTATTGCATTTTATTTTTCTTGTGGAAATGAACAAGTTCAATTTTTGCGTCGAAAAATATGACTTATTTTTAGTGGAGACCCACTTTTGTAGAAAAGGGAGCCAGGATTTTAGAATTCCTGGGTCCCGGAGACCCAGGATTTTTCATGTCCAGCTGCATCATTGACACTGGCTACAATCTGGAGAAAAATCGAAAAAAATTTGCATTAAACCTTACAGACAGTTGAAATAAGTAATGGCAAATAAAATATCTAATTAATAATTTGATAGTTTTTCTTTACGTACTGTTTATTTAATTTTTAGCAAATTATAATTTTACATTTTATTATGCTGAAAATTTTGGATAAATCAGGGTTGGGTTTTTGCCGGCAGAAAGTGGTTTCTGCCATGCCAGTGGCAGAAAGTGGTTATAACCGGTTTTAGCCGGCAGAAAATGGCAACAACTGGCATAAAGACATTCTGTGACATAATCTCTGATTTTTCTTTTAGTAATATTAAATTTATTAAGTAGTTCATCCTTAAATAATTAGTACTTAAATAATTCAGAATAAATATATGCACACAAATAAAATATTGTAGATAGTTTTAATTAAAAAAAAAATTGATTTTTGAAAAATTGAATAATGTAACAGATTTTTTTTTTTTTTTTTTGTTACATATGCATATGTAATTTATGTTTAAACAATTATTTTATACAACTCAATATTTTATACTCAACAAATTAAGAAATAATCTGGGGGCAAAAAGATTAGCAAAATTAGTCCTATGTTATGGAATGCTTCGTGGAAAAAATACTAATAGTATATTTGAGTGGTAATTTGTTTCTTCAATATCGTAAAATAATTGTACAAGATATTTCATTAAATTTTCTTTGTCTATGTTATTTTTTGTGCTTCAATTATTTACTTATATATTTTCACAAGAAATTGCATTATGTTATTTGTTTAAAAATAATCTGAAAAGTAATTTGTTATTAAATCAGAATTTTTTGTAAATTTATTTTTAAAAGAAATAGAAATTCAACTGTAAACAATAATATTAATAATTAAACTTGTACAGTATCAGGTTATTGTTGTGAAAGTTTCTGTTTTTCAAGTGAATGAAAATTAGTGTTTTAAAAACGCAAGGTATGTATTTATATGATCATTTTTAAACGTTTTGATACTTTGAATAACATTCATAATCTTATGTTTTAATTTTTAGCTCAATGGTTTACATAACATATCAAATGTAAGTGTGGATTATGAATCATTGCTGAGTAAAGTTCTTATTTACCGTATTTTCGGGTGTATAGTCTGCGGCTTATACGAGAAAAAAACCTTCGAAAAAGCCGCTGCGGCTTATACACGATGCGGGTTATACAAAGATTTTCTTTTAAAAAATTGGAAATCATGATATTTTTTTTACAATTTTTAAACCTCAAAAAATTTGAAAAAAAAAACATCGAAATTTGTAAATTTTTTTTCGTTATGCCACGAAATATAGAAAGTTCTCTCATGTTTGTAAAGGCTTTTTTTTTTTAACTGCTTAAATACAGTTAGTTCTGGGTTTGAAAGAATTCTCGCAACTATCGCCGAGTATTGCACTAACCGGCAGCGAGAAATACTGACGCTCGAACGCAGTTTGCTCTTGATTTGAGAGGGTAAAAACAACAGTATAACATGTTACTTATTTTAAACTTACTTTTTGCTGAATAAGTCGTTTTAACGTTAACTGTATTCAGTTTTTTAGTAGAGATGTGTCATTTGTTGAGGAGCGATTCAAAAGGAGCGATTCCGGCAGTGGAACTAAAGGAACGATTCAAGTCTGTAATCAAGTCTGTAAAAAAGAATCCGTCCTTTTTGGAACGATTCCGAAAAGGAACGGAATCACTGAATCGATCCTTTTTTGGAAAGGTTTCTTAAAGGTTCGAATCCTCGGAATTGGTCCGAAACTCCGAAAAGGGCAAAATCTTCGCCCTCGTTCTGAAATGAAACAATCCGAAAAGGTTCGATTCCTCGGACTCGTTCTGAAAAGAAGCAATTCCTCTGAGTCGTTCCGTAATGAAACGACTCTGAAAGAAAGGATTTCTTGGAATCGTCGCAAAAAAGAGCGACTCTTTTGAATCATTCCGAAATGACATAAATCACACTTTTTTTTTCTTGTTCTTTGCAACAGGGCAGGTTAGATTACTTTTTTTTCTTGATAAATAAACTAAAAATGATCTTTAACTCAGAATTATCAAGGTAGGAAAGTTTCCAGATTTTGGTTGATTTGCTAGCAAACTATTTTCCGATATTTTATTCATAGTTTTTTTTAAGGTGCCGCGTATAAGTCGACCCCCCCACTTTGAAGTTCTATTTTTGTCTAAAATTTCTCGACTTATACGCGCATATATACTTTAATGGCTTCTAACTTCGAACCCTGATTGAAATATACGTTCGCAAATGGTGTATAGCTCGCAGACTATACACCGATGCATCTCCGCAGCTTATACATGAACTTTTTTACTGCACTTCTCGATTTAGAAGTGCGGGCTATACACCCGAAAATACGGTAGTACTGTTTCTGCCAGTTTTTGCCACTTACTGGCAGAAACCAGTTTCTGTCATGCCGGTTTTAACCGGTTTCTACCGCTGGTTTTAACCACCCTGGCAGAAACTTGCCAACCCTGGGATAAATGCAAAGTAAGATTAGTTTATTTTCCAGGGATCGGGGGTGGAGGGAGGCCACTCTAAGTGTTAAAATTATTTAATAGAATTTTATGTAGCGGACCAGTGATGATGTCTGCGGACCAGTAAATTCTCACGCTTACTGGTCCTTGGGACCAGTGACTTCTTTTTAGGAATTCTAATGCTGAGTATTGTAGAGAATAACCCTTGTATTAGTTTTTATAGGGGATTGTGAAAATAATTCATGTTAAACGTGTTCATATTAACGAGGTTTGACTGTATCTCAATCAGGGTCTGTTTACCGAAGCAAACAGGAACATTGTTCCAGTTCATGAAATTATGACACATAATGTTCCAGTTCAGGAAAGTATGGTAAATATTGCTCTGGTTCATGAGAGTATGGTAAATAATGTTCCGGTTCGTGGAATTATTAAAAAGTGTTATTACAGTTTCATACATATAGCTTACTGTGGTTTATATAACGTTCTTTCTAATTATCAAAAATCTGGAATGCTAATTTTGAAATGACATTCCGGCTCGTGGATTTTTCTATTACAAGCCCTGAAAATCATTTGTGACATTCTGTGATTTCCTCTTTTAAACACCCACTGCCCCCTTAGCACTGATAGTTTAGAAATGATTACAGTGTTTTAGTGATGCATTTTCTAAAATAATATTATGATACTATTTACACATTTTTTAACAGTAAATAACAAAAGGAAATGAAATTTTAAACTTAAACTAATTGCTGCTATTTTCAATAGTTTTCCCCCAAAAAATTATTTTACATTTTGCAACATTTTTAAAATTTAAGATTGTTTATGAATTCAAAATTGTATATTCACAGAAAATTTCACGAAGTCATTTTAATTCGCATATGTATTTTTGCATCCAGGTAGAAAGCAATCGAGCAGTATTTTCTATTTTCCTATAAAAGTATTGGATGTTTCAAATAATTGTGTATAATTTTAATTTAAACTGTTTTCAGATACAAGACAATTGCAAAATATTTATGAAGAAGGATTCTATAATAATGAATGATATAGAAATCTTCAACAGAAAACTGAAAAACATTGTTCGATTATTCGCAGTAATTTTTACACATTTTGTGCATTTATTTATAAAACTTCCTCATTAATGTGTCTATCAGATTGCTCATTAAAAAAATAAAAAAAAAAAAAAAGAGAGAGAGAGAGAGAGAGAATCCTTTTAAGCATGAAATATATTTTTGTTTGATACCAAACTTTTCTTTTTTGGCTATTTCATTTAATTAATTGTATGATAATTAACAGTTATTTCCATGTAAGAAGAGATATAAAAATGAGATACTAATTTTGAAATAGCTTTCAAATACTATGCAAAATTTTTCTGTTGCATGCTTCTAGTATCGGGCTTGGGCTCTCATGACACAAACTTTTTGGGCTTGGATTTTAAATCGTTGGGCTCAGGCTCAGAAAAAAGAGCCCAAACTTATCTTTAATCTGGAACCAAATTTACAGTGATAGATTTTCCTAGTGATCATCAACAGGCACATAGATAATAAACATTTTTTGGTACTTGCATATTAACGCCACCGCAGTTACAGATTTGGCGATTTTTAATCTACACCTAAATTTTTTGCGACAAATCATAAAATAAAACACTTTATTTAAAAAACACTTTCAAAATTCAAACCACTACATTTAAAAACTAGTCGTTGGAGGTCACCATAATACTTACCCATCATTTATATGCATATGAAAATAAAATATGTGAAAACTATTTATACAATGTATTTCAATTCCAAAACTAAATTTAAATGTTGTTAATACACATAGTAATACTCTATTAATGAATTGCTGATGCACCAATTTCAACAAATTATATAAAACGCCAAACTACTCAAGAAGTACGAAACTACGTAAAAGAAACATCCATATAATTCCAAAAATAATAATCATAATCATATTAACTAACAGTTTGCTGCGTCGGATTAAGCGTCTCATTTTCAATTAAAATATACTTCTGAATTGAATTTTGAATGAAATACAGGATCATGAAAAATCGAAGAATGTGGAAAACAGGATTACGAATATCTCGACAACTAATAATCCGATCGACTTCATTCTTTATGCAAAATTTGTGTTTTTTTATTGCCGTTTGCATGCATTCCTTAAAATAAAAAAATTCAAAAATTTTTATGTACCTTTCATCAGAACGAATTTTTCGAGAATCCGGAAAAAATAGTTCCGGATAATAGAGGTTGCTGATATTCAATAGGCTTCGACCCATTCTTACATACTAAGTACATACAAAATTTCAAGTCCCTATCTCAATTTGTTCGAGAGATAGAGCGTTTACAGACAGACGGACGGCAAATTTTTTTTTTCTAAAAATATGTTTTTCGAAATCTCCAGTGTCTAAAACGTGTAAATCCGTCAAATTTTTTTTTTCGATTTTTAAAACGATTGCAAGACTTACCCTATACTACGTATGATGGGTAAGTAGCAAAGTAACATATCAGATTTCGGAGGAAAATGGGCCGATATAGACTCACTTCTACTGCAGTGGCGTTAATACATAAGTACCCATTTTTTTTTTATTAACTTACATAATAATTATGTATGTTTTAAAAACTAGAAATAAGAGTGACAAAAAATAATAGTTTATTTATGACTATAAAGAATTAATTATGTAAATAAAACATTTTAAACAATGAATTGCATGTAAGAGAAATGGGAAATTCATAGAGAAATTCAGTGATCATAAAAAATACAAACCAGGACCTAGAGGGATGAGTATGCAATTTAGTTCTGACATTATGTTTTTAAAAAAATGATAGTGATTAGAGAAAGAACAACTAAATATTTAAAAAACAAACCTCAAACTTATGTTGCTATTCCTCGCTTTAGGTTTGCCATCTTTATTTGGTTGAACAAATTCCTCAACAGGCATAAAAATACGATTCGCGTGAGACAAGCTGCATTTTGAGGAATGATATGAACGAATAAAATCTATATTACATATTTTGTATAAAATTGATTTCTGAAGAGTGGGCATTTTATCATCAATTTTTGGTTTACAATCATTTCTGCTAGACGATCTTTTAACAATATCAAAGAAGTTTTTCCTAACTCTAAAAGCAAAAATGCTATTGCGGCAAGAAAGCATTAAAATGCTTTGAAATTTCAACAAAATAATGATTCAAGTATGCAGCAGAAGTAACTTAAGTAAAGATTCACTGTGAGTAGAATTGAATCGAGGAAATATTAATTGAAACCGGCGTACAATGACGTATTATTATATAGATATGTTTAAATGGATATGCACAATTACAATTAAGAAAATCTTTTCTATAACTTCGATACTTCGAATTCGAAAAGTTCAAAAGCGGCTGGATACCGATTCCGAAACAAACGATCACATGCAGTTACAGTTATGCAGAAATTATTAAAATTATCTGAAAATATTAACTTTTTAAAGTCCAAACTCTAGAGAAATAAAATTAAATGAAAATTTAAATAAGTTATTGGCTCTAAAAATTCTGCTGTAGTACAGTGAAAGAGTGAATGGAATTTTTTTTTTTCAGGTTCAAATTACTTTTCAACTCAACTTTGTCGCTGGTCTGATGTGGGAAAGTTGTTTTGGTTTTCTAAATTCTTGAAATTTTCTTCTTGCTGTTCATAATTCACGTTTATAAAGAAAATTCCTCAATTAAAACATGTCTCGAACGATTAACAAAATGAAATATAGGAAAGAGAAAGGAGAGATTGTTGCTTATAGTGAAGGTGCAGTTCGTCACAATTTAGGACTATTAGAATATTGCCGTACGTCTATGGCCGCTTTATCTGGAAGCACAGCTGGTATTCTTGGGTTAACTGGCCTGTCTGGATTTGCATTTTATTTTATAAATGCTGTCGTTCTTTGGTTATTTCTTCTTGCCAAAGCAGGGTCTGATTGGCAAAAGTTTTTTCGCAGCAGAACTCAACTTCTTACTAGCGGATTCTTTGGTGGTTTAATCACATACATCTTGTTTTGGACTTTCCTTTATGGAATGGTGCATGTATATTGATATCTTCACGTATTAACATTATCATTTAAATTTCTTATTACGAAAATGTATATAATATATATATCATTGAGTCGAAGACAATTGTGTGTAAAAAGTTATTTACAGTTTTGTATTAACTGCTTTAGTTACAATTTGATATAAATATCCATGAAAAAAAGAAATAACTAATAATTAACTGTTAATAGTACTTCTAGCTGATATGTTTTTCTACATCTCATTTGATTACTTTAAAATTATATTGTAAAGAAATCGATTATTGAAAAAAATAGTTGAAATCTTTTTGTTGTATAAAAAAATAAATATCTGTCATCTGAAATAGTTGGATTTTTTTCTTTATTGCATGTTGTGTTGTGATTTCTTTGCTTTTCATACAGAAGCCAGATGCAACGATTTAATGATTGATTATTAAAATTGGCGTTCTTCAAAGAATAGTCATATTTGGAAATTCTTTTTTTTTTTTAAGACTCAATTTCTCACAGTGAATTTTTTGTCAGTATTTAGCCTTTTCTTATGTAGCATTCTGTTTAAATTAGAAATGCACCGAATAGTGATTTTCACCAAATACTGAATATTTGGCCTACAGGAGAACCGGATATTCAGCTAACCGAATAGTAACTCAGGGCTTGAATTTCAGGGCGGGATGGCGGGATTCGTGGCCAAAATTTTGAAATCCCACCCAAAAAAAATAATGTGGGCGGGAGGCTCCCACCCAAAAAATTTTGCATTTTGAAACTACGATCAATTCCCACGACCGTTTTGCGAATTTTGTGATATTTTCGTGCGACTAATCGACACATTTTGCACGTTTTTTTTTTTTTTTTACCGCGAAAGGTCATTTAAAATCACGATCTTTTCCGCGACCGATTGGCAAATTTCACAATTTTTTTAATGCAATCGATTGATGAGTTTCTATTTTCAGCAGCGAAAAAAAGGTCATTCTGTTCCAAATTTTCAAAAAATAAAATGAAAATAAAAATGAAATAAATTAAAATAAAAAATTAACGCATTCAATTAAAAAAATTATGAAACAGTGATGCCGCGGACGCGCTATAGTGCGTATTACGCAAAAAATTGGAGATGGCACACAAAAAAACAGCCATCATGGGTTCCACAGGCCGAGCGATTTCATAAAGGTTTGCGAAAAAACGGCAAATATTGATAAAAGATTGCAAAAAAACGAATAATTTCCCGCAAATTTCGTCAAAAGAATCGCGAAAGAATGGCTATTTTCGTCACAGAATCCAGTAAAATGGCAGTTTTCGCCAAAAAAAGTTACAAAAAACGTCAAATTTCGTCCAAAAATTGCGAAAAACAACAAATTTCGACAAAAGATTCACTATAAACGACAATTTCCTCTAAAGATTCGCGAAAAACAACAATTTTCGTCAAAAAATCACAATAAAACGGCAGATTTCATCAAAAGATCGCGAAAAAACGGCAAATTTCATCAAAAAATCCCGAAAAAAAAAAAGGCAGATTTCCTGAAAAAATCTTTTTAAAAAATATAACAGATTTTATTAAAAGATAGCGAAAAAATGCAAATTTTGTCAAAGGGAACCCCTTACTCCGACGTCCCCCCCAAAATAATATTGCCGGGAGTGCATTTTCCTGCTTCAATTTATGTTTCTAATTTATTTCTCTGCTGCTCTAAAATCAGTTTCTGACAGCTTCAAGTCTTTCTGATTCTGAGTTGATGCAAGTCCTAAAAGTAGCCATTCATTAAACAAAAAGTACCCCTTTATTCAATGAAAGTATTCATTTTTTAAGAAAAAGTCTTTTTCGACAAATTTGACTTGCCCCTTTTTAAAAGAAATGCAAACAATAGTGATACTTAATCTTATACACTCAAATAAGCATTATTTTATAATTAAATTTGTATCTTGCACATTTAATATTCAGAAATATAATATTGGTTTTAATTATAACAATTAATTATAAATTTATAAATTATAAATATAAATTTATTAAAATAATTAGAAGTTTTATTAATTATTATTAAAACAATAATTAGCATTAATTATTATTAAAACAGTAATTAGACCTGTAACAAAAATAATTAGCACCGGAAATGAATTTACCATCAATAAAAACTAGCAGAATAAAAGTTTTTTAAATACACATTTTGCATAATTATTCTGAATTGTTAAAAATTGCTTCAATGATATTTTGTCATGTCTGTATTATGGTAATTCTTTAAGTAACACATAAAATAACAAAGGTTTTTAAACATTTCCCCCCCCCCTTTAAACAGCTGAACTCCCCTCCATTTATAAATGTTGGTAGGGAGACTCTCCTCCTTCGAAAAATTGAATTTCAAGCCCCGTAACTGCTTAGCAGAATGCCGAATATTCAGCTTGGTCTTGTCAACTAATTTTACATTTCAAAGTTTGAAGGCATTAAAATGATAAATTTTAGAACAGTTTTACATGATATTTGAAACAAATTTTCATCATCATCCTCGTGATTGGTTAATTTTCTTAAATAATACTTAACGAACAGCAAATAAATAATGTAAAAACATTCTTTTTTAGCTCACAGGCTATCATAGCCTGAGAGCTTATGTGCCCGTCCGTTCTGTATGTACGTTCGTGTGTTCGTGCGTAACACGATAACTCATGATAAAAATATCGGATCCACTTGAAATTTTGTATATAAGTATATCCTGATAAGGCGCTTCCCTGATTAGTTTTTGGAGTTCATTCGATATGTATAAGAGGGGGAACGGGGGGTTCATGCCCCTCCCCTTAATTGATATAAATGAGATTTTCATGCAGAATTAAGTTTTCATTTAAAATTTAGATATAGGATCATTCTGATGAGGCAAGTCCGTGACTGTTATTAGGTGTTCATTGAATAAGTATAAACAGGGGGAACGGGGGGGGCTCATGCCCCCCCCCCCCTTAATTGATATAAACGGGATTTTCATGCAGAATTAACAGTTTTCGTTCAAAATTTAGATATAGGATCATTCTAATGAGGCGATACCGTGGCTGTTATTAGGTGTTCATTGAATAAGTATAAACAGGGGGAACGGGGGCTCATGCCCCTCCCCTTAATTGATATAAACGGGATTTTCATGCAGAATTAACAGTTTTCGTTCAAAATTTAGATATAGGATCATTCTGATGAGGCGAGTCCGTGGCTGTTATTAGGTGTTTATTGAATAAGTATAAACAGGGGAAATGGGGGTTCTAATGCCCCTCCCCTTAACTTGTATAAATGGATTTTTCAATCAGAATTGTCAGATTTCGTTCAAATCTCTGAATAGTTTTGGAAGTTTAATGGTTAAGTATAAAAGAGGGGAATAACTCCTCTTAAATTATATAAATGCTAGATGGGTTTTTATTAAAAATTATCCGATTTGCTCTGAATTTTGGATATAGATTTTTTAATATGATAAAGCATGTACTTGATAGTTTAGGAGGTTCAATGATTAAGTATAAAAAAGGAGAAAGGGAAGAGCTGTTTCCCCTTCTTAATTTTTTTTCGAATGGAATTAACGAAAATACAAGGCTGTAATGAACAATTAGTATGCGTAGCCTGTGAGCTCAATGCCATCAGTTTAACTGGGCAATATTCTTTTTATTATTTAAATATATGATTCTGTTTCTAATTATTCTGAACATCTTTATAAGTTGACTGTTAAATGTATAAGTGTTATAAGATTTTTAAAAATATGTTTTCAAAGTTTTTTTAAGTATTCTGTTGACCGAATATTTTGATATTCGGCCAAATCGAATAGCTTGCTATTTGGCCAAGCTGAATATTCAGTATATCGATTAGTTTGATATTCGGCCAAACCGAATATTCAGCAACATGGCCGAATAGATACTGAATATTCGGTGCATCCCTAGTGTAAATATTTTTTTTTTCTTTTTTTAAATATAGGCATCACTTTTGGTGAGTAATTTTGGTTACCAGGTTTGGCGATATATCGCCAAATTGGCGACAGAACTGCCGTTTCCCTCCCCCCCCTTACAGTTTCGTGGTATCTATGCAGATTTTCATTTGTCTAATTGGTATCTACATATATTTTTGGTGCTGCATTTTCAAATCCTTTTTTTTTTTAGAGAGAAGGATTTTTTTCTAAATTATTCCTTTGTAGTTTAAATATCTGCATAGTTGCCAACCTCCCACTTTTTTATAAATGTAAAACGCACTTTGAACCAGAAAATTTATTAAATCAAATTTTTCTCTTTTCTGTGTAGTAATTACTTGAAATCTGCATGATTCCATTCATAGAATAAAATTTCTGATTGAAAAAAAAGTTTGTTCAATTTTAAAAAGGAGGAGATTGGCAAGTATATGCATCTGTATTATGGTAAACATGTTGATTTCAAAAACATTCAAATAAATGTGCAATGTTGATTTAACGCATATATAGTTACCGTTTTTAAGTTTTTATATATGTTTATAAAAAATGTGTATTTTCTGTTTTGAATGACATCAATTTCAAAAATGCAAAAATCTAGCAGAAAAATCTAAATTTTTATTGATCTATTAAGGAAAAAAAAAAGTTATAATTTCTTTTTTAACCTTCTCAAAAAAATGGCTAATTTCATCACAAAATTTCACAAAACGGCAAATTTTCTCAAAAAATCTTGCAAAAACAACAAATTTCTTTCAAAAATCACGATAAAACGGAAAATTTTGTCAAATAAGTTGCAAAAACAGCAACTTTCGTCAAAAATAGAGATAAAACAGCAGATATCGTCAAAAGATTTGCGAAAAAAGGCAAATTTCGTCCAAAAATCGCAATAAAACGAAAAATTCTGTGAAAAGTTTAGTTTTTTTGCGAAACTTTCGCGAGATTTGTCTTTTTTTTGCGATTTTTTAGCAAAATATACCATTTTTTGCAATCTTTTAATAAAATTTGCTGTTTTTTCGCGATATTTTAACAGAATTTACCTTTTTTTTTTTCAATTTTTTGATGAAATTTGTTTTTTTTTTTTTTTTTTTTTTCACGACTTTTTGAACCGCTAGATTCTAGATTTAAGTGCCCTGATAAATGTAAAAAGTGCCCTTTACAGAACAGTAGCGCCCTGTCCTTTTTTAAACCTGTGTATTTAAGATAATATAATTCTACAGATTTAATGAATTTTCAATAAATTTTAGAATGATTAATACTCTCAAGGTTTACATTCATATTTATAATTAAGTTTTTTTTATAATATTGGAAGAATCATATTTTCTGAGCATTTGAAACAAAATGCAGAGAACACAACATTGCAATTTTACCCATTTGCAAGATGCTCAAAGGGTTAAATAATAATGCTATTTTTTAGTTCATGGCAATTCAAAAAAGAAGTTTGAATTTGCAATTAAAAAGGAGAATGTTTTATAATCATAGCAAACGCGGTAGCATTTGGTATAATATGTTTAAGAAGACATTTCTGGCGAACCAGTTGATGTACGACAGTGATTTTTTTTTTTTCAAAAGATAGAACTCAACGAGTTGAATAAAATGATAGTATTAAAAACATTATCGTAGTTTACTGTAGTTTTTTATTTAACTTTTAACGAAAAAATGAAGACGCAAAATTCAACAAGCGATAACTAACGATCTTATGGATGGATTAACTTCATTTTTGGTTTATTTTTATCATCTTGACAAAACTTAAAATAGCTTTTTTTTTTTTTTCATCTTTGTATGTTTGGCGGTATCTGAGAAAATCAAATTTGTGTCTTAAACCTTCAGTTGAATATTGTTTTTTGCTATTGCGATTGTAGTTTTTTTTATTCATTGCCATCAAATTTAATATAAAAATTGTTATGTATGTAGTATCATAATTCATTCAAATTAAACAAGTCACGTGAAAAACATGGTTGTTTGTTTTTATTACGAAGCTTTCAATTTCAGTTCTTTAAATAATAAAGTTGTGAATGCGCTGTTATTTTTTTGTTCGACTCCATGGTTAATTTTTCAAATAACATGTATTTTATATGACAATGGGATGATTTTCTTGAGTATCCTAACATTTTGAATTTTTATAGTAGAAAAAAAAAAAAAAGAAAAAAAAAACCAAGCACATCAGAAAAAAGTACCTGGGAAAACCAAAATTTCTCTTCAGGAACTAAATGTAAGCTTTTTTAATTATGATCATATAACGTCCTAATTTACTTAGTGAAAGATATGGAGTAAAACAAAAACTTCACATTTCTGTCCATATCTTAAATAGCATTCAATTGATTTTAAATAAGGATATGATGTCAAATACGCATCAGGGTACCTAACGGCACAATTTTTTTTTTTAAATTTTGCCTGATATGATAACTGGGCTATTGTTTATTAAAAAGTAATTTTTTATTTCCCTTTATTTATTTTTGTTACATTTTATAAGTTATATCAAGTGGGCCCACCTGAAAAAACCCGGACAGGTTTTTTTGGGCTGGGCCCACTTGAGCGAACCCTGCTTTGTAATGATACTTAGAATATTAAAAGGGGTTCAAATGTAAAACTTTCTTCTTAAAATATCCTATTTTCTCGTATTTAAATAAATATTTCATTATTATAATAGAAATACATCTGCTTTTGTATTATGAATAGAAAAATCTATCCATAATAAAAATGTCTTATTTATTTATATAAAGCAACCAATAATAATAATAAAAAAAAAAAAAAAAAAACCATAAACACAGTTTATAGACGCGACGGATTTGAACCCACAAACGCTGATTTCAAGCTCAGCTCTCTATCCATTAACCATTCGGCCATTATGTGCACCTTCGATGTTAACAGTTTATCTTTATCATTAGCACCGTCCAATCAAATCCATGATTTATTCTTAACTGGTCCCTGAACGCACAGTACCGAGTACTGTGCGCTTGGCCGCAAGAGAGATCCACTCCATGTTTCTGACTCCTGAGAGTGCAGCTGAACACGCCCTTAGTGAACACTTTTTCAATTCCTAACACTTACATTATTTGTATGCTTTACCTCTGAACAGAAAATACCTCCCAAACTACAGACATGCGGATATATATGCATGCATAAACTATTACAAATACGATATATGTGTTTTTGAGAATATTAAAAACCAAAAGTTGATATTTTTTCATATTTTGAAAGAAGAAAAAATGATTCTTAAAGGATAATTTTTCATCACATTTTATATGCATTTTATTTCTTATGCAGTAAATTGAACAGGGCCGTAACTACCGCTGGGGCATCTGGGGGCCCCAAACTGGTGGTTAAAAAACCATTGATTTTAGTTTCTAGTCTAACTTCCTATAAAATGCTCAGCACCTAGCTAAAAGTTAGTAATAAAAAAAATCAAAGTGCTAGAATAAATGTTTTTGCATGTCCATCGATATACTCGATACGCTTCGCTTACAAAAGCAGCTCTAGAGCAGACAGCAAAATGTCGAGCCAGCATGTTTGCCTATCCCACCGAAGCTAGTATAAGGAAGAAAATATGGGGTTTTGATCGGCTGAATAATATAAAAAGCATCTACAAAATTCTAGAAAATCTTCCTGATAAAATTGAAGAAAAAAAAAAATCAAACTCCATCTTTCATCATTTTAGGCTTTTTATACTATGTACGTTTAAACAGCGGTGTGCGAAAAAAAACTGTGCCCGGGGCAAAGTTTTAATTTGCCCCGGGCGCGGGGGGCTTCACTAGTTTGCCCCAGGGGCTCCAAGTTTATGGTTACGGCTTATGGCCCTGAAATTGAATATATTCTCATATATATTCAAATATGTATTTTTCATTTAACACATTTTTGTGATCAAGCTTTTTGTTAAAATCCCAACTACTCAAATTTCAAAATAAACTATGAACTGGATGAATTTTTTTAAGATGTTCTGATTTTTAAGGATTCCGCGGAACCCTTATGCATTAAAATGTTCAGCTTTTTTCCCATACCCAAGTTACATAAAAATTTTACAAGTTTATTCTAAATTAAAATTTTATTTCTTAATATGAGGTGAGAGAATTCAACCACAAATTGGCAACAGTAAGTCGTCATAAAAGCCACATGTTACCAAATTTCCTCATATTTTGTCTAGAATTCATGTGTACTTGTATATTCAGTATTTATTCGATTGACCGCAATCTTATTTAGGTGAGTATTCAAAAACAAGTGTCACCCTCTAAGGGGTGGCACACAATCTTTATTTGCAAATACAGTAGATTCCCTCAAATCCGCACAGCTTGGGACCAGAGGTTGTGCGGATTTTAGAATTTTGCAGATTTCTGGTCATTGCTTTGTTTACATTTTTTAAACAGTAATTTAAGTGCAATTAATAGTGCATTCAGAACTATAATGAATGCTTAGCTTACAATATAATAAAAAAAAGTAAAAACAAATAAGTAATAAACTAAAATAATAAAAATTTATATATATTTTTAAATGATTAAAGTATTAATAGCAAAGGTCAAGTTAATAATCAATAGTGTATGATTAAATATTCATTATAAAGAATAAATATATTTTTCAAAAATTATTCAACAAAACTTGCCTTATAAATGCACATTACTAATTCACATCAAAATCATAAAATAAGGATTTTTTTTCAAGTTTAGCCAGGCTTAACGAAAAAATCTTGATTAATGCATAAATATTGTGATAACCAGTAATATCAGCAATATCTTGAAATTTAAAAAAAAAAAAAAAAAAAAAAAAAAAAAAATCTTAATTTATGAAAAAAAAAACATAAATGAAGTATCATTAAGAAAATTACAAATTAAAAAAATATATGGAACTGATACAAAACTAAAAAAAAAAATGAAATTTTGTAGCAATATTCGAGCTGAAAGTTTCATTGTTTACATCCATAAAATATGTGTGGATTTGAGGGAGTCTACTGTATATATATTTATACTATGTAAACTTTTAAGTTTTTGGAAAGGAGATCTGAAATAAAATTAAATTTTTATCGCACAACACAATTAGAGTTAGCCTTCTTTTCTTTGATTTGACATTTGAGTATGTGAAATTTTATGCAGAATGATGTATCTAAATAAGACATGCACCAGGAAGCAAAAACCTATCTATCTAATGAGTGGATAGCAAAAAAAATTTTTAAAAGAAAGAATGTTCTTCGACATATAGACACCTCATTGACTTATATGAACTATGAGTTGAGTAATGAGCCCTTTTTTTTTATTATTATTTGTTTTTTTTTTTATTGTTTTTGTTTTGTATTTTTTATACAGGAGGACAAAAGGTAAATTAAGGAATGGTATGGTCATTTGTTATAATAACATATTTTATAAAAAACTTTCTTTGAAAATCTTTAGTTATCGACATATATGCATATATGTAAAAAAAAAAAGTTTCGCAGAAGTATATTGACATTTATATGGAAATTTCTCTGTAGTATAATACAATTTATATAGTAATTTATAGAGATTGAAATAGAAGAATTTCTCACGAAAAACATGTCATATTAAAATCTATTAATAGCGCTTAAAAAAAAAAAAAGTAAGAAGATTGTGTGCACTTATTGCTATAGAATTATTTAATCTAAAAAAATGTAGTGTCTATTACAATATTAAAATATAAAATTTGTTAGTTTTATAAAAAATGAAAGATGCTTTTTTATTACATAAGGTTTTTACATAAAAAAAAGGGATCAATTTATTTATTTTTTAATGAATACTATGTTTATCTTTTTAAAATGGTCTTAAAATAAAAGTATTTTTTATTTATGAAAGAAAATAAGTTAAGTTTCAAAAGTAGGTGATTAATTTTCAACAATTTCTTTTTAAATTTTTAAAAACTTAATAATAAAAAAGTAATATTTAAATAAACCCTTGATAAAATTATGAAAAAAGAAAAAAAAAGTTGATTGTGATTAAAAGAGTATATAAGGTAATTAAAAGTTATGTTAACAATTTTCTACGCGTTTTATCATAGTAATCCCAAGAATCTTTCTTATGAGCATAAACTCCTCCCACCTAAGTAAGAGGTTTAAGTTAACCATATTTGCAATTCGTAATAGTTATGACTCAAAAGAGAAATTACTATCCAAAAAATTATAATTTAATATTTAAAAATGTTACTCTAGAACAGGGCTGTCCAACGCGGCGCCCGCGGGCGCCATGGCGCCCTTTGGAGGTTTTCATGGCGCCCTTTTGGAGGTTACCTGTTACTAATTTTTTTTTTTTTTTTTTTTTTTTTTTTTACGTAAAAGTCCCTTGTAAAAGATACTTAGTTTAAAATCCTTGATGTTTGCTTGAGAGATGTTCATAAAAATCGCTATGAGTGTATTTCACACATCAACAATTATAACGTATGCAAGATATTAAAAGAAAAGAAAAAACACATAATTAGTTTAAAAAAAAAATATGCTGTTGCGTTTACTCGCTAATTTCTAGCTATTTTTTATGAATCTTTGTGTAAAAACTATGCCAATTGAAATTAATAACTGTCGGCAATAATTTTTTTAATATGTTAAGAAGTAAGATGTAGAAAAAATATGCGATCCTCCGCTTCTTTCATGCATGAAAGTCCAATATGTTTGTTATCCTTATTGAAGCTGTTTCATTGGTCCTTTGGTTATTCTGTAAGATACGATAAAGGCTGTCTTTTTCTCCCCCAGACCTTTAAAACTTCAGATAATTTTGATGATTCTGTTTTTTAAAAAAATCAATAAAATCGTGCGAAAAGATTTTCATCAATAAGAGCTTTTCCAGTCTCTCGCATGACTTTACTTCGGTGCTTTTTATAACGGCAAATTTACATTTCCAAAAAAAGTTGAAGAGTATTTGCTTCCCGCAAAAACCTGACAATATATCTGATTACATTTTTTTTTTAATAATCGGTGATAGTTCCTTTTTTGGCTCCTTCCAATGAAAAATGTTTGAAATAACGTGTAACGTGTAAATAAACAGAAAAACGTGTTATTCAAATTTATTACAACTTACAGTTATTTTAACTTTTTATTTTTTATTTTTTTTTTTTTTTTACATGGTGCTTTAGATCTAGGGGCATTATATATCTATTGCGTTATATATTTGCCTATATGTAATGCTACTAATATTAAAAGATGAATTTCTTGCATGTTTTGAGGCATTTTAATAATGGCGCCCTTCATTGCCTACAAAAAGCTGAGGTGCGCCCCTGATTAGTAAAAGGTTGGACAGGCCTGCTCTAGAATATTAGGAAAACATATTGCCAAATCTCAAATTATGATGTTCAGCAATGACAGAAAAAGATATCGCTTAAAGTTACAAACTGATATTCAGAAATGTTAGGAAATATTGGCCAATATTCAGGTGCGTGCAAATAGAAAACTGCGCCTGGGGCAAATTTGCAATTTGGCCCCCACCCCGAACTTTTTCTTGTGACAGGGCAAAAATGACGTTATTAGTATAAATTTGGCACCCCCTAAATTTCCGCGTCTGGGGCGACCGCCCTCTTTGCCCTCCCCTTTCGCACGGCGCTGCCAATATTGTTAAATATAAAAAATAATGTTCTTGGATATTTTTTTAGGGGGGGGGGATCATTTAACTTTGGCTAATATTACATTTTGGTATTGGCTGATATCTTTGTGTTACCTGGGACAGCGTTTAAAAAAAAAAGCTTTTTCTTTACTAATTTCCTGTATATTCGTTAATAAAATTATTAAAGAAAATTTCAAAGTGTTTTAATGGAATGAATACTTGGATGAGATAGTTTTCAGAGTGCCTGGAGAGACGACTTTTTACCTCTGGTAGAGAAATGATACATGGAACAATTCATGAAAATACCAAAATGTTTACAAGCCAAACTGTAGAATTTGGCACATTCGCAACTATGAAACGATGAACCTGGGAAAAGTATAAACAAATATAGCATGTCAAAGTATCCAAAGTGATTTTTTGTCGAATAAAATTATTGATAGAATGCTGATTAGAATTAAAAAAAGAAAAAAAAAACCTGCACAGGATAAATTTAACAAATGTCTATTTCCACCTGTTGTTGATTTTGAATCCATAATTGAAACAGTTTTTTTTTTTCTTCTGAAAATGGCTATTTACATATTGGATAGTTTGAAATGGTACCCAAGATATTGCTAAATAGAAATTTAATAACGAAATCTGCAATTATTGTTCTAGAATGATTTATATACGAAGTCTTGTAGAATCTATAACAACATAAAAACATTACAGAAACTAAAAATCTTTTTTATACATAATATTTTGTGAGAAAAAAAAGAATAATTTTATATAATTTTTAACTTGATGCTTGTTTATTTATTTTATACTTTCGCATTTCCGACTTTTATAATTCAATTGATACAAGTTTATTTTGATAGAAAGCAATTTTTATTAAAACATTATTCCCCAAGTGATAATAATTCTAATCATATAGAATAATAAAAAATACAAAATAATAGAATAATGCAGATAATTTATACAGGCATTAACTTGTAAGTAATGTATAAATTTTTGAAGAAATGTACGTACATTTAAGAATTAAAATTAATAAAACTAGAAATAGAAAATAAATTATTTTGTATTTTTCTCTTTTCATATTTTATTTAAATGTAGCATAATAGCGTGTTGAAAAATGAATTATTTTTCTATTCCCAAACAAATGGATTATCTGAAAAGAAAAGTGCTTGGACCGCCTAACTCAATTAAAACTGAAGAAAAAAAATTTGCTTAAGTTACCGCGAAGTAAGCGGTAGTGCCTTAAGCGTATATGTGTTATTGGCCCAGAGGCCATTCCGTCCTTGTCAAGGGGAGTGCTAACTTTCTCTCCTTTCATATAACCATGAAGATAGATATAGTAGAAGGAGATCAAAGACGGCGCTTCCACTTTCGTCCCTAAAGTCTTTCCGAGTCTGGCTGGCATTTCCGGCAGTTTGGCAGCAGATGAAATCTAGCGCCACCTACGTCCCGCTAGCAGATTAGTCGAGAGACCAGTCAAACAAGTCATGTGATCGAAAGTCAGTGCAGCATCACTAGCGCCACGCTATGCACCGGGCAATACTTTGGGGCTAAGTTCGGTTGGGAAAAGCCTATCTTCTCGGTTCTCCTTCTTTTATTCTATCTTCATGCATATAACACATTTAATGTTATTAGAACGCAGGTATTTATAGTAGTCGTAAACTGATTCTACAATCTTTATGGTAGGAGTGTTATTTTTATTTCATGAACAGAAAATACGTGTTTATAAATTTATTGAAAGTTTAATAAGTATATACATATAATAATGCAGATCATGAAAAATACATATAATTAATTCTTTTAAGTTTATTAAAAATTTCCCTAATTAAAATATATTTTTGAATAAAAAATAAAAGCTTAGTTTATGTTTAGTTTCACTTAATGAATCTCATTGGACAGCAAATATTTCGATCGATACTTTGTATTTTGATACATCACGCATTTTATTTAACGATATTATTATAAGAAGCAGTAGCCGGGGCTAAGTATTTCAGTAATGTGAATTAATAAACTCCTGGTGGATTAAATGTTATTGATGGTTGAATTTAGGCATTTATCTCCAGGAGGGATCTGCAAACTTATGAAAGACAGAAATGTATTGTATCGGAGGGTATGAGTAGTATATGCCATATGACTTCTGGAATAAAAATAATAATAATAAAGAAAGAAAAAGAAACTTCTATGCATTGCTATTTCGCCAGTAAATTTAATCGTATACTTTTTGGTTTATTTCCAGCACACAGCTGTATTTTTCTATTAACCTGAATGTTTTATGTATAAATTTATGAGGTCATAAAAAGTGTATATAATTCTTTTAAATTTACTAAAATTTTTCCTAATAAAAAATATTTTTGAGTAAAAAATAAATGCCTAGTTTATACTTGGTTTCATTTAATGTATATCATTGGACAAAAAATATCTCGATTGGTGCTTTATATTTCAACATATAGCACACATTTTATTTAATATTATAAGAAACCGTAGGGCGGAGCTAAATATTTAAATAAAGTGAATTAATAAACCCCCGGTGAATTAAATGTTAATGAGTGTCGAATTTAGGTATTTTTCTTCGAGAGGAATCTGCAAACTTATAGAAGACAGAAATGTATATTTATCGGATGTTATGAGTTGTATATACCGTATGACTTCTGGAGTAAAAATAACAATATTAAATAAATAAAAAGAAAGAAAATAAACTTCGTATGCATTGCTATTTTGTCAGTAAATTTAACCGTAAATTTTTTGGTTTATTTCCAGCACGCAGCTTTATTTTCTATTAACCTGAATGTTTTATGTATAAAAGTATGAGGTTATAAAAAGTGTACATAATGCTTTTAAGTTTACTAAAATTTTTCCTAACTAAAATATATTTTTTGAATAAAAAATAAATGCCTAGTTTATGCTTGTTTTCATTTAATGTATTTCTCTACACAGAAAATATTTCGATCGGTGCTTTATACTTCGATATAAAGCATTTTATTTAATGATATTTTGAGAAGCCGTAGGCGGAGCTAAATATTTAAGTAAAATGAATTAATAGGCTTCCGGTGGATTAACTATTAAAGAGTGTCTAATTTAGGCGTTTTTCTCCGGGGGAGATGTTCAAATCCAGAAATGTATTGGTATCGGAGGGTGTCAGTTGTATATGCTGCATGACTTCTGGATTTTTTAACAAAAAGAGAAACTCCATGTACCCTTCTGTTTTCTTAAGGAAAGACTAGATTAGTATGCCACGCCCACTGACATTAAATTTACTCAAACATTTATTACTCATTTATTATATTGCGTGTAGTATTGCATTACTCATTTATTTAATATTGTGAGAAGCCGTAGGCGGAGCTAAGTGTTTAAGTAAAGTGAATGAATGGGCTCCCGGTGGATTAAATATTAAAGAGTGTTAAATTTAGGCATTTTTCTCCTGGTGAGATCTGCAAATCCAGAAATGTATTGTATGAATTCTGGATTTCTTAACAAAAAGAGAAATTCCATGTAACCCTCTGTTTTCTTAAGGGAAGACTAGATTAGGATGCCACGCCCACTGTGATTAAATTTACTCTTATATCTATTACTCATTTATTATATACAGCTCATATTCAAAATATTAAAATAATTGAGAAAAAGTAATAAGAAAAAATTATTTGTCATTTATTTATTTTTTATACTAAGTAAATGCAATTAAATTTCTTATAAATTAAATCTGGAATGTTTAGATAAGATTTTAACATTTATAAAATATAAAATACAGCACAATAAATTAGGTATACAGCTTCCTTAAACACACCAGAATATTAGAATAAAATTTAGATTGGTTCAAAATATTAGAATATTTTATTTAACGCAACAATATTACCTTATGAATATGAAGTAAATGGTAGTTGATATTTTATAGCATCCCCTTTAGCTTTCATAACAGCGTATAATCGATCTTGCATACTATATACAAGGTGTTTACAAACATTTCTATCAATATTAGCCCAAATAGACTTTATACGTGCCACTAACTCAGTTTTATTTGAAGGAGGATTTTCTTGAAGTTTTTTCTTCATTATACACCATAAGTTTTCGATGGGATTAAGATCTGGTGAATTTGGTGGCCAAGGAAGTACCTTAATGTTGCGTTGGCGGAACCAATTCTTAGTTGACACCGAGGTATGCGGGGACGCTAAATCTTGTTGAAAGATGAAATCATCTTCAAATAAATCTTCTGATGATGGAATCATGTAATATTCTAAAATTTCTTGATATATCAGAGAGTTAACCTTTTCGTAGACGATGCATAACTTTCCAGGTCCTTCTGCACTCATACAACCCCAAACCATGACACTAGCAGCAAATTTTACGGAACGTTTAAGGCATTCTTTATCAAATGCTTCTTGCTTCATTCTCCAAACTCGAATACCTTGATTACCATATGAAACACAAAACATACTTTCATCACTAAATAATATATTTTTCCAATCTTCATTGCTCCATAAACGTCTTGATTTACACCAATTCAATCTTATACGCTTTTGTCTTGCAGTCATGAGAGGTTTTGTTTTCGGTACACGAGATTCAAATTTAAATTTATGGAGACGTCTTAATGTTGTCGATGTAGAAACTTCAACTCCTTCTTCTTTCCATTTTCGGTGCAAGAATCGCACATTTTTAAAACGGTTTTTCTAAACTATACGCTTCAGTTTCCTGTCATCTCTAGCAGATGTTTTTGGTTTTCGGCCACCATTTCGGCGATTATTTTGAAATTTTCCAATTTTTGAATATTGTGTTAGTATTTTACTAACGCTCGATTGCGAACAATGTAAATAATTCGCTATAAAACATTGATTTTTACCGTGCCGATACAAATCAACCAAACGAAGTTTAGTAGATTCAGGAATATCACTCACACGGCCCATTTTAAGACGAAAAAGAAACAAACTGCAAAAAAGAATACTGATTTTAAATAAAATAGTCTGAATTTAATCAATGATGCCACCAGTTAAGAATTGGTAATAATTAAAGGAGAATTAATGTGAAATATTCTAATATTTTGAACCACTTGAATAAATATTCTAATATTTTGACTTTTCAAAATAATTTTTTTTGCAATTAATCTTTTCAAAAATGATATTAAATTTAAGATAACAAGTAAGTTTAATCAACAATAAGTTCTTAATAAAAATATCGTTTGCATATTTTCATTAAAAGACATTAAATTACCAAACGATATTTTCAATTTCTAAAAAAAGGTAATTATTCTAATATTTTGAATATGAGCTGTATAACTTAATTTTATCCAAATGTTTATATATAATTTTTTTTTTCATGTGTTTTAGAAAATTAGAAATGTCTAAATTTTTCAGCTCACCGAAAGCATTCAATTTTCAGCTAAAACCTCCATAAACTCATTAAATAGTCGTGAAAATTCGATAAACATGTTTTTAGTGGTAGAGTGTAAGTATAATAACATATCAATAGCTTTTTCTGCATCGGGCTGGATCTGGGTCATACAATTAAGGCCCAAGCAGACATCTTATAAATTCATGTGACATTCGTAAGTATGCAATAAATGATGATCTGAGAGAGAGAGTCAATGAAAATTATGCAAATTCAAGCAATTTTTAAAACAATTTTAGGCAGAAAATTGTTAATTCCTTTCTAATAATTTCAACAGACACATAAATAAACAAGTCGGAAATTGCACGTTAAACATAGTAAATGAGATGTGTTCGTACAAGGGCGAAGATTTAAAAAATAAAGATCTTGATGTAATAGTATATAGTACGTTGGATACTATATAAGTATCCGAAATATTTTGTGTTACCCTGTAAATACTATCTGCTTTCTGTTATGCAGGAAGTAAAACTCAACAATGTATATCAGTTTAATAAAATGTGAAATAGTCTAATATAATTAAAATGCGCCCAAACAATATTTCCTCCTATACCATTGTGTAATGCAATACATTTGTGCAGCTCTTTAAGGTAATAAAAAATATTCTTTGCACTACTGATTGTACAGAAGGTATATTTCAGTATATACTTCATAGATGCATATCAATTTTATAATGTTGGAAAGAGTGTAACATCATTAAAATGCACTTGGAACTATTTTTTCCCATTGACCGTAATGCAACGGAATACTTATGATGGTCCCTGTAATTGAACTATCCATCCGATTTTCATAAAATTTGAAATGACTTGACAAAGTTATACAAAAACTTATTTATATAATTAAATATAATTTTAAATTCAAACGATTCGGTTGGGTAGTTATTGCGTTGTTATATGCGGACGGACAGACGGACAGATTGATATTGACTATTGGTGCTACGTATTTGTATAATTAGGAATGAACGTAAAAATACCGGCTAAATTGTTTATCTAAAATAACTATGGCATAATAAATGCATTCTTAGGACCAATAACAGCACTGTCACTTTTGAATATTTCTATATACTTTTTTTACTATTAATTATTCAGAAAGATTAGGAAAAAAAAAACAGTAAATTTCCCTTGAAATTACATAGAAAGTGTACGGCAAATATTTGTTTTGTAAAAGGTGCAACGAATAAAGTTAAATAAAAGCCGCCAATTGAAGCAATTTCTATTCAAAATTAAATTCGTAGTCGAAGGATTAATCGATTGAATTACTCGAATTAATCCCCTTCGTATTATGACAATAACACCTTCGGGACGATCGTCTCTTGCGGAATTTTTAATCTTTAATCACCGGCTTTTAAAAACCAAAATTCTTGCAAATTGTATTGAGAAAATGCGAGGATTAATTAAGACAATATTTACAATAAAATTTTATTAATGACAATAATCGAGAATTCTGAGCACCTTACGTAGCACGTATACCGGTCGCTCGTCTATAAGGTTTTAACAAACGTGATAAAGATGAAGTTTTGAACCATAAATGTTATTTTTCTTTGATCATATCCTGCCTAAAAAATTTGACTCAATTAGAAAGTATTAAATAAGTAAATACTTTAAATTTTAATAAGATAATTTAAAAGTTGGAAAAAAAAATCTGGTTCGATTTCAATAGTTCCCAAAGTTTTTTGTTTTATCCTAAGATAACACTTTTTCAAAACAAAATCTTTCGTAGTTTTTAAAGACATTTAATTTATTCTGGTTATAGTGGAAGGAGTTTCAGAACCCTGCCCTCAACCACCCGTGCATGCACGAATACGTACGCAGTACGTATATATATATATATATATATATATATGTACAGGGTGATTCTAAAATGTTTTTACAATAAAAAAGGGGTGATAGTACATATCAAGACAAACAATATTAAATAGGAGACCGAGGGTCCCAAACGTTTTCCAAAGGAGATAGCCGCCATTAAAGTTTAGGGACCAAAATTTCAAATAAACATAAAAAAAAATGGTAAAAACGGTCGATTGATTTGCGGTTTTCACTAAAATTATTCTTTATGTCGGCATTTTCTTGAAATTAAATAATAAAGATAAATTTCAAAAAATGCCGATAGAAGGCGCTTTAAACTTTGGAGTAACGAACAACTATTTTTTGCCGGTATTTTTTGCATCTCCTTAAATGTTTTCGTGAGCTTAGACTCAAATTTTGAGCTCAAAATCTGAAAGTGGGTGTGGTTAAGTAGCATAAACTGAACTGTGTTCACAGGGTTCAAATTTCAAATGATTATAAAAAACGAAATAATTGGTTCATTGATTTGCAGTTTTCACTAAAACTATTCCTTATGTCCGTATTTTCTTAAAAATAAATTATAAAGATAATTTTCAAAAAATGCCGATAGAGGGCGCTTTAGACTTTGGAGTAACGAACAACACTTTTTTGGCGTTATTTTTTGCAACTTATTAAATGCAGTCGTAAGCTTACACTTAAACTTAAATTTTGAGCTCAAAATCTGAATAGTTGGGAGTGGTTAAATAGACAAACTGGACTGTGTTCAGAGGGTTCAAATTTCAAATGATTATAAAAAACGGAAAAATTGGTCGATTCGTTTGCGGTTTTCGCTAAAACTGATTTTTAAATGAACATTTTCTTGAAAATAAATTTTAAAGATAAATTTCACAAAATGCTGATAGACGGTGCTTTAAACTTTGGAGTAGCGTACAAGTGTTTTTAACAGTTGTTTTTTTAATCTCATTAAATGCTTTCAAATGCATAAGCTTAAATTTTAGGCTCAAATTCTGAATCATTGGGAGTGTTTAAGTACCGAAAAATTGAATTGTGTTCGAGGAGGGTGGAGGTTTAAATTTCAACTCCTGAAGACACATCAATTTGCGCTACTTAACTATTCCTAATTATTCAGATATTGAGCTCAAAATTTAAGTTTAATCTAAGCTTCCGAAAACTTTTAATAAGTTTTTTCAAGCATTTAATTAGAACAAAAAAATAATGGTTAAAATTAATTGTTGGTTAGTCTGAAGTTTAACGCGCCCTCTAATGGAATTTTTTGAAATTTATCTTTAAAATTTATTTTCAAGAAGATACTAACTTAAAGAATAGTTTTATTTTAAACCGCAAACAAATCGACAAATTTTCCCATTTTCTATAATTATTTTAAATTTGAACCCCCCCCCCCCCCCCCCTTAAACACAGTTCAGTTTGTGCTACTCAACTACTCCCTACTATTCAGATTTTGAGCTCAAAATTTAAGTTTAAGTCTAAGCTTCCGAAAACATTTAATGCGATGCAAAAAATAGTTGTTCGTTGCTCCAAAGTCTAAAGCACCCTCTATCGACATTTTTAAAAATTTATCTTTATAATTTATTTTTAAGAAAATACCGACATAAAGAATAGTTTTAGTGAAAACCGCAAATCAATGAACCAATTTTTCCGTTTTTTATAATCATTTGAAATTGGAACTCTCTGAACACAGTTCAGTGTGTGCTACTTAACCACTCCCAATTTCAGATTTTGAGCTCAAAATTTGAGTCTAAGCTCACGAAAACATTTAAGGAGATGCAAAAAATATTAGCAAAAAATAGTTGTTCGTTACTCCAAAGTCTAAAGCGCCCTCTATCGGCATTTTTAAAAATTTATCTTTATAATTTAATTTCAAGAAAATGCCGACATAAAGAATAATTTTAGTGAAAACCGCAAATCAATCGACCGTTTTTTCCGTTTTTATGTTTATTTGAAATTTTGGTCCCTAAACTTTAATGGCTGCTATCTCCTTTGGAAAACGTTTAGGACCCTCGGTCTCCTATTTAATATTGTTTGTCTTAATGTGTACTATCACCCCTCTTTTATTGTTAAAAAAAAAAAAAAAAAAAAAAAAAAAAAAAAAAAAAATGGAATCAACCTGTATATGGGCAAGAATATCGACATTTGTATATAAAGAAAAGGAATAAAAAGGGGATAGAAACTTAATTACACAAGAAGATAGAAAATCTGCGTTGTCACATTACAAATAATCATTACAGTAATAGTGAGCAATTTGTTAGAATCATTATTACCAACAACCTCTTAATAAATAAATTTCAGCGAACCTCCCAGATTAGTTATGCGCTTAATGCTGCCTAGGCTAGAGTACAACGATGCCAATAGATTGAACATAAGCTAGAAATAATCTATTCTCGTCTAGAACATCCAAAACTTGCACCAAAAAATTTTGGATAATCCATTTTACATTCTACAAATAAATATGTCTACACATGCAAATTTTATTATGAAATAAGTAATTCACAACAAAATGAAAACAAAAATTTTAGCTATTTTGTATTATTTTAATAACAACCTCTTAATAATTAAATTTCAGCTAACTTCCCAGATTAGTTATGGGCTTAATGCTGCCTAGGCTAGAGTATAACGATGCCAATAGATTGAACATAAGCTAGAAATAATCTATTCTCGTCAGGGCCGTAGCTAGAAGTGAACCATAGGGGGGGCTTATAATTTTTTTTCTTTCTCTCTCTGATGCAGAAAGATAAATTAGTGCCTATTCATAAATTCATATTCATAAATTAGTGCCTACCATGTTTCTTATTAAACTGTTGTGATAACTTCATTTTATGCTAAGAAATGTCTAGGATCATGAAAATTTTGAGTGTATAACTGGTGCAAAATTAAACATCATATTAGCTTCCTATGCACATGCAGGATGAGGGAGTGTTGACACACTTATTTTAGATACAATTTAGTAACTCTGCAATACTGTGAAAGGGTATCAAAACTAAATTAGATTTTTGAACAGAATTTCATTTGAATTTTCGGAATAAAAATTCATTGAGTGACCTTGGAATCTTTTCCAGGGGGGCTCAAAATATTTTAGGGGGGGAAGGCTGAGCATAGGGGGCGCCCATAGCGCCCCTTTAGCTACGGCCTGATTCTCGTCTAGAACATCCAGAACTTGCGCCCAAATTTTTTTGATAATCCATTTTACATTCTACAACTAAAAATGGCTACACATGCAAATTTTATTATGAAATAAATAATTCCCAACAAAATGAAAAGTAAAATTTTAGCTATTTTGTATTTTTTTTTTTTTTTTTTTTTTTTTTTTTTTTCCTTTTCGGGCGCAAGGCGCTGTGCGGCCTGACATCTCCGCACTTTTCGAAAGTCGGTTCTGTTTATTTATATCCAAATTACAACTATTATTATAAAAAACAAATATTCAACTCAACCCAGGGAAATTTTAAAATAAAATAATTAATCTCAAACACATGCGTTCGAGAAGTCATTAACCAAATGATGTAACCAAATTAAAATACTGATTGAGTGCTTCACGGTACTCTCCAGTCTATCACACAGAATAAAAGGGATATTAGATGGTACCCGTCAAGATTTCCATTTGACGACAAACTTGTTAAAAGATTAATTAGAATAATATTTGATTTTCTTAACACGTTCGCTACCGCTTACATGAAGATGTGATGATAGTTCATACCGCACTGCAGAAGTTGGTTTTTCCCACAAGCCAATTTAATTTTTATAACAAAGACATTTTCACGCGCTATCGCGTGAGCGGCAGCGAGCGTGTTAATTAGTTACCTGTAAATAAAGTTTTCAAAACTTCATTTATTTCTATGTTATCTATGTGATTCCAACAGATTCAAATCATTTCATGGTTCTACTACCTACTCAAGTAATTAATTGACTGAAAGGATTTTAAGCAGAATTTTAACAGCACATGCTTTTTAGCAGAAGGATAATTAACATTAATTGAACGGATATTTAATTTGGTGAATTTTCTCAATGTTTTGAAAAATTAACAATGTTTAGAATTTTCTAACTTTTTAAATTATATTGAAAAAGTTTTTAAGTTTAAGTTTTTTTAATAATTTTATTTTTGTCAGTTTCATTTCAAATCCCTAAACTTAAAATTTCATGCTACCAAGTAATATTTATATATATTTGAATTTTTCATAACGTTTTCATGCATTATTTAATTATTAAAACATGGGTATCACAAAAAAATTCAGTTATAATTCTTACATGACTATTTTTCTTTCTCCCTGTTTTCTCTTCTTTATTTTAATTTTTTACCCAGGAAAATAATTAATACTTTTCCTTATATGCACTCAAACATACATCTTATTTGTAATGCTTATACAAAATATAACAAAAATTGCAGATTAGTTTAATATATTTAAAAGATAATTAAATGAAAAATACTTTAGCTTAAATATTTTAAGTTAAAATTGTTAAACTATTTCTAAAATGTTTTAGCAGACTTCACAATTTTAAAGATTCAGACATTGCTTCAAAACGGCACTCGGAAATTTAGTTAAAAATAATTTAATGTATGGCCTAAATGATGTACAACATTTATTTATTTATATAATGCACGTATATTACAGTTTACAAATGGATTATTTTTCTAAGCTTCCACGCACATAACAGGAATGTGGAAAATTGCTGCTACTACCTGCCGACAAAATAATGTTTAAATGTTTAGATTTTTTAGAAAATTAGAATATATATATTTTTAAGTATTGCTAGATGTTAAATTAAATTTTATGATATTTTTACAATTTTTATTTGTGTGTGTTGTATTTATTGTTTATTTTTTTAAGAATGTATTTTGTAAGGATCTTCAATAATTTTATTCTTACAAATGTATCGCTAAAGCCCTGAACTGGAAACTGACTGTTTATATCTAATAATTACTATGTTTTTAATTAAAAAAAAATATATTTTTTTTAAATATTGTAATTAAAAAAATTGTTGAGTGTTAAATTTTATTTAGTTATAAAGCATCAAAATAATAATAATAACAAAAGAATAAATATCTTATAACTTTTCCTCCTAGTAAAATGTGTCATTATTGAAAAATATTACTATGCGAGCGTTGGCATCGAACCATAGTCCTCTACAAAAGCTCGGAGCAATAGATTCATGCCTTAAACCACTGAACTAACCAGACTTGCCTCGACTGTCCTCTAACTGGAAGGGCTAATAAGTTTAACTTCACGCATGCACAAATGCCTGAATTTTTGCTCTTAAAGAGGTAGCCTACTGTTTTAATATATATGATAATTGAGAAAAAATATAATTGAGAAATTGTCTCATAAGAATAAACTTAAGAAAATGAGAGATTTTCCTTGTATATTACTATGTCTGTTAAGGTCTCAAATCAAAATGGGCAACTTTACGACAAAAACTTTATTTATTTTTTCCTTCGGAAATGCACGAAACAAGCAGATGTTGCTGTTCTGAAATTAACTAATTAAAATTTTTCCCTCTTTTTTTTTTCACAATATAGATTTTTTTAAGTCATCACTTTGACTTTATTTGTAGAATTTTTTTTTTTTTTTTTCTGATTTCCATCCATCTTATTTTTATTGCGTTTAACTGACTTTTCGCACAATAGAAGAATAACCATTCAAAGAAGGGTGACAAACGTGTTTTACACGCGATCAAATTCGCTTATAATTCAATAGGTGATTTAATGATTAAAAAAAGGGAAACACAGTTCGATTATTAATCGTTTTCTAATTAGGCTTTCCAATTTTATGTCTTTCCGTAAAAAAAAAAAAAAAAAAAAATTGTATACATATATACGCTTGTTGAACAGAGAAGTTGAAAATAGCCTTAAATTAAATTTGTTATAAGTAACGTTATCTTGCGAATTAAATAGGATAATGTTGTACACCGTTGCGTTCTGTTTCAAGTGCGAAACCAATATAAAACATATATTATATCCACACCACTAAATTTATTTTATTATAGTTTATTTAATGAAAACTTTAGTTTAACCAGTGAAAATCTATTATACAAACTAATAACGCTAATAATTATACAAACGAGTGAGCACCTTTGCGGTTCTCCTCGTTTATCTAATCACGGTCAAACTCGATTTCACTTATACGGCCGTAACAAAAAGTTGAAATCCCTTTGTCTTCGGAGAATCAGAGTGTGGCTCCGGAGAATCGTAGGGGCGCCTTTACCGACTGTGTTTAATCGATAATTTACCTTGCGCGCTCTTTTTTTCTTGAGTATATTAGCCCTTCAATGACAAACTCCCTCTCTATAAGGCAGGATCATTCCATTTTTTAACAGGTGGGGAAAGGTAGGAGGGAGTGATCGCGGCCGCGGCATGCGGAACCCAAAGGCCTTTTTCAAGGCCAACTTCGACTAATTTTGATGACGACTCAGAACAGAATTTGGCTAACGATTATAGGAATAAAATATTGACCTCAGAATGCATAATCGAATCCACTATTTAGATCTGACAAAAAATGGGGGGAAATCAAGATAAGGCTCATTTGAGACATAATAGAAAAATGTCTCATAATAATGCCTAAAAAGATATATTAATTTTTATTTTAGATGTTTAAAAGTAATATGTATTATAACATAGCTTAGAAAGAAACCCTGTGTATTGAATCTGATAGCTGTTTAAATGTTTTTACATGACAAGTTTTGTAAATCTGCTTTCCATTTTAAGAAGAATGTTTTCAGTAGTCTGAAAAGCTGATAAATATGTATTTCTATTCTGCCTATTTTACTGTCGTCTTTTTTTTTTAATTTTAATTTTTATTTTTTCTATGTGGCAGTTTTAGAGGAGAAATAAAATGAAAATATTCAAATGAAATGAGAATGGTAAGAAGAATGCTTTCAGTAGTCTAAAAAGCTGATAAATATGTATTTCTATTCTGCTTATTTTACTGTCGCCTTTTTTTTTTTTTTTTTTTTTTTTAATCTTATTTTTTATTTTTTCTATGTGGCAGTTTTAGAGGAGAAATGAAATGAAAATATTCAAATGAAATGAGAATGGATTCAAATGAAAATACACAATACTTTTGGAAACATGTAAAGACTCTATTGCTAAATTCAAATCATTCCAGGAATTCTTTTTTAAAAAAATACTTTATTTCAGTAAAAGATAAGTGTTCTAATAGAAAAATTAGATATTTCAGATTGCAAATTTTTCAAATTATTTTGAATAGCCATGGGAAAATATATTTATGAAACTACACCATATATTTATTTATAGTACTAGTAATCAAAAGATTGCTTATTAAGATTTTCAAGGTATCATTGTTTAATCAAATAGAGAATTTCATTAATGGTTCATAAGACATAGCTTTTAATAAAAATGTTTAAATTTTAAATGATTTTAATTTTTTACATAATTGATGTATTTAATTTAAATTATTTTTGAATGAAGTTATATTACTTATATATCTAACAATGTTTACTTTTTTCAATATATATGCATGTATATGGGAGAGGAAAATATGTCTAAAAAAACCTGGTTTAAACACTCCCCCCCAGGTTTTAAAGTTTTTTACCAACCCTGTTATAAAGATAGAAAAAAGTGAAAAATGCTGAAAAAAATAAAGTCTAGGGGTTTTTTCCCCCATAAATTAGTACTTAATGATTATTACTTAGGATGTATCTGGTTACAAAATAAAATCAAAACAATTCGAAAGCTCGTAAATAAAGTTGGACAATTATTAATTTATCTAATTTTTTTGAGAGGAGAGTCGAGGCACAAATGACACAATTTTGAGATAGTTTAACGAAGTCTGAAATCTAATACAAAAATATTTCAGTAATATGGTTTTAGATATGTTACTTACTTTTATTTTTCGCAAATTTTAAGATTGTTTAAAGTTAAAGAATTATGAAACCGAATGCGAAAAAAATTTAGTAATCTGCATTACATTATTTTTACGATACGTAACTTTTATTTTTCGCAAAAAAGAAAAGAAAAAAAAACTAGCTCTAATTTTATTTCTGTAATTTTAATAAGGATATGCTATCACTGCAGTTAAACTAGATAAAATTAGTGAGATTTTAATTTTAAAAATTCGATTTCAATTTAACAAAAAAAAAAAAAAAAAAATATTTTATTTTATTTTATAACCAAATAGTAAATAAAATATAAAACAAAAATGACATCTTCAATGTTCCGCTGATGTATTTTAATTTCAAGTTGATAGATGGAGCTACTATTTCAATTGAATGCTCTACCGGCTCTACCTTTCCCCACCTGCTAAAAAAATGGAATGATCTCCTTTTATTGGGAGGGAGTTTGTCATTGAAGGGCTAGTCTTGAGTATAACAACTGAAATTGCAATTAAAAAATTTTTTAGAAAAATGGATCTTTGCTGTCTTTCATACTGCTTTTACAATTCGCTAAAAAATTCCAGAAATTTCTTCTTGTGAATATATTTCAAATTTGAAGTACAAACTGTTGAAAGAAGAAGAAAAAAAAAAAAAGACTTGTCGCTATTTTAAAATTAAGAAGCGCGAAAAAAGTTATTATTATTTATTTATTATTATTGTAAGTCTTTTATTTCTTCTTTTCATGATCAGCACCTGCAATATTTAAATTTACTGGAAATATAATTAAAAATCGTGTAAATAACCTTTTTTTTTTTTTTTTTTTTTTTTTTTTTTTTTTAAGAAAAAGTATGTGATTTGATTGTCAGATATTGGCGAAAAGACATATATATACTATATATATATATATAGATAGATAGATAATGAAAATGTGTAAACATATTTTTATTTTTATCATCGTATGCTTTTATACCCTGACTGTCCAAAATTAGAATATTTAATTTTAAATTTTATTTTATTTTATAATTTTTCTATATGCATGTATAGTTAAGAATAGCACATATAAAATTTTAATACATTGAAAATCGTTCGCAGTGTACTTTATATTCTAAATAATTAAGAATCGTGTCAATATCCATGTTGTAATTAAAAAAAAAAAAAAAAAAAAAAAAAAAAATCGATATGAGTTGATTTTTGAATATTGGCAAAATATTTACTTTACTTTTCTTTTCTTTTCTTAACATGTAAATATATTTTTATAACATGATTGTTTGGAATTGAATATGACATTTTACATGTAATTTTATAATTTTTCGATATGCTTGAATATTTCAAATCAACACATATAACGGCCAAATTTATTAAAAATTGCTTGCAATGCAAAGGCATATATATCTTTTAAATAATTTAGAATCGTGTAAATATCCATTTAATATATATATATATATATATATATATATATATATATAAGTTGATTGCCAGTTTTTGGCTAAAAGGCTTGTTTATTTCGTTGATATTATACAGCATGCAAATATCCTTTTAATTTTATCATACAGTTTTACACTATGAATGTCCAGAGTTAGAATTTTTAATTTTAAATAGAACTTTGTTATTTTCTACAACCTTGAATATTTCAGATCAACACGGCCAAATTTATAAAAAATGTTTGCAATGTACACACATTGTATTGTAATTTTATATTTATTTATTTATTTGGAATCGTGCAAAAATAATCTACATTTTGAAAAAAATATTTCGTTGTGAGTTGATTGCCGGATACTGGCCAACTTGCTTATTATCTTAATATTGTGTAAACTTTTTTTTAATTATATTTCTTATACTATAACTGTCTCAAATTCAAATATTTGATTGAATAATTTCTCTCTTTTTCTCCCCTAAACATGATAAAAAATCTATGATGATTATTATTTTTTTAATTTCCCTGTATATACAGTCGAGTCTCTATATAACGAAATCCATCGTTCCAGTAAAAAATTCATTATATAGAGAAATTCGATGTATAGAAAATGATGTTAAAAATCGTATTTAATGTGTAAATTTTGAAAAATATTATTTTTGATGTTTTTAATTAAGAATTTGAAATGTTTAAAAGTAAATATTAACCTAACATTTTATTTTTTAATTATTTAAGCAGTTTCAAAAAAGAGAACAGAAAGCTTAATGAAAATTAAATAAGGAAGACTTGCATTAATTTCAAACGAAGAAATCTGTAATTTTTTGTTGTTTTGATTTTAAAATTGTTACGCTCTCAAAAAAGCTCAAATTTTAGCAAGGAATGAAAAATTGTAGTTAACATTTTTCTCCATTTGAAGGCCTCTGTTATGTGTCTCTCATTGATTCCTCTCTTATATGTGTAACAATCTAATTGACTCTGTTTTAATAAGGATGTTGAAAGGTGTGTGGGAAGTGGGATGAATTCGTTGGATTTAAAGAACAAGAAGAGAATTATATATATATATATATAATAACAAAACTCATCACTGAACGATAAATCAAAAATAAGTGATGGAAAATTGATTCCATATGATTTCGAAGCTTTTAATAAATTAAGACCAATTTATGAAAAAATTCATTATATGGAGATAGATATTTCGCTATATGGAGACTGTTTTTAATGAAATCATGCGAAAAGGGGACCGTTACTACAAAAAATTCGTTATATAGAGAAATTCGATGTATGGAGTTTCGTTATAGAGAGACTCTACTGTATTTCATTTTCGTTGTTCGAAATTTGTCTGCTATTAACTTTATACACCTATTTTTTCCATCCGAAGACTGGGGCAAAAATAATTCAATTATTTAAAAAGTTATCCTGATTTGAGAAAAGTTTGGTTTTTGAAAAAAAAAAAAAAATAATTTTCTTAATATTTTGAAACTAGTAAATGTTATTAAAAAATATTGTGTATTTTATTTTCAGAATTCTCAATTTTTCAAGCAATCAAGAATTTAAATGTACTAATTAAATGCAGAAATTTACTTGCAATTTTTATTTTCCGCGTTATATTTGCGTGTTATTTAATATATTTTTAATTGCACATACTTAAAGCATTGTATTTATTTATTTTATCTTCACATCTCTCAGTTTTCCTGGGCCCCACCAGTGGCCGAGAGGGTCTGACCTCTCAACTGGTAGACGGCAGGTGCTGGGTTCGAACCCAATCGCGGCCGTCGGCCTAACCGTTCGGAGTTTTCGTGGTTTTCTTCGAACCTTGCGTAAATACGGGTTAGGTTCCCTTAGAAAGACCCCCACGAAGGGCATCCCTCCCCCGGGCCTGTATCCCTAGCGTAGATAATCGGCCGACACAAAATACAACAACAACAACAACAACTCAGTTTTCCTGTTTTTAGTATACAAAACATCGAGATAAAATATACGTATATTATCTATACCTTTTATAACGCATATACTGCGGCATTTTTCTATTTTTGTGGTAAAAGTAACATTTAATAATCATTATTTACAGTCAGTATTAAGCGCCATCTATCGGCTACTGTAGTTATTTTAAGATTCCGAAACTAAGGGGTGATTGTGAAGGCTGTATAAAGAAGGGGAAGAATCGAGTTTGGCCATCTATACTGAGCATAGCATACTCAGAATTTTTGAAAAAGAAAAAAAAATAAGCTACATATGCATGTTATAAAGGATCGGTCAAAATTAGCGGCGGAATTACAGAAGAAAACCTATAAAAAAATAAAATACTTTCGAATATTTGGCGTGAAAAAACGGAAGAGTCACGCAATTTGGCGAGCCCCACTTTTCCCTGCCAAGAGCAAACGATTTTAATGCAACTGAAAACTTTTGGATTCTTAGAATGTGTGTAAATGGCATTTAATGAATTTAAAGATAAACAATTAGAGAGTTCATATATTTTATATATAATATATGAATAAAGAATATAATATATGAATATACATATATATATATATATATATATATATATATATATATATATATATATATATATATATATATATATATATATATATATTGTATTGCATATATATATTAAAGATTATATACATATATTGCATATATGTAAAGAGATACAATTTGACGTGCTGCTTCTTCATTGACTAGATTAATCAAAAACGGATTTTTTCTTTAGTTTAAACGCTTTTTTATAGACGCTAAGAAAAAGGAAATGCATTTTAACAATAAAACGAGTGGAATCCCATCGAATTCGACGAATGAAATATTTAAAAGACCCGATCGATTTGGTTTAAAAAAGCAAAAGTAATTACATTATTGAATCAATATATAATAAATATATTTCCAAACTTAATGTCAAGTTTGCCAGTTACAATTCTGCATGCAAATATCCGCACATCTTCAGTTAAAATTGCAATCTGAATGTCGGCGAAATCCAGAAATTTTAGGTCTCAAATCAAAATGGGCAACTTTACGACAAAAGCTTTATTTTTTTTTCCTTCGGAAATGCACGAAACAAGCAGATGTTGCTGTTCTGAAAATAACTAATTAAAATGTTTCCCCTCTTTTTTTTTCACAATATAGATATTTTTCAAGTCATCACTTTGACTTTATTTGTAGATTTTGTTTTTCTGATTTCCATCCATCTTATTTTTATTGCGTTTTGAACCGACTTTTCGCACAATAGAAGAAGGGTGACAAACGTGTTTTACACGCGATCAAATTCGCTTATAATTCAATAGGTGATTTAATGATAAAAAAAGGAAAACACAGTTCGATTATTAATCGTTTTCTAATTAGGCTTTTCAATTTTATGTCTTTCCGTAAAAAAAATAAATTTGTATACATGTATACGCTTGTTGAGCAGAGAAGTTGAAAATAGCCATAAATTAAATTTGTTATAAGTAACGTTATCATGCCAATTAAATAGGATATTGTTGTACACTAGAGATGTGTCATTTGTTGAGGAACGATTCCAAAGGAACGGTTCCGGCGGTGGAACTGAACGAACGGTTCCTGTCTGTAAAAAGGATTCGTTCCATTTCGGAACGATTCCTCTGATTCGTTCCGAAAAGGAACGGTTCCTCGGACTAGTTCCGAAAAGGAACGGTTCCTCGGACTAGTTCCGAAAAGGAACGGTTCCTCGGACTAGTTCCGAAATGAAACCATTCCGAAAAGGAACGATTGATCGGACTAGTTCCGAAATGAAACCATTCCGAAAAGGAATGATTCCTCGGACTAGTTCCGAAATGAAACCATTCCGAAAAGAAACGATTTCTCGCACTCGTTCCGAAAAGGAACGATTCCTCGGACTAGTTCCGAAATGAAACCATTCCGAAAAGGAACGATTGGTCGGACTCGTTCCGAGAAGGAACGATTCCTCGGACTAGTTTCGAAATGAAACCAATCCGAAAAGGAACGATTTCTCGGACTAGTTCCGAAATGAAACCATTCCGAAAAGGACAGGTTTTATTTTAAAATAAGATATATTTTGATCTATTAAAGCAAAGTGTATTGCCCAAATATCCTTCAAATGTGTATGAAAAAAAAGCGGGGGGGGGGGAGGGGAGACGAAGAAAAATGAAAGAAAGAGAAAAGAAATTAAAGTTGTAGGAGGGGATAAACGTTTAATAAATTACAACTGCGCATTATATCCTCTTAAATTTAATGTTTAGAAAAATAAAAGTATATTATTTTACTTCATTTAACATATTGTCTGTTACAAATTATTTACTGTCATCTGTGACTTAATTACAATATTATTTGACGTGTTCATGCAAAATTGATCAAAAAGAAATAATTTACGAAGTTGATTTTTTATATCTGAGTGAAAAATGCCCCTGCTAGGATTCGAATAGAGAACCTAAGCGTGCTTTATCGATTGAGCACAAGGATCCGAAGGTAATGGAACACCATATAGACTTAGATACATGCACTAATACTTTTCCTAATTGGTAAATATATCATACGAAATGATATATATATATATAATAAATTTTCAAGAAAAACAAGATTAAAAGAAAGAAAAAAAAACTGATTTGAAACGGTTTTGAATAATATAAGAAATACATCATCATGTCATAAAGATTACACTTTAATGGGATAATAACTGATTTTCGATTATTTTAATAGCTACGCACTTTTATGTATATTTCGGTTTCATGCTTTTTTTCCTCAAGTAATATTTGAATTTGAGAATCTTCTTTATCAAAAGAAAAATAAGACCAGCTAATAGCACTCGCTCATGTATCACTTTATAAGTTTGGCGTCTTGATTTTCTCTCCTGAAGAAGATGATTAAAAAACAATCTTTAAACTCTCGAAGATTGTTTTAATCAACTTACATTGAGATTTATTACATAGAGGAAAATCTGTTTGAACAATAGTCCAGACAATAGAGACCGTATTGGGTCTCTACCTAGCACACGATAATTCTGAAAAAAGGCTTTTTTTATGGTTTTTAATTCTCTAAATCCGAATTTTCAACTTCCCACCAAAATTTTCCTCGGCAACTTTCCTAAAATTTGGTAAAATATTTCCCTCCTCCCTCCCTCCCAAAAAAGTTATTTAACAAAAAAATCAATTATTTTATCATTTTAGTTAAAAAGTATGCAGAAATTTTGAAAGTATACAAAATTTGCAACAAATACGATGCATGACTGAGACGTAATATGAACGGGAAGAGGGAAGTCTGCCTCTCAACATGCGCCGCGGCGCTACATGCATTACGTTATGCAATTCCACTTAAATTCCTCAAATCTGAGACAAATATTAAGAACTACACAAACTAGTTTAAAATTACTGCAAAACATATTCAAAGATGTATCAGTATGTATGGATGCCTCTAATATGCACGCATTTAGTAAAAACCGCAAGAAGTAAATAATTTTAACAATTTTAAATTAAATTAAAAGATTTATTAAATTAGATTGCATTAAATGAACTTAATGGATGTTCTTTTGTGTCGCCTATAGGCGACATCAGGACTGAAGAGGTTAACCAATCGCATGATATGTCTTCGCTCTCCCGTTACTCCTCCGAATTTTTCCTGTAAGACTTACTTTATGTTTTGGGATCGCTGAATCCGAATTTTTAACTTCTCACTAAATCCTCCCTCAAGAAAAGAAAAAAAAAAAAAAAAAAGAAAAAGAAAAAAGTAAAGAAAAAGAAAAGGTAAAATGATACCCAAAATACGTTTAATTTTGGGTATTATAATAAAAAATATTAATTTTAATATATATATATATATATATATATATATATATATAATTAAAAGTTTTTGGAAAAAAGGAAATTCAGAAAGCAGGCAAAATTTGCTACAAAAAAGATACGTGACATCATGACGTAGCATGAACTTGGAGGAAGGAGTCTGCCTCTCAACATGCGCTGTGGTACTGTATCGTCTGCAGCCCCGTGTAAAAGGGGAGGGGTGCGACAAGGACGGTCACCCCGATCGCGGAAACTTAGGGGGCGCCAAAATTATACTACCAACGTTATTTTTTGGCCTGTCGCAAGAAAAAGTTGGAAGGTTCCCCCCCTCAGCTTACTAGGGGAGCACTAGATTGACACTTTGCCGCGGGTACAGTTTTCTCTTTGGACGACCCTGGTCGCCTGAGTCAAGGCAATAGAGATCATATAGGGGCTATACCTAGCAAAATTCATGGTAGCTCTAGAAAAGACTTATTTTATGTTTTATGGATCGCTGAATGAAAATTTCTCCCGGCAACTCCTCCCCCTCAAACACATGCACACAATTTTTGGTAAAAGCGGAATTGCATAACTTAGTGCACGTAGCGCTGTGAGGCAGGCTTTCCCCCCGCACACACTCCATTCATCCTAAGTCATAATTTTACGCATCGTACTATTTTGAAAATTCTGTCTACTTTCTGAATTTCTAGATAATTTTTCCTCAAAAAATATAAAAAACCTATATTGGCGGTTATTTTACTTTTTTCTGGGGGGGGGGGAAGGGGTGACAAGTAAAAAATTCGGATTCAATGACCCAAATACATAAAATAAGAATTATTGAAAGTTCGGAGGAGAGAAAAAGAAAACAATGTTCCCCCCTCCCCGTTCATCCTACGTCATAATGTTATGCATCGTATTTCTTGGAAATTTTGTCTGCATCTAAATTTATAGATATTTTTTCGCTAAAACAGTAAAATATTGAATTTTTTAAATTTTCTTTTGGGGTGCATTTTATTAAAAATTGGGGGAGGTGAGTTGCCGGAAGAAATTTTGGCTGAGAAGATACTAATTTGGATTCCCTGACCCCCAAAAAAAAACACAAGCGAAGAGGTCACGAAGGGGTTAAGGGTGTATTCCAATCCAAACTGCTTATTGTCTGATTTATTCTTAAATTCATTTTTGCTCTCAAACGTTTCAAACTGGCAATTCTCTTTCTTAGAAAGTACACAATGCGCCATACTTGTCATTTTTATTTTTATTTTATTTTATTTTATTATTTTTTTTTTTTACAATTGCAAAAATTATTGTAAAAAACTGTTGTCAAATTTGGCCTTTAGCACTGAATTTCCTGAAGAGGGAGATCTGCGAACGAAAAAAATGGTCATACTGAGAAAGTAATTGTTTATAAATCAAATTCTAACGAATTGAGCGAAAAAAAAGAAATCACGCGGCCTCTTATACGTCTCTTTAAAAATCTTTCAGCAAGTTTCACGTATCTACTTTTAACCCTTTCCGGCACGGGCAAAATCTGTTAATAAAATAAGAAAATATTGACTGACACCGGAATTCACAAACGATTTTTTTAGATATTTTGAATCCCTTAATTTAAGCCTTTGTTGCAAAAGCAAAATTTTACTAAAATGTTATTGGTGCCGTTTGCAAGTTTGGAATTAAAATTAGGTATCCCAGTGTGCCTGAAAGGGTTAAAAATGTGTCTGAAACTGTATCGGAAGTTTTCTCGAAATGGGCAGACTCCGAAATTCCCAATTCATGAGGAATCGTACTGAAATGGACCAACTTGGAAAACGGCCGGTTACGAGGACCGATATATAAGTTAAGGATTACGTTAGGGTGAATTTTGAAGAAGAAACAAATCATAGACCCCGATATCAAATGTTAGATCAATAAAGAAATTTCCTGCGCAAAAATAATAAGATAAATCGAAGGTCATTTGACGACAGATTTTGGAGGGGAAACTAATGATTACATTGAAAATCTAATAGACCGCCGCAACAGCCTGATGACCAAAACCAAAGCTACAGTAAAATTTCATGGATAAACTATAGCGATAAATGAAAGGTCAACCAAATGCCAATTTTCAAGAGCAATTATGCTTAATACAATAAATCATAAAGTCAGGGAATACTTATATTATGGGGAATAGAAATAACTATGCTAATTAATAGCGCACACAGATGAATAAAATGAACTCTTAAAAACAAAATGATCTGTCCAAAATATTTAAAAATTAAAGCAAACGATAAGAAATAATATGAAATAATGAATACGTAAGAAAATAAATTAGTTATAAATAATAAATATAAGGGATTGCATGTCGCTCCGAGATCTGTTATCCCTGTTTCCAGATTCGTTCCCTTTTTCGTAAAATAGTTTCGGACGAGTTTTTTTCCCTTGGAACCTTTTTTTTAAAAAAATCTATCCTATTTTATCGGATTCCTTCCTTTTTATCTCGAAGTCGTTCCTTTTTTTCTCGGATTCGTTCCATTTTTATCGGATTCATTCCTTTGATTACAGATTCGTTCCTTTTTTTCTTGAACTCGTCCTTTTTTCTCGAATTCGTTCCTTTTTCTCAAAATCGTTCCTTTTTCGGAATCGTTCCTTTTTTTACGGAATCGTTCCTTTTGTTTCTTGAAATCGTCCTTTTTTTTCTTGAAATCGTCTTTTTTTCTCGAATTCGTTCCTTTTTTTCTTGAAATCGTCCTTTTTTCTCTAATTCGTTCCTTTTTATCAAAATCGTTCCTTTTTCGGAATCGTTCCTTTTTTTACGGATTCGTTCCTTTTTTTCTTGAAATCGTCCTTTTTTTCTCGAATTCGTTCCTTTTTCTCAAAATCGTTCCTTTGTCGGAATCGTTCCTTTTTTCGGAACGGTTCCAAAAAGGAACGAGTCCAAAGAACTCGTCCCTTTTGATGAACGAATCCGGCTGGAACGGTTCCTTAAAAGGAACGATATTGCCCATCTCTATATGTACACCGTTGCGTTCTGTTTCAAGTGCGAAACCAATATAAAACATATATTATATCCACACCACTAAATTTATTTTATTATAGTTTATTTAATGAAAACTTTAGTTTAACCAGTGAAAATCTATTATACAAACTAACTCTAATAATTTTACAAACGAGTGAGCACCTTTGCGGTTCTCCTCGCTTATCTAATCACGGTCAAACTCGATTTCCCTTTTACGGCTGTAACAAAAAGTCGAAATCCCTTTGTCTTCGGAGAATCAGAGTGTGGCCAAAGATCTTAGAGGAAAAGATGTGAAGGCTCCATAGGCGTAATGTAAATCCACCGCTGTCAGTGAAACAGTGCAAATAGCTAGGCAATAGAAGTCGCATACAGGGGCGAAAGATAAAAAGCGTTCACTTGGCGCGCTTTGACATTATCACCAGTAGTGATAATTATCAAAATGTGGAGTAATGATGTGGTCATCGCTGCCCGCCTCGGTCCCTCCCCTCGGTCCCCGCGAAAGCAGTGCGCGCCCCCTCCCTCTCCATCCCTTTTCGTGGAGGGAGATGAGTTAGGTCAAAGTTCATACAATACGTTACAGAAGACTACTTATAGATGAATCTGTTCGTTGTTATGTTAGTTTTCGAGTGAAAGTGGAACTTTCGATACATAAAATTTATTATTTAACAAGTTCAGCATCACTGAAGACTTTTCAGTTGTACATGTTAATCGGCTATCTATTTGCAATATAAAAAATGTATCACAACAAACAAATCATATTAAAAAATCTCGCACAATCTTTAAGTCTCAAGACGAACTGCCAAAAGAAATGGCGTTTTGAATTCTCGCGGGGGAGTTGGCGCAAGGAGGTTTACTAGAAAAATATTTGGCGAATCGGTGGATGCAATGAACCATCCTACGATTGGATCTCCCCCTTTGAGAGTGTTTCATAGCAGTGCTGTTTGCACTGTTTCAGTCAGTTACGGTTTCCAGAGCCTTCATGTCTTTCCCTCTAAGGTCTTTGGTGTGGCTCCGGAGAATCGTAGGGGCGCCTTTACCGACTGTGTTTAATCGATAATTTACCTTGCGCGCTCTTGTTTTCTTGAGTATAACTTAAGTGAAATTGCAATGAAAAATTTTTTTAGAAAAATGGATCTTTGCTGTTTTCCATACTGCTTTTACAATTCGCTAAAAAAATTAAAGAAATTTCTTCTCGTGAATATCTTTCAGATTTGAAGTACAAACTGTTGAAAGGAAGAAAAAAAAAGACTTGTCGCTATTTTAAAATAAAGAAGCGTGAAAAAAATTATTATTATTTATCTTATACTATAATGCGAGCAAAAATTGTGTGTGTGTGTGTGTGTGTGTGTGGGTAAATTTTATCTCAAAAACGGCTCTAACGATTTTCGCAAAAATTTGGATTTTACCATTTTCGGGCACGAGAAGACCATTGGGCTAGGTCCCATGTTCGGGAAAATTCGATTACTGGGTCATTTTGGGTCACAATGGGTCAGGATCAAGCTATTTATATCTAGAGAACGGCTGGATCGATTTTAAGGAAATTTTGTATCCAATCGTTTTTTGGCACGAGAAAACTATTGGGCTGGGTCACATGTTCGAAAAATTTCGATTAGTGGGTCATTTTGGGGTCATTATGGGTCAAGCCATTTTTATTTAAAAAACGGCTCTAACGATTTTGACCAAATTTTATATTGTATCGTTTTGGATTACAAGAAGACCATTGGGTTAGGTAACATGTTCGAGAAAATTCGGTAAGTGGGTCATTCTTGGGGTCATTGTGGGTCATGCTATTTTTATCTAGCGATTTTCTCACGCAATTTTGACTAAAAATTGCATTCTATGGTTTTCGGGCACGAGAAAAACATTGGGCTAGGTTACATGTTCGAGAAAAAATTTCAATGGGTCATATTGGGTCATTAAGAGTCTGGGTCAAGCTATTTATATTTAAAGAACGGCGTGATGGATTATAACGAAATTTTGTATGTAACAGTTTTTTGACATGAGAAAACTAATGGGCTAAATCACATGTTTGAGAGATTTCGACTATGAGGGTCATTTGTGGGTCATAATGGGTCATGGTCAACCTATATCTAAAGAACAGGTGGATCGATTTTAACGAAATTTTGTATGCAACATTTTATGTCACGATAAAATCATTGGACTAGGTTACATGTTCGAAAAATTTCGATTAATGGGTCATTTTGGGTCATTAAGAGTCCGGGTCAAGCTATTTATATTTAAAGAATGGCGTGATGGATTATAACGAAATTTTGTATGTGACAGTTTTTTGACATGAGAAAACTAATGGGCTAAATCACATGTTTGAGAGATTTCGACTATGAGGGTCATTTGTGGGTCATGATGGGTCATAATGGGTCATGGTCAACCTATATCTAAAGAACAGGTGTATCGATTTTAACGAAATTTTGTATACAAAATTTTTTTGGCACGATAAAATCATTGGACTAGGTTACATGTTCGAAAAATTTCGTTTAATGGGTCATTTTGGGTCATTAAGAGTCTGGGTCAAGCTATTTATATTTAAAGAACGGCGTGATGGATTATAAAGAAATTTTGTATGTGACAGTTTTTTGACATGAGAAAACTAATGGGCTAAATCACATGTTTGAGAGATTTCGACTATGAGGGTCATTTGTGGGTCATGATGGGTCATAATGGGTCATGGTCAAACTATATCTAAAGAACAGGTGGATCGATTTTAACGAAATTTTGTATGCAACATTTTTTTGGCACGATAAAATCATTGGACTAGGTTACATGTTCGAAAAATTTCGATTAATGGGTCATTTTGGATCATAAAGGGTCTGGGTCAAGCTATGTATAATTAAAGAACGGCAGGATCAATTTTAACGAAATTCTGTATGTAACAATTTTTGGAAACGAGAAAACTAATGGACTAAGTCACATATTCGAGAGCTTTGGATTATAAGGGTCATTTGTGGGTCTTAATGGGTCAAGGTCAAGCTATATCTAAAGAATGGGTGGGTCGATTTTAACGAAATTTTGTATACAACATATTTTTGGCATGAGAAAATCATTGGGGTAGGTCACATGTTCGAGAAATTTCGATTGGTGGGCCACTTTTGGGTCATTCTAATTTTATCTTGACAACTTTTCGCGCAATTTTGATTAAATTTTGTATTTTATCGTTTTCGGTCACAAGAAAATCATTGGGTTAGGACAGATTTTTGTGAAAATTCGATCAATGGGTCATTTTGGATTATAAGGGGTCAGGGTCAAACCAACTATATCTAAAAAGCAGCTCAATCGATTTTATCTAAATTTTGTATCTAATGTTTTTCGGCATGCTAAAACTAAAGAGCTAGGCCACACGTTTAAGAGATTTCGATTATAAGGGTCATTTGTTGGTCATGATGGGTCATGCTAATTTTATATAGAAAATGGTACTCACCATTTTGACTATACTTTGTATTATATCGTTTTTGAGCAAGAGAAAACCATTTGGCTTGGACACATGCTCGCGAAAATTCTATTAGTGGGTCATTTTGGGTCTTAATGAGCTAGGGTCATTCTAATTATATACAATAACGACTCAATCAATTTTACCTAAATTTTGAAACAAAACGTTTTTTGTCACGAGAAGACTATTGGGCTGAGTCGCATGTTAAACAAAATTATATTAGTGGGTCATTTCGCTTCATTGCTGAATACTGCCAAGCTAATTTTACCTAAAAAATGGCTTGAACGATTTTGATTCAATTTTATATTCTACTGTTTTTGATTACCTGAAGACGATTGAGCTATGTCACATGCTTGATCAAATTTGATTAGTGGCTCATTTTGGGTAATACGGGTCAGGGTCACGAGAATATGGCAAAAGCCAATAACTTGGTGATATTTGACAAAATATTGGCGACATATGGCCAAAAAATCGACTATAAAAATTACGAAAACCAAAACACGTATTTGGAGCCAAATGAAAGAATGCCTCCAAATTTGGCTATATCTAGCAAAATATATTGTCTTTCAGAATGTAAAGAATTTTTTTATACATTCTTAAGAGGATTCGAGATGCATGGTTAAACCAATCAGAGTCGAGCTAAAAAAGTGATTTAGATCGATGTCCTTTCGTTGTAAAATTTAAAATAAAATAAAATTTATAAATATGCGCATAAAAACATAGTTTTCTTATTGATTGTTTTTCTAAATAATACTATTATAAACATGTTTTACAGTAATAATACAGAGTTAATGATACAGTGAAAATACTATATCGAGTTGAACACAAAGTTAATTTTGACCGAGCTAAGCTCGGTCTCCCCTGCTAGTTTATTATTATTGTTAGTCTTTTATTTCTTCTTTTCATGATCAGCACCTGCAATATTTAAATTTACTGGAAATATAATTAAAAATCGTGTAAATAACCCTTTTTTTTAAAGTATGTGATTTGATTGTCAGATATTACCGAAAAGACTTGCTATACAGGGTGTTTCTAAATTCATGGTCCAAACTTTAAGGGGTGATAGTACACATCAAGACAAACAATATTTAAATAGGAAACCAAGGGTGCCAAAGTCTTCCGAAGGAGATAGGCGCCATTAAAGTTTAGGGTCCAAAAATTCAAATGATTATGAAAAACAGAAAAATTGGTCGATTCGTTTGCGGTTTTCACTAAAATTATTCTTTATGTCAGTATTGTCTTGAAAATAAATTATAAAGATAAATTTCAAAAAATGATAATAGAGGGCGCTTTAGACTTTAGAGTAACGAACAACTATTTTTTACCGTTATTTTTTGCATCTCATTAAAGGTTTCGTAAGCTTAGACTTAAACATAAATTTTGAGCTCAAAATCTGAATAGTTGGAAGCAGTTAAGTAGCACAAACTTAACTGTGTTCAGAGGGTTTTAAATTCAAATGATTATAAAAAACGGAAAAATTGGTCGATTGATTTGCGGTTTTCACTAAAACTATTCTTTATGTCGGTATTTTATTGAAAATGAATTATAAAGATAAATTTCAAAAAATGCCGATAGAGGGCGCTTTAGACTTTGGAGTAACGTACAACTATACTTTACCATTATTTTTCGCATCTCATAAAATTTTTTTAGAAGTTTAGACATAAACTTAAATTTCGAGATGAAAATCTGAATCGTTGGGAATGGTTAAGTAGCGCAAACTGAACTGTGTTCAATGGGGGTGGGGAGGTTCAAATTTCAAATGATTATAAAAAACGGAAAAATTGTTTGATTCGTTTGCCGTTTTCGCTAAAACTATTCGTTATGTCAATATTTCCTTGAAAATAAATTTTAAAGATTAATTTTAAAAAATACCGTTAGAGGGCGCCTTAAACTTTGGAATAACCAACAACTATTTTTAACCGTTATTTTTTGTATCTAATTAAATGCTTGTAAAAGTTCAAACTTAAATTTTGAGCTCAAAATCTACATCGTTTTGAGTAATTAAGTACGGAAGTTTGAAATGTGTTCGAGTGGTGGGGTGGGTAACATTTTAACTCCTGAACACTGTTCAGTTTCCGCTTCTTAACCCCTCCATCGATTTAGAATTTGAGCTCAAAATTTAAATCTAAGCATTTGCAAGCATTTAATTAGATACAAAAAAATAACGCTTAAAAATAGTTGTTGGTTACTCTGAAGTTTAAGGCGTCCTCTATCGGTATTTTTTGAAATTAATCTTTAAAATTTATTTTCAAGGAAATATTGACATAAAGAATAGTTTTAGCGAAAACGGCAGACGAATCGACCAATTTTTCCGTTTTTTAAAATAATTTGAAATTTGAACCTCAACACCCCCATTGAACACAGTTCAGTTTGCTCTACTTAACCACTCCCAACTATTCAGATTTTCATCTCAAAATTTAAGTTTATGTCTAAGCTTCTAAAAAAATTTTATGAGATGCGAAAAATAACGGTAAAATATAGTTGTACGTTACTCCAAAGTCTAAAGCGCCTTCTATCGGCATTTTTTGAAATTTATCTTTATAATTCATTTTCAATAAAATACCGACATAAAGAATAGTTTTAGTGAAAACCACAAATCAATCGACCAATTTTTCCGTTTTTTATAATCATTTGAATTTAAAACCCTCTGAACACAGTTAAGCTTGTGCTACTTAACTGCTTCCAACTATTCAGATTTTGAGCTCAAAATTTAAGTTTAAGTCTAATCTTACGAAACCTTTAATGAGATCCAAAAAATAACGATAAAAAATAGTTGTTCGTTACCCTAAAGTCTAAAGCGCCCTCTATCGTCATTTTTTGAAATTTATTTTTATAATTTATTTTCAAGACAATACTGACATAAAGAATAATTTTAGTGAAAACCGCAAACGAATCGACCAATTTTTCTGTTTTTCATAATCTTTTGAATTTTTGGACCCTAAACTTTAATGGCGCCTATCTCCTTCGGAAGACTTTGGGACCCTTGGTTTCCTATTAAATATAGTTTGTCTTGATGTGTACTATCACCCCTTAAAGTTTGGACCATGAATTTAGAAACATCCTGTATATATATATATATATATATATATATATATATATATATATAGATAGATAGATAGATAGATAACGAAAACGTGTAAACATATTTTTATTTGTATTGTATGCTTTTATACCCTGACCAAAATTAGAATATTTAATTTTAAATTTTATTTTATTTTATAATTTTTCTATATGCATGTATAGTTAAGAATAGCACATGTAAAATTTTAATACATTGAAAATCGTTCGCAGTGTACTTTATATTCTAAATAATTAAGAATCGTGTCAATATCCATGTTGTATTTAAAAAAAAAAAAAAAAAAAAAAAAAAAAAAAAAAATCGATATGAGTTGATTTTTTAATATTGGCAAAAGATTTACTTTACTTTTCTTTTTTTTTCTTAACATGTAAATATATTTTTATTATCATATATTTTTATAACATGATTGTCTAAAATCGAATACGAAATTTTACATGTAATTTTATAATTTTTCGATGTGCTTGAATATTTCAGATCAACACATATAACGGCCAAATATATTAAAAATTGCTTGCAATGCAAAGGCATATATATCTTTTAAATAATTTAGAATCGTGTAAATATCCATTTAATATACATATATATGTTGCGGCCAAAACCCGGAGCCTGGCCAATTCTAGAACTGGCCGGCCAATACCCGAACTGGCCAAGCTTCCCGGCCAATACCCGAAATACATGAAATGAATAGCGTATTTCGGGTTTTGGCCGGCCAATTCGCGAACTGGCCGAGAAGCCTTGGCCAACACCCGAATTGGGGATTTAAGGCTACCCAGTAGATGCGGCGCCGTCATGAAATTCTTTTAGAAATTGTTTCTTATTCAAAGAAGAACGTAATTTGCGACGGTTCCGTTTGATGGCACTGATATGCACACGTGACAGAAAAGGATATTTCCATGCTATTCTGATATGCCACTTTAGTGGTCTAAATTGCCATTTTTTCTAATAGAAATATTATTTTTTATTTGTATAAAAATTATCTCAGTAAATTTATAGTAGTTCGCATTATTTCCAATTCTTTTGAACCTGATTAACTACATTCTGCAGAAGATTCTTTACAAATTAAAATAAACATGAAGGGGGATTTTTTTAAAGTAATAAATGTAACTCATCGACAAATATGCAATTTTAAACTTAAAACAAGAAAGGAAATGAATCACTGTGTAGATTACAAAATATCATGCATCTCTATCGCAATGTTGTTAAGAGAATTTACTCCGGTTCTTTTTATGTAAAGAGATATCCACATAAGCATAAAAAAAAAAGTAAAATTTCATTTCAGCAATAGGTTTCCGCAACTAGTAATCTATTTATTTTATCTTTCATTAAAGCTTTCTATGATCTACAAATTGCTTTACAAATAAATATTAAAAGTTTATCGCAGCTGGAAATGCACATGAAAAACAATCGGAATATAAATGGTAAATTCCACCTACTCAATAATCTATAGAAAACATGTTGTAGAGCATATTAGAAATGTATAAAGGGTTTATTATGTTTGAAGTTGTGAAATATAAAAAAAAAAAAAAATACTCTGTAAAAGTATTTCTCGCATATATCATAATTCCTTATCGGAATACCTTTTTGGAGTCCCTATTAACGATTTATAATGATTTCTTAATCAATATTCTACAAAGAAACCTACTGCTTCCCTCATGAGTGAGGCATATAAATTTTACTATGTTTGAAATATGCCATAATTCTTTATTGGAATTGTTTTGGAGCCCCTATAAATGATCTACAAATGCTACTTAATCAATACGCAACAAAAGACATTGTTTCTCACATCAGTGAGGCTCATGAATTGCATTATGTTTGAAATAGTGTAATATCATTAAAATAACCTATAACAGATTTTTTGGCATACATCATAATTCTATACCGGAATTCTTTTTGGCGTTCCTGTGAACGAACTGTAACGGCTATTTAATCAATACTTTACAAAAAAAGTATCACATGTGCATTATGTTCGAAATCGTGTAACATCATTAAAATGCCTTATAAAAGATTTGTTCGCATGTATTATATTTCCTTATAATGGCTACTTAATCAATATTCTAAAAAAAAAATATTGCTACTCACATGAGACAGGCTTGTAAATTGCAGTATGTTTGAAATAGTGCAACATCATTAAAATACCCTATAAAAGGTATTTTGGCATACATCATTATTCTTCATCGGAATTCTTTTTGGCGTTCTTATAAACGTACATTAGAATGGCTACTTATTCAATGTGCTACAAAAAATTTACATCCCACATATGCATTATGTTGAAATAGTGTAACATCATTAAAATACTTTATGAAAGATTCCTTGCATTTATCATAATTCTTTATCGGAATACTTTTTGCGTCCCTACAAATGAGCTATATTGACTACATAATCAATACTCTACAAAAAAGCATTGCTTCCCACATGAGAAGGGCATATAAACTTCATTATGTATGAAATGTATCATAATTCTTCATTGGAGTCATTTTTGATGTTTCTATTAACGAACTATGATTACTAATTAACCAATACTCTACAAAATATATATTGCTTCCTACATAAGCTAGGGTTGTAAATTGCATTATGTTTCAAATAATGTAACATTATAAAAATGCCCTAAAAAGGATTTTTTGGCAATATCATAATCTTTATCGGAATTCATTTTGGCGTCCCAATAAACGAACTAAAATAGCTACTTAATCAATATACTCTATAAAAAAAGTTCTTCTACACTAGAGAAGCATGTGATTTTCATTAAATTTGAAATAGTGTAACATCATTAAAAGGCACTAAAAAATTCTTTCATCATTTTCTTAGTAATAAAATTTTCAGTGTTTCTGAAAAAATCTAGAATTGCTATATTTCATGCACTGTAATAAATAACTGTTTGTCGTCTTTATTAATGATACATAGGTACCAATTTTATTGTAATGTAACAACATTAAAATGTACCGTAAAAACGATTCTTATTGATTATATTGAAACGAAATATTTTTGTATATCCCAGTAAATTAACAAAAAACAGTACACAATTCCCTATCAGTGCCAAAATAAATTGATAAACGAAATAAGATAACAAATACAAGTCATCCCGAGCCTTTACTCGAGTTAGAGAACGGCCAGGTAGACGACTACACTATTTGAATTCATAGACACTTTCAACTGTGTTAGAAATGATTAAACCGAGTGCCTCTATCTATTTCGGGAATTGACGGCCAGGTAGACGACTACACTATTTGAATTCATAGACACTTTCAACTGTGTTAGAAATGATTAAACCGAGTGCCTCTATCTACACTATATTGCCATTGATTATGGGACACTTGCGATTTTAGACATTTTACTAAATATCTAGAAAAATACATCAGGAATCATCTCGAAACTCTTAGTGTATAAATATAATAGTATACGTCATACATCTCCGTGAAGATTTTTTACCGAAACGCCATAGGGGACCGTCAACAAATTAAAAAAGAATGAATATCTTTTGAATAACCCTGTCAAAACTAATGTAACAAAAGCGCTCAAACTCTAGATTATGATTGAATGCCTTATTGTAATACACTGTGTTCATTTTTATGCAAATAGCATGCACACTCGCAGAGTAATTAAGGTTTTTATAAAAATGGCCCTAAATATTTCCAAGTTTTTCCATTATAATTTTCAGAGTTCTTAATATAAAATAATATTTTTTTCAGAAAATATGACAAATAACATTGTACACAGTACCCTGTAATCAGAATTAAAAAATAATACAAATTGTATGAAAAATGAGTAGGTTTACTATATAATTTTTTACTGCGCATGCGTCAAAGATATCAAAATTTCATTTGCATATTATGTTAGCTAAATGTATAGAGCAACTTCTGTAAAAGTCTCAAAATCATAGCTTGAAAATTCTGAAAGTAATCGTCTATAGAAAAAGGACAAAATCCGTTGTTTCCAAAATGAAGCAAAAAAATGAGGGATTTTATCCAAATGCAGTAGTACATTCCATATTGTGTATTCTATATTGACACTAATCAATGAATATATGGATACAACCCCTCTTGTTTTTGCTTCATTTTGAGAATAACGGATTTTCGACTTATTCAATTGACGATTATTGTCAGAATTTTCAAGTTATGATTTTGTGACTTTCAAAAACGTTGCTCTATACATTTAGCTAACATAATATGCAAATGAAATTTTGATATCGTTGACGCATGCGCAGTAAAAAATTATTTAGTAAACCAACTGATTTTTTATGCAATTTTCATTATTTTTTAATTCTGATTACAGGGTACTGTGTGCAATGTTGTTTGTCATATTTTCTGAAAAAAATAATATTTTATATTAAGAACTCTGAAAATTATAAGGAAAAAACTTGGAAAAATTTGGGATCATTTTTATAAAAACCTTAATTACTCTGCGAGTATGCATGCTATTTGCATAAAAATGAACAAGGCTTATTACAATAAGGCATTCAATCACAATCTAGAGTTTGAGCGCTTTTGCTACATTAGTAATGACAGGGTTATTCAAAAGATATTCATTCTTTTTTAATTTGTTGACGGTCCCCTTTGGAGTTTCGGGAAAAAATCTTCACGGAGATGTATGACTTATACTATTATATTTATACACTAAGAGTTTCGAGATGATTCCTCATGTATTTTTTTAGATATTTAGTAAAATGTCTAAAATCGCAAGTGTCCCATAATCAATGGCAATATAGTGTATTTCGGGAATTGGCCAATCACATCTGGCCAGTTCGCGAATTGGCTAATCGCATCTGGCCAGTTCGCGAATTGGCCGGCCAATTCTAGAATTGGCCAGTCATTTTTAAACGTTACTGGCCAGTTCGGGAATTGGCCGGCCAGTTCAAGAATTGGCCGATTTCGGGTTTTGGCCGCAACATATATATAAGTTGATTGCCAGTTTTTGGCTAAAAGGCTTGTTTATTTCGTTGATAATATGCAGCATGCAAATATCCTTTTAATTTTTTTCATACAGTTTTACACTATGAATGTCCAGAGTTAGAATCTTTAATTTTAAATAGAACTTTGTTATTATCTACAACCTTGAATATTTCAGATCAACACATATAACGGCCAAATTTATTAAAAATGTTTGCAATGTACACACATTGTATTGTAATTTTATATTTATTTATTTATTTGGAATCGTGCAAAAATAATCTACATTTTGAAAAAAATATTTCGTTGTGAGTTGATTGTCGGATACTGGCCAACTTGTTTATTATCTTAATATTGTGTAAACATTTTTTTATTATACTTCTTATATATAACTGCCTCAAGTTCAAATATTTGATTTAATAATTTCTCTCTCTTTTTTTTTCCTAAACATGATAAAAAATCTATGATTATTATTATTTTTTTAATTTCCCTGTATATATTTCATTTTCGTTGTTCGAAATTTGTCCGCTATCAGCTTTATACACCTATTTTTTCCATCCGAAGACTGGGGGAAAAATAATTCAATTATTTAAAAAGTTATCCTGATTGAGAGAAGTTTGGTTTTTGGGAAAAAAAAAATAATTTTCTTAATATTTTGAAACTAGTATACTTGCAATTTTTATTTTCCGCGTTATATTTGCGTGTTATTTAATATATTTTTAATTGCACATACTTAAAGTATTGTATTTATTTATTTTATCTTCACGTCTCTCAGTTTTCCTGTTTTTAGTATACAAAACATCGAGATAAAATATACGTATATTATCTATACCTTTTATAACGCATATACTGCGGCATTTTTCGTATTTTTGTGGTAAAAGTAACATTTAATAATCATTATTTAAAGTCAGTATTAAGCGCCATCTATCGGCTACTGTAGTCATTTTAAGATTCCGAAACTGGTGAGTCCGGGTGATTGTGAAGGCCGTATAAAGAAGGGGAAGAATCGAGTTTGGCCATCTATACTGAGCATAGCATACTCAGAATTTTTGAAAAAAAAAAGAAGCTACATATGCATGTTATAAAGGATCGGTCAAAATTAGCGGCGGAATTACACAAGAAAACCTGTAAAAAAATAAAATACTTTCAAATATTTGGCGTGAAAAAACGGAAGAGTCACGCAATTTGGCGAGCACCACTTTTCCCTGCCAAAAGCAAACGATTTTAATGCAACTGAAAACTTTTGGATTCTTAGAATGTGTTAATGGCATTTAATGAATTTAAAGATGAACAATTAGAGAGTTCATATATTATATACATACATATATATATAATGTATTGTATTGCATATATATATTAAAGATTATATACATATATTGCATATATGTAAAGAGATACAATTTGACGTGCTACTTCTTCATTGACTAGATTCATCAAAAAAGGATTTTTTCTTTAGTTTAAACGCTTTTTTATAGACGTTAAGAAAAAAGAAATGCATTTTATCAATAAAACAAGTGGAATCCCATCGAATTCGACGAATGAAATATTTAAAAGACCCGATGGATTTGGTTTAAAAAAGCAAAAGTAATTACATTATTGAATCAATATATAATAAGTATATTTCCAAACTTAATGTCAAGTTTGCCAGTTACAATTCTGCATGCAAATATTCGCACATCTTCAGTTAAAATTGCAATCTGAGTGCCGGCGAAATCCAGAAATTTTATTTTACATGCTCTCACAGAAAAATAGTTTTATTAAAGAAAAAAAAAATAATTTCATTTTTATTGTGACATTATTTTCACTAATTGAAGTCATCTGAAAGTAAAATCTCAATCTCAGTGTCCATAATGAAAAGAAATATTGAAATGTATTATCGTCATGAGTAAAAATACGTTTTAAATAGTGACGTCATTTTCTCTTCAAATGTTTTTTAAAAGTTACTGTTATTAGTAATATGAAAAAGGCTCCCGTAACAATAAGCTCAAAAAACTTTGTAAAATCACCATAAAAAGAAAATTAAACAGGACGCGTTTCGAGCTTCAAAAATACAGCTCATCATCAGCTAATCCAAACACGTGAAAAAAGGGGTCACGTGTCACACGTGTCCCCTTGTGACACGTGTTTGGATTAGCTGATGATGAGCTGTATTTTTGAAGCTCGAAACGCGTCCTGTTTAATTTTCTTTTTATGGTGATTTTACAAAGTTTTTTGAGCTCATTTATAAATTTATCGGCAGTGATTTCGGTGTTTCTCAATACCCGTAACAATATTGTTAATTCCCATTTATCTGGTTGCTGAATGACATCATTTTCCTCATTTGAAATTTTCCTTTAGACATTAATTTTTATCATAAAGTATTTTCTGTTATTTTATTTACATTATTATTATTGTTTCTCAGTAATTTTTTTTTTTTTTTACCTCAATTAGTGCATAATTATACGCAATCATTTTATTGTGGTTAAATTATACGAAAACAATTGACTTTTTTCTTTTAAATGAAGGACATGTTCACTGATGAAATAAAGCTTTTGACTCGTGGAAAGTGATAATGGAAAATAAATTTTTACTATCGAGAGAAAAGCTAAACTGAGTTGCCACCATATTTAAGAAATATCGTAAAAAGCATTTAGAATTAAAAATAAAATATAAAAATGGAAATAAATTAAAAAATAGCTAAAATGGGCACAACTACAGATAAATAGCTTTCATTTAAAAAATAATTATCAAAATCGGTTGAGTAGAAAATTCAGGGCTGACGACACGACATTTTTTAGCTTGTCTGAAAGAAATAGCATCGGAGGCTAATACACATAAATATCGATATGTGGAAATTATGCTTAAAACGAACTAAAACTGACAAAACCAAAGATATTTAGTTTATGTAAACAAGTTGAACATGAAACTTTTTTCCCTTTAAAATGTAATTGATATAAAAAGCATTTTTTTAAATTGCTTTTCATCTCCAACCGATGATAAATCGCCAAATAAAGAAATTTTCATTATTTTTTTTACGGACAGGGAACAGAGGTTCCGCCGAATTTTTTTTTTAAAACGTATATATCCTCTTGAAAATAACATTCTGTAATTTTTTCAGATTTTTCGGAGTATGCCCGTATGGAGACACTCCTTGTAAGTTAGCAAGAAATTAAATAAGAGTAACTGCTCTTTCGAAGAGCGGCTCACATTGCTAAGACCCTGAATAGCTCCCTATGTGCGATGCTTCGTACGCATGCGCAAGTTGGTTTCCTAGGTGTTTGCGCTTGGCGATCAGGCGATGATTACTGTATGAAAATATGGCAACCAGATCTTAAGAAAGAGCCATCGCTTTAAGCCACAGAATAAAAGGGAGTTTCTTTGTCTGTGGTCTATCATATTATTGGTAAAGTCATTAGATGCCTGACAACTATTTTGTAGAATTTTCACATAACTACTATTAATAATCTCCCTCCCCCCCTCCCCCCAAAAAATCCTGTCTGAAAATTAACCCATAGTATGGACACCTGAGGGATAATTTTCAGACAGCTGATGGGGCGATTTAAGGGTCAGATTTGAACCCCAATTATGGTAATTAAAAGATACAATTGTAAAATGTTTTGACACAAAACCGGGTATTTATTAGGCCATTCTGACTACAGAAAAAAAGCATGAAAACGCAATTGTAAATGCACACCTGTAATCCATTTATATTTTCGTTAATAAAAGTAAATTATATGTACTTTTTCACACGTAACTACTGTAGTTATATATCTGTTTTGCAAAAATTTATTTATATCAACAAAGAATATCAAACAGTTCCGGTGACTGAATGAAAATCAACACAAGACAACAAAACCGAAACGAATTTCGTTTTCAATGAATAAATATAACAAATATTTTAGTAGCCTAAACTGTTTTTTCACACTACAATAAAATTTTTACATAGCATTAATTTTGATAGGCGTAACTATTTTATTTTCTTTGACAATAAAGATTTCACTTAAAAAAATATATATATTTTACAGTTTTTTTTTTTATATTTTCATTAGTTTTAACATGGAAAGGATCAACCTATTTAGTCTTAAGGGTGTTCTTAAATCAAAAAGAGCAACTTTGTGACATAAGTTTTAGTTTATTTTTGTTAGGAAATGCATGAAACTAGCAGGTGCTGTTATTCAGAAACTGTCTAATTGCACTCATTTTTCTGTTTTTTTTTAAAAACGCAATGGATATTTCATCACAAGCTTTCAAATGTGACATTTTTTAATACATTTCCTGACGAAAGCAGAAAAGCCGGTCGAAAAGCAGGAGAAAAACGGATCATCACGTGATCAAAATACCTTAGAACGGGATAGGTAATTTAATTATCATAAAATGGAAAACTAAGTACGATTCGAAATCGCTTCCACTGCCAGGTCTTCCAATTTCATACTTCTCCTTTAAAAAATGAATCTGTAAATGTATCAAAACACTTTGCGCTTGTTGAGCGGAGTACTTGAGAACAATCTTAATATATCCAAAAATGCAAACGAAAAGGACTTGGCAAAAATTTAAACGATATATATTTTAACTACTAAGAATGTATTTATTAAAAATACAACACATTGCTCAATGGTGCACAAAACAAGAATTTTAATATGAACTTGTACAATTATATTACTTGTATATTTATGATATATATATATAAGGTACCCTGGGGTAATAACGCCACGTTAAGGTTCTACCAATTTTTACGGCTTAGTTTTAGATTGTATTTTTCAAACAAATATAGGATCTGATACAGCAACGCATTGACTATCTATATAAAATAAAATAATTTAACAGATATGTATTCATAAAATGTAATGGCGTTTTTTCTTGACCAAAGCTATTTGGCGTTATTACCCACCTATATGGGTAATAACGCCATGCAAACAAAACTATGAAATAAGATGGAATAATTGCATGTAGATTGCCCAATTCTAAAAATACAAACTCTACAAACTTAGAAATTGACAAATTGCATTCTAAGCTATTGAAAATGTTCATTTTTTTGTGAAAGTGTAAGAAAAATAAAGGTGCGGTGTGGGGGGGAGGATGAGGCAAAAGAATATCAGACCGTGAGCTTCTTTTTGCTTAAAAAGGACCGCTTAAATAGAATTATTAGAAACATTGCACAGTTTTAACTGTGTTTATTTGAATCAGTATTTAGGATGTAGCTAGGTCACTGTAGGGAATCAACCGGGGTATTAATGCCAAGGATTGGCGTTATTACCCCGGGATACTTATTGCGCAGTAAATCCTGAACTACAAATTATCCCGAGAAGATATCCAAAATCTTCTACAACAATTGGAAAGTACATGAAATACACTATAAATTTATGTAATAAACAAAGTATTTCTGGATAAAAAATATAGTCTTCAGATCAAAAACCTTAACTCGCAAATTTTAGATCAAGCGTTAATTTTAGTTGCTTGTAAAAACAATAAGACCTAAAAATGAAGCAAATTAACTTGAAGCTGTTTTTTGCGATTTATATGACTCAAAACCCTTCTGCGCAGAGCACAATGGTGTCATTTACCAGATTATTTCATAATTATGCAAAATATAAGCACTTGGCGTTATTACCCCGGGGTACCTTATACTGTCACAAATACCAGTTATCCTTAAGCCAGTTTAAAAATATCATTTCGATTTCCAAAAGATTTTTCTCATAGTCATGTTTGTGGGAGAACTTTTGTATCTATCCTAGATAGAATTTTTGATTGTAATATACAGCATATACAGTCGACTCTCGTTAATTCGAAATCGGATAATTCGAATATTCGCTTAATTCGAACTAAAAATGAAGTCCCGAAATTTTCAATGGCAGAATAACGTTAAAAAGTTCCATTATTTCGAACTCATTTTCTCTTGACTTCGTTTAATTCGAACTAACGAGAATTCCGAATTTTCTTTTTTCTTTTCTTTCTCACGAATTTCAGATCCTTTGAATAACTTTCTTTCTTTGATTTTTGTGAAAATTGTTCCGAACGAGTATACATATAATGCAATGCATTTGATATCCACTTTCTTCGAGCCTCGTCTGTCCATCGGTGACGCTTTAAATATTTCTTCCATCGTGTTTGTTTCTAATCTTTTAATTATTTTATGTATTTATACATTCTAATTTAATATTAATCCATATTCTAATGATAACAGACGAAATAAGTTTAAAAAAGACTATAAATTTAATTCCTTTGTAATAGTACCATATTAAGCATGTTTCCCATAATTCGAACATTTCTTGTGGTCCCGACGAGTTCGAATTAACGAGAGTCGACTGTATATTTGATTATGTAACGGCATCTTTTACTTTCTTCATAATCTCTATCTTTTGATCATAAATTTCCCATTTTATTTTAAATTCTATCCAGTATTTTTATTTTAACTTACATATGGCTTTCTGAAGTTATATTTCAATGTACAACTCTTTTCAAATCACTCCAAAACAATTAATTTATCATGTAAGATTATTCGATACAATTGCCAGATTTACGGCAGGGCATTCAGGGCACAGGTCCAGGGCCCCTGATTTTCAGTCGGCTCCAAATGCTTCTGAAGATTTTTCAATTATTGTCCAAAATCTGATGTGGTTTTATTTTACAATTAAATTTTACGTTTCATTTTACATTCTATTAGGTTCATATTGTATTTTTATAATAGTGTATATTTTGTCTGAAACATCCAATTATTATTTTGTTATAGTGATTATTTTCTCTTATCTTTATCACTTTAAAAATACATTGTATATTTATTTCTTGTTTAATCCTTTTTCTGTTATTGTCAGATAATTTGAGAGTTGATGAGCGTAGCTTGTAGGCTGTAGAGCTCCCTAATATTTTAAATAATTGTTGCTTAGTGTTCTTGAAAATTTATTATTAGTTGTTGCATACTTTACCATTCTAATTACATAGACTTGCATAGGAAAAGATAATTAGCACTACACAGCTTATTATAAAACGTCTACTCATTTAAATTTTACAATTGTGAAATAATTATTTAAAAGTAAATTATTGATTATCATATTTAAATTTTTAATAGATATTTTAAAGCCAGTAATACTTACTTTAGTAACTATCTTTTTCTTTTAAAGTCAATCCCCTGTAAGTATCAGAGTATGGGGCCCCCGTAAGCATCTATGTCCAGGGACCCCAAATTCGTAAATAGGTCCCTGCGTCGAAACACATTTTATATCGCATATTACCGTCTGGAGATTACCCCGGTGTCTGATAACTACCCCTATTTTTTTTAATTAAATTATTTTCCCAGATAAATTTCCAAATAATATTACTTGGTTGTTTCCAAAAAGTTAACGTACCCTATTATTAAAAAAATGAAGTAATATTCGTTCTGGAGTTGCCACACGCGATAAATTGAAATTTGTAAACAGTGCAGAAAAAAGTGAAACAGTAATTCTTTTTATTGCTTTTAGGAAAGCAATTTTCTGTAAGACACAGTAAGCTGCTAATTACTAACAGAATATTAAATGGAATAGAAAAATAGTTGATTTAACTAAAATGAAAACTGTTTTGGCCAGATTCCGAATATTGTGCAAGTATTACTTCTGTCTGTTAATTACTCTGCATTCCTCTGTCTGAAAATTACCCCAGTTTACCCTATATAATAAAATTTGCTAAAAACTTTTATAGTAAAATTTTTTACCTCTCTAACGAAATTGTAGCGAAGCTACCTGACTATGACGGCTGCGAACCCCCCAAATAGCAAACATCCCAGATATTCCATTATTATGAACACTCAGTGAGCTCTGGTTTCACTACAAAAACTGCTGTCTGTCAATACTTACACATTTAAAAATCTTTTTATATTTTTTACAATATATGTATATAAGAAGGAGGGGAGGATTGTACTTTGTGCTTATATATAACTAAATAAATAAACAACGTTAAAGAGCACAAATATTAACTTTTATTTTATAATATTTGTGTTCTTTAACGTTGTTTATTTATTTAGTTAAATATATGTATATATATGTATACTTTTTCTTTCTATATTTTAGAAAAAAAAATGTATATATATATGTTTTGTCCTGATTATTGCCTTTTCTATTAATGTGGATTTTGCCGCCTCTTTTAGCTGCTTTCTTGCTCTTGCTTCGTGAGAGTGACTTTTGAACAAGTACTAACTTCTATTTATTTATTTTATTGTTATTTTTTATATAATAGTTTCATAACTAATGTTATACCATTGTCTATTATTTTTCCTATATTTTAATAGACTTTAGTTATTACCTTAATCCTAACTTTTATTTAATCTATTAATTGTAAATTCATATTTTTTTTTCCACTTTTAAAATTAAGTAGTTTGTCTACATTCATCCTTTCTCCCAATGGCTCTTAACAACATAAGATTTCTCAAATAAATATACTGGGTGTGAAGTTGTTATCAATCAGGTATTGTGTTAATATTATGTATGACGACCGATTATCTTCATGAGGGATAAAGGCTCTAGGGGGCGTGCCCTCCCTGGGGATCTTTCTAAGGGAACCTAAATCGTATTTACGCAAGGTTACCCAAGTTTCGAAGAAAACCATGGAGAACTTCGAAAGGTTAGGCGGTATTGCAGGTTTAAAGACAAATTAAAGTTATGTATTGTAAATGAAATGAGTGAAAGGATTATATTATTAAATTTTAAATAATTAATGAAATACGGAAAAATGCTACGCATGCTATATTTGGCGATTCATTATCTGTGCCAGGATAGCATAAAAATTCTGAGTTCTTGATTTATCAGCACAGATGTCATACATGCATCACATTGACGCGTTGTTTTTCAGACGCCAATTTGGCGACAACTTCGTTTTCAAATACCAGTCACATATACACATTTATTAATTAATTTCTATTATTTTAAAAAGGAAATAATAATAAATAAAAAAGTTTATATAATAACTATAGAATAACACAATTAATATCATTTTAAAAAATAAATAAGAGTAAACAAACAGTTTATTAATAAATAAATTAAACAAAAACATAATTTGCAGAACAAATTAAAAAAAACAAAATTTATTTCTTGCTCTATTTAAGACCGAGAAGGGACAGATATTAAGATATTTTATTTACTTATTTCTACATTTAGTATTAAATTTTTATATCAAATAATTTAAATTGTGTGAACATTAAAAAAATAAAAATGAAATTCAAACAATGTGATACTTAAAACCCCTAAATCTTAGAATCCGTTCAAACGAAATCGAAATAAATCTTAGACTTTTTCTGAGCATTTGCTTTTTAGATGTCTCTATTCTTTTTATTTATACCTACCGTAAACATTATACAAAATCTACAAAACAAATATTTGCAAGTTAAGTTTAGAAAAAAGTCTCAGATTCATTTCGATTTCGTTTGAACGGAATCTAAGATTTAGGGGTTTTAAGTATCACATTGTTTGAATTTCATTTTTATTTTTTTAATGTTCACACAATTTAAATTATTTGATATAAAAATTTAATACTAAATGTAGAAATAAATAAATAAAATATCTTAATATCTGTCCCTTCTCGGTCTTAAATAGAGCAGGAAATAAATTTTGTTTTTTTTTAATTTGTTCTGCAAATTATGTTTTTGTTTAATATCTCAAGTTTTTTAATAACTACTGCATTCAGATGAGCTCATTTCAAAATGATCATCAGGACTTCCTTTATGTGGTATCGTATCACAATTACTGATGTAATTTACCCAGGGACATAGCTAGAAGGAAATTATGGGGGGGGGGGGAGGGGGTACGCTCAAGAGAACGTCTGAGGTGCTCCTATTTCTCTCTCTCTTCCTCTGACGCAAAAAATATATCAGTGCATATTCACATTGTAAGTTCCATGTTTCTTATTAAATTGTTGCAATAGCTCCATTTTATGCTAAAAAAGAATATGGTGATGAAAATTTTGAGTGTATAACTAATTCAAGATTAAACATCATGTTGGCTTCATATGTGCAAGCAGGATGAGTGAGTGTTGAAGCACTTTAGTTACAATTTAGCAATTCTGCAAAACTGTGAAAGGGCCTCAAAGTTAAATCAGATTTTTGAACAAAATTTTATTTGATGAAATACTAACTATTACGTTTTCCCTTACGTAGGAATTTCTGATTTATTTTTCCAGATCTATACCGATCATGATACCTAGACTCCAACACCACCCCCAATTAAAAACTCTATCTATCTCCGTGGTACTTACGTTAGATTTTCATTTCTCCATTGGGTTTTGCACAGATTTTCATTGATCCATTTCCAAATCGTTAACTTTTTTTTTTATATCTAGAACTGAATTCTGTACATGCTTCCTGTCTTGATACCAAATATTTCAAAATCTGTGTTTCATTTCCAATATGACGTCATAAATGTCTTGTATAATTCTAGACATTCACCGCTATACAATATAATATTCCTCCAACAATACCTCAAGACATAGATAGTATCAATAAAATGTATTTATTTTTTGTATTACGTCATATTTATTTATTTTCTGTATTTCTTTACTTAGAAGCTTCTTGATAAATAAATCAATGTTTGAATTGAAATTCTGTCCAAAATTGAAATTTAACATCGGCAGAACTGCAAACCGCTATCGGAACTCTGGGCAGGGTTCCGCGTAGAAAAGTTAGGGATAGGTGTCATATATGCAATATATTGGCGCGATTAGAACAAAATGGATATTATATGCCTCACATGCTAACCTGGCTATCGTTGTTTATTTTACTAATAAATTGTTTATTTTCTATTACTTTTATTTAAAAAAAATATGTAGATCGTTTGTTCTATTATGAATATTCCAAATGTGCTTTAATTTTATTAACTCATAGAGATAGTGAATCAAAAGTTTTATAAAAATGGTACAACTCTATTATCCCGTCGACCAATTTCGCCAAATTCTACAAATCGCCAAACTAATGGCCATATTATACACGTTGACATAATTTGTATTTGAAATGACGAAAAAACAAATAATTAGTAGAATATTAATAAAAATACAAATAAAATGTCAAAATAAAAATCACTTAATGACATTTTAAACACGTGAATCATATTTAATGCTATTTAATGTGACATTAACGATCATCCAATATTGGCATTTAATCTTATAGTTTGGCGATAATTTTTTGGTCGACAGGATAACCTAGTAGTGCCATAAAAATATTAACTTAAAGTATAAAAAACAGCTATTTTTCAACAGAAACTTTTTGCGATATTTTAAAAATCAAATCGTGTAGTGTTTTATCATATTAAAATCATCGGAATAATGAATTTAATACAAGTTAATTCAGTACTTTGTTATCCCTTCAACCAATTCCGCCAAATTATATAAGTCGCCAAACTAATAGCCAAATTATACATATTGGCATTTTTTTATAACAAAAGTACAAATAAATGGGTAAAAACTAGTAAAATGTGGAAATAAAATCATTTGATGACATCTCTAAATACGTATAGGTATTTAATGTCATTGAATGTGACATTCACGATCATCCATTACTGGCATTTTATCTTATAATTTGGCGATAGTTTTTTGGTCGACGGGTAACCAAGTAGTACCGTTGATTTAAAATTGATTTTATCCAATGATTAATTATTTGTAACATTACAAATTTAGGCACGATTTAAAAAAATCACCAAATCGGGAATTAAAAAAATATATTTGTAAACATTGTTTATACTAGTTTACATTGGATTTGAATATTTAGGTTGATAGAATTGGCAAATTTATTGCAGTGCCGAAAAGTCTTATACCAATTAGTTGACGATTCTGCGGTTTAGCCTTAAAAAATTGCTATGTTTGAAGACCCAGTTCTGCAGATTTACTAGTTTCATTACATACCAAGGATGAAATACTATTATCCTCAAACACTATTATTTTTGAAAAATTTTATTCACCTAAATTTATTTTCATTTTCTTCGAACATATAAGACAAAGAAATTTTTAAAAATGTGGTGTAAGTACGAAATCCCGGCGCAAATTGCATATATGCACTGGGTTTGGTGCAATTTTTTTTTTTTTTTTTTTTTTTTTTGATGCCAATGTGTCAAAAAACTCGCTTTCAAATACCAGTTACATATATATATACTTTAGTTATTTTCTATTATTTTGCAGAGACAATAGGTAGAAAAAAGTTTAATTTACTTATTTTCTATATTTCTTCTGTTAGAAGTTTCTTGATCAATGTTTGAAAATGTCTTTTTATTTTAAAAATCATGCTTCATTTTGCTTTCTGTTGACGATTCTTGTATTTGTACGAAATGTTTGCAAATCTCCGTTTCATTTCTAGTATGACGTCGTAAAAAATCAATTTTATTTTTTATTTATCACGTAAAAATGATTAATTACTACAGGAAATATGTCCATTGACCTCTGTATATTTTTTTGATTGGAGAGAATTATTTTTTAAAGAATTAGATCCTTTGAAGAAAATTTGTGGAAGCGCGTACAAAATGTGGGAAAATGTCTAGTAAATAACTCATTCAATGTTAAATTCCGTATTAAAATAACATTACGGAGTCACCCTGGAAATAAATAAAGCATAGCACTGCCGTGCTATGCTTTAATAACAATACCCGAGTTACTAAGTGAGGCACATATAATTGTCTTTTTGTTGCAATCGCGACAACGACAATGTGGTGCATATATGACATCTGTGTCTATTTAACTAGCAGAATCTTCTAATTTGACAAAACATTGAGCAATTAAAATAAATTGTGAATAAAAGCAATATGATTTTATGATTAATATACATCTAAGGGAGATCAAACTGGTTGCCAAGGGTGGCTAATATTATGAAATTATGCTTTCTAGAATGGAAACTCCTTATATAAAAAACGGAATTTCACACTGGCCGTTTACGTTTCTTTCTAATCTGTTTCTATTTTATCACACGTATCATAAAATAGACACTTTTAGATTTCTACTGATGATGACAGAGTAAATTCGGCTGAAAACGTTTTGGCTTTAATGGACTTTTAATGTATTCTAAAGGTTTTATATCATGTATACGCATCTGAAGTTGATAGTGGTATATTTGTTTCTGCTTTTACCTATGAATTATAATTCCAAATAGATGGTGTTGGCATGAGTTTCCAATAAATTATAGTACCCATATAAACTAGTCAGAAATGGCAATCCTAAAAACTTTCTTCTACCTTATGCATGTTAATACTTCCCGAAAAATGCAGCATAGAAGAGCGACCGGTTAGAAGGTTTAAACCAAAACCTAGTCAGCAACAATTTTTGCCAACATATTACTGAATCTGAAGTTGGATGAAAATTCGTGATTAGTTTTTGAAATAGAGCTATTGAAAAATCTGCATAACAGCGCCACATGTTGGGTGATGTACAGCAAAAACTAATCAGGAACAATTTTTTATCAAGTAATATCTGAACCTGAAATTTGATGAAAATCCAATGCACTAGTTCTTGATATACATTTACTGCGAAATCGTGAAAAATTCAGCTTAGAATCGCCATCAGTAAACAACACTAATCTATATCAGGGACTAACTGAGTCTGAAGTTTTAGAAAATTTCCTGCATTAGTTCTTGAGATAAAGCTATTGCGATAATCACGAATAATGCACCATGGCAGCACCACCTGTTGAACGATTTGCACCGAAACGCAATCAGCACCATATAGACTAACTAAATGTGACGTACTAACTAAATATGAAGTTTTATGAAAATCCATGCTCTAGTTCTTGAGATATGGCTATTGTGGAAGTTGTGAATAATGCAGCATAACAGCGCCACCTGTTGAATGATATACACGAAAAACTAATCAGATCTAGTTTATATCAAGGTCTAACAGAATCTAAAGTTTTGTGAAATTCCGTTAATCAGTTCTTGAGATAGAGCGCCCATAAAATTTTTGTCACACGCAGACAGACTAACAGACAGACATTTTGTAAAACATGTTTTCCAGCTTCTCTGACCTTTAAAACGTGTAAATCCCTCAAAAACCGGATTTCGAAAATTTTCTCGAATCCAAAACTTTCTCCTCGTAAAGTAAAATTAAAAAGAAAGAAGTATTTTTATATAAAACTCACACCACTATTTTTTAATATTTAGATTTATTTATCAATTCTGCTGAATTCGTTTTAATCGACTTTGCCGGTTAACGCACATACCACCAAACAAGCGTCTAGCGGCAGAGTGCAACTTTGCAGCCAAGGCCTTGTTTTCAATTGGATGAAGCGATGAAGAAAAGTAGCTCCTTCTACTTGAGACGTTTTGAATGCAAAATTCAGATTATTTTAATAGTAATTAAAAATATAATCTTATTACTTTTTCTTTTTAATCGAAAAAAAAAAAAAAAAAAAAAAGATTATTGCTTTTCAAAGTAAATTACTTCATTTAGTGTATTATCTGTTAGAATTAATTTAAATAAAGGTAATTTTTTTTCTTTGCATAAAAATAATTTATTTTTTGTATTAAATTATTAAAAAATTATAAATGGGTGTGAGAATTTGGCTTGGATAAATCGTACTATTTTTTTTTTAAACATAAAATTATTTATAAGACCAAATTAAATTTAGCTAAAATTGTTGAAGGTAATTTGATAGGGTCAGGTGGGGTGAAATGAGTAGTCAAGAAATATTGTTTAATGTTTTATAATTTTCTTAACATTAATAATTTTCAAAATTATATATGATTTCTTGATGTTTTAGCATTTATCTTCTATTTCTTTTTTGTTTTTATCCTTTGATTTATTTGAGTGGCAACACTAAAGCCTTTTGAAGACATTTTTATGTCACGTGTGGTCTGATTAAACTTCTTGGAGCTTATATTATTTGCTATAAACTCATTTATTAGGCATCATTTTGTTCATTAAATGCTTCTCATGCCTTTCCGAATTACAAATAAGAAATTGTCTTTTGTTTTTATTGTTTTATTTTAAAATTTGTAAGTGGGGTAAAATGGGCATAGCGTTAGGCTGCGAGCGAACAGCACTAGTTTTTATTACACTAAAAGAGCAATCAATCAATCATTGTTTTCGAACAGAACAAGGGTGAAACCTCGTTAAATGATTTTTGAGGGACTGACCCTACCAAATTGACAAAGGAATGGGAACTTTTATCTACTCCATATTCAGCCGTAAAGCTGTCAACTGATTTCACGCTAGATTCCTCTCTTGAAGTTCAGATTCAGTGCACTAGAAGTGCAATTTATACATCAAAGCGCCGACACGAAAGATCAAAGATAGCACAAGAAGTTAGTGCTATGTGCGTGGACCTTTAGGCTTAAAGTTTGTAGTATTTTTAATGTGTTATATTAAACTTTTCTTAATAAAATTCTTTATTTTACTGGAATTAGAATAGCATAAATTAAAAAAATAATTAAAAATGTTTACGTAATGACGCACATGTGTTTTTCTCAATAACGGAAAGGCTTGAAATTTACTATATATAATTTAGTCAAATGATTACTCATTCCTAGAAATATTCCATTTCTTGATGGCATATCAGGTAATGATTGGATTTGAAATTTTAAGAAAAAGTTTTTGAAAGATTTGGGAAATAGAAAACAAGAATTGTTGACGAAAACAAATGTAGTATGACTTTGACCCATCATGTAGTGAATTGCGTTTTCGATGCATATCAATCTGCCGCATCTCCAAATAATCTTAGTAAAAACTACAAAGCTAAAATGCATATCCGAGCAAAAGCAAATAAAATTCTAATGAATGAAAACATTTGAGACAATTTAAACATGATTTTTATATCCAGCATCGCATAAGTCCCATCGTTATTAGGTGCTTTTGGAAAGATTTTCACTTAAATATATATTTTTTTTCAACAGTGATGATTTTAGGCGAGGTGACCTGGGGTAATGACGCCAAGTGCTAATTTTATGGGTACTAATGAAGGAATCTGGGAGAGATCACTACAGGTTTTACGCAGAATCTTCGCCTGAATCATAGAAAACTGCTAAAAGTTAATTTGTTCCATTTGTAGGCGTCATTACTAGAAGAAGCAAGTAAGAATCAACGCCCGATCAAAAACAGAGTTCTGTGATTTGAAAATGCATATTTATTAGGAAACATTTTGTTTAAGTCATAAATTATAGTGTATTTCTAGTGCTTTCAAAACGTTGGGAGAGATTTTGGATGTGTTTGCGCGGTAGTTTGTAATTTAACACGTTGAGGGGCAAGCAACGTCTCTGCAATATTGCACTCTAATCGGAATAACGGAAAAATCTATATATTTGAAAGATCAGGCTTTTTTTTTTATCATCAGCCCTTAGCTTTATAGCAGACTCATTTTGATAATTATTTTTTTTAATCAAAGCTATTAATTTGTAAATGTGCCTGTTCTATCTATTTGTTAATTTCTTTCCATTTTTATATTTTACTTTTAATTTTAAAAGATTTTTATAGTATTTTTTCAAAATGGTGGTAATCAAGTTAAATTTTTTCCATCTATAATAGAAATTTATTTTGCTTTATCACATTCCACCAATCAGAAGCGTGATTTCATCAGTGAATGTGTTATTGTAATTTAAAAGAAAAAAAAATCAACGGTTTTCATAAAGTTTAACAATAATAAAAATGACTGTGCGTAATTATATATTAATCTCAAAAGAATAAATTATTTATTGAAAAATAAAATAAGGTAATCTATAAGCAAAATGTTTCCGATGAGAAAATGACTCGTTATCAGAAAATAGTTAGATTTGCTCCACCTTGTTTTATTTTAAAATAAAGCAAGCAATTTCTTAACATTACGCCATCCATTAGCGTTATTACCCTGGTTTATTCTTTTCAGTGGTGGAACTACATCCCAAAAGCTTTAATTTATTTATTTTTTTAATATCATTTATTCATGAGAGAGCATTGTTGTTGAAAATGAAAAAATGAAAGATAAATTTGTGTCTTAAATGCTGCCATTTTGTTTTCATGTCAGAAGAATAAAATATCAAATGAATATTACTGCATTCTCATATCGCGATAACACTAGAGCTACCGGAATTTTGAGTCAAGTTTTATAAAAATATTTCACACCAGAATTTTGATTTAAAACAGTTTCACTTTGTTATTTAACGTTATTCTTCTTTGTATCTTTTAAACTTATTTCATAATCAAATTTCTGGCTTGAACCGAAACACATTCATATGGTAGCGGTCAAAATGACGATTCGCGGTAGTTTTAATGTTAATGATGAGTAAGAGCAATTTTCTAATTTTTAGGGTTGTAAAGAGTTTGTATCATTAGAATTGGACAATTTACATGCCAGTATTCCGTCTTATTTTATAGTTTTAATCCCTTGTTACTGGTGTGCTACTGTACATAATATTGATACTGTTTTTAACCGAAATATTAATATGTATAGTACATTAATTTATATGTATATATTTTTGAGAAATAATGCGACCTGTAAAATTCAAAAGTACTGTCCGTAGGAGAGGCTATGTGTTGCCAGGCACCCCGTATAAATCAGGGCTCCGAATGTTCAGGACACCAGTATTTTAAAGTGATTTTTTTCGCTTTATATAATGATTAAAGACGGCGAAAACAACTGTAAAAAATTACTGGTACTCCGAGCAGTCAGAGTCCTGATTTACGCGGAATGCTTGACTAACCTAATGAAGCCATATTAGGGTTTGTACGGGGTCCGGGAATTTCCAGAGCAGGAAATTCTTCTGTACCCCAGTACTTACTGATAGAAAATCTTTCCTTTAATAAATATTTGCGCCGGGGTCCCGGGCACAAAAATCTTAAAATTTTTTATAGGAAAAATTATTTTTTTTCGTTTTGGTTTGTTTTCAAAATCTACCTTTCAATCATTGAAGCAATGGTTGTCATGGAAATGACTTCTTGTGAAAAGGAGTTTTTCTTCATGATGGGTTTTTTTTCACAATTTCTCGCGTTTAAATTGTTATAACTCAAGAACCATTAACGATAAATGCTTCAAACTTGAAATTTTTTTTAAAACTTTAATTTTGATTCAGCAAATTTGAAAAAAATATTTTCTTTTCAAAGTATGATTTTTAAAGAATAAGTTACATAATTTTTTCTTCAAATTTTTAATTTAAATATTTTTATTTTTTAAATTATTATTTTTAAAAATATTGAATCAAAATTAAAATTAAGTTATTTCTGTTTAATTTAAATGTAAAAAAAGGAATGAAATTCTACAAATAATATTTTGAGTTATGATTTTAAATTACCCCCACTTTTTTAATAAATTTAAAATTTTAAAATTAAAAAAAAATATGAGAAATTTTATCACGAGATTTTGTTTACAAATGATATGATTTATCATCACAAAATATTTCCAAATTTTAGCTCAATAAATCAAAATTATTTTAGAATGTGTCCCGGACCCCCTTAAATAAATATCAGTTTTTTTAAATCTAGATTTATTTTTCTATCAAAAAAAACTTTTATTTATTTATTTATTTATTTATTTTTTCCAACACCTAAAAAATAACGGTACCCGTGCGAACTCTGCATATAAATACAAAATAAACTTATTGATGTCTTTTAGTTTTGCGAAGTTGAGATTTTTTCAAATTCAAATTACCAACCACTATTTCAGAATAATAATCTTTGCTTTATTTACTGACATACATTTCGCGACAAACAAATGGAGGATTACTAAATCTGGTAGATATTTTGAATAATAATAATTCTTAATCTCACAAAAATGTCGTCTCCTGTTTCCATGTGTAAGTGATAACCAAATTATCACTCAATATTCTACGATAAATCATTTTTATCGTGTTTTACGGGAATCTTCAAATTTCCTTAAAAAAATTATTGCAATAAATTTTTTTTCTGTTTGAAATGACGTTTAAATCATATCTCTATCTTAACTGTTTTCCGTTTTGCTTTGTTTTCAAAATCTAGCTTTCAAGCAATGGTTGTCTTGGAAATGATTTCTTGTGAAAGTACACTTTTCTTCATAATGGGTTTTTTCACCATTTCTTATGTTTAAATTGTTGTAACTCAAGAACCATTAAAGATAGCTTGCTCAAGTTTGGAACATGTCTTTTTCAATTGTTTTACTTTAATTTTGATTCAGCCAATTAAAAAAAAAAAAAAAAAAAAAAAAAAAAAAAAAAAAAAAAAAAAAACTACTTTTGAAGACATGATTTTTTTTTTAAGTTACACCATTTTTTTATATCAAATATTTTTTAATTTTTATACAAATTAATATTTTTAAAAATGCTGAATCAGAATTAAAGCTTATATATTTTTGTTTTTTTGTTTATTTAAATGAAAACAAATTAAAATTTTGCAAATAATATTTCGAGTTATAATAATTTTAAATTACCCCACTTTTTTAATAAATTTTTAATTTTTAAAAAAAGATTATGTGAAGTTTAAACATGTGACTTTGTTTTCAAATCATTTGATTAATCATCACAAACAAAAAAAAATCAAAATTTTAACTCAATAAATAAAAATTATTTTAAAATATGCCCTGGACCCCCTTAAAACAATATTCACGCGTTTAATCTATATTTATTTTTCTACAATAAAATACTGATTTATTTTTAAATTTCAAAAAGAATGGTACCCGTACGAACTCTGCATATAAATACAAAATAAACTTATTGGCGTCTTTTAGCATTGCGAAGTTGAGATTTTTTTAAAACTCAAATTACCTACCATTATTTCAGAATAGTAATCTTTGCTTTATCTACTGACATGCATTCCGTGACAAGAAAATGGAGAAAACGCTACTACTGAAAGTAGTAGATATTATGAATAATAATATTAAAAACAATTCTTAATCTCACAACGTCTTCTTCTGTTGTTAACCAAAGTATCACTCAATATTTTATGATAAATCATTTTTATCGTGTTTTAATCAACATATTTAAACCACTTTTTTTTTTTCAATATTATTGAAAAAAAAAAAAAAAAAAAAAAAAAAAAAAAAAAAAAAAAAAACTTTCAAAATGCTATTTTTTAGGTCTTTTACAGAATTTTTAATCTTTTGTCACCGGTTTTTAAAAGAGAAATTTTTGCCTGACTGAATAAAAAAAAATAATGCAAAATTTACAATAAAATTTTACTTCCGATAATAATAATTCATTGAAATTATTTTCCCGTACGTGATACGGGCAAATTATGATTGGCAAAAACAAGTTGTCCGTACGGCGTGCGCGTAATTTTTTTTCCCGAGCACCTTCGTCGTTCCAAGCCCAAGCTCGCACTCTGATTGATTGTTGCTCTCGGCAGTGTTTTCATGTAACTTGGCAATAATCATACTTGGCGTAGCGATAGATGCTTCCGTCGAGGAGTTTGATTTCCTTCCGAACCGGGTACAAAGTAACTTTTCCCGTTTATTAATAAGTAAAGCATTAGCCATTTTATAAAATAACACAAGATAATAATACACAAGAGCACAAGATCACGAAAATAAGAATGAAGGGAGAATAAGAATGAGTAGGTTAGGTTTTAGGTTTACTAGTTCACTTACGAGCGAAGTATTTTTCGCCAAGTATGGTTATCGCCAAGTTACGTGAAAACAGTGCCGAGAGCAACAACCAATCAGAGTGCGAGCTTGGGCTTGGAACGACGAAGGCGCTCGGAAAAAAATTTTTCGCATGGCGTGCGGGCAAATCAGGTTGGCGGTTAGATAAACTAATGCAGTATCACAGACTTTTCATAACTGGACACCACATTGGTAACCATTTCTTGACGCCGGGATGTTTGCCTTCCGTCACGTGACCGGTTTGGCAGATTTTAGTGCCAAAACAGTTTACCTCCCCCCCCCCCAAAAAAAAAAATCTCCTCGGAATCTTTTTCCGCTGTTATGTTTACATTTATTTTACTGCGAGAATGAAATTTAAATGTTGCCAATAAAGGGATCACCGCGAAACAATGGACTTTTTTGGCAATAATAGCGAAAGACGTTGGATTGAAAGTCTGGCCGAAATAACAATGTAATGAGGCGTCTATTTATATGAGAAGTCTGTGTGCAGTATCTTATTTCTAAAAACAAAATTCATAAATAGTAATAGTCATATAAAAAGCAAACACATTTTTTTAAATATTATTTATTAAAAATGACAAAAATGTCTCATTGAAGATGAAGACATGAATACATTTCTTCCGATGTATTATAAAACATTGCTATGATGAAAATGAATTGGAAAAAGAAAAATCAATCTTTAAACATTTTGAAATAAAAAAAAAATCATAATTGCATGTTTTTATCTTTTATTGATCTTACATTTCGATCAGAATCGATCTGCACGATAATCGAATATCTTTATCTGAAATAGCTCTAATATAAATAATTTAAGAAAGATATTTCATATACGGGAACTGCTTGTTTATATATTTGTCTATACTTCTGCTTGTTTAGAAAAAAGCGAACGATCTTTAATAAATTAAAACTCATTAAGCACCCCCAAGAAAGCAGAGAATAAGCAAGGGGATCCTAGATATTATTCCTTCTCATTACTGATAAAGCACGTGCAGATACTAGAAGAGTAGGATTTAAATACGATTTATTAAACGCAGCTACATACACATGCAAATCGATTCTTTCTGAATAATACTGTACAAGGAATTTTAAACAATTTTGTTTTTTTGTCCTTTAAATGACTCCGGGTGATTTTAAAAAGAAATGCAGGGTGTTTATAAAGTCCCGGAACCATTTTGATGTTTAATAACTCATAAAATAATGAAGATATAAACAAACTTATGGCATTTATTGATGGAATAACTCGTATATTTTCCTTTTCAGGTTTGAATATCTTTACTTTTGTAAATATCGTTTGCTCGTGTGGTTAATTTCAGATAATTTCATTTTCCAGTTTAAATATCTGTACTTTTCTAAATATCGTCTGCTTATTAGTTGCATTTTTCTCTCTTTTGTTTTTGGCAACTATTGCAATGTTATGTTTACTTTTGATGTGTTTGTTCTAAGTTACTTTTGTATGTGATGTTTTATTCATTGTTTGTTTGTAGTCATTGGGCCTTTCTTGTTTACCGAAAAGACGGTCTCATCAGTCGTATATTTAGACATGTTGGAAAACATCGTATTTCCACAACTAGAAGAGCTTCAGCCACATGTCTTTTTGCAACAAGATGGTGCACCACTTCATTGGGGTACCATCGTTCGTACTTATTTTAATGACCATTTTCCAGGAAGATGGATTGGGCGAGAAGGTTCAATTCCTTGGCCTCCCAGATCACCTAATATAACGCCGCTGCACTTTTTCCTTTGGGGATTTGTAAAGGACAGTGTTTACAGGAGGAGAGTGTCGAACATTGATGATTTAAAAGCCAGAATTAAAGTTTGATTTTAATAATTTGGGCAACTGAGTTTCATAGAAATATTATTTTGTTAATTTTAGCTTAAAATAATATTTGTTTGGGAGTTAGACTAATCAATGTAAGATGCACTTTTTACTGTAACTATTTTTGTAGATTTATTATAAATCAGTGAAACAGTTCTTTCTTAAACCTTTTCTTTCGTCAAATTTCGACGGGTTCCATCTCGTTTATATAAAATCAGTTATGTAATTTAAGGTCAGATAACTAAAATAAAATAAAAATTTCATAATAAATGCTTTAAAAATTTTCTTATATATATATATACGAGGCTGATTTGTGATTTGTATTCAAAAATGTGTAAAAAAAAGTACCTAGTTTCATTTAGAGGACAAAAAGATAATTCTCTAATCCCTAATAAAAGATAATTAAGAATCCCGCAAAAGTTACACTGAAATACAATCCTGGTGGAAATGATTGAAACTTTATGTTACAGTTCATGCAATGCTGATCAAATGTCTAAAGGGGCAATTTCTTCGGGCTCGAGGATAAAAAAAAAATTGACTGTAAGAGAATAATAATCATAGACCGGGTGGCGGTAGTACAGATAATCACCTTATCGAGTTCACGGATGAAAATCTAGGATTAGTTAAATCTCGATTCGCATATTAAAACGCAATTGTTCAGCCAAGTCACATCTTGGTAGAAAACATCTAAAAACTCGATTTTAATGGTTGACTCGTAGGCTTACTACTGTGCTTTCCTGCACCCAAAAGTGCATGAAGAATTGGGAGCAGGAAAACATAATGGTAAACTTATGAGTCAACCGCTTAAATCGATGTTTTAATCGGTGATTGGTTTTTTTGGGGGAAATGTTTGAGCTTAAATTAGTTAAATACTTTTTATAGAAATAAATTAAAAATTAACTTTTTTGAGTAGAAACTGAGTTTTGAAAAAAAAAAAAAAAAGTGATTTTGGGCAAGTGTCATAATTCTTGAGAACATTAATTTTCACTATTTGGCAACGTCGCGAAGGTCATAGCATCAAAACAGCCATTTTTCAGGAATTTATCTATTGGAAATTTTTGATCAGCATTGCATAAAATCGAACACATCCAAATTTCAGCAAATTTCACTGGGGTTCCATTTCCACATACTTTATAGGTCGTCCTTTGTAAAAGTATTTCGTCGGTGGTCGCTAGAACTTTTATTTTTTTAGTTTAAGCACTGAAGTGCAGGCTTTCTTTTTTCGGTTATGAATTATGTTGAGTGCTGTAAATGATTACAAAGTTCGTAGGTAGAATGTTATTCTCTAAATTTTTGCCACCATGTCTAACCACTCCACTAGTTGTGCGTAGTTGTTGTCCATCCACCGGACATTGGCTTTTGCATTCTCCACTGACTGTTCAAATGCACGCTTAGCAGTTCCCAGATTGTCTTTATGAGTGTCGTAAAATTCAGTCAGCTAGAAATGAAAGACAAAAATACAAAATTAGTTGAAATAAAATAAATACTTGGCAAAGTTCAATTAACAATATTAAAACATTGCGTATATATTCATGTTTAGATATCTATAAAAGGCGAGTGGTTCGGAAAAAACACAGTCAAAAAAGTGTTAAATACCAGTATTTTGTTAAAGATGAATTCGGCTTCTTTAAGAGCCCACAATAGTCACAGAAAAAGTACACAAAAAGACCCGGATGACCATGTAAAGTCTATGGGAGCGTTCTTTTCTAATATCTCGCTCAAATTTTAATATTTTTGCATGATTTTTTTGCGCAAGATAGCTGAGGGCAATCCACAACCGGGCTAGTTTTTACTTTTTCTATTTTGGTTATATATTTTTTATATTACGATAGTTTCAGTTTCAGAACCGGTTTAAACCGGTTTCGAAAGTTAAAGTAATTTTTTAAAGAAAATCTGAAACAAAAATTGAAAAATTAAAAGTTAGCCCGGTTGTGGATTGCCCTCAGCTATCTTGTGCAAAAAAATCATGCAAAAATATTAAAATTTGAGCGAGATATTAGAAAAGAACGCTCCCATAGACTTTATATGGTCATCCGGGTCTTTTTGAGTAATTTTTCTGTGACTATTGTGGGCTCTTAATCCCTTAATATTATTCGAAGTTTTACTTATGAGAAAATACTGGTAGTTTTCTTTCTTTTTTGCTTGTGTTATTCCCTGACCACTCACCACCCTGATCTACTAAAGGTTTTTTGTTACCACTAAAATCAAAGAGAAAATTATACTTCATTTTAACGTTTCACGACGAACAGTATGTCGTGTAGTTTCAGATGAAAGAAGTAGTTAAATTCTCACCAATACTTTAGTACTACAGGGTTGGTATGAGTCAAGGAATTTTCCAGGAGAGTTACCATTATTATTATTATTATATACTAGCAGGGGAGACCGAGCTTAGCTCGGTCAAAATTAACTTTGTGTTCAACTCGATATAGTATTTTCACTGTATCATTAACTCTGTATTATTACTGTAAAACATGTTTATAATAGTATTATTTAGAAAAACAATCAATAAGAAAACTATGTTTTTATGCGCATATTTATAAATTTTATTTTATTTTAAATTTTACAACGAAAGGACATCGATCTAAATCACTTTTTTAGCTCGACTCTGATTGGTTTAACCATGCATCTCGAATCCTCTTAAGAATGTATAAAAAAATTCTTTACATTCTGAAAGACAATATATTTTGCTAGATATAGCCAAATTTGGAGGCATTCTTTCATTTGGCTCCAAATACGTGTTTTGGTTTTCGTAATTTTTATAATCGATTTTTTGGCCATATGTCGCCAATATTTTGTCAAATATCACCAAGTTATTGGCTTTTGCCATATTCTCGTGACCCTGACCCGTATTACCCAAAATGAGCCACTAATCAAATTTGATCAAGCATGTGACATAGCTCAATCGTTTTCAGGTAATCAAAAACAGTAGAATATAAAATTGAATCAAAATCGTTCAAGCCATTTTTTAGGTAAAATTAGCTTGGCAGCATTCAGCAATGAAGCGAAATAACCCACTAATATAATTTTGTTTAACATGCGACTCAGCCCAATAGTCTTCTCGTGACAAAAAACGTTTTGTTTCAAAATTTAGGTAAAATTGATTGAGTCGTTATTGTATATAATTAGAATGACCCTAGCTCATTAAGACCCAAAATGACCCACCAATAGAATTTTCGCGAGCATGTGTCCAAGCCAAATGGTTTTCTCTTGCTCAAAAACGATATAATACAAAGTATAGTCAAAATGGTGTGTACCATTTTCTATATAAAATTAGCATGACCCATCATGACCAACAAATGACCCTTATAATCGAAATCTCTTAAACGTGTGGCCTAGCTCTTTAGTTTTAGCATGCCGAAAAACATTAGATACAAAATTTAGATAAAATTGATTGAGCTGTTTTTTAGATATAGTTGGTTTGACCCTGACCCCTTATAATCCAAAATGACCCATTGATCGAATTTTCACAAAAATCTGTCCTAACCCAATGATTTTCTTGTGACCGAAAACGATAAAATACAAAATTTAATCAAAATTGCGCGAAACGTTGTCAAGATAAAATTAGAATGACCCAAAAGTGGCCCACCAATCGAAATTTCTCGAACATGTGACCTACCCCAATGATTTTCTCATGCCAAAAATATGTTGTATACAAAATTTCGTTAAAATCGACCCACCCATTCTTTAGATATAGTTGAGCTTGACCCATTAAGACCCACAAATGACCCTTATAATCGAAAGCTCTCGAATATGTGACTTAGTCCATTAGTTTTCTCGTTTCTAAAAATTGTTACACGCAGAATTTCGTTAAAATTGATGCTGCCGTTCTTTAATTATACATAGCTTGACCCAGACCCTTTATGATCCAAAATGACCCATTAATCGAAATTTTTCGAACATGTAACCTAGTCCAATGATTTTATCGTGCCAAAAAAATGTTGCATACAAAATTTCATTAAAATCGATCCACCTGTTCTTTAGATATAGTTTGACCATGACCCATTATGACCCATCATGACCCACAAATGACCCTCATAGTCGAAATCTCTCAAACATGTGATTTAGCCCATTAGTTTTCTCATGTCAAAAAACTGTCACATACAAAATTTCGTTATAATCCATCCCGCCATTCTTTAAATATAAATAGCTTGACCTGGACTCTTAATGACCTAAAATGACCCATTAATCGAAATTTTTCGAACATGTAACCTAGTCCAATGATTTTATCGTGCCAAAAAAAATGTTGCATACAAAATTTCGTTAAAATTCGATCCACCTGTTTTTTAGATATAGGTTGACCATGACCCATTATGACCCACAAATGACCCTCATAGTCGAAATCTCTCAAACATGTGATTTAGCCCATTAGTTTTCTCAAGTCAAAAACCTGTTACATACAAAATTTCGTTATAATCCATCACGCCGTTCTTTAAATATAAATAGCTTGACCCAGACTCTTAATGACCCAATATGACCCATTGAAATTTTTTCTCGAACATGTAACCTAGCCCAATATTTTTCTCGTGCACGAAAACCATAGAATGCAATTTTTAGTCAAAATTGCGTGAGAAAATCGCTAGATAAAAATAGCATGACCCACAATGACCCCAAGAATGACCCACTTACCGAATTTTCTCGAACATGTTACCTAACCCAATGGTCTTCTTGTAATCCAAAACGATACAATATAAAATTTGGTCAAAATCGTTAGAGCCGTTTTTTAGATAAAAATGGCTTGACCCATAATGACCCCAAAATGACCCACTAATCGAAATTTTTCGAACATGTGACCCAGCCCAATAGTTTTCTCGTGCCAAAAAACGATTGGATACAAAATTGCCTTAAAATCCATCCAGCCGTTCTCTAGATATAAATAGCTTGATCCTGACCCATTGTGACCCAAAATGACCCAGTAATCGAATTTTCCCGAACATGGGACCTAGCCCAATGGTCTTCTCGTGCCCGAAAATGGTAAAATCCAAATTTTTGCGAAAATCGTTAGAGCCGTTTTTGAGATAAAATTTACCCACACACACACACACAATTTTTGCTCGCATTATAGTATAAGATATATATGAAAAAATCTAAATTAAACGGGCAGATTAAATTAACGGGCTAAAAAATACTGATTCCGAAAAAGTTTCCAATCTGCAAAATTCGAGGAGGCATACGAACCCTGCACTCGTAGTGCTCTAGGTCCAAGAACTTCATACAATAGGATGGCTACAGCTCAAGGAAAAACACACACGAAAAAAGATAACAATCATCAGTATTTTCTTATAGAGTTATTCGATTTTTTAACCGCCATAATATATTGGGTTGATCGGAGAGTCGTGTCGTGTCGGGAAAATCAATTATTACCTGAAGATTCTGCCCGTTAATTTCAGATATCTAATGTGTAATAACTAACAGGAAAAGATTTCCATTACGAATTGATTTCCCCGAAAAAGAAACGATTCATTATTATAGATTGGGGAAGAACACAGTTTTTTTTTTAAAGTGCTTTCTGTTACTTCCTAATCCTCTGTTTGCTTCTATCAACGTAATGTTTCGGAGTTTGCATGCAAATTCCATCAATATTCTCAATAATTACGCATCCAGACTGATCACCATCGACTGGAAGTAAATGAACCATAACGATTCTCATAAACGTTCCTGAGATCCCAGCGCTAGTTCATTAATTCAGTATCTTCTCTCACAGAAAAATTCTACATAATTATCGCACTATTAAATAAGGAGAATTTTTCTATAAGAAGATAGTGGCGTTCCTTCCCCCCTTTTTACTGTGTTTTCTCTGAGCTATAGACACTCTGTACAGTTATTGGGAACTAAAACGGTCTATAGAGGCGCTGCTCGCAGCCTTCGCTACAATATAATTGTCCCTTTAATTTCTCTTTAAAAGTCCCATTGAAACAATTCTTTCTTGTAAATGCGTTTAAAAGTTTTAGATATTGAAATTCGTATAATTTTCACTTCTTCATATAAGACAGAACACAAATATCACAGGAAATCTGAAATTGTGCAAAAGAATAATTATTCTGAACAAATTTAAAATGCATATAATGCAATGCGCGTTCACGGCACTATTCTGAAGCGAGAAATTACATTTTTTCTCCACCAGTTGGCGTATTCGAGTGCTTGAATTGCCAATACTTGATATGACAAATATTTTATTAAAATGGATTCTTTCTCCGGTCCCTTGAAGTTTCTTTTTAGTCGGTTTTAAATACAAAATAAACACAATTGAAAAAAAAAAAAAAAAAAAAAAAAAAGTAAGAAATCACGTTTTGGAGAGATTTTTGATTGTCCAGTTATTGTTGTGTTGCATTCCTTCCATATAGACCTTACACAATTTTATAGGTTTAAAAAAGGATTCCATTACATATAATTTCCTTTCTTATAATTTTATTAAGCAAAGTACAATAGAGCCTGTAGAAACCTAATTTCTAAGGAAAGGTAAAATATTGTGTCTTAGACAGGCAGATTTGTAAGGTATTCCTTTGCGCGAAAAAAAAAAAAATCCGTTACAAACAGATTCTTTTTTTTTTTTTCTTTAAATTTTACTCTGTTATGTTCCAGTCGATGCAGATTGACAAACAGAATAATGCGAACAGAAATTTAAAAGAATTTGTGAATCTTGAAAAAATTGGATTTTTTTGTGGTACCACGCAGCGATAGGAGATATGGCAACTTTATTTAGAACATAATTTTTAGCCTTATCTAATTTCATATTTTCGACGATTTAACTCTTATCTCATGCAAGATTTTTATTCATGGTTCACCACTAGATTGTAATTATAATCAATGTATATTAGCATGGCCATCACAATGAGTATCTTTATGTTTTATTAGCACCACTATATTTTAAAAATAAATTTCATAATATATCTTTCTTACACATATCGTTAACGTACAAGTGAAAATGGTGCTTAAAATAAAGTGGTGCCTATCAAATAAAATTCATGAAAAATATACTGTTCCGAAACGGGTTAATCATTTTTTTACCTCCACGTGTCATTCAAGTGATACGACTAACAAGAACAGTCTCAATACGGGCATACTCCGAAAAATCTGTAAAAAATTACAGAATGTTCTTCTCGTGGGGATATATACATTTATAAAAAAAATTTCGGCGGAACCTCGATACAACATCCGTAAAAAATTAATGAAAATTTTGTTAATTGGCAATTTTTCTTAGGTTGGCAATGGAATACAATTTCAAAAAATACTTTTCTTTATGTCAAGTACAGTTTAAAGAAAAAAAATTCCTTATTTAACTTGTTTAAATAAATTTCATTTAAATAACTTTAGTTTTGTTAGTTTAGTTTGCTTGAACTATAGTTTTGTCATATCGATGTCTATGTGTATTTATAATGAAATTTAACCATAAAAAATTACAATTTAAAACGAAATTTAAATTAATTAAAATTATATAAAGCTCAAAATTAAGTCAAATTGAACATTGGCGATTTAATTTTGTTGCTATGAAAACGACTTTGGCTTTTATTTTTGAACACGCTTAAATGAATTTTAAAAAAATTCCAGTATGAAATTTTTTTACATATGAAAATATTTTTTCAGTAATCTATACATATAATAAAACAGTAGGACCCGGTGTGTCTGTACATTGAAGATAATTGACAAAAATGGAGTCAGGGCGATAAAAGAAAACCAATGAAACACAAAAAATTTTTTTTTGAATTTTTTGTCTGTCTGTCTGTTTGTCTGTCTGTCTGTTTGTTCGAGGTTATCTTCGTAACTACTGAATGGATTTTTATGCGGTTTTCACTAATGAAGAATGCACACTCCCGGGCAGTGTATAGGCTTTGTTTCATCAAAATCGGACAACAGACAAAAAAGTAACAAAAAGAAACAAAAGAAACTATTAGGTGCGCTGCTCACGTTTTTTAGTACATAACGTTTTTTAGTACATATAAAATCCAATAGATGTCACTGTGCGATTTTAAAACGCGCTATCGTTATGTTTTCGCCAGTCTACTTAAGTATGAGAAAGTTTCAAGCTGGCTGTCGTTCCATGTGGTTTAGTCGGTAGAACGTCAGTGCGCCATACTGATGGCCCGGGTTCGATTCCCAGCATGGAATTTTTTTTCACTATGTTGGCATTAACGCCTATAAGCAATTAAAAGAATTTGAAATATTGTATTCAAGGCGAATTTTCTCTCTGGGAAAATTTCCTTGCATTAATATGTCAGTGTAATTTTTTTTTCGATTTAATTTTTTTTTTCGAAACTTTGTTTTTCTTAAAAAATTACAGTAAATATTTGATATTTCCCAACGTTTTTTGAATGATCGACTTGCTTTTTTTTTTTTTTTAATGTATGTCTGAACCTTATCTAACTACTTCTTCAAGATTTCTTTAGATAAACCGACCAGCGTAGCGGGCGAAGGCCGCTAGTAAATTAAATAAACGCAGAAACACGCAATATATCTATATCTATCTATCTATCTATCTATCTATCTATCTATATATATATATATATGTAATACAATATATATATATGCTTGCATTAAGCTGTCGCATTTTAAGATTAAATTTATTAAATTCGATTTACACGCATTGCAAAAATCCATTAACTAACAATTTTCAGTTGCATTAAAATCGTTTGTTTTTGGCGAGGAAAATTGCTGCACGCCAAATTGTGTGACGCTTTCGTCTTTCACGCCAAACATTCGAAAGTATTTTTTTTTCCTCCGATGCTATTTCTTTCAGACAAGCTAAAAAATGTCGTGTCGTCAGCCCTGAATTTTCTACTCAACCGATTTTGATAATTATTTTTTTAAATGAAAGCTATTTATTTGTAGTTGTGCTCATTTTAGCTATTTTTAATTTATTTGCATTGTTATATTTTATTTTTAATTTTAAATGCTTTTTACGATAATTCTTAAATATGGTGGCAACTCAGTTTAGCTTTTCTCTCGATAATAAAAATTTATTTTCCATTATCACTTTCCATGAGTTAGAAGCTTTATTTTATCAGTGAACATGTCCTTGCATTTAAAAGAAAAAAGTCAATTGTTTTCGTAAAATTTAACCACAATAAAATGATTGCGAATAATTATGCACTAATTGAGGTAAAAAATATATTTACTGAGAAATAATACTAATAATGTAAGTAAAATAACAGAAAATAATTTATGATAAAAATTAACGTCTAAAGAACAATTTCAAATGAGGAAAATGATATCATTCAGCAACCAGATAAATGGGAATTACAATATTATTACGGATGCCTTTTTCATATTACTAATAACAGTAATTTCTAAAAAACATTTGAAGAGAAAATGACGTCACTATTTAAAACATCGCATTTTTTACTCATAATGATATTACATTTCAATATTTCTTTTCATGGACACTGAGATTGAGATTTTACTTTCAGATGACTTCAATTAGTGAAAATAATGTCACAATAAAAATGAAATTATTATTTTTTTTTTTAAATAAAACTATTTTTTTGTGTGTGTATATAAAATAAAATTTCTGGATTTCGCCGGCACTCGAATTACAATTTTAACTGAAGATGTGCGAATATTTGCATGCAAAATTGTAACTGGCAAACTTGACATTAAGTTTGGATATATATTTATTATATATTGATTCAATAAGGTAATTACTTTTGCTTTTTTTTAAAACCAAATCGATCGGGTCTTTTAAATATTTCATTCGTCGAATTCGATGGGATTCCACTCGTTTTATTGTTAAAATGCATTTCCTTTTTCTCAGCGTCTATAAAAAAGCGTTTAAATTAAAGAAAAAATCCGTTTTTGATTAATCTAGTCAATGAAGAAGTAGCACGTCAAATTGTATCTCTTTATTATTCCGCTATTCCAATGACTCAGAGAGAAATTGCTAATCAATTGGGTATTTCACACCGTTCTGTTTGCTATTATATTGATAAACACAAGAAAAATGAAGTTAGTTCATTGCATTCTAAACGGGGTCGTCCTTCTAAAAGACCCTGCCGATTTTTTTTTTCTAATCGGAGGCGAAACTGAATCCTTCAATGGCAGAATCTACATTCAACTTTTTTTTTTTTTTTTTTTTTTTTTTTTTTTTACAGACTAACTATTGTAATTCCTCCGCTTAATTTAACCGATCCTTTATTACATGCATGAGTAATTTAATTAGTATTTTTTTTTCAAAATATCCTGAGTATGCCCAATTTGGAGATCTTCCTTTTAAGCATCGATGTCACGTGAGAAGTGACGGAGGATCTATAAGGGTTAATAAGGCAAAAATTACAATATGAAATAACTGACACCGAAAAATGAAGAAAAGCGCAGAAGCGCTCGTCGCAAAAGGGTTAATTTCAAAATTTCGACAATTACATAAGGCAAAAATTTATTATTAAAAGTTTTAGTGATAAGAAAAAAACGTAAAAGTTCGCAGTTATGCACATGTAACTTCAGTAATGGCGTGCAAGTGTTAAGTGTAATTTAGAATGAATTTCATGAGAATAGAAGCTTACCTGAGATAATTCGAACCGTGTGTTTAAAGAACTTGTGACTGACTTCAGCATACTACTGATTGCGAAGAAGGATTTGCCATACCTGCAATTAAAAAAAAAAAAATAACAATTATTTAATAAAAAGATATTTAAAAACATTAAATAAAAGAGGAATATTATTTACAAACGATAATCAAATTTCCTTTTTACGGCGTCAATTACGCGATATTTACACACCCACTTACTTTAAAACAAAACAATAAAATTGCCATTTCTTCTTCTTATTATTATTATTTTTAACATGATATGCACATATGCGCCTCTAATACGATATTTTTCATTCCATACATTCCATACATTCATTCCCATTCACGATTTATTTACAAATAGTAATTATACTTTAAATTTTTCAACCAATCAGAAGCCCATTTCTTCTCTACTTCCCTGGGATTGGCAAAAATGCCTCCCATTTAAGCTTTCCGAGAGGAATTTATTCATTAACTTTAAACATAACTTAGGAATAATAAAAGAAACAGTATCATTGCAAACAAATCCTTTACGCGTGCACAGGGTCTGTTAGCGGAATAGGCCCGTGAAACCTGTGCTTACTCGCTGAAATACAAAAGGGCCCCTAATTTTACTAATGTTTAGAAAAAAAAATCAATTTGGGTAAAAAAAAAATGCATTTTTTCTTATATATATATATTTAACCATGTGGCAGTTTGTAATTCAGAAAATTTATTTTGAAATTCAAATATTTTTAACTGTAGTTTCATATTTGTTATTTACAAAATTAATTGATTATGTACATACATATAATAAAATACTTTTTCATATATATATATATATCGGCATTTAGTTTTTGTTTAATATTAAAAGCATTATTTCTTTGAATATTTGATGGCAAAATTTCAATTATTTAGGTATACGAAAAATGGATTTATTAAATAAAAAAAGCAGTTTTTAGAGTAAAAGGGACCTCCTGTGCGACAGCTGGTTTCCCCTATTTGTAAGTGTTAAGCGGGACTTACACGTATATATTTCAATGGACTTCCTTATAGTGAACTTACGATAAAAATTTGATGCAAAGCTCAATTTGCTTTCATTAACTTTTAACTAATATGACAGAAATTGTAACGTAACTAGTGTGAAGCGATCTGTGAGACTGCGAAATTGTAAGATGAATAAAAGGCATGATTAAATCATAGGATGATGTTTTTGTACTAAATGTTTTATACAAGACTATTATGATTGACATTTACCTATTTAAAAGTGTCTGGTGATAGTACTAAAGTTCCAAACGAAACAAAACTTCGGTAGTATTTGTAGTTAAACTGAAAATTACAAGTTAAACTATGAAAAATGAAAAAAGCAATGGTATGCGAGATGCAGGGAGGCGGAATTGATGGCAAAAATCTCCGACTCCGGCACCGGAAATTTTAACGTTTTCGACTCCGACTTCGGAATCCTAACGTCTTCGACTCCAAATCCGGGCTGACATATGCTGTGTTGTTGTTTATTAAAATTATGTGGGAATGAACGCAAGAAATATAATGCGAAAATTTAATTTTTTTCGGTATCTATTTCGTCTTTAGAGCTTTGAAAGAAAAAATGGGAAACAAAAATCCGTTTTATTTATTTTTCAATTTCACATCCTACAAACCAAAAAAATCCAACTATCGAAACCTAAAGGAGAAAACAGAAACTTTACTATTTCGGAACCATGGACTTGAAACAGTTAAATCTTTATAATTTTGATATTAATTCATGTACTCCAGAACACAAAAATTTCAATGAAAAAGAAAAAACAAATGTAAAGATGAAAATTTTACTAGTTCGGAAATAATTCGGGATTTGCGAGTTTTTAATTAAAAACAGCGAGTTTTTAATTAAAAACCACATCTAGTGTGGTCGCCGGACTGTATATCGGGAATCTTTAGCTTGAGTAGCCCGACATAATCCAAAAATAAGAATAGCAATTACTTTATAGATTTGAAATTACACATAATTGCTTTAATTTCATTTCAAACTGTCTAACAAAAAAAGCCGGAGTCGGAGTCGGCTTGTTTTATAGTAACTCTGACTCTGACTTCGACTCTTTTGATCAAAATCGGACCCGACTTAGACTCTGATTTCGTACCCCATTTAAGACCGGTAACATTAGTTAAAGGTTAAACAAGAAAAAGAAGCAGTTAAAAAAATAAATATTTAAGTTATTAATAAATAAAGAATAGTATAGGAAGAGAAAACATTACCTTTGGAATATTACGTCCCATTTATCTCGTATGTAGTTAAACGTAAGATCTCGACCATACAGTTTCGCTCCGACTGAACGGAACACAGAGCTGCCGTCTTGCCTTCTAATTCCAGAATCAGGTGTAAGACTCCAGTTTAGATACCTGCAACAAAATGAATTAAAATCAGAGGCGTCACGATGGGGGGTTATGAGGGAAAGGAGCCTCCCCTTCCAATGTATGTGAATTTGGGAAATTTGAGCTTAAAGTTGAGAAATCCTAGATTTTTAAAACACTTTTTTTCCCTTCTTTTTTAAATAAAATACTAAAAATTTTTTTTTATTGTTTTGCTGATTATTTTTTTTGAGTTCTGTAACAGTAAACCAGTTAATTTTTCAACAGAAGCACAAAAACCAGCCAGACTTCATTTGTCATTATTTTTCCATGTGCTACGAAAATAACATACATCTATTAGACCTGAATTTCCGTACTGTTGTTTATCAACAGCGTCTCTAGTCTATTTTTTCCAAAGCTTTGATCCTTTTTCAAAAATCTCAAAATAAAGGAGGCTATTTTCATATGAAGTACTATTATGACTCATACACACAATAAAATACAAAAACTTTCATTAAATGAACTAATAATTATGATTTTTATGAGTTTAATTTCAGTATTATTCTTTGATGTTTTTTCTTTTTACGTGTAACTATCATTACCATTAAACATACATTGCACATAAGATTTAGTTGAAAAATAGAGCAATTTGTATGAAGTTGGGTATTTTTTGAATTATACGTTGGGAAATTTAAAATAAACAATTCTCTATTAAAACTTAAAATACTGGTATTTAAATTCAAAGATTTTCTGCGATGCAGTACAAATGCGTGCCGTTCTTCACGATGAGATTATGTTATATGAAATCTATAAGATCGGAAATATAGCTTTATTTAATAAATTTTAATATACTCCAATTACAGAATTATGTAAGAAAATCACCTAAAATCATTAAACTAAGCTAACAGATGCTAAAAGTGATAAAAAATTAATTTTATTTCAATTAATCTGGGCTTTAGGTTTGTTTATATTATGAAATATTGTATTTATTTTTTTAATACGATGTTAATCACACGGCATTAATTTAAAAAATATACTACAATTACATTTTTTTTTTAAGATATGAAATTTTTATTATTTTTTTAGATATGGAATCAGTCCCCGGGTCTACCTAATTTTAATTCCAAACTTGCAAACCTAACCAATAATATTTTAATATAATTTTGTTTTTACAATGAAAGCTTATATTAAGGAATTCGTAATTTCTAAAAAAGTCGTTTGTAAATTCCGGTGTTAGTCGATATTTTCTCATTTTACTAACAGAATTTGCCCGTGCCATAAATAGTTAGTGTTTGTATGGTTTTTAAACTTTGCAACAATTTATACACCATTTAGTAAAATTGTAATTTTTATATTCACGTTTATTTATAATTGATTATGTACCATTTCCTTCTCATGAGCATCGATTTCTTACCTTGCAAGAAGCCAAGGCTCTTTCACGCAAGTCAACGAGTACATAAACATGTTTTTCTCAGAGGCAATCTGCGCTACTTTATATCTCTCCCATAAGAAGTTCCACACATCTTCGCCGCCTTGCTGTACCGCCGTGCAGAACACCACGCTTCGGAGGTTAGGAGAAATGCTGAAAAAGAAATACAATCAAAATTAAAACAAGGTGTTTTCAATTTTATCTACAAAACATGATATATATCTGGTGCCATAATCAATTGAGATTAGGGGGGAGGGATCAGAAACTCTTAGCAACTTTTTGATCTCCTATATTTCATATTTTTTAAATAATAAATGCCATCCTTATTATACTTTTGAATTTTTTCTCTTCGTAATCGAAGGTTTTATGATAGGAGGCCTTCACTCTATTACAATGTCTAAAAATATATAGATGTGAAAATTGCGTATACCAGTATTGATTTAGAATGTATATAAAAATCTACATCTTCATAAGTGGCGCAGCCATCGAATTTATTGCTTGAAAATGTAAAAACTAAGCATTAGTTATAGCATCTAGAAATATGTGATGCGAAATGCATTTAAAATATCAGGTCATTAAGTATTGAACGTCTAATTTGAAAATGAGTTTTTATTTAAAAATTCTAATTCTCACTAGAAAGTTTTAATGGTTATTTTTAATTTATAAAATGATAGATCCTCAAGCAAGATATGTAGTTTATTTTTGTTGCCAAAGTAGGTGATATATTACAAGTATCGCTAAGTTTGGAGTGAGCTTGACGCTGACGAATATGACTAAATAATAGAAGAATATGACAGTTGAAACAATGATTAAAAAAGGAAAAAAAATCGAGAAACTAGGTTAGATAAAGCTTATAAATTAAGCTCGTTTACAGAGAGGCACTTATTTTTAATTTTTTGTCTTCTTTCAAAATATCAGACATCCTAGAATTTCAAACTGCTCTTAGACACTTTTAAAGATAGAAACGAAACAGTGACATAAAGACTCCAGAATTTTTTGCATCATAATCGAATACTGGAGGGAAACAATTTTCATGATTTCTATTTCTCTATATAGATGTTTGAATATATATATGTTTGAATCTGAAATCTTTAATCTGAAATCTTTAAGTGGCCACTATTTTAAAACAAGATGACGAATGGAGCTTTCCATCGAAATCGGTCGAAACCTTGGTAATTCTTGTACACATGTTTAATCACTTCCAAATCGGTTCATAATACGAATATTATAGCATGCCCCCCCCTCCCCCCACACACAAAATATCACATGTATAAATCAACATTTGAACTGAAGGTGGTTAGAAAGTCATGATCGGTGAAAAATATAACAAATTTTCGGGAACTGTTTTCGTCCTGATTGCTGCAATAGATAGCTACTTACTTTTTATAATGAAAGCTACCTAAAATTAACCAATTAAGAAAAAAATTATTAAAACTGAAATTAGTACGATTACAAGGGGCATTTATTAATCTAAGAATGTATTTTAATAGCGTAACATAAATAAAGAATACGACGTGAAAGTTTGATAAATATGAGCTGTTCTATGTATAGGATGATGGTAAAATATGTTTTATATATACTGATATTATACAGAAATAACCTTTTTTTGTTTTTAGCTGGTGTGGAGGGAGGGGGGGGGGTAATCTCTGAAACTACCGAACCGATTCCTGAAGCAAGGGTAGCAAATTGATTCTGACAGTCCTCATTCCAACATTAGCTATATTTTACGCTGTGCCACTACAACCAGAAAGAGCTGAAAGCCGTTAGCAAGTTTCTAGTCAAGCTTCTAGGCCGATTACAAGCTTCTAACCGTGAAACTTGTAACAGGGCATGATGTGCATGTTTTTAATAGATGCGTGTTAAAAACAAAAAACGTTCTAAAAAATTCAAAACTTCAAATAAAAATTAAAGTGAGCATGAAAATCTCAAACTATATTCTAAATTATCATTTACATAGAATTAGTTTTATCTTTTCATCCATTTAATTCTCAGTTTCTTCTAATGCACTGAAATAATCAAGATCAGTAAAATTATGGCTTAATTACTAATTTTTTTAACTGTCCGTATCAGTATAATTTCGTCTAATAAAAACAGACACACAAATACCACCAGCGGCGTGCAAAGAGAAAACTGCGCCCGGGGCAAAGTTTCAATTTCGCTCCTCCCCTACCTTTTTTTTGTGACAGGTTTCACAAAAAATTGAAAAGTATATGGAAACGGAAATGAATTCTATTGAATGCATATTTCGCGTTTACTTTACAACTTTAAAATATTAAATTTTAACATAACTAAAATTAACTATATAATATAAGATAAAATTTCACTTATATTTTGACAAAGAGTATTTAGAAAACAGATATGTAATAATTGTATCTACAGTACAGTATAACAGTTTGTAACCCCTTTTGGTTTCCAAAAAAGAAGTCATATGGCTCTTTTGAGAATGTGTGTTTTTGTCACAAAAAAACTTCCCAATATGTACATATATACATACATGTATTTTTTTACAAGAAAAGAAGAAACAAACCAGGTTGGTAGTAAAATTTGGCGCCCCCTCCCTTTCTGCCCCCGGGGCGATTGCCTCCTTCGCCCCTCGCTTCGCGCGGTCCTGAATATTACTTGGTATATTTTAATGTTATGCGAGCAAAGCCACATGTTCTTGCCAGTAGTAAAATAAAGCATTAAATTTTCATTTTTTTTTATCCAAAGATTTGAAATGGTAACACTACATGGAATTTTTAATTATAATTAAACCGTAGGTACTGTCTAACAGACCGCACTACTTTTGCTCTGCACCCATGCAATCCATACTAGTGCAACGTTTTGGATTCCATAACTTCACCGCGTATAATTTTGTTGGCAATAGAGTGACAAGGAAACATAACACATGATGCCTATGCAAAATTTAACGAGGCACCGAACTTTGATATTTTTCATCTTTATTTTATTTTGTTAATGAAAAATGCAAATTAATGAAAGTATGTTTTTAAAAAACACAGATATTTCGAAATTTGGTTTGTACGAATTTGCACCATTATGATCTTGACGTGTTAAATGTAATAGAAATTTTCAACATACGTATTGCATTCTCGATAAAAAGTAGATGCCATATGTAAGAGTTCCACTGGTCTCCCTTTCGAACAGCATTATTTCAAATAAGAAATTTTAGTAGTATATTTGTATTTCAAATGTTATAGAAACCGATTATGAATATTCTTGTTTGGAAAAAAATGGTATTCAAGAAATGAACTAATGTGAGCCTAGAATAACTACAATTTGTTAACACGTTCGCTGCTGCTCGCGCGGAAGCGCGTGATATAGCGCCAACGTTAAGGGACCACTTACGCGCCAGGGCGTTTTCTGGGGTGATGTCCAGCAGGGAAAATCTTTCACTGATTCTTTGTTATAAAAAGTAAATCGGCTTCTGGGAAAAAGCCACTTCTACAGTGCGGCATTAACTATCATCACATCTTCATGTAAGCGGCAGCGAACGTGTTAAAAAGCATAATGTAATGTATATGTAAGATGAGAAATAAAAAAAATAGAAGTTTTACTAACATCTCTACGTTATCAGGGTCTTCTTTCCACTGTCTAAATTTCTCCTGAGCAGTTGTTACACAATCTTCATGACCATATCTACACAACCAGCCTAAAGTGCTAGCTCTCATGTATCTAAAATAAAAGAATAAATAAAAAAAAAATGAATCAGTTTATATAATTCAAATGGTATTTACAATTTTAAATAATACAAATGTACATAAATGCATATTCCGGATGCACAGAAAAAAACATACACGGTATCGTAAAGTTGGCAGACTGCGTTTAACACTTCATATCTTGATGGTACTTTTATGTACCATTGAAGAAAACTCATTTAATTCGGATATAAAAAAAAATAGATTGTACTTTTTATGAAAAATAATTTGCTCATATTTAGAAAGCACAGCGAAACAATCGAAATTAAATACAGTAAAACCCCGATCTATCGTTTCCGCACCCATCGTTTTCCCCCATTGATCGTTTTATTTCTACGGTCCCAGCACAAACTACAGTCGAACCTCGTTAATACGCGAATCAAGGGTCCAATCAAAAATCGCGTATTAAACGGGTTCGCGTATTAACCGAAGGTCGCGAATTTTCATCCAGTGGTCTATCTAATAACAATCTATGCGAAAAAAACACATTTTTTGTCGACATAAAATGACATTAATATTGTTGATAAAAATAAAAAGTCAATAAAAAAACTTACTGAAGTCAATAATGTCATAAAAATTACTTTTTGGAAAAGTACCTGCCAATTTTTGCCTGTATGACATGCAGTCGCACCATCACCATGATGTTTTCCATCTTATTTAGGTAGTGGTAAAGTTCGCTTGTGGAGGGTGCTTCGTCCAGTCATGACGCATATTGTCTAAAGAAATTGAATGCTTCTGTAAGTTTGGAGAATGGGGATGGGGCCGGAAGCGCAGGTTCATCATCTTCTTCCTCCTCATCCTGTTTGTTAGTTGCAGTTACATCGTCGATGATATCATCCAGATTTCTAAGTTCGGCGGTAACTACATCTTTGTCTATAATAATGAACGTGTCTAAATCGATAAAATTTCCCCCTACAACTTCTTGTGCGGCCAGCCAATCTTCTTCAACATTAGAATACGAGGTTGGTTCTATGTAAATGATGCCTTTGCTACTTCTGAAACCCGCTTTATGAAAGCATTTTGCAATTGTTGTTGGTGTGACACTCTCCCATGCTGCAATAAGCATGTGCATAGCGTCGATGACTACAATTGGACGAAACTCGTAGCAAGAACGATTGCTGCCGTGTTCTTTTTGGTGAAGGTATCGCCGTGCGACGCGAATTTTGTAACTTATTTTGGCGCTGTTAATTATTCCTTAGTCCATTGTTTGGGTGAACGCTAGTCGAATTTGGAGGTAGAAATTCTACTTGGACATTATTCAGATCTTTGTTATCTTTTGGATGAGCAGGGTAATTGTCCCCAAGCAATAACACATGGCGCAATTCTTTTCTCATACGCCGATCCAAATTACGAAGCCATTTTGTAAAAATGTTGTCCGTGATCTATGCTCTACTCTGGCTTTCGTACAGGCAGGGGAAATTCTTGATATTTTTAAAACATCGCGGATTGCGTGATTTTTTTAAGACCAGCAGCTTTAATTTATCAGATACATCACAATTGGCACCGAGCAGAACAGTAAGGCGCTCTTTGCTCAATTTACCTCCATGACATGTTTCTCCTTTCATGGCCATTGTTTTATTGGGTGTCAGTTTGTAAAAAAGCCCACATTCGTACGTGTTGTAAATATTTCGACTTGAGTAGTTTTTTACAAGCTGCGGAAGCACATTAATTTTCCAACAGTGAAAAACTTCAATGTTAACTCTAGGTGACTCACCGCACACTTGCTTGAATTTTATGACGCACCGAGTTTTAAATCGATCCAGCCATCCATTTGAGGCATTGAAATCTAGCAATCCCATTTTTGCTGCGATTTCAAAAGTTTTTTTTTTTTTTTTTTTTTTTTTTTTTGTATTAACAAGTTATTTATTGGGATATTCGTAGAGTGCACTTGAACAAATCACTCGTGAAAGGTCTTTTCCTTGTCCTTAAATTGGAGGTTTTTCTTTTCTTTTTTTTTTGTTCCTCCAACCACAGCTTGGTTGACGATGGCATTCCTTTTCTTTAATAATGTCCTTAAAGTTGACTCAGGTATGTCTTTTTCTTTGGCGAACGCAGACTTATTTGAGACAGCTTGGGCATCGTATTGATTTATAATTTATAACTTCTCAATGATGGAGTGAGCATTTCGTTTAATATGTTTTGCTCCTTCCTTCATAGTTTAGACTAACTTATAAAAGCATAGATGGATATCGTAAACTAGATAATATTGGGAGCGATAAGTGACTCTCTTCTTTAAAAAATATCACAGCATTGATGAAACAGCGATTAGTAAGACTTACATGATTAATCTGCGATTGTAGAGCATCTTCCATCTATCGGTTCTACCACTCTAATTTAGGGGAGAAAGGGTCACATCATTTCTTAATTATAGGGAAAAGTTTTTTTTTTTTCATTTTTTCTTTTTATAAAAACTAGTGACTCGCGCAGCCCGCGCCCGTGATGAATAAACCTTGCATGAACTAAAAATTTGTATGGTTTTATAAATTAAAATTCCCTTTTTGTCTACATTTATATTTTTTAAATGACCAAAACCACAAGAAAAGTATTGAATTGAAGATACATTCTGCTTTGCGTAATTTGATTTTTTGAGCTTATACGTACAGAAAGTGAGCGAAACCACGACAAAACATTCAGGTTTTTACTGATTTCAAAAAGTTTTGTATCATTTTTTTTAGTTTACTTATTCTTAATTAGCGTCTCATTATAGGTCGAAATGCATAAGTCAAAAATCTCTAAATTCTGTATTTTTAAAAATTTAGAATTTCCATTAAAATTTTACACTATGGTTTTATATACTACACAAATGAAAATGTGTTTTTCAAAGCAGACATAATGTCTTTAACATTTGCACAACGCTAGCTTCGTCTCACTTATGAGATTTCATTGGAAGAGTTTTGATTGAGCAGTTTTGTGCTAGTCTCGGATCGGAGTCTCAACTTGTGATTTTGAGAGAAAAAATGCTCAATTTAATTGAGTCTAAATAATTGAAAATTAGTAAAATAATTATTTAAATAATTGTTGTACAAAGTGATTGGGAAAATACTTCATCTAAAAACTCATCTGTTTAGAACTAAACTCATTCGCGTATTAAACGTAGGTTTTTCTTTCTAGGGGCTGATAAAATTTCGCGTATTAAACGGGTTCGCGTATTAACCATTCGCGTATTAAAGAGGGGATTTTTATATGCGTAAGATAGGAGTATTTCAAGGGACCAAAGAAAATTCGCGCATTAAGCGGTTTCGCGTATTAAGCGGGGCGCGTATTAACGGGGTTTGACTGTATACCTAAATAATGTTAACAAAATCTGCAAGCATCATTCTTCAAAAAGTCGTTTTCCCGCATTCATCGTTGTAAAATTTTTCTCCTCGCCGAAATGAAATTGAAAGTCATATATATGAATCCATATGACATATAAACTGGAATTACTTCTTTTATCCTAAAATAACTCATTTGAGCTATTTGTATTGATGATGGCGACAGTAATGCAGATAAAGAATGATTGTATATAGCAGAGGATGCGATTACGTTCCCATTGATCAAGATGTTACTACATGTAGTATCCTAAACATATGAGAAATGTAAGATAATGCGAAATGTTGATGAAGCAGTGCCCCATTGCTAAGTTTTGTCTGCCAAAAAATGGCATTTGAACTTGTATGAACTTTTGTATGTGCATATGAATTTACAGAAAATATTCAGAAAAATTTTGCATATCTTGAAAATTTATTTTTTTATTTTAAAAAAATATGAACGAAAAGCCAAACAAAATTATTGATTAAAAAAATAAATATAAATTTTACATACTTTCGTTTTATTTCTTTATCCGCATTCATCGTTTTTTCCCCGCAGCCCTGGAAAAACGATGGATTGAGGTTCTACTGTATTGTTTAATATGGTTATTTTCGCAATTCTTTAGGTAGGTGTAGCTTTTCTTCTATTAAAAAATGTTATACGAAACATTCGCAACCACAAAACACTTCTCTATTTCAGATAGGATCACAACACATTTATTTACACTGTTTTTATAAGAAGTCTGAGATTTCCATAAAAGTATTTTCTGTTAATTAATTTAATTATTCTTGTAAATATTTTGCAAAATAGTTTTAACTACCAATTTATTAAAATCAGTTTTAATGAGAAAAAAAAATCTAAAAATCAAATTAATATTGTATATGTTATTCTGGATATCTTCGACATTAACATAAATAATTATTCAGATCAAGCAATTTTTTTATTCAGAATACAGGATATAAAGAATTATAATACAGCAAATAAGCAGTTATTTTTCCAGGTGACTAATGTGTGAGGTCAAGAAATTCTTCATTATATTTTCTTGCTTTAGTTCCAAATATGATTAACATATGTTACTTACTATGCTGCCTAAAATTCTTAGAACACCCAAACTAATATATAAGGATTGATGAAAGTTCATTCAGTTTTTATACTTTATTTTATTTATCTATTGAAACATGATAAATATAGTTTGCGCTTTTAAACTGCAAAGTTGTTTTAAACATTGCTACAGCTTGAGACAATGCAGCGCTATTTATTGGTGATATTTGGAACTAAAACAATGAAGCATAGAGAAAAAAAAATTCTGACTTCACACATTTCTCGCCAGTAAAAGTTTGTTCAATAGCTGTCTGTCAACGTTTGCTTCTCAAATTAATAAAACAACGAGTTTTTTTTTGGACAGCGTGTACATAAAAAAAAAAAAAAATACTTAATCTCAAAATACTATTAGTAATGACTTACAGTTGAAGGATATTTTCGTTACGAGATTCTTCCCATCCTAATGACCTGTACATTGGCTGCAGCAGATCCACTATATATTTCTATATAAAAAAGAAAAAAAAAATATTTGGAATTAGATTAAACATACATATCGTGAATGAACGTCTTTTATTGTAACCACTTTGGACATAAAATATTTAAATATATTTTTTAAGTCAGTAACTTATAGCAAAAGAAATAATGATTATTTTATACAATAAAGCCTGTCTAAATAGAATCGCTTATTGACAGGAAAAAAATTGCATCAAACAGTTTTTCATCTTACTTAGACTGCGTGATTGTCTGGCTTTCTTTCCATCAAGTCCATTATTTTTTTTAATTGAAGCAAATTCCTTTATAGACAAATTTTGTTTTCACAAATTTTGATATACCATATTAATCACTTACATTAAACCCAATACACACACACACAAAAAAAAAAAAAATAAATAAATAAATAAATAAAAAAATAAAATAAAATAAAGTAGAGATCTCTGAATTTTGTGCCCGACAGTTGTTTCACATTATAAATTCTGAAATATATTTTTCTCCTTATTCAATTACAAAGTTAATATTATAATGTAGTAAAACTTTTATAACGGGCAATTTCGAATAGTGGACATTCCTGTTTAGCTGAAAGTTTTTTAATTGCAAACACCTACCTACATGTTTGTATGTGACATGATAAGTGGACTACATGAAAAGTGGACACCTCTAATAGCGTCAAATTCCATGCTTTCGAAGCGTCCGTCGTTCAGAGCATTTACTGTATAAGTATATAGCGGAAATCACATTAAGTATAACATTTTTTTAGGAAAGATCTGTAATTACTAAATACGTAGCACCTATAGTTGTCGTTCAGTACACTGTAAAAAAAAAAATCTGTGAAGGTACTAAACATTTCCTAGGAAACTGGGATTCCAAGAACTTTTCATGAAACGATAACAGGAAAAATTCAGGTAATCGATTCTGAAACTTGAATTTTTGCTGTTACCGTTACAGGAAAAGTTCTTGGAATCCCAGTTTCCTAGAAAAGGTTTAGTACCTTTGCAGATTTTTTTTACAGTGTACGCCTGCCTGTCCAGTCCGCCCTGTGTTTTATAACAACGCAAAAACTATCCAACCGAATCGTTTGAAATTTAAAATATATAATCATTGCATAATTTTGTCGCGTCATTTCAAATTTTATGAAAATCGGATGCATAGTTCAATTACAGGGACGATCGAAAGTATTCCGATACATTACGGTCAATGGGTAAAAATGTTTCAAGTGCATTTTAATGGTGTTACATTCTTCCGAACATAAAAAAATTGATATGCATCTATGAACTATATACTATAATATACATTCTGTATGATGTATGGTGCAAAGAATATTTGTTATTGATTTATAGGACAACAGAAAAGTATTCCGTTACATAATGGTATGGGGAGAACATTGTTTGGTGCGCGTTTTAATTGTATTAAAAATTTTAACATTTTATGAAACTGATATACGTTGCTGAGGAATACTACAAGTTATTTCCTGTATAATATAAAGCAGATAGTATTTACAGGGACAAACAAGAAATTTCGGCTACTTTACTATAGCCGAAATATTATGTACTATTAAACAAAGATCTGAATATTTGTAAGTGCGTTCGTAATTATATAAATATATAGCACCTATAGTCAACATTCAGTCTGTCAGCCCGTCCGTCTGTCTGTCTGCATATAACAGAGCAAAAACTACCGAATAAAGTCGTTTGAGAATTAAAATATATAATTGTTGCATAATTTTGTTGAGTCATTTCAAATTTTATGAAAATTAGACGCATAGTTTAATTACAGAGACAATCAAAAGTATTTCATTATATTACGGTCACACTGTAAAAAAAAATCTGGAAACCTACAAAACTAGTTTTTGTAAAGCTACAGAAATCTGCATGTTTACTAAAATTTTATCTGTAACTGGGTATAATATTTACCACTCGCATAGTACAAATACATAAAATATCTTAGTTTCACCGGTTAGCCAATCAGAAAGGTCTTTAGTGGTGACGTAATGACTATTCACGCAACCACAGAGGCGTGAAATGATGCATCCATTTTGAATCCGGAACTGATAAAAATTTCTAGTTACTGAGTTAGTAATTTTTTATCCTTTATGAGTTGAATTATATTTCCATTCTACTTGATTAATAAGTAAAAATCAAAGACTCAAAAAGGACTATTTGATTTTTAGTTATTAGCAAGCTAATATTCCTATTATTTTCTGTTAATTACATATTTATATTTTGGTCAAATAACTAATCTTAACGTCTGAGTTTATTACAAGTACAAAATTTCAAATGTTTTATGTAATAAATAAAATTCGCCTGCTCCTTTTTCAAGAAATTTTCCTGCTGAAATTTCACTTTCCTTTTTTGCCCTCATTCCCACAATACCAAAATTTAAAGGGTTTAAAACTTTAAATTTTTCTTACTATTTGTTTTTTTATAGTGAATAAAATGCATTAAACATTCATTACATCACATTTATTTCATTATAACTTGATATGAATTTCACCCTTAAAATTTTGCTTCCAAATTTTCTTCACACAGTAACAGTACTCAAAATTTAAAAACTCTTTAAAACTGCCTTATTTAAAATAACATAAAATAAAATACAATCTGTGCTCTATGCGTTATTTTATTGTATAAATTAATTTATTGTATAAATTATCAAGACTTTTCTTCCAATCCAAAAATGTCATTTTCTTGTTCCTCTCCCACCATTTTTTCAACTTAAAGAACACTTAGAATTACACATAGAAAGTCTTTAAAACTCTTTCTTGCCCAGTGGTAGAGGAGGGGGGAAAAGCCAAACTCTCAGTTAGTTAGAGAAAGCTGGAAATTATTTTAATTCATTAGTTTAGGTTTAGGGGAATGAATGTATTAAGTTTTCCAACTCTTGTTAGGTGTGCGTTAAAAAATATGTACAGATTTATAATTGAGAAACACGTTTTTATAATTACAAAAAAATAAACTAAAATATTAAACTCATCAAAAACATTGTCAATGCAAATGTTGTAGAACTTAAAATTCTGAATAAATTGATAACCAATATTTAACATTTTTGTTGAATTTTCACAATTTTACTTCAAAGTATTGCCTAAATCGCTAAACAAGAGCTTGAACTGTTAACAAACGAGGTTATCAGTTTACAGTGCTTGTTATTATTATGTACATGTAATTTTTAGTTATTTGTGCATTACTTAGGATGGATATTTTGAACTGTGGCATAACCTCTTGATTGCGGGTTATAGCCCAGTGGTGGGGTATGAAAGACATACTGAAATCTCATTTAATTGCATGAAATCCGCAAATTGTTTTAATCCCATCGATATAGATTAGAAATTTATGTAGTATGTGTTTTTCCTTTTGCTAGGTGAGCTTTTGCGGCTACGAAAAAATTAGTTTAAAAAGTGCATATTTTCATAATTTTTAGAATATTTCAAAAGTGATTTGTAAATGATGGGAAATATTTTAATATTTCCAGTATGAAATGTGTGTTGCAATTAATATGAGGTACATAGAGTGAACAACAGTGCGCATCTATTAGAATTAAGGAAATTGAAAATAAAGTGAAAGGATGGGAGGAGGGAGGGAGGTAAAGCGAACAAATGAGTGTGCATAAGCCTTTCCCCTAGAAGTTCAAGGTCATTCAGTAGCGCGATTTTAAACTTCCATATCTTGTGTAAAGGACAAAGATCGTTCTAATAAAAGGATTTTCAACTAGTATACAGGAATCTTCATTTAAATTCATAAAAGTTTAAAACCTTAGGAATAAACCATTGAAAAAAAAATTAGTCTTTAAATAAAAAATCTTTCACTTAAACCAATGGTTTAATTAGCGGTGTCAGTTGCGAATTGAAATGTAAAACAGCTATCCTTCATGCACCACTTTCTCAATAACTACTAAATTATAATTCTCAAAATATGCAAAATAAAATCCTAACATAGTTAAAAAAAACATTGTGAAGAACCTCAACTATTTAAAAAATGTACATGTATGTAACAAATGGAGACAGAGCGGATGAATAACTTGATCTCTCCTAGTTCACAACTTTGGATTAGCGATTAAGATAAATTTTTGAAATAGAATTGCGACAAAAATATGTTCATTTTATTGAGAATTTCAAACTCCAAGACATTTGTATTCACAATGGTTTCTATAGAATTATTTATTTTGGAATACTTTTAAGATAATTAAAAAAAATATATATTTTTACTTCATGTACATATTTTCAAACGTTCATCTAGTACGTGGGTAAAAAGTCAAAACATTAATTCTAAGTTTTACATTAATTTCAAGTTTTTCCCTAATTAATTTTAAGTTAAACCTCCACACCACTGCGGTTAAACTTTGAAATAGAATTGTAGCATTAATGTTCAGCATAAATATTAAATGTAAGTGTTCATTTTAGTCGGAATTTTAAGCTTTACAACACCTATATTGACAATGTTTTTGGTAGTTAGTTCTTTTGAGATATTATTATGGTATTAAACTGAACATTTAATATATTTCTAACGCTCCTCTAGTATGAGAAGAAAACTTAATATATTGATTGTAGAACTAAACTGAAGGATTAAACCGATTTCCTATTTTTCCTTAATATAGAATTCTACTAAATAATCATTGGGCTATTAGTACTTTACTTATTTGTAAATTTTTATTAATGTAAATAAGTCATCTAATACTTACCCTTTCTAAAAAGAAAAATAAATCGCTATTTTCTTTGCCCCCTCAATATATAAAGTTTAAAACCTTAAGTCATTCTTTAAAAAAAAATTCCTGGAAAAATCCCGTTGCTTCATTATAAGAATAAATAATAGGTCATATCCATAAAATCCAAATAATCACCATACCCCCCCCCCCTCGCCTTACAAGCATACAAAATTTAGTCTTTCACCCTAATTATTTTTCTTTTTTTCTCGCTTGTTGCAAGTCTTCGATAAGTTATATTATGAATCGTTTGAAATATCCCCCTCCCTTCCTTCAATAAATAAAGAAAATATGGTTATCTTTGTCTCCATTCTTACTCGTTGAATTAAAAATCTTTAAATGTCTATTTTTCTTCTTGCTGCATTTGTTACTTTATTATGATAGAAATTAAACACCTGAAATTTTCCCTAAATCCCTTAAATCAAGATTTTGTTACTTAATAAGAGAGAGTGGGGTGAAATGGGACAGTACATTTTTCTCTTTATATTCCATTAATAAACATTTTATCATTTACGTATTCCATTAAGCAAAAGCATCTCCAATATTCAGTTGAATAAAATAGCTCATTTACATAAGTTTGCAATTGTAATAAAAAGGAAAAGAATATTTCAAGAACCAAAAGTAAATTTGCTTTCAATATTTTTATGCTTTTCTGCATATTAATGACTTCTTTATGTATATATGTAATTGTTTCTCTATTTATAGAACATTATATTATACATCATCCATAATTTAAACTATGTCTGAAAGCAGCATTTATGTCGATCCAAGAAGTTTAACATAGAATACAGGGAGGAATGGGACATACCAGCAAAAGAAGAAATGGGACAATTCCAATTTTTTGCACTCTTTTTTAACCGACTTCAAAGAGGAGGTTATGATTTCGACCTGTATGTATTTGTTGTTCACGCATAACTTTTGCAAATATGAACCGATTTTGATAATTCTTTTTTTGTTTGAAAGCGTATGAGGCCCATGTGGTCCCATTCGAATTTCATAAAAATCTGATAATTAGAACTTTTTTAAAAATAAAAACTTTAAATTTCAAATTCATTTTGAAGCAATCGACCAATTAGAAGTGTTCCTTTTGCATGCTTTTGTGTTACACTTACATAGACATACGATCTTCTCACTGTTAAAACTTTGAAGTTTTTGCTGCATCGTCACTCCACCGCTTTTATGGAATATCTCTATTTTGACCAATGAGAATTCACTATAATACAATGAAGTAATAATTTTCTATAAAAGCGATGGATAGACGATAAAGTAAAAGCAAGGCAACACTAGATACCGGGCTAGCTCATTCTTTTCATGACGTCACAAAAGGTGGCTGAATGACATCCAGCGGTTGGTACAAAACGATGGGCGCGTCACTTTGGCCCTGTTTGTACCAATCGCAGATAGCGGCCAGCCACCTTTTGTGACGTCGTGATAATGAATGAGCAAGCCCGATATCTAGTGTAGCCCTGGTAAAAGTTTAAAATTTTTAACAGTGTTCAATGTGTAAAATCCTAACTGGATGAGGGCCAGGATTCACATAAATTTTGCGTTGTTTGCGAAACGAGATTTATTAACATGAAAATTTATTTAAAACATTGAAAATTTTTCTAAAATTAAGACTTCTGATTCGTTAATCTGGTTTTGCTAACAGCGCAAATTCTACCTGGATTCCGGACAAGTTCTCTTATGCAAGAAACTGGAAATATAGCATCTAGGGGATACAGTGTGGAAATCGGCTATCTCAGGGCGTATTCAGAGCCAAGTAACCAATGTTACCGACCGATTATAAGGCAATACGAAAGCAAATTGTGGCATCAATGAAAACTATTCTGTTGAATTGTAGCTGACGTCACACTTCGCTTTGATTTTCATCTTGTACTTGTCTACATTCGGTAAGTGGTCGGTAAGTAACCGGTAAGTTGTGCTGAACACGCCCTTTGTAACACTTAAAAAAAAGCGCTAAAATGTTCTATTCTTTAAATGTGCAACAATGCTAATGAAATTTAAAGATAGAAGCGACATCTGCAGGACATTTTATAAATATGCAAGAATTATTGCTAGTCTAGATAATGTATCACGAAAATGCCGCAGATTTCGCTGTGATCTACACTTTGGAATTCAGTAGCATCGTTGCACATTTAAAGGATACAAATTTTTAGCACTGCTTGCATTGTAAAAAATTGAACCCAAAGAAATTCTATAAAAGCGATGGAGTAACGATGCAGCAAAAGGGTCAAATTTTTTACAGTGTCGATAGCAGATTTTCACTCCATGTATTCCAGATTCTCTCCTTCGAACAGTGAAAAGTTCTCAAAAATGAAGGCTTATGATTGGTCAATCTTGTTTTGCTTAACAGCGAATAATCCTTCTGGATCCTAACCACTGTTGCAGAAATGCTAGTTTTTTTTTTTTTTTTTTTCAAAGTACGAAATCTTAGCTGGAACAATTCTCGTATCCACCAAAGTGAAAGATACACATCTATCCAGACATGAGAATTCGATATCGAAAAGCTGAAAATTCATCTCTAAAGAGCCTTACACGTTAAAGCAAGAGTGTCTATGTATCAGGGCGTTTGTTATGCCGGATTCACAAAGTGATTAAAATACATTGCTGTGTGCTAGATTTACATTTGGACAAATATAAATGACGAAAAATTTTGATAAGCTTACCATTAAAGTTAAGCTAGTTAACTTCTCTCAACCCATAAAACAAACTCGTTCAGGCGACTACCGCCAAGTTCTGGAATAAAAATTCTTAAATTTTCTGTGCTTTGGAAAACTGCGTTTATCAAATAACTCTTAACTTCTAATATTACTACTTTCATATAGACGCATGTTGAATCATGGTGTGATTTTGATAATATCTTCCTTTTTAGTTTTTATGACTGAAAAGGGTATTTTAATACATACGAACATTTAGAATTACTTTGCTATGCATTGAATCATAGAAGCAACTTGACGCGCTCTGATTGTGTACACGTACTTTAAACTGTAAAAAATCTGACCCTTTTGCTGCATCGTCACTACCCCGCTTTTATAGAATATCTCACTTTTTATCCATGAGAATGCTCCATAATAGGCTGAAGTAATCGTTTTCTATATAAGCGGTGGAGGGACGATGCAGCAAAAGGGTCAAATTTTTAACAGTGTACCCTGTTTAAAATATCTTGAAAAATTACCTCTGTTTTAAAGACTATCTATTTTCTGACCAATGAAAACGCTCCATACACGTTTTTAGATCGCATTCATTAGTCAGAAAATAGATAATCTTTAAAAACAAAGGTAATTTTTCGCAATAATTTTAACGTGTACTGATGGATTGTCAGCTTTTCAATGCCCATTTACGAAGTCTGTGGATTTCAATGTGGACCTTAAGGCACTACACTAGTCTCAGGAAAAGACCCGGATGATAGTGTAAAGACTATGGGTGTGTTCTTTTCAAATATCTCGCTGACATTTTAATATATTTACATGATTTTTTTTTGCATAGGATAGCCGAGGATGATCTACAACCGGCCTAGTTTTTACTTCTTCGATTTTGCTTATGTATGTTTTATATAATGATAGTTTCAGTTTCAGAACCGTTTAAACAAATTTTGAAATTTAAAATATTTTTTTTTTAAATCTGAAACCAAAATTGAAAAAGTAAAAATTAGGTCGGTTGTGGAATATCTTCAGTTATCCTATGCAAAAAAAAAAAAAAAAAAAAAAAAAAAATCACGTAAAAATTTTAAAATTTGAGCGAGATATTTGAAAAGAACGCCCCCATAGACTTCACATTATCATCCGGAAATTTTTCTGTGCCTAGTGTGCGGCCTTAAAGTTTGCTGGAAGCAATAAATTTCCGAAATGTTAAAGCTTAAATGGACAAGTTCTCGCATCCACTTAAGCGGAAATAGACATCGATACCAATCGACATCCTTAAGTTGTTGAAAAGATAAAAATCCTTTAGTATATATTTTGCTCCGGAGAAAAAAATTATTTCTACATATCAATGCAAAATAAAGTTCATAGATATGTGTAACAAAATTATATTTAGATTCAGATTTGGTTACCGGATTAGACACCAGAATGATTTGAGATTTTGTTCATGTAGGATTCGTCGATGTGAATATGACGACACATGAAGCACAGTATACGATTGATTGAAAAGATTCTGGACAAAAATGAGTCATCAAGGGAGTCCTTGTGGCCGAGTAGTTAAGACACCACGCTGCTAATCTCTTGATAGCGTAGGAGATTGTGGGTTCGAATCCCACTGGCTCCGTTGCACACACTCTTTATGTGTAGCTCCGGTTGTACTTTTATTGTGTCGTAATATTTCCTTGTGCTATCTTGTCCTTGTATGTCCACGAATTTGTAAAATAATATGGATTATGTATTTATGTCTGTGTAGAAATAAAGGATCATTCGGCGTACAATCGAATTCTACCAGGAAATCATCATCAAATTTTATAAAAGAAAATGCCTAGCATTGCGATACATTGTTAAAAATTTAACTTTTGCTGCATCATCACTCCATCTGTTTTATGGAATATCTCATACATACACTTTTTAAAATTTTACCCTTTTGCTGCATCGTCACTCCCTCGCTTTTTTTAAATATTTGTCTTTTGACCCATGAGAATGCTTCATGATAGGCTGAAATAATCGTTTTCCATAAAAGCGTTGGAGTGAGTTTCAAATTTTTAACAGTTTAGTTGGGACAAATGCGTCCGTGAAAAAAGTATTTGGGCATCGAATGCTGTCACTCTCTTGTAGATGCAGCCAAGTACAGGTTATGATTTTCGGATTCCTCGTCGAATCATTTCCGATGTCTTTACTGCATTTATAGGAATTAGATTATTGTTGTTTATCTATTGAATCATAGAGCGATTTTTGTTAAAAACTTTCTTTTTGCTTTTTCTGACTGAAGGGGGGGGGGGGGGTACTTTTGACTACACTAGAAAAGCATTTTACTATTCATTGATACATGGAGTCATTTTGCTGTTTATTCATATATGGAAGCGCTTTGCCGCGCGCTTATGTGTAAGGACACTTTACTTGAGGCATTGTCACCTTTCGATAACCACTTCCGATGTCCGTACGATTAGATGTTGACTTTAAGATTTCATGAATGCGGCAGCTTTTCGTCGTGCCAGATCTGAAGAAGTTATCACATCCAGAAAACCTAAAGATTCACAACGATACTAACCGATATTTTAAGTGTCTTTTGAAAAGTTGACAATCAAACAGTGACAAGTAAAGCGAATACATCAGAACTCAGCAAAGTGCGTTCATTAGAAATGCGTTGCAAAGAGCCATCATATGTCAGTACACATAATTATGTATTACGGTATAAATAACTAAAAAATAGGAAATAAATTTAACTTTTTCAAAAAAATGTATAACCGACTCCAAAAAAAGCGCTAAAAAGAATTAAATAATTCTATAAAATTCTCTAATGACAAATTGTTATCCAATAACCACACATTGACTATCATGTACCGGTATAAAACGGTTAAATTTAGTATATAGAATTTAATATCCACCAAACATAGGTTTTCCAGAGAATATTTTTTACAAGAGATTAATTTACATATTTTTGATTTAATTTTTGAATATATACATATAAAAAGTAAGGAATTACTTTTTGAAGTTGGTGCCAAGCTATCTTAAGTATAGTAAGAATTGTGGATATATTATGCCTAGTACCATAAATAAAATGGGGAAATCATTATCGATTATGATTGTTTGGCACCAACTTCAAAAAGTAATTCCTTACTTTTTATATGTATATATTCAAAAATTAAATCAAAAATATGTAAATTAATCTCTTGTAAAAAATATTCTCTGGAAAACCTATGTTTGGTGGATATTAAATTCTATATATTAAATTTAACCGTTTTATACCGGTACATGATAGTCAATGTGTGGTTATTGGATAACAATTTGTCATTAGAGAATTTTATAGAATTATTTAATTCTTTTTAGCGCTTTTTTTGGAGTCGGTTATACATTTTTTTGAAAAAGTTAAATTTATTTTTTCTCTTAGTTACAATTTCTTTAATTATAAAATCGTTTCTGAAAATTGTTTCTCCCATAATTTCTTTTATATTCCAATAATTTCAGAGCTTTACGTGAGTAGTTCAATTGCATATCTGTTAATACTGTTTTATTTATATTATTTTAATTATTCACAGAGAAAGTTTGTATTTTTATGTAAAATCAGCCGTAAAAAAAAAGATGAACTCTTTATGTTGTTTTAATAACAAACAAATTAATATTAGGGGCTGTACAAATATAATGGTACCATTTCAGGAGGGAGGAGGATTGTCTTTCGATATAAATATCACTTCTGATCATCAGTTGTTTCTCTTTTTATTTGTAACATGGTCTTTAGTACAAAATGTTACGTTATTTTTATAGCCTGTTACCTATATTTTTAAAATACAGTTATTAAAATTGCTAATTTATTATAAAATTATTAAACTCTAAAATATAGTATACTCCAGCGTTTAAAATTCTTATTTTTCTTCATATGTGTAGGCAAAAATAATCACAGTTAGAGAAACCGTATGTAAAGTGTATTTGAAAGGAAGCTTATATTTACTAATAAATAAAGAAAAAGAGAAAGAATGATGTCTTCGTTTTGTTGGTATGAATTTCTTTCTGCTCCCCACCCCTCTCTGTTCGGTGCAAGTACAATAATTTTTTATTATTGTTGAATGCATTATGTAACAAAAAGGTATCACAAGATTCATTTAAATAGTATTTCTTTTAATTGTTATGTGATACAAAGTTTTTTTTTTCATATGAAAAATGATATTTTATTACTTCTCATCATTTGAATCATAAAAGTATACGAAAAATAAATGAAACAAATTTTGTATGTCTTTTCGAGCAAAATAAATTATAGAAACCAAAATTTTCTACACTTTTATAACGATATCATAACCCGGGGGGGGGGGGGAGTGTTCAAGGGAGGATAACGCATGAATCGGAAGGGGAGAGGGGGTCCAAAATTAACAAAAAGTTGATAAAATTTATTTGTACAACCCCTTTCGTAATCGAGGTCTACGCGATAAGGAATAATTAAAAAACATTTCATGCTTCAAAATTGTTTTTAAAATCTTAGACAATCATTAAGGGGCTATGTAATTATAGTTATATTGCATAAAATCAGGTGTATGTATTTATTTAAAATATACGTAATATGAATTGTACAGTAAAATACACAGAAAAAGAAAGACTTTTAACAATTTTTTCAAAGATAATTTTTGTATTTCTTATTTCTTCTATTATTACGAAAAGAAAGTATAAGATTCGTAAAAAGTTTCGACACATTTAGACGTTTTAGGGGCCAGAGATCCCTGTTTTACGAAATGCTAGTCTGTAATTCTATTTGCATGTGACACACATTTCGTGGGTACTCTGTCACAAGAACTAATATACAGAATTTAATATTTAAAATATATATGTTTAATGTAGAGATTATGTCCAGTCTGTTTCTGATATAAAATAGCGATGAATAATTTTTAATGTAAATTCTAGTTTTCAACGGATTTACACGTTTTAGGGGTCAGATATACCAAAAAACTTGTTTTTACAAAATGGCTTTATGTATGCGACCTATATTTTGTGGGCGCTCTGTCTCAAGAACTAATGCACAGCTTTTCATAAAAAAATATATTCAGATAGTACTTGTTATAAATTGATTCCGATTATTTTTTGGCGTAAATCGCTCAATAAAATGTGCTTCTGTTCTACATATTTTTTTTTTTTTTTTTTTTTTTTTTTTTGAGATTTTTGTAACAATTTTATCTGAATGCTTAGTGGACGGATTTTAATCAAATTTCATATTTAATTTGTCCTTAATATAATTTGGTGTTTTTTTTATTTTGGCGTAAATCATCCAGCATATGGCGCTGCTGTGTTGCATTTTTTATAATTTGCACAATAGAGGGGAGAGGGATCTGCATAATTTCCGCAAATTCCAATCTTAAGAACTAACTCAAGATATACTTGCGTTAGTTCTTAAGATTAGAATCATCGAGCTTCAGATTCAGTTACATGTTGACACCAGCTAATGTAGTGTCACCATTACAGGTTTCGGTTTAGATCACTAAACAAGAAGCGCTTTTATGGTGCATTTCTTACGTGATTTTACCGATATTCATATCTTAAGAACTAATGCACGGAATTTCATATCATTAGAATCCCCATGATGGGCATAGATTGTCTTTTAAGTTTGGTACGTTGACGAATTTTGAAATAGTATTATGTATAAGATAGAAGAAAGTTCTGGGATTTGGAGTTGTGGACAAAGTACTTCCTGTATTTTACATTCTTAAAAAACTTGACATTATCATCCAAACTCTTTGAATTTTTTTATGTTAAAAATGAAATATGTGTAGACTGGGTGAGAAAAATATTGATATTTAGTGGAGAAGGGCTGGTAAGATTTTTACAGCGATAAAACTCTCAGGTTTTAACAAATTTTGTCAAAATTTTCACATATTTTATTTTGTAAAAAAATATTTCTTATTGTTGGAATTTTTCGAAATTTTCGTAGGTAATGCAAGTATGGTCTATTGAGGTGCTCTAAAAAGATGTTCAAATACGGAAGTTTAGTTACATTTACGATGAAAAAAGTACATATTGTAAATAAAAATATAGTTTCCTTCTGGCGTGAAGTGATCTGCCTTCGCAAGTGTATTTCAAAGAGTTGAAATTCAATTAATAATTTTGTAAATTCAATTAATAATTTTTATACATGTAAATATAAGTGGTATTTAATATGGTTTTGCGTAATTTTTACAAAATGTTAATATAGAGGGGAGAGTGGTGTGAGATAATGGGAGGAATGGGACAGTAGGTTTTTCTCTCTGTGTATCATTCTAAACATTTCATCAATCGCACGCTATATGAAGCAATGGTAGCCAAATCTTTAGTTGAAAAAAATTTTTGGTCTGTATAAGCTTAGAATTGTATAAAAGATTATTTCAAGAATCAAAAGTAAATTTACTTTTTATGCTTTCTGTATATTAATGATTTGTTATTCATAGATGTAACAATTCATTATTTATGGAACATTATACTGTATATTATTATTTAAAACAAGTCTAAAAGCAGCGCTTTTGTTTATACAAGAAGCTTAACACAAAAAAAGAAAGTGGGGAGGAATGGGACATGCCAGTAAAGGGAGGAATGGGATATGCCTTTCGTTTTTTTAACGAGATGAATGTAAATTCCTAACGTGCAAACATATTTAGAGGGTAATATATTAATTATAACATTGATAATATATTCATTTACTTCAAAATGTAAATAATTTGAATTTATAATTTTTTAATGTTATCTATGACTAACAATCCTGAATTTCCATTTACATTATGCAGATCCTGGAATTCTATATTGTGCCATATACATTATATCAATCTACAATCTTTATTAGATTATATATCTAGCCGACACTTGATTATTTTTGACTTATAGCTTAATTTTATTGCAATTCGATTTGTCTCTATTAGTGGTGAATTATGGGGCAGATTTTAAACCTTACAATTTCATTAATTATAAAATACCTTTTACATGTTTCTATAGTGTTCAAGAACATTAAAAGGTGTTTCACCTAGCATTCTATAAATTTAAATTTTTGTTTTAAAGTTAAACAAAGTCGCTTTTCTTAGTTTTGTAAAAAGTGTCGCACCCCACCCCAATTTCCTCTATAATAACGAAAATTGTAAGTACCCAAATACCCTAATAAATGGGCCTGTCAAATGATGGCTGTTTGCATATATTCGAAGGTTAAGCTTTTGTATTACATCGCATGCCTATTGGCATTATTTATTGGGTAAGAAAGCGGATTGTGTTTCAGCATTATTTACTTATAAAACATGCCTTCAAAGGACAATTGCAACATACATTGCTGATGTTTTTTTTTATCCACAACGTCAACATTATGGATGCCTTCAGGACATCATTTTAAAAACAGTTAAGCAGATTTATTGATACATATTTAGCATTTACAAAGCATATTTAATATGTTTTATGTGTTACAACTCCACCTATCAATGGATTTTTTCTTTTCATAAGTTACAAGAGTGCCAAGCCTTTATAAAAAATACCTTTTCAATATGGTTTTACGAGTTCATTTTAGATGAAATTAGTAATGAATAATGAGAACAATTTACGATTTATTGATGCTATATCAGTAAATGGAAAAACCTCAGATAAGAAAATCCTATGACTGCATATATGACTTTAACTCTGCCAAAATGCCGATCATCAGCTTGAATTTAGAACGCATGGTCTTTCTTCATCTTGTTAATTTTTAAATAGTTGTAATATTCAATTATTCAATACGAAGATGAATATTGGCTTTTCTATAATATTATATTCATTATAAATTTTACGAAATTTTTCTTTTTTTTTTATGTTAACATCTAACTTATCATTTTAGATGCAGGAAGAAACTGAAGTTCAATTTAAAACAATGCAAGCCTTCTTGACGACGAAAGTAGGAGAAAAAGAAGCACTATTATGACTGAGAAAAATCTTGCGAACCTCATTCTGTAGCACTGAAATTTTCCAATTATTTCATTGCAATACATCTTTAAATTCATTTTCTGATATTATCTCCAAAATAATCTTTAAAAAGTATGAAATTCATAGGCATTTGTATAAATACTAATTATGTAATATTTGCAAAATGTGAGTCACATTAAAAAGATATTTTTATTGTAATGAATTAAATAGTTATTTAATAAAATTTATTCATATTTCATTGTATTTTGTTATTTAATCATGTTGAATTTATTGGTAGTACAGATATGCATATTACATTTATATCAAAGACGACAGCTCATAATATTTTCCAAATCAATATGTATTTTTTTTTGTTTCCATTCCAGTTTTCTACTTTTAGAAAGATTGCTTAGTAAACTCTGATTATAACATACTGATAAACATTAAAAAGTGCTAAACCTGCCCACAATTACAGTTGATAAGTCAAAGATGCATTTTTATGTACATATGTTAAGATGTGTATATTATTTCTCCTATATGTAATTATTTGAGTTAAAGATTCTAATTCCAGAGCAATATTAACCACAGAAGAGCTCTACTAAATTCACCTACTAATTCTACTAAATGTTCGACCATTCTTCCGGATCTTTAAGCCAATTTAGTTTTAAATTTGTGATCTTATCAATAATTAAATTTTTTCTCTTTAATATTTTAATTTGAAACAACACTTTCAAGCAAATAAAGTATTAAAAAATGCATAATAAACGTAGGTGGTGAAAGAAATTTGTAAGGAATTAGTCGAGAAAAAAGACAATAAAAAATTAAAGGGAAAAAGATTCTAGTAATTAGTAAGAATTGTACGGCATATCCACCTGAAATAAGAATAAGGTTTTAAAAAAAAACCTTGAATGTGACATTCAGATAAAGACATTAAATTTTTTGCAGATCTCTTATCTGTTTTGAACCATTGAATTAGCTATTGTATATTGTTTCAAAAATATGTAACAGAAGACATTTGTTAATGAAATTCATAGGACCATAGAACTGAATAAAACACCTTAAATACAAGACTAGTATATTTTCACTTCTAGCATTCTGGTTTAGAAGCATATTCACATAAAATGAAAGGACAATGTTTTTTCATGGTATAAAGATTTTCAAATCATGTATTGGATTAAGTGAGGCTCATTTATATGTATAAATTAAGCAGTGTGCTTCATCTAAAATCATAATATTTCTTTTAGGCATATTTTAAATCTCAGTTATGACACTTTATTTACATTATTGTATCTTTTTGCTTTTTCTTTTTAGTTTAACTAAAGACCGAAAGATCTGCTTCAGGTTATCTCTTCATTTAGTGCTGTTGTTATAATGCTCATTTAATTAAAAAAATGATTTTGCACCTATTTAAATATCTACAGTGAAACTTCAGTGAGTTTTCTTATGCGTAACATTTATGTCAAATGCTGTTATAATACTAAAACACATATGTTAGGCCATATTGCTTATTTTACATCGAAATATTTTGATACATAAGGGACTCCATTCTGGATATTTAAAACTGTAAAAATTTAACTTCATATTGAAAAAATACTATAATAACTCCAATTAATTAAAGTATTAGTATAAAAAAACAATTACGTAAAATCTTTTCGGAATACTGCTGTAAAAACATTAATAATAAAACTGCAAAAAAATTTTGCAGTTACAAATACATTTTGGTAAGTGCAAATAAAATATTTTAAATACATTACTAAAAAAGCATTTACAAATTTACTGTATTAACACTTGTTGCACAAAGCTTTCTGGAGAGAATACAAAATTTGGCTTAAAAACAATACTAAAAATATTTTGGTAATGTTTCGAACGGTACCTCATTAAAGTTACTTTTTTTTTTTTATAAAATACATAAAAGGTTTAAGATGCAAGCATAAAAAACCCATAGTAAATGTGCCATAAAGTCTCTTGCAAATGTACAGCAAAATTCTCGATAAATATACTACAAAATGTTTTGTAAGAACACTAAAAATCATTAGAAAACTCACAAAATAATGTATAGAAAACTCCCTAAAAATTCGTAAGTACGTTTACTAAATAATCCTCAGAAAATTTACCAATATATATATAGAGATCACTCTAAAATATCGCTAGTAAGCTTACTAAATAATGTTTAGTACATTTATAAATACTAATATGAGAACTTCCCTTACAAATCATTAGTAAATTTACCAAATAATCAGTAGTAAGTTTACAAAAAGCTCTTTAGAAAACTTTCTTACAAATCGTTACTACATATACAACATAATCACTAGTAAATTTACGAAAAATTCCTTACTAAACTCCCTGAATAATCATTAGTAAGTTTACTAAATAATATTTAGTAAATTCAGAGACGATTCTTCAGGAAACTCACTAAACAATCATTAGTATGTTTACTAAACAATATTTAGTAACAGTAACTAAAGCAACTTTTGTAATTGTACATCATTTTCTTCTGTTGCGGTTACATGAAAAGTTCTAGGCATCCCAGTTTCCTATAAAATTCTTAGTAACCTTACAGAATTTTTTTTACAGTGCAATAGGAAAAAATAGTTTCAAGTACATTTTAATGATGTTACACTCTTTCAAATGTGATAGAATTGACATACATCTATGCAGCACTTACTAAAATATACATTCTGAACAATCTGTGATGCAAAGAATATTTATTATTAAATTACAGGGCCACATAAACGTATTCTACTACACTGTAAAAAAAAATCTGCAAGGTTACTACGAATTTTCTAGGAAACTGGGATGCCTAGAACTTTTCATGTAACGGTAACAGAAGAAAATCATGTACAATTACAAAAGTTGCTTTAGTTACTGTTACTAAATATCGTTTAGTAAACATACTAACGATGTTTTAGTGAGTTTCCTAAAGGATCGTCTGTGAATTTACTAAATATTATTTAGTAAACATACTAACGATTGTTTAGTGAGTTTCCTAAAGAATCGTCTGTAAACTTATTAAATATTATTTATTAAACTTACTAATGACTATTCAGGGAGTTTAGTAAGGAATTTTTCGTAAATTTACCAGTCATTATGTTGTATATGCAGTAACGATTTGTTAGGGAGTTTTCTAAAGAACTTTTTGTAAACTTACTCTGATTATTTAGTAAATTTACTAATGATTTGTAAGGGAGGTTCTCATATTAGTTTTTATAAATGTACGAAACATTATTTAGTAAACTTACTAGCGATATTTTAGAGTGATCACTATATATATTTTGGTAAATTTTCTGAGGATTATTTAGTACATGTAATTATTAATTTTTAGGGAGTTTTCTAATGATTCTTAGTATTCTTACAAAACATTTTGTAGCATATTTATTGAGAATTTTGTTGCACATTTGCAAGGGACTTTATGGCACATTTACTATGGGTTTTTTATGCTTGCATCTTAAACCTTTTATGTACTTTATCAAAAAAAGTAACTTTACTGAGGTACCGTTCGAAAAATTACCAAAATTTTTTTAGTATTGTATTCAAGCCCATTTTGTATTCTCGCCAGAAAGCTCTTTGCAACAGTACAAGTGTTAATACAGTAAATTTGTTAATGCTTTTTTACTATTGTATTTAAAATATTTTATTTGCACTTACCAAAATGTGTTTGTAACTGCACAAATTTTTTGCAGTTTTATTATTAATCTTTTTACAGCAGTACTGCGAAAAGATTTTACGAAATTGTTTTTCATATTAATACTTAAATTAATTGGAGTTATTATAGAATTTTTTTCCATATGAAGTTAATTTTTTACAATTTTAAGTATCCAGAGTGGAGTTTTCCTCATGTATCAAAATATTTCGATGTAAAATAAGCAATATGGCCTAATATGTGTTTCAGTATTATAACAGCAATTGACATAAAAGTTACGCATGAGAAAATTCACTGAAGTTCACTGTAGATATTTAAAGAGGTGCAAAATCATTTTCTTTATTAAATGAGCATTATAACAGTAGCACTAAATGAGGAGATAAGCTGAAGCAGATCTTACGATCTTTATTTAAATTTAAAAAAGCAAATAGATACAATGATGTAAATAAATGTATAAAAATATGTGAACTGAGATTTAAAATATGCCTAAAAGAAATACGATTTTAGATGAAGCACAGTGCTTATTTATACATATAAAGCACTGAGCGTCACCTAATCCAATACATGATTTAAAAATCTTTATATCATGAAAAAACATTGTCCGTTCATTCTATGCGGATATTCTTCTAAACTAAAATGCTATAAGTAAAAATATAGTAGTCTTGTATTTAAGGTGTTTTATTCAGTTCTATGGCCACATGAATTTCTTTAACAAGTGTCTTCTGTTACATATTTTTGAAACACTACACAATAATTAATTCAATGGTTAAAATCAGATAAGATATTTGCAGAAAATTTAATGTCTTTATCTGAATGTCACATATGGGTGATTCTCAAAATAGGGGACGATTTCAAAAATGAAATCTTAAAAAAATTACTGTTAGCAAAATTTCTGAAAAAAATAGGTGTGTATACTTTCCATGTAGTCAGCAGAGCTAAATATTTAAAAATTAACTTAAAAAAATAATTAGTATTTTTTGAGCCATGCTAATGACAAAACAAATTGCATGGAATAAGTATATTATGAAATTTTTATTTTCTTCCTGTTTAAATATTTTTTTTCTATATTTATTAGCCTTCCTTTTCAGCAAATGATTTCCATTTTTACATATATACATATAAGGAGAATAAAAACATTACCAAAGAGCAAACTTTGTTACATGAGCAACATTCTGACACTAACAATGTAAGAAGCTGTCTTAGTGATTTTCCAACGGATTTAATGCATATTTTAGGGATAATAAATGTAATACCTAAATTTATACGTAAAATTAAACTTTATAAAGGATACAGTATAAGCACTGGTTACATTTATGTACATAGGAGTCTTTAGCATGGACAGAAAAACCATGCTAATGACACTGATATCTGTCCATGCTCATGACAAATTTTAATTTAAATAAGATTATGAGCCATAATATAATCACAATGCAATAGTCCTTTCTGGGGCTTTTTAAAACACAAAAGTTCTATGCAAAAAAATAAAATAAAAATTTTAACTATAAAATAAACATGAAAATTATTATCCATTCTAATGACATACAATTGATGTACTCCCCTAATATTCAACTTGTATTCTTAAAATACAATACATGCTTCTATTTTCTGGCTGGGATAAAATGGCTACTTGTTGCCATGGAGAAACTTCATATTTTCAAACTATTGTCATATGTGAAAATGAAATTTTGATAAATAACAAGCTGTTTTAGTATGACCTTGTTTTGAAAATCGAATATGGAGGACAAACTAATTCTTTTTTTATGTACTATAATTTTATTTTTAAAAAGGAATTTATTGGATAAATCCTCTCCTTGATTAATATAAAGAAATAATAACATTTGTTTATTTTATAAACATGATATTAACTCTTGAAAAATGCTAGTATACACAAGGCACAGCTGCTGTGGACATCCATGCTAATGACATTTTGAATCTTTATTCTGTTATTTTAAGGTGTTTTTAACTAAAAAGTGAGTAATTCTTGAGTGCAAATAATGAATAATATTAAGACAAACATATCTAAATATAAAAACATGACAGAAAACCTCTCAATTTTTTTTGTATGCCGAAAGACATAAATTGTCCCCTATTTTGAGTATCACCCATATAAGAATTTTTTTAAACCTTATTCTTATTTCAGGTGGATATGCCGTACAATTCTTATTAATTACTAGAATCTTTTTCCCTTTAATTTTTTTATTGTCTTTTTCCTCGACTTATTCCTCACAAATTTCTTTCACCACCTACGTTAGTACATTATGCATTTTTCAATACTTTATTTGCTTGAGAGTTTTGTTTCAAATTAAAATATTAAAGAGAAAAAATTTAATTATTGATAGGATCACAAATTTAAAACTCTAAACTGGCTTAAAGATCCCGAAGAATGGGTCGAACGTGTATGAGTTTTGTAGAGTTCTTCTATGGTTAATATTGCTCTGGAATTAGAATCTGTAACTCAAATAGTTACATATAGGGAAGATAATATACACACCTTAACATATGTACACAAAAATGCATCTTTCACTTATCACCTGTAATTTTGGGCAGGTTTCGCACTTTTTAATGTTTATCAGTATGTTATAATCAGAGTTTGCTAAGCAATCTTTCTAAAAGTAGAAAACTAGAATACAAACAAAAAGGAAAACATATTTATTTGGAAAATATTATGAGCTGTGGTCTTTGATATAAATGTAATATACATATCTGTGCTTTCAATAAAAGCAATAAGATTAAATAACAAAATACAATGAAATATGAATAAATTTTATTAAATAACTATTTAATTCATTACAATAAAAAAATAACTTTTTAATGTGACTCACATTTTGCAAATATTACAAAATTAGTATTTATACAAATGCCTATGAATTGCATACTTTTTAATGATTATTTTTGGAGATAATATCAGAAATTGAATTTAAAGATGTATTGCAATAAAATAATGGGAAAATTTCAGGGCTGCAGAATGAGATTCGCAAGATTTTTCTCAGTCATAATAGTGCGTCTTTTTCCTCTACTTTCGTCGTCAAAGATACTCCCATTCTTTTAAATTGAACTTCACTTTCTTCCTGCATCTAAAATGATAAGTTAGATGTTAACATAAAAAAGAAAGAAAAATTTAGTAAAATTTATAATGAATGTAATATTGTAGAAAAGCCAATATTCATTTTCGTATTGAATAATTGAATATTACAACTATTTAAAATTTAACTAGATGAAGTAAAAACATGCATTCTAAATTCAAGTTGATTATCGGCATTTTGGCAGAGTTAAATTCGTATATGCAGTCACAGGATTTCCTCATCTGAGGTTTTTCCATTTACTGACAGAGCATCAATAAATCGTAAATTGCTCTCATTATTCATTGCTAATTTAATCTAAAATGAATTAGTAAAACCATATTGAAAAGGTCTTTTTTATAAAGGCTTGGCATTCTTGTAACTTATGAAATAAAAATACAAAAATCCATTGATAGGTGGAATTGTAACATAAAAAAATATTGAATATGCTTTATAAATGCTAAATATGTATCAATAAATCTGCTAAACTGTTTTTAAAATGATGTCCTGAAGGCATCCATAATGTTGACGTTGTGGATTAAAAAAAAATCATCAGCATTGTATGTTGCCATTGTCCTTTGATGGCATGTCTTATAAGTAAATAATGCTGAAACACAATCCGCCTTCTTACCCGATAAATAATGCTAATAGACATGCATTGTAACAGAAAAGCTTAACCTTCGAATATATGCAAACAGCCATCATTTGACAGGCCCATTTATTAGGGTATTTGGGTACTTACAATTTTTGTTATTTTAGAGGAAATTGGGGTGGGTGCGACACTTTTTACAAAACTTAGAAAATCAACTTTGTTTAACTTTAAAAGAAAAATTCCAGTTTATAGAGTGCAACATGAAACACTTTTTAATGTTCTTGAACAATATAGAAACAAAACATACAAAAGGTATTTTATAATCAAGGAAATTGTAAGTTTCAAAATTTGCTCCATAACTCACCACTAACAGAGATATATCGAATTACAATAAAATAAAGCTATAAGGCACAAATAATCAAGTGTCGGCTAGATATATAATCTAATAAAGATTGTAGATTGATATAATGTATGTGGCACAATATAGAATTCCAGGATCTTCATAACGTAAATGGAAATTCAGGATTGTTAGTCATAGATAACATTAAAAATTATCAATTTAAATTATTTACATTTTGAAGTAAATGAATATATTATCAATGTTATAATCAATATATTACCCTCTAAATATGTTTGCATATTAGGAATTTGCATTCATCTCATTAAAAAAATGAAAGACATATCCCATTTCTCCATTTACTGGCATGTCCCATTACTCCCCACTTTCTTTTTTTGTATGAAAGACATATCCCATTCCTCCATTTACTGGCATGTCCCATTACTCCCCACTTTCTTTTTTTGTAGGAAAGACATATCCCATTCCTCCCTTTACTGGCAAGTCCCATTATTCCCCACTTTCTTTTTTTTGTATTAAATTTCTTGTATAAATAAAAGTGCTGCTTTGAGACTTGTTTTAAATAACTAATAATATACAGTATAATTGTTCTATAAATAATGAAAATATTACACCTATGGATAACAAATCATTAATATACAGAAAGTATAAAAAGTAAATTTACTTTTGATTCTTGAAATAATCTTTTATACAATTGTAAGCTTATACAGACAAACATTTTTTTTCAACTAAAGATTTGGCTACCGTTGCTTCATCTAACGTGCGATTGATGAAATGTTTAGAATGATACATAAAGAGAAAAACCTACTTTCCCATTCCTCCCACTCTCCCCTATATATTAACATTTTATTAAAATTACGTAAAACCATATTAAATACCACTTATATTTACATGTATAAAAAATTTTAATTGAATTTTAACAAAATTATTAATTGAATTTTAACTCTTTGAAATACACTGGCGAAGTCAGATCACTTCACGCCACTAGGAAACTATATGTTTATTGACTATATGTACTTTTCTTCATCGTAAATGTAACCAAACTTCCGTATTTGAACATCTTTTTAGAAAACCTCAATAGACCATACTTGCATTACCTACGAAAATTTCGAAAAATTCCGACAATTATAAATATTTTTTTACAAAATAAAATGTGTAAAAATTGACAAAATTTGTTAAAACCTGAGAGTTTTATCGCGGTAAAAATCTTACCAGCCCTTTTCCACTAAATATCAATATTTTTTCACCCAGTCTACATATATCTTATTTTTAACATAAAAAAATTCAAACAATGTGGATGATAATGTCATGTTTTTTTTTAAATGTAAAATACCGGAAGTACCTTGTCCACAACTCCAAATTCATAACTTTCTTCTATCTCATACATAATATTATTTCAAAATTCGTCAACGTACCAAAATTAAAAGACAATCTATGCCCATCACGGGGATTCTAACGATATGAAATTCCATGTATTAGTTCTTAAGATATGAATATCGGTAACACGTAAGAAATGCACCATAAAAGCGCTTCTTGTTTAGTGAGATAAACCGAAATCTGCAACGGTGACACTACATTAGCTGGTGTCAACATGTAACTGAATCTGAAGTTCGATGAAAATATTTGCGTTATTTCTTAAGATTGGAATTTGCAGAAATTATGCAGATCCCCCCTCCCCTCTCTTGTGCGAATTATGAAAAATGCAACACAGCTGAGCCATATGCTGGACGATTTACGCCAAAATATAAAAAAACCCACCAAATTATACTAAGGACAAATTAAATCTGAAATTTTATGAAAATCCGCCATGAAACATTCATATAGAGTTGTTGCAGAAATCTAAAAAAATGTAGAACATAAGGACCATTTATTGAGCGATTTATGCCAAAAAGTAATCAGAATCAATTTATAGCAAGGACTATCTGAATATGGGTGATTCTACGATAAGAGGTAATTTGTACGACAATCCATTTAAAATATATTTTTTATTCTATATGTTGCTATTTTTTGCAATGAATCGCATCATCTTAATATACTTTATCAAATAACATCACGATTGAATGCCTAATTTAAACACATTTTTCTGAAATTTCTTACAAAGTCTAAAAAGTCCCCTCCCCTGGCATGTCCCCTTGCCGGTTTCAATTTAACTTTCAAACAATACATATATTTTTCCCTCCAGATGCTTAGCTAAAGTATGTTTAATTGGAATTTAAGTAATTATACTTACGTATTACACTCTAAAAAAAAAATGTGTAAATTTACACACAAAAATGTGTAAATCGATGATACAAAAACGACATGTCTATATGTGTAAATTTGTGTGTAAATTGCGCCAAATGTGTAAATTTCAGAATACACATTTTAATGTGTAATTTGATGATAAGTCCAAATGTGTAAAAGTTATCTGATAACTCTTGAAATACACACTTTAATGTGTGAATTGCACTGAAATACACATATTTCTGAGCACTATTTTTACACATACATATGTGTAATACTCTTTTTTTACATATATTTTTGTGCAATAGGAAAATACCTACAATGTTGTGTAATATGCAAAATACACATGTTTTTGTGTTATGTACAGAATGCACAGATTTTTGTATAATATTCTGTTTTTACACATATGTCTACGTAACATGGAAAACACGTTTTTGTGTAATATTTAAAATAACAGGTTTTTGTGTACAAAGATTTACCTTATTCTTTGATGTGTAAACTGCGAAAAAGTTTTTAAAATAGCAAAACAAAATTACATGAAGAACAAATTCGTATATGCTTGACTTGTTTCTAAGTACGCGATCGTAATTATGTAAATACTACGTAATAACTATAGTTGTCATTCAATCCGTCCGTCTGTCTATCTGTCCGTTCGCATATAACAACGCAAAAACTACTTATCCGAATTGTTTGAAATTTTAAATACATAACTCTTGCATAATTTTATCTAGTAATTTCAATTTTTATGAAAATGAGGTGCATAATTCAATTACAGAGACAGTCAAAAGCGTTCCCTTGCATAACGGCCAATGTATAAAAATAATTTCAAGTGCCTTTTAATAATGTTACACGTTTTCGAACATAATAAAATTGACATGCATCTATGAAGTATATACTACAATATAAATTCTGTATAATCTGTAGTGCAGAGAATAGTTTTTATTAATTTACAGGGCCATACTGAAATATTCCATTACATTATGGTAAAAAAGGAAACATTGTTTGGGACGCGTTTTAATTTTATTAAAATATTTCACATTTTATTAAATTGATGTTTATGTTGCTGAGATTTGCTAAAGATTACTTATTTTATAATGGAAAGCAGATATATAGTGTTTACAAAGAAGACAAAGAACAGATTTCGGTTACTTAAACAGTATCCGAAGTACTGTGTACTATTACACCAAAATCTGAATATTTCTTTTTAACTTCGTTATAGTACGAAACGCATCTCATTTACTTTTTTAACGCGCAATTTCCAACTTGTTTCTTTGTAACAGATTTGTAATCTTAAAGCAAGACCACGAATCCTTTACGCTTAATCAAGGAACAGGGTCGTCTCAAATTGTAATCTATCATATTTCTGTTATTATAATCTATTTTCTTGAATTATTTTCCTTCATTTATTTTCTTTCTGAAACTATAATCTATTTTCTCCTTGTGTTTGCAGATATACAACGTGATGACACAAAGGATTAATTCATTTTACATAAGGATTTGCAAGCAATAAAAAAAAAACTTAAAAATTTTTTTTTGATTATTAAAAAAATAACTTTAATAATAGATTGTCGATATTACATGCTTATTTATGAAATTATAAATTTAAACCAATAATAACTTTTGATACATGATTTTAAAAAAAACGGTCATTAATTGTCCATATCTTACAGCAACTGAATGTACTCTATTTTGCCTATATTGAGAAAAATTTTATGTTTTTTTTTTTTTTTTTCAAAGATGTAATTTCTGGCTGAATGTCTGTTGCCAAGGCTACTATAACACCGATACTATCGTAAATAGTACAAGGGATTAGAATTATTACTATCCAACTTTTAGAATAAAATGTGGAGAAAAATTTATTTATATCAGCGTATTAAAAATACAGGTTATTTTTTATAAGACACAATAAAAAAAAGAATAAAGAATCCAGTAATGGAACCCTACAAAAGTAATAGATTTTTATAAGAATAATTAGAGCCAAAATTTAATGAAGGCATACTAATAAAACAAAATAATTACTTCAAATAAATTCAACGAATTAGAATAGCAATAATTAATTAAATATTTTGAGAACTGTTCACTGTTTAAATCAATCATTGTAGCTATCACAATATCAAAATTTTTAATTATTTTAGATACATTGTTTAAACTTCTAAATGTCGGATGATTACAGTTATCAAATTATTTATACATTGGGAGGTAAAAGAAAGGTGGGTAGGTAAAAGAAAATGTGAAAAAAAGTTATTTGAGCACAAATTCGTTTATTTCCCTCTATTTTTAATAGTTAACACATTGAGCGCCACTCAGCTACCGGTAACAGATACAGTCGATGCAATTGTTTATACAAAATACAATTAATTTTTAACTATTTCTATAATTGTTTTTCTTTAAATGGGAATTATTAGATTTAAATGGCAAATGAGCGACCCCTCCCTCTCCCGAACCAGCATACAAGGTAGAGTTAATAAAAATATTTTTCGATTAAAACATTGAAAATTTTATAAACCACACGAAATTAATTAATAGCAGTTATATATAATTTTTTTTATGTTTTTACGGTATAGTAAATGCAATTTAAATATTAAATTGAATTAATTAGATTTTCAATTAAATTTAACGATTTTATTCACTATGAACAATACTGTAATTGCCCTTTTAACTATGTCAACATTGGATTGCTCTGTACTGGAAATTGAATAACTAAGCATTTCAATAACACACGCTTCTTAAATTCTTAAAAATAAATGAAATTTTGCAAATAGTCATAAGTACATAAAATTCAAAGCTTTCTTTCTAACGAAACATAAACATATGCAAATTTTGCAAGGAAAGAAAAATTACAGTATTACTTTATTAAATGAAGCCAACTCTTAGCATACTCATTAAAATTTTCACTGAAAATCGATGGAACTTTGAAATATTATTTTCGGCATCTTGATTGGATCGATTGGGAGCATAAAAAATAATATAGCTTTTAAATCATGTAAAGAGACGTTATGAAAATATGTATATAAATTAAACTGTTACTAAATATTTTTTTATTAACCAAAAATATTGAATCTTGTCTATTACCTTCTCATCTAGTCTATATGTATCTCATATGCATGATGTACTTATCATATATTTCATATTCATACATTTTATAATGTGATATGATTCATATACTATGAGTTAAAAACTCTGTTTAACGTTGAAATTATTGGGATGTTATAATACATGTTTAGTAATTATGTTAACTATTGATTAAATTACTTTTAAAACCGCAAACTTTTAAAATCGAAAGACATTTAACCACATAGTTTTAAAAAGGAAAAAAAATCTGATTTAAATGAATGAATCATTGGCATGCGGCCGTTTATTTCAACGAAATAAAAATTAAACTTATTAAAGTTTATTGAATTGATAAATGTTAAGTTAATGTTAATCATTGCTTTTATAAAATGTTTGTGTGCAATTAAGTAAAACTAAAACTATTAACTAAAAAAAGGAAGCTGAGAAAATATTTTTTTCTTACCTATTTCTTATCAATCACTCTCCTCTGTGTTAAAATGGGATAATACAAAAATAAATAGATCCTTTCGTATTCGTAGAATTATGTCCGAATCCAGTACAGTGACATTAATGAGCTCTATTAACTACATTACTGAAACTGTACCTTTTTCGGACTGTTATGTAAAATATCCTTTGGATGAATTCTTGTAACATTCTCGAAAAATTTTTAAAATTCATGTGAACTATATACATTTATAACATAACAATATGTTCGAACACTTTGAATATTCTTGGTCCTTGGTCTGTTTCTATTCTAGAGAATAAATACACACGCTTGTGATCGTCTGCAGGGCAGGTGAAATTTTGCGCGCAGATGTTCTTATTTATACAATGCTAGATTTGAAAGTTAAATGTATATTTTCATGAGAGTGGCTCTGATTAAAATTTTCAGTTTGAAGAATTTTTTATGCACTTCATTTTTCTTTTTATTTAATTAAAAAAAATTCTTGCTAAAATGAACTTCAAAGTTTCTTTTTTTATATACATTATTAAGTTGTATTAGTCATAATATGACACATAAATTAAAAATGTGTGAACTTTTAGAAAATATAAAATCAGTTTAATGAGCAATAATGCATCAGTTATAATAAGTGACACACGTTTTTGTATCACATGTAATAAATGCAAAGTATATTCTTTAAAATAAAATGAGTTATCTGGGAAATAAAGTTATTTTTTAAGGTATTTTTACATGTATTTTTAAAGATAGATTTTTTTTTTATTTGGGTGCGCGCGTGTTTGGGAGGGGGGGGGGAGTTAAATTAGGAATCATATGTCATAGCACACATTTTGTACATCTTATTTTATAATGAAAAATGTTAAATTTATTCAAAAAATGTGGGACAAATAGCAAAATTTATTTTTAAAGAGTCGAATAGTTAAACACTAACAGAAAAGAAAATATTTTTTGAAAGTATACATGTGTCATTACTATAATAAGGCATACTAGAACCCCCCCCCCCCCCCCCACACACACACACACAGCGAAAGCTTAGTTTTCTCCACCAGCGTATTATTTTTTGTCGTTTCTGAAATTAAGAGCAATTTATAATTAATAAAACTAGGGGAGCAAATGCGGGCTTCTAATATTTTTGAACAGCCCTGTATTTGATCTGTCGGTTAATAGATATACTATAAAATAGGGAAGTTTAGTTTAGCAAGAAAATGCCTAACTAATGAAATTTTTCTTTTAGCAATTTATGCTAATATATGGAAACATACTTGAATATTTTGCTCAGCCCTGTAGTTTACCTAGTACCTTTATTACACGCCAATATTTTGCTAAAATTAAGTTCTTACAAAAATACTCTTTAAACTACTTAAATCACATTTCCAAAAATTATTATTCATAGGCGACCCTGTATCCATTTTTTTTTTGCGTGACCCTGTAACTCATTTTATCTGTATTCTAGAAATATTCCTTAGTAAACTAAATGCAGTTCAACGTAAAAATGCATAATTTATTTAAAAACAACTTTTAAGTAAATTACATTCATATTTAGTAACCTCCCGAGAAAAGCTTAGTAAATTCCGAGCTCTTTTGTGTAGCCCTGTATATCTAAATTATGTAACTTTTAGCATTTATAACGCCTTATAATATGCATACATTTAATAAAACTTAAAAGCGCTTATCATAATTAAAAATGCATTTCATTCATTTACAGCCGTCATTCGTAATATACAGTTCTTCGGATAGAATGTACTATTTAAAATATTTGCGTTTCCCTGTAAACGCTATGCATTTCATATTATGCGTGAAATAATTCAGCTTCAGTGATACATATCAATTTGATTATATTTTTCCATAATGAAAATGTGTCGCAAACAATTCCCCCCTGAGTTATTATGTCTTTTAATGAAATAATTATGCTCTGTAAATGAATTATAACTATCCTTTTCACTGCATATTTTACAGAATGCATATTTTAATGCATTTCGTAGATGCATATAATTTTGAATATGTTTGACTGGGTGTAATACCTTTAAAATTCATTTGAACCGATTTTTCCCCATAGACCGTAATGTAATCGAAATTTTTTAACTGTCCCTGTAAATAAACTAATCATGATAGAAACTTCATTTTCAATAGAATTTGTGCTAGGGAAACGTCAATAACGTTAAAAAAATTTATAATAATCCGAGTATATTTGCGAGAGTTAGAGCGCGGCCAGACGGACTGACAAACCGAAAGCAAACACTTTTTTAATTTGTTGGAAAGTGTTAAAAATGCACTTCCAGCAATCATCTCTACTATACAGTATACCTTGAACTGTAAAAATATAAACGGGCCTGTCTCGGGCCGAATTTATGATTTTTACACTTGCCCACTCTGGGCCAAGAAAGATGTCATTCGGGTCACGCCGGGCCTGGAAATTGCAGACGGTGCAGACTTCTAATACACTTAAACACTGTCCTTTAAGATTTGCACATTTATAATTATGTGTAACACTTCAATTCGTGTAAATTCACGTAATATTTTACATTTACACACTTTTGTGTGTCTATCAACTGATAAAAACAGACAGACTCACTGTCATAAACGAAATACTCATAAAAACAGTTAATGTTTTGAATAAAATGTGTAAATTTTATGACAAGTGGGTGATTTCCGAAATTTACACACTTTTCTGTGTACACATCATTATGCTTAAATTAGAATGACACTCCATTTCGTGTAAATCCAGGCATTTTTCAGAATTTACACACTTTTCTGAGTTTATCAAGTGATAACAAATTACACACTTAAATTCAGAAGCTAAATACACACAAAAACAGGTATTTTTTGGAAAAAAATGTGTAAATTGTATTACAAGTGTGTAATTTTAGAAAATTACACACATGTGTGTGTAAAATTAGTCAATTTACACATTTATTTTTTAGAGTGTATAAAATAAAAAAAATAATTTTGTTAATTTCAAATAATATTTAAAATTAACTTTTGTCCCGCTTTTTTTGTGTCTCTCCCCTGTCAAATTTCGTTCCGCTGAAACAAATATAAATTCAAGGATGGCTATATTGGAAGTAGTGCTTAAGGACATCTAATTGGCTTGAAGTTAGCAATACTAAATGCGCAAGCCATTTAAGCGTCGCCATTTTTAGTTGTTGCGACGCGACCGTGTTTTTTAGTGGTTTCGCACGGTGATTGTGTATCTCTCCTGGTAAGTCATAAAACTTATAATATTCATTTAATTCAATTGCATTTACTGCCCTAATTAAACAACACGGTAATACTTAAAGTGAAATACACAATTAACCGAAAAACTAATTCAGTCAGTTAAAAAGTTTGAATTTACACGAAAATGTCTCTCCCCTGCCGTATTTCCCCTGGCACGATAACTGCCAGGGGAGCGAGTCACTGACCAGAAAAAGATATAAAATATGTATAAAGTGACTTGCCCTTATATGAAAAAGTAAATAAACGGGACAAAAATCATAATTTAAAGGTTTTTGATCAAACTCAAACTTTTCTTTTTGGCCGAATTCTCCATGTTTTTGAACCTCTTATCGTAGAATCACCCATATATTTTTTTATGGAAAGCTATACATTAGTTCTTGAGACAGAGCGCCCACAAAATTTAGGTCGCATACATACAGCCATTTTATAAAAACAAGTTTTTTGATATATCTGACACCTAAAACTTGTAAATCCGTTGAAAAATAGAATTTACATTAAAAATTAATCATCGCCATTTTATAGCAGAGACAGGCTGGACATAATCTCTACATTAACCCTGAACTGTTGTTAGCGGTCTCACAGACCGCTGAGATTTTTAAGTTTCAGAGTTTAACTTGCAATTTTTAGTTTAACTATAGATATTGGTTAAATTTTATTTCGTTTGGAACCTTATTACTATCTCTAGAGACTTTTGAATAGCTGAATTTTATTTATAATAGTCCTGTATATAAAGTTTAATACAGAAATAGCATTCTAAGAGTTAATTTAAAATTTTATTCATCTTTAGATTGAGCAGTCTGACAGACCACTCACAGAAGTTATGCGACAATTTTTGTCACAGCAGTTAAGGGTTAAACATATATATTTTAAATATTAAATTCTGTACATTAATTCTTATGACAGAGTATCCAAGAAATGTGTGTCACATGCAAATAGAATCACAGACTCACATTTCGTAAAAACGGTATCTCTGGCCCCCAAAACGTCTAAATGTGTCGAATCTTTTTACAAATCCTATACTTTCTTTTCGTAATAATAGAAGAAATAAGAAATACAAAAATTATCTTTGAAAAAATTAATTGTTAAAAGTCTCTCTCTTTTTCTGTGTATTTTACTGTACAATTCAGATTACGTATGTTTTAAATAAATCCGCAGACTTGATTTTATGCAATATAACTATAATTATAGTTGCATAGCCCCTTACTGATTGTCTAAGGTTTTAAAAACAATTTTGAAACATGAAATATTTTTTAATATTCCTTATTGCGTAGAGCTCGATTACGAAAGGGGCTGTGCAATTATAATTTTATGAACTTTTTGTTAATTTTGGACTCTCTTCCCCTTTCCGATTCATACGTTATCGTCCCTTGAACCCCCCCCCCCCCCTCCCCGTTAATGATATCGTTATCAAAGTGTAGAAAATTTTGATTTCTATAATTTATTTTGCTCGAAAAGACATACAAAACTTGTTTCATTTATTTTCCGCATACTTTTCTGATTCAAATGATGAGAAGTTAATAAAGTATCATTTTTCATATGAAAAAAAATCTTTATATCACATAACAATTAAAATAAATACTATTTAAATGAATCTTATCATACCTTTTTGTTACATAATTCTTTCAACAATAATAAAGAATTATTGTACTTACACCGAACAGAGAGGGGTGGGGAGCAGATAGTAGAAATTTATATCAACAAAACGAAGACACCATTCTTTTTCTTTATACACGAAACATAAGCTTCATTTCAAATACACTTTACATACGGTTTCTCAAACTGTGATTATATATGCATACACATACGAAGAAAAATAAGAATTTTAAACGTTGGAGTATATTGTATTTTAGAGTTTAATAATTTTATAATAATTTAGCAATTTTAATAACTTTGTATTTAAAAAAAATAGCTAACAGGCTATAAATATAACGTACTATTTTGTATTAAAGACCATTTTACAAATAAAAAGAGAAACAATTGATGATCAGAAATGATATTTATATTAAAAAACAAACCTCCTCCCACCTGAAATCATAACATATTTGCACAGCTTTAATATTAATTTTTTGTTCTTAAAACAACATAAAGAGTTCATCATTTTTTACGGCTAATTTTACATAAAAATAAAAACTTCCTCTATGATTAATTAAAATAATATAAATAAAACAGTTTTAACAGACATGCAATTGAACTACTGAATTAAAGATCTGAAATTATCGGAATATAAAAGAAATTATGGTAGAAACAATTTTCAGAAACGATTTTATAGTTAAAGAAATTGTAAGTAGGAGAAAAAAAAAAAAGAGTGAAAAAAATTGGAATTGTCCCATTTCGCCCTTTATGTCCCATTCCTCCCTGTATTCTATGTTAAACTTCTTGTATCGACATAAATGTTGCTTTTAGACATAGTTTAAATTATGGATGATATACAGTATAATGTTTTATAAATAGAGGAACAATTACATATATACATAAACAAGTCATTAATATGCAGAAAGCATTAAAATATGTAAAGCAAATTTACTTTTGGTTCTTGAAATATTCTTTTCCTTTTTACAATTGCAAGCTTATGTAAATCAGCTGTTTTTTTCAACTGAATATTGGAGATATGCTTTTGCTTAATAGAATACGTGACTGATGAAATGTTTATTAATGGATTATAAAGAGAAAAATGTACTGTCCCATTCCACCCCACTCTCCCTTATTACGTAAGAAAATCTTGGGTTAAGGGATTTAAGGGAAATTTCAGGTGTTTAAATTCTATCATAATAAACAAATACAGCAAAAAGAAAAATAGACATTTAAAGATTTTCAATTCAACGAGTAAGAATGGAGACAAAGATAACCATATTTTCTTTTTTTATTAAAGGAAGGGAGGGGATATTTCAAACGATTGATAATATAATTTATTGAAGACTTACAATTAGCAAAAAAAAAAAAAAATGAAAATTAATTAGGGTAAAAGACTAAATTGTGTACGCTTGTAAGGCGAGGGGGGGGGGGGGTATGATGATTATTTGGATTTTATGGATATAACCTATTATTTATTCTTAAAATAAAGCAACGGATCAGGATTTTTTTTTAAGAATGACTCAAGGTTTTAAACTTTATACATTGAGGGGGCAAAGAAAATAGCGATTTATTTTTCTTTTTAGAAAGGGGGAAAATTAGATGACTTATTTACATTAATAAAAATTCACAAATAAGTAAAGTACTAATAGCCCAGTGATTATTTGATAGAATTCGATATTAAGGGAAAATAGGATATTAGTTTAATCCCTTCAGTTTAGATCTACAATGAATATATTAAGTTTTCTACTCATTCTAGGGGAGCGTTAGAAATATATTAGATGTACAGTTTAATACCATAATAATATCCCAAAAGAACTAACTACCAAAAACATTGCCAATATAGGTGTTGTAAAACTTAAAATTCCGAGTAAAATGAACACTTACATTTAATATTTATGCTGAACATTAATGCTACAATTCTATTTCAAAGTTTAATCGCAGTGGTCAGGAGGTTTAACTTAAAATTAATTAGGAAAAAACTTGAAATTAATGTAAAACTTAGACTTAATTTACTGACTTTTTACCCATGTACTAGATGAACGTTAGAAAATATGCACATAGTGAAAATATACTTTTTAAAAAATTATCTTAATAATATTCCAAAACAACTAATTCTATAGAAACCACTGTGAATACAAATGTCTTAAAGTTTGAAATTCGCAATAAAATGAAAATGTTTTTATTGTAATTCTATTTCAAAAAATATTCTTAATCGCTAATCCAAAGCTCTGAACTAGGATAGATCAAGTTATCCATCCTCTCTGTCTCCATTTGTTACATACTTGGACATTTTTTAAATTGTTGAGCCCTTCACAATGTTTTTGTAACTATGTTAGGATTTTATTTTGCATATTTTGAGAATTATAATTTAGCAGTTATTCGGAAAGTAGTGCATGAAGGATAGCTGTTTTATATTTCATTTCGCAACTGACACCGCTAAACTTAAACCATTGGTTTAAGTGAAAGATTTTTTATTTAAAGACTAATTTTTTTTTCAATACTCCTAAGGTTTTAAACTTTTATGAATTTAAATGAAGATTCTTGTATACTAGTCGAAAATCATTTTATTAGAACGATCTTTGTCCTTTACACAAAATATGGAAGTTTAAAATCGCGCTATTGATTGACCTTGAACTTCTCTAGGGGAAAGTCTTATGCATACTCATTTGTTCGCTTTATCCCCCACCCCTTCCATCCTTGGACATTATTTTCAATTTCCTTAATTCTAATAGATGCGCACTATTGTTCACTCTATGTACATCATATTAGTTGCTACACACATTTCACACTGGAAATAATAAAACATTTTCCATCATTTACAAATCACTTTTGAAACATTCTAAAAGTTAGGAAAATATGTACCTTTTAAACTAACTTGTTCGTAGCGAAAAAAGCTCACCTAGCAAAAGGAAAAACATATTACATAAATTTCTAATCTATATCGATGGGATTAAAACAATTTGCGAATTTCCCACCATTAAATCAGACTTCAGCCTGTCTTTCATACCCCACCACTAGGCTATAAACCCGCAATCAAGAAGTTATGCCACAGCTCTCAAAATATCCATCCTAAGTAATGCACAAATAACTAAAAATTACATGTACATAATAATAACATGCACTGTAAACTGATAGCCTCTTTTATTAACAGTTCAAGCTCTTGTTTAGCGATTTAAGCAATACTTTGAAGTAAAATTGTGAAAATTCAACAAAAATGTTAAATATTGGTTATCAATTTATTCAGAATTTTAAGATCTACAACATTTGCATTGACAATGTTTTTGATAAGTTTAATTTTTTAATTATTTTATTATAATTAATAAAAACGCGTTTCTCAATTATAATTTGTACATTTATTTTAACGCACACCTAACAAGAATGAGAAAACTTAAGGGGGCACAGGGGTTGAAAACTTTTCAAAAAATCGATTTTTTTTGTGATATATTTTGATTATTCAATTAATTCTTAACTCAATGCAAAAAACCGCATAAAAATATTAGCATTTTTAACGGAGTTATAAGCATTTATGTATCAATACTTACATAGCCGCATCCATATAATTTCAGCTTTAAGTCGTGTTTTCTGAAAACTTGATTTTTGACGACTAACTCCAAGATTTTAAAAAAACTATTTGATGGAATGGCTTAAATTTTTTTTTTTTGCATGCGTATAACATCATAATCTAGATTATGAACAAAAGATATAATTATCATTTAATAAAAACAGTATTAAAAAATCTCTCAAAATTGAAAATTAAAAAAAATCCTAAAAAATTAAACTTTTTTTCCATTAAAAATATTCAATATATTAATACTAACTATACTATTTATACTAAAATATATTAATTCATAATCTAGGTAATAATGTTATATGCTTGCAAAAAAATTAAGCCATTCCATCAAATAGTTTTTTTTAATCTTGGTGTTGGTCATCAAAAATCAAGTTTTGAGAAAACGCGACTTAAAGTTGAAATTATATGGATGCGGCTATGAAAGTGTTGATACATAAATGCTTATAACTCCGTTAAAAATGCAAATATTTTTATGCGGTTTTTTGCATTGAGTTAAGAATTAAATGAATAATCAAATTAGATCCTAAACAAAAATCGATTTTTTGAAAAATTTTCAACCTCTGAGTCCCCTTAATACATTCATTTCCCCCCCTCCCTAGATTTAAACTAATGAATTTAAATAATTTCCAGCTTTCGCTAACTAATTCAGAGTTCGACTTTTTTCCTCCTTCTCTATCACTGGGCAAGAAAGAGCTTTAAAGACTTTCTATGTGTTCTTTAAGTTGAAAAAGGGGTGGGAGAGGAACAAGAAAATGACATTTTTGGATTGAAAGTAAAGTCTTGATAATTTATTATGACAATAAAATAACGTATAAAGCACAGATTGTATTTTATTTTATGTTATTTTAAATAAGGCAGTTTTAAAGAGTTTTTAAATTTTGAGTACTGTTACTGTGTGAAGAAAATTCGGAAGCAAAATGTTAAGGGTGAAATTCATATCAAGTTATAATGAAACGAATGTGATGTAATGAATGGTTAATGCATTTTATTCACTATAAAAAAAATAGTAACGAAAATTTAAAGTTTTAAACACTTTAAATTTTGGTATTGTGGAAATGAAGGCAAAAAAAATAAAGTGAAATTTCAGAAAAAAGAGAAAGCAAATTTTATTTATTACATAAAACATTTGAAATTCCGTCCTTGTAATAAATTCAGACGTAAAAATAGTTATTTGACCAAAATATAAATATGTAATTAACAGAAAATAATAGGAATAGTAGCTTGAAAATAACTAAAAAATCAAATAGACCTTTTTGAGTCTTTGATTTTTACTTATTAATCAAGTAGAATGGAAATATAATTCAACTCATAAAGGATAAAAAATTACTTACTCAGTAACTAGAAATTTTTATCAGTTCCTGATTCAAAATGGATGCATTGCACGCCTCTGTGGTTGCGTGAACAATCATTACGTCACCACTAAAGCCCTTTCTGATTGGCTAACCGGTGAAACTAAGATATTTTATGTATTTGTTCTATGCGAGTGGTAAATATTATACTCAGTTACAGATACATTTTTAGTAAACATGCAGATTTCTGTAGCTTTACAAAAAGTAGTTTTGTAGGTTTCCAGATTTTTTTTTACAGTGTACATAATGGTACACGGGGAAACATTGTTTCGGGTGTGTTTTAATTATATTAAATTATTTCACATTTTTTGAAATTGACATAGGTTGCTGATGTTTAATACAAGTTACTTCCTGTATAATAGAAAGCAGATAGTATTTACAGGAAAACACGGAAGATTTCGTCCAATATACTGAATCCGAAGTACTATATACTATAACAGCAAGAACTAAATATTTTTAAAACTTCGTTATAATACGAACGCACCTCATTTGCTACGCTTCAAATTTGTTGTTTGACAAAGGTCATATATTGAAGGCATCTAAATTAAAATATTGGGTTGTCCGGAAATTCTGAGAATTTTTTTCTTTAGCAAAAAAGCATTTTTTCTTTCGCTGCAGACTTTTCTACCATCGTCAGAAATGTATTTATTTTTAACGGCTTCGAAAAATCCGGTTGTTTTTTTAAATCGCTCATACATTGCTTCTAAAAATTGCATAGTTCTAGTTTTTATACCATCGAATTGGAATCAAGCTAAATTTTTTTAAAAGCTATAGCTTAATTTATGGAATTTTAAATATAATTTTCAATCATGAATTTTATTTTTACAACAATGAGCACTTGTTTACTAAAATACTGTAAAATAACTAGTGGCATGGATAACATAATTGACAATTATTAAAACAGACATACACACAGAAAGAACGCCTACATTTAAATCATAAAGGTAAATACACTGTAAAAAAAATCTGTAAAGTTAATAAAATTTTTCTAGTAGATTTGTATTCCACGAACTTTTTATACAACTATAACAGCAAAATTTCATGTAACTGAGGAAGGCTGCATGAGTTTTTGCTGTTATCGTTACATGAAAAGTTCTGGGAATACAAATCTACTAGAAAAATCATAGTAACTTTACAGATTTTTTTTACAGTGTGCAAATAATATTCAGACATACATACAATAAACTCAACTGGAGTGAACCCAACCCGAGCCAGGAATCGAGCCCGGAACTCCAGGCTGGGTCGGTGAGCTACTCCGGTCGATGCTTGAGTCTGCAATTTCTCACAAATAAACAGAGTCGGGGAAAGTCATCGGCCATCATTAAGATAGCCTTGGATGACGGGACAATAATGAATAGATTTACTATTCCATCGATCTACAGATAACAACATTTTGGGACAAACTGGGTCCTTCGTAGGTGCACCTGTTTGGTTACGATAATGGTGGTCGATGCCCAGTTCAATTTGAGTGTCAGTGCGACCAATATTTACCGCACAGTCGTATAGCAAAAGTATAACTTTTAACGAGAAACTGGAGCTGTGATCCGACAACAGTGACACTCAAAAATAAAAATTGTTCAAGAAACATTGAATTAAATAGTAGTAATCCTAAAATGTTTAAATTTAACAACGCATTCAAATAAACTTACCTGCCATTTTCCATAGGCGGCACTTCGGCAAATCATGGAATCGATGAAAGCGAATGAATGCAAAGCTGATTTCCATGGCAAGTATTCCCTTTCGTTTTTCAAGTACATCGTCGTGTTCAGAGCAAGGTGATAACTTAACTGCCCAGCTCTGTTCGTGTATAAAGAAAAAAATACATATTTTAGAAAATATTAAAATACAAATATATGACATTTTATAAATTATTCGGATTAAAATAAGAAGTTGAAGAATTATTTAATTTTTAAAAATATAGAGCCGATTTCAAATATCTAAATAAATAAATAAATAAATAAATTCGAATGTTTCTTTAAAAAACAATAAATATGAAAAAATTCCATACTTAATATAACGGTCAATCCCTACAGATAAAATACCTCCTGCTTGTCATACATTAAATTTCATATCGAAACAGGTTTATATCAACATATCCAGGTTTTCTGACATTAATTTACAAGATTTCGAATTTTTACTTACATGATCTGCTTTATTTTATTTTATTAATTTTTCAGCGTTCTGATTTGAATAAACACATGGGATAAGCTCTATGTAATTACGTGTTGGCGATTACGTTTTACGGTTTTCCGTTTATCATTACAGCTTTCTATCTGTTGTTCTTATAACGAAGACCTCCATTCAAGACCTCATTCCTTAAAATATAAATTCTTGCTGGTGTAAATTGTTAATAGCATGTTATGGCGTAAAAACAGATTTTGATGAACACGTGGTAAGCGTTTTCAAAATTTAGTCACATAAAGCTGAATCATAATAAACTATGACGTTCATAGCAACAAATGAACAGGCTCGCATTTAAGCTGATATAGCTGAAATCAGTGAGAAATATTTAAAATTCACGAAGGAAGAAACGAGATTTTAGGAATAAAGATAGTTTCGATGAGTTTCTGTCCCACAGGAATATAAGACAGTATTTTCGCCGAAAACGAATGTTCGACGAAACTAACTTTTTCAGCCGAAAATAAAATGAAATATTAGGTCGAATTTTAGTAATTATCAATTTATAATTTACAAAAAAAAAAAAAAAAAAAAAAAAAGGCAGGTAAGGAAATTTGAATCTTAATAATTCTGAATTCTGTTTATTTACAGTGAAAATATTTGAAATAACTCATAGTTTTTGAAATGCATAAATACACATTACACTTTTCATAACCATTTTTTTTCTTTTTTTGCAAGCAAGGTTTGTACGGTTAAGGTATTTTTTCCAGGAGTGTTACCAGTATTTTTTATTTTATTATTTTTTTTAAGTTTTTTTTTTTTTTTTTTTTTTTTTTAGAAAAAGAAATCTAAATTCAATGGACAAAATTTTGTGTTCTTTTAAAGAGATATTTTTTATGATAAAATATTGGTACCGAAGAAAATTCTGATCTACAAAATTCGAGGAATCGTACGAATTCTGCGCATGACTTTTACTGTTTTCAAAACGGCACTTACGAAGCTTTTAAGTGTCATCGCAGTGTGGAAAGTGAATATATACACAACATCTTTTGTCTGCACATTGTTTTCTTTGCGGGTGGATTATATATTTTTTCCTTTTAAGGCTGGTCTCAAATCCAAAAGAGCTACTTTCTGACACATTTTTGATTCAGTTTTGTTTGGAAATGCACGAAATGAACAGTTATTCTTACTCAGAAACAATGCAACTGAAAGACTTTTCTATTTTTTGATACAAACAGAAGATCTTTCAAAGAATACTCTGTCAAAGTTGGTGTTTTGAACCGAAATTCCAGACGCGATGCCGCGAGAAAGAAAAAAAAATACATGTCACGTGACAAAAATTGCTTGTAATTCAACAAGTATATTTAAGGGAAAAAAATGGAAAATGTATTTATATTTCAGATCACTTGAATAATTAGATGTGGTTATTTTAAGCTTTTACGCTTAAAAATGAGTAAGAAAATGTGCCAGAAAATTTCATATTGTTGAGCAGGAGATTTGAGAACCACCTCAATTGTCATTATTAAAAAGATTATTATTAAAAAATTCAGAATTTACCATGTGGGAATTAACAGCAGATTCGTTACCTTTTTTCTTTTTTAGTATAGTTGAAGTTTTTAAAGATTTCAGCAAAGAATTGAATATCTTTGGTAACCTGGCTATTACTATTTTTATTAATGTTGCAGTTACTTTTATTTTCAAATTTGTAGAGGTTTTTAGGGCAGCCCTGGTATATGGCAGGATGACCTAACCCACAGTTGGACATTTGTGAGAAATACGGCCCTTCTGATGGCAATCTGTACTTAGGTGTAATTTTACACATTTTGCATCAAAACCTCATACCTCATAAGCGTGTCTATACCCTTGGAAACGGCAGCACTGTTTAACTCTTTGTTTGCTTTTAAAAGCCACAATCTTAACAGAAAGAGAATGAATAACTTTGATTTGATAGATTTCCTGAAAGTTTTTACGTAGTAAAATTTTTACCATATAGAGTGGCATTGGATTGTCAATTTTGAGATTTTTGCATATGACAGACATAACGGTGAAATCATACTCATTTAAGCTATCAACAATAAGTCTGGTATTAGTAAAACAACAAAGATCTGTAATACATGGTCTTAGTTCTCTTGAGTCGAAAGTAGTGCATTTTTTGGTGTTTTGGTTTAACCAATGTTGGTATGGTAGATTTTTTATTGCAAATTTTTCAAATAAAGAATAGCGATAGCAAAAACAAATGAAATAAAAATAAAATGAAATAAAATAAAAATCAAATACAACAAAAATTAGTAGCTATAAAATGTAGAATAGAGTTGCATACACATACAAAACACTATTTATTTAAAGATACGTGTCTTGTTATTCTTGTGATTATTAACATTTGAATAGGAAATATGTATTTGAGAATGATTACCTGGCTAAGTCTAGTGAATCATCGATAATCTGAGCTCGGTTTACAGTATGAATCATCTGTAATGAAAGAAAACTAAACATTAATTTCTTATATTAAATAATATGAGTAAGTACATAAATATTCAAGCAAAAAAAAAAAAAAAAAAAAAAATGTATTCAAACACATTAACCCTCAACCCTTTTATTTACCTTTCCATTAAATATGCTGAGAGTACTTTATAATTTAGGGCGGTAATTCACATTATTGTGTTATAAACAGCAGACTATTGTTCCATGAAATATTCTTCAGCATGCCTCAAATAGTTTTTAATCGTAAATGAATTATTATGTTTCGATTACTTGGAAAGCATATTATATATATATATATATATGTAATAATAAGAATTTGTCACCTTAATTTTAAATTGTTTCCAAATTCTTTTAATGTTTAATTTTTCCCCTTTCTTTTTATAATATTTTAACCTATTTATCTCAATTTCATACCTTTAATCAATGTTTTCTTTCTTTTATTTTATTCTTAGAAAACATTAATCTGTCAAAGCGATTCTTTTCCTAAATCCCATTACTTAAATTTATTCTTTTATCTGTTGCATAATATCTTTGTATTAACGTTCCAAAAAAATACAACCCATAATACCCTTCTAAGTGACACTAGAAGCCGGATTGAATGATATAATCTTCCGATCAACTGTGAGAAATCCGTCAGAGTCGGAGTTGTTGAAAAACAAGCCGATTTCGACTCTGGCTGTTTAGGTGCATTCGTAATTATGTTAATACGTAGCACCTATTGTTGTCGTTCAGTCCGTCCGTCTGTCCATCTGTCTGTCTGTCCGTCCGTCTGCCTATCTGCATATAACAACGCAAAAACTACCCAATTGAATCGTTTGAAATTTAAAATACATAATTATTACATAATTTTGTCGAGTCATTTCAAATTTTATGAAAATCGGATGCATAGATCAATTATAGGGACAATCAAAAGGATTCCGTTACATTACGGTCAATGGGGAAAAAAAGTTTGAAATGCATTTTAATCGTTTGAAATTTTAAATACATAATTATTACATAATTTTGTCGAGTCATTTCAAATATTATGGAAATCGGATGCATAGATCAATTACAGGGACAATCAAAAGGATTACGTTACATTACGGTCAATGAGGGGAAAAAAGTTTGAAATGTATTTTAATCGTTTGAAATTTTAAATACATAATTATTACATGATTTTGTCGAGTTATTTCAAATTTTATCAAAATCGGAAGCATAGTTCAACAACAGGTACAATCAAAAATGTTCCGTTGCATTGCGGTTAATGGGGAAAAATGTTTCAGATACATTTTAATGGTGTTACACTCATTCGAACGTAATAAAATTGATATGCATCTATAAACTACATATTATAAAATACATTTTCCATAATCTGTGGTGCAAAGAATATTTGTTATTGATTTACAAGGCTACACAAAAGTATTCCATTGCATAATGGTATAGGGAGAACATTGTTTGGTGCGCATTTTAATTGTAATTATTTACAATTTTATGAGATTGATATTTTTAAAACTTCGTTATCGTACGAACGCACCTCATTTGCTACGCTTCACGTGCAATTTCCAACTTGTTTTGTTACAGTTTGAAGAGAAAATAAACAGTTATATATAATTTTAAATCTATAAAAGGAATTGTTATTTTTGGATTATATCAGGCTACCAAAGTTAAATATGGCCAAATTACAGCCCGGAGTACAGAGTTGATGAAAACCGTTCTTAATAATAATAATAATGAAACTCTAGTAAATCTCGAATTATTCCCGAACTAGTAAAATTTATCATCTTTATATATTTTTTTCCTTTTCATCGACATTTTTCTGCTCTGAAAGACATGAAATGACATTAAAAGTATAACGATTTCGCTTGTTCGAGTCCACAAATTCGAAATAGTATAATTTCGGTTTTGTTTTCTTCTTCAGATTTCGATAGTTAGATTTTTGGGGTTTGTTGGGCGTAAAATTGAAAAATTAACAAAATGGAAAATATTTTTCTCTTTTTTTTTTTCTTTCGAAGCAGTAAGAACTGAATTAATATCGAAATGGTGAAATTTACGCGTTATTTTTCTTGCGTTACCAAATATTTTTAACCAAAAGCAATACTAGTATATTAGCTAGCCTGGAGTCGACTGATTTTCCCAACGACTCCGCAGCCCTAGTATACACTCAAATCTAATCCAATTTATGAAAAGGTACAATACAATATGAAGTTTAATGAAATTCTTTTCTATTCCATAGATTCCAAGATATATCCATTACAAATATCATGAAAAACACAGTTTACCAACATCACTTGATGTATGATATACAGATGAACTAAGTCAGCACTAAATTATGCCAAAGTATAATAGAATATGAAGTGTGATAAAATTTCGCGCATTAGTTCTGGCGATAGAATACAAATAAAATTTATGTCACATACATACAAATATCCAGACAGACAGATATTTTCCAAAATTAACCCAATAACGCACAGGACAAACCGAAATGAGTAACTTCATCAAAAAACGAAAGTGAAAAGTTTTCCTAATTCCAATACTTTACTTTCAACTACGACAATGGATAAAAAAAAGGTTTCAAGGATAGTAAAACAATATTTATTAATACTAGACAGAAAATGCAGAATCGAACTAAGAGCTACATTTGCCATCACTTTTTGACATAATCAGCAAATCAATTTTGGTATTTATTTGATCGCATGGCCAATTTGTTTTACCGCGTTGGTAGAAATCGCGTTCCTGCACATTGAACCAGTTCATCTCAGCTGTTTAACAATCACTGTCTTAAGAAAATTTTATTCTAGATAAGTGTTCCTTCGATTTTCGGAAAAGGAAATAGTCCCTGAGGACCAAATCAGGGAAGTATGGAAGTTTTTCCAAGCTTCCCATTTGAATTTTTGTAGTAATTCTTTAGTTTGGCAAATAATTTTGTACCTGATAGATATTATCATGCACGATTATGACATCATCTCTCAACATGCCAGGGTACTTGTGCACGATTTCTTCTATAAGAGTATTCGTAACATAAGTAAGACTACTTTTCTAAACGGCTTGCTATTTCAGTCTCTTTGAAATTGCCTGCGAACTTACACGAATTACCCGCGCAATTGCTCTAAGACAACTAGCGCTATGTGTTTTCACTGTGGAAAAAAATATTCCCTCCACCACAATTGTTTTTCAAATGCTACTGCCTGTAACCTTTTTTCGGAATCCACCCTCGTATATAGATTAAATTAAAGATTAAAGCAAAACCATAGTATAAGAAAACAAAAATGAATGTAAAAACACATTACAAGAAAATTAAAAATGAATGTAAAAACATATTATACATACTGTATGACTGTCCATGAGTTGCTGAATAAGTAATTTCCAATTGTGCTCGTCGTAGTTTACTTTGTAATAACCAACTTCTTGTATATTGCCTATTATCCAATATTTGGAACTTGGAAGACGATTGATAGTACCTATAAAAGAGAGCATTCATTGGGATATTACTGAAATAAATAAATAAACAAGAAAAAAAAATCGCAGTTTTATGTACATGAAGGGAAATGAAACTACTATTGCATAGAAGCTAAGTGCTGTGATTTTGAAGCACTGCTTTTTTGACTTCTATTAAAATACGCATTTTTGCGTTTTTAGAGACACGGAAAATTAATAACAGTAAAAAAGCTCATTCTTAATTTTTCAAAAATAAGCATTTAAATATGCATATTCCTCGTAATTTGATTTCTGGTATATTATAATCCCGAAACATAGTAAAATAAATAAAGAGTAACGGGTGTCTCGTACAGGGAGTATCGTAATTCACAGGATTCGCAAGATTCTTGAGTACAACTTTTCTCGAATAATATTATTAGCCTTATATAACGGCTTACATTCTACTATTTAGTAAGATGAAGATTATTAAATTAGCAGAAGTTATAGTGTTATCGAAAATTACAGTGTTAAAATTCGAGGATTATATAAAACCTATGTAACTGTTAGCTTGAACTTATCTCTAGTGAGAATTCAGTGAAACAACCAATATACTAAACGTTAAATGACCATTAAAATAAATTTCAGTGAAATCAATAATTTTAACATGTTGAGTGCCACTTCATTTACGAATAACTGACATTGAACTTTCCACTTACTAAATGATATAATCCTGTAATAAATGAAAGTTAACCCCCTGACTGCCCAGCAAATGGGTAAAATTGCAATGTTGTTTTTTACTGTAACTTATTAAAAATATTAAAAAAATATGTTTTTTCCAACCTGATACAAGATATGTTATTATGTATAGGTGTATAATCTTTGAGAGTATTAATCCTAACTTAATTTTTCAAGACTGGGTTTTATTTGTAGAATTATATTAATTTAAATATTGCTTATGTTGCAGTGAAACCTGCAATTTAGTGTGCGAAAAAATCCGGTCGTGGCAGTCAGGAGGTTAAGTAAATTTTAAATACATTTTCAGTAATTACTTAAAACAATATATATTTTTAGGCTTTATATCATATTTCAGACTGTCAGTCACTGGCGACGGACGCGGCCAAAACGGAAAGTTTAGTGTCAATCACCGATAACTGAGGTGGCACTAAATGTGTTAATCTTTGTCATCAAAGTGCAGTTTTTCTTGAATATGTCCAATTGGAATGTGACTGATGCAGAATTCCGAGTGCCCATCTGAGGTTCTTTCGCTTAATTTACAACGCTGACTACTTTCCGAAAAAAAAAAAACAAACATTAAATGTCATTACCGGATAAATTTAAAAGCGACATTTATTACACTAAAGCCACCGGAAAGAAGGAACAGTTGGCCTCGGGCCCCTGAAGACCGGTAACAAGTGGTATTGTATGGAGAATTTCATAAAAGAATATCACAATTTCCATGATATAACTTTTTATTTCAGACTAGTTACAACAAATCATCCATCAAATTGAAGATAAACTAGCTTAGTTTTTCTTATAATGTGCACGTTTAGATATACGGCACACATTCAGCCTAAAATCAAATTCTTTCCACACTTCGGTTAACAAATCCGGAGTAATCGAATCAATAGCCTCTTCAATGATGTGTTTTACACTTTCAAATCATTAAATTGCGCCGGAACTTAGACGCGATCTGTTATAAAAGTCCAAAGGAACAAAATCGCTTAACTCTAATGGATTTCTAACCTTCAACGCAACAAGAAATCTTTTCGCTCAGGAGTCGGCAATCGCGCATGTCGCATTGCTGTTAATAACAAAGCAACACTGGCGCACAACGTTTACAGCTAGTAATGTTAAAATTCATAACTTGGATATTCCTTTATGGACACCTTGTATTTTGCAAACACTTCAAGATTTCTGACTCTCTTTGGTACAAACAATTTAAGAGAAAAAAAAGGATAATAATTACCATTTGTTTTATGCAGCCATAGTTTTGTGTTAGGATTCCAATCAGGATTCAAAGCATCAGTATATGTGAAAGGAATCTCCCACTGAACACTGGAAAAAATAAAAATTAAATTAAAATACAATTCCGGGTATTCTCTGATTCAGTGTTAACTTTTAACAAATTTAAGTTCAGATTAATTTTATTTTCAATATAAAATGAAAATCTTTCAATATAACATGAAAAGTACTCAAGCTCTTTTGTACAGTTCTGAATATCAACTTTCTATAAAAATTATGATAACCAACTAAAAAGCAAAAAAATCCCTTTCAGCAATCTATAGCAATAACTGAAAAAAGTACTCAAGCTCTTTTGTGCAGTTCTGAATATCAACTTCTCTAACATTTATAATTACCAAGTAAAAGGCAAAAAATTCCTCTTCAGCGATTTACAGTGAAAACCAGAAATGTTTTTAAGCTATTTTGTGCAATTCTGAATACAAACTTTCTCTAAAATTTAAAATTACTAATTAAAAAGCAAAATATTAGTTAAATTTAAAAATGCGCAAGACAGCTGAAATCGCACTTACGGGAAGTATTGTTTACAGACAGTATTTTAACGGTATTTTTTTATGTGTCCCTGTATGCTATGCACACGACAGTCTAGTGTAAATGTAGTGAGTGATACATATCAATTTAAATATGTTTGAAATAGTGCAACATCATTAAAATAAACCGTAAACAGTTTTTACCCCTACAAGCTGTAGTGTAACGGAATTATTTTGAGAGTAACGAATGATTGAGAATGAATGAATGAATTTTGAGATAAACGAATTATTGTTTTTAATGTTACGTATTATGTTTTCAATACCCAACGTGCCATAGTAAACCTAAATAACATGCGTAAATTACATGGCAAACGAGTATATTTATATAAGTTAGAGCACAGACAGACAGACATCAGACAGACAAACCGAAGTCAAACACTTTTCAATTTGTTGTAAAGTGTTAAAAAGGAAAGAAATAAACATTTTTTAATTCTCTAATATTGTAAGTAAAAGTACAGTTAAGATACAAGTAAACAAGTTGAAATTGTACGTCGAATATGGCAAAAAGGATGCGTTGCTTCTGTAGAGCAACTAGTTTTATAAATGTTGAGAATCTGGTCCAATGTTTAATTCACAAATGCATGAATAAAAAAATATTAGGATTTTATACATTAAATTTAATAATACGGAAATGATTAGACTCCATCTTAAATAGTACATAATCACCATGGCAACCTACAATCATTAGTTGTCATGGGATACCATTGGATTAATTATAAATGATAAAATTTAATAGAATGAAGAAAACTTTTATTAATATATTTTTTAAAGTTTTGATTTAATTTTCATAAAATTTGAAATTACTCGACAAAGCTCTGCAACGATTATATGCATTAAATTTCAAACCATTCGGTTGGTTTGCATTGCTAATGCGGACAGATGGACGGACTAGACGATGACTATAGGTGTACGTATTTATTTAATTATGAACGCACCTAAAAAGGAAATAAAGAAATATTTTTTATACCCTTTAACCCTTTATCTACCGATGGCACTTATAAGTACAATAAAATTTCTTATTATAAAAATATTTTAAGGCGTCATTTAGTTGTAATACTGTTTAGAATGAATTACATATATGTTACTTTATTTTGTTCCAAAAGCATTATTGGTTACACAAAACAAAAATATTTTTAAAAGGATGATTACTTTTGTTATTGTACCTTTTCAGCTTTCTTGGCGCTGACGGTGGGGAATGGGGATTTTTTCAATGCGGAAATATTTCTATATTTATATTGTGAGAACATCATATTTGTACATTTTATAATTCTGCAAAATACTAAGAAAACAATTTAAAATAAAAGATTTGAGTGGGGTTATAAATACTATTGCACAAAATCCTTGTAAATTCAAATTTAATTAATCCTTCTAAATCCTTCAATTCTTCTAAAATCCTTCAAAAATTTATTAAATGATTATGTACATCTTTTAATTTAGTTTAAACAGTTTACTTAAAATGCTTTAGAATGTAAAATTTTCATGAATTCATAAAGCGATATATAAAGGGTTAATACGGTAGGTAAAGATATGGTTAAGATAGTAGGAAAGACAGAACTTTCCTTATGATATAATATAAAGTAATGAAACCTAAATCGAAAAAACTTCTTTTAACTTTTTAGGAAATCAAAGTATTCCAGAATGAAATCGTTTTATAGCTGTACAAAACTTTCGTATCTAAATGCCAGGAAAATGTCCTCCATACTTTCTGAACAGCTTTGTTTTTATGAGAACAAATAAAGAAGAATGCGGAATTATTCATGTCAGCGAGTAAAATGTGTGTTAAAGTGTTTTGTTGAGATAAAACATTTTATTGGAAATAAAACTGCCTTGTTTTGCATTTATGTTGTTATCTGATTATTTATTATCTGATTATTTATTTAACAACACAGCTATTTAGTTGTTGACAAAATTGCTGTGTGAAAAAGATAAATTTGCGAACACCACTGCTCGAAATATTTTAAAAATAAATTAAGGTCTAAGAGAGAATTTTGGATTTTAATATCTCTGTCAGGATTTTTGATAAGGAGAGGAATTTTTTTGTTCAATTTAGGAATGGATAAGGAATAATGTCTTAATTGGGAAGTTTGTCCTACGGGGGCCATATAAAAATTTAATTTTTGTATTTATTTTTTCAAATAGACCCTCCATGGAGTTGCAACTTATAAGAAATTTCACCTTTTTTTTTAATGAATTTTTGCAATTGGAAGTATGGGTCTAGGGGCAATATTTAAGGAGATAGCCTATTGTTTCGATATTTATGATTCACCTAGTATTTTTGTAAAGTTTTGATTCGATTGTCATAAAATTTGAAATTACTCGACAAAGTTCTGCAACGATTATATGCATTAAATTTCAAACCATTCGATTGGTTTGTGCTGTTATAATGCAGACAGACGGACGGAACAGACGATGACTAAAGGTGCTACGTATTTAAATAATTATGAATGCACCTAAAAAGGAAATAAAGAAATATTTTTCACACTCTTTAATACGGTAGGTAAAGATATGGTTAAGGTAGTAGGAAAGACAGAACTTTCCTTATGATATAATATGAAGTAATAAAACATAAAACGAAAAAAATCCTTTTAAATTTTTGAGAAATCAAAGTATTCCAGAATGGAATCTTTTTATAGCTGTACAAAACTTTCGTATCTAAATGCCAGGAAAATGTCCTCCATTCTTTCTGCACAGCTTTGTTTTTATGAGAACAAATAAAGAAGAATGCGGAATTATTCATGTCAGCCAGTAAAATGTGTATTAAAGTGTTTTGTTGAGATAAAACATTTTATTGGAAATAAAACTGCCTTGTTTTGCATTTATGTTGTTATCTGATTATTTATTAGCTTCATTTAACAACACAGCTTTTTGGTTGTTGACAAAATTGCTGCGTGAAAAAGATAAATTTGTAAACACCACTGCCTGTAATATTTTTAGAATAAATTCTAGGACAAATAAGTTATAGGACAACTCAAAAATATTAATATTATACTTAATAATAAAATATAATGGAATTTTCCTTTAACGAAATCTCTATTTAACAAAGTTTTATACTTAACTGGGGACATATTTTAAAATAATTTTTATTCATTGAGTTAAAACTTTGAAATTTTTTGTAATGATTAACCATATCGTTTGTAAACAAAATCCCATGATAAAACTCCTCATATCTGTTTTTTTATTTAAAAATTAAAAATTAATTAAAAAATTGGGGTTATTTAAAATCGTTATAACTTAAAATATTAGTTGTAGAATTTCAATTTATTTACTTGAAAATAAACAGAAATGTCTAAAATTTAATTATGAATCAGCATTTTTAAAATTATTAATTTTTAAAAGAAACTAAAAACATTTAATGCAAAAATTTGAAAAAAAAAATGATGTAACTTTTATTTAAAAAATCACATTTTCAAAAGTAAATATATATTTCTTAATTTGGCGAATAAAAATTAAAGTAAAACAATCAAAAATATATGTCCCAAGTTTCAAGCATTTATTTTTAACGGTTCTTGAGTGATAACAATCCAAACTCGAGAAATTGTGAAAAAACGATTCATGAAGAAAAACTCTTTTTCACAAGAAGTCATTTCTATGACAATCCTTTCTTGAAAGCTAGATTTTGAAAACAAAGCAAAACGGAAAAATTAATATTCCCTCTTTTAATTAATATAAAAACATGATTTAAGCATTTTTTTAAGAATAAAGAAACAGAGAAATCTTTAATGGGATATTTTTATTTATTTATTTATTTTTTTGAGAATTTGAAGATTTTTGTGTCCTGGACCCCCTTAACATAATTTTCTCAGGAACCTTGACTTTGAACACTATTAACATGTAAATTAATCTCCATATCACGGATAATATATTCTATCTGACGAACTTTATTTCATTTTCGTGAGTGAACAACATTCGAACTAAGAGGTTGCTGCTGCAATGGATGGATGAATTTTTTTTCAGAAAATTGTGTTAAATGGAATTATTTGTTTATTTAATTCTTTGCATTCAAAGAAGAAATGCTAAAATCCAGTTAAACCACCTTAATTAATCCCCCCCCCCCCAAAAAAAAATCTGAAAAGTATAAAATCTCTGTAAATTTGCCATTGTTTTAAAATAAAAATCCCTGTCGCCTTGGCCTATAGGCAGAGGTATATTTCAAAGAGTGCTCATTTCAAAAACAAAAAATAAAATATAATTAGAGATTAATCCAGTTTTGGGTCGCTTTTGAATAATTTTTAATTTTATTTTTCTGTAAGAACTAGCTTTTTATCAGAATCATCTTAAGCGAAATTAGGTTCAAATGCCCATTTTGACAACTTATTCTGAAATATATTCTGACTTTATAAAAAATAAATCGACCAATACGGTGCATTACATGGTTCCTAAATAAGAAAAAACTGTCAATTGAATGCGTTTGAGAGCAAACTTGAATTAAAAGATGAGTCATAAAATAACCAATTTGTTATTTGAATAAATCCTCAATTCTTTAATCATGATCGCTTAGGGAAATTTTGCGCGAAGTGCCCACTTTGACAGTTTTTTTTCTAAATATATTCAGCCTTTATCCAAAAAGTGACCAATGCGGCAAAGTATACAGTTCCTAAATAAGAAAAAACTGTCAATTGGATGCGTTTGAGAACAAAAATGGATTTAAAAATGAGTCAGAAAAAACGCAATTTGTTATTTGAATACTTCCTTAAATTTTCAATCACGATCACTTCGGGAAATTCTGTTCAAAATACCCTTTTTGGCAGCCTTTTTAAAAATATATTCTGCCTTTATAAAAAAAAAAAAAAAAAAAAAGGGCCAATGTGTCACATTATGTAGTTCTTAAATAAGAGGATCTGCATTTTGATTTGTTTTATATCCCAAATAAATTAAAAAATGAGTCAGAAAATAAGCAGTTTGGATTTGAGGTTTTTTTTTCCCACACTCCTATTTTTGTTCAATTTATTTTTTCTAAAAGAATTGGTCCTATGAAAATCTTGTCAATATAAAAGTTGTAGATATTATTGAGGAGATGTAAGATAAATTTTATTAGATTTGATAGTTTACGAATTGACGAAGTTATGGATTTTTGTCTTTTTTCACCTCCTTTTTTGTTTTGGTTTTTAATTTTTTTCATCGGTAAGAAATAATCCCATCAAAATCTTGTAAATGCAAACGTTTTAGATAATTTTCGGAACATTTATAAAAAATTTAGTTGGATTTAATAGCTTGAGAATTGACGAAGTTATAAATATTTTCTCCCTAAAACCTTCGTTTTTTTTTAACCCCTTGAGCCCATTTTTAACTTTATCAAAAATCTGTCATGCATAAACTTTCGGCCCATTTCCTAGAAGTAATATAAACTTTAAACTGATTCGATATCTATTTTAATTAAGAAGTTATGGCGTTTTTTCGGTTTTTACAAAAATCCTCCCTATGTCCACCCCCCCTCCCCCTTGGTCCGAATTTGCCCGTTAACGAACTCCACCGTGATTTTATAGCCCTTCATCTCATGTATCAGTTTGGAGTAGATTGGAACAGAATTATAGAAGTTATCGTGCCCAGCAGAAAGTGATATATATAGACATATATACATACACTAGCGGCCTTCGCCCGCTACGCTGGTCGGTTTATCTAAAGAAATCTTGAAGAAGTAGTTAGATAAGGTTCAGACATACATTAAAAAAAAAAAAAAAAGCAAGTCGATCATTCAAAAAACGTTGGGAAATATCAAATATTTACTGTAATTTTTTAAGAAAAACAAAGTTTCGAAAAAAAAAATTAAATCGAAAAAAAAATTACACTGACATATTAATGCAAGGAAATTTTCCCAGAGAGAAAATTCGCCTTGAATACAATATTTCAAATTCTTTTAATTGCTTATAGGCGTTAATGCCAACATAGTGAAAAAAAATTCCATGCTGGGAATCGAACCCGGGCCATCAGTATGGCGCACTGACGTTCTACCGACTAAACCACATGGAACGACAGCCAGCTTGAAACTTTCTCATACTTAAGTAGACTGGCGAAAACATAACGATAGCGCGTTTTAAAATCGCACAGTGACATCTATTGGATTTTATATGTACTAAAAAACGTTATGTACTAAAAAACGTGAGCAGCGCACCTAATAGTTTCTTTTGTTTCTTTTTGTTACTTTTTTGTCTGTTGTCCGATTTTGATGAAACAAAGCCTATACACTGCCCGGGAGTGTGCATTCTTCATTAGTGAAAACCGCATAAAAATCCATTCAGTAGTTACGAAGATAACCTCGAACAAACAGACAGACAGACAGACAAAAAATTCAAAAAAAATTTTTTTGTGTTTCATTGGTTTTCTTTTATCGCCCTGACTCCATTTTTGTCAATTATCTTCAATATACAGACACACCGGGTCCTACTGTTTTATTATATGTATAGATAAACTTTTTTACTGGTGGTAGTTTTGGGGTCTAGAGGTCATGATCGGCGTAGATCTGCAAAATTTTTTCAGACATTCGAACATAGGAGCGACCGCAATAGGTAGTATTTCATACGAAATCTACCAAGTTTTAGGAAAAACTTTCTGCCATAATGGAGAACTGCACGGACCGGGCCAGACACACGCCTTACTTTATTCTCGAAGGATCGGGAAGGGCCGGAAACTTTTTTTTTTTTCCGAACGAAGCCGGTACTGATTTCATTCTTCCTAGTCTTCACAAAGCAAAATATTCAGTGTCGATTGAATCAACTCGTATGAAAGTCATTTTCTCGACGTGGCCAAGTCAGCTCAAACATCAGTAAAATTTGGCTTGGTCCAAAAACTTTTGCAAAAAAGTCATATACTTTAAATCGCCATTATTCTACAATTAAACATTAAAATTTATTCTTTTTTAAAAATCGTACTTTTCTATACTTATTAAAATAGAGTTAAACGCATGAGAAAAGAACCTGCCTATGACGGAATCCTCTTCTAAACTGAAAACTATAAATATCTTTCAAATTCTTCAGCCATGCAAAATGAATTCAATAATACACGAGAAAAAAAATATTATATCTTTACACTCGCCAAGAAAGGATTTTTTTTCTATAACATATTTTCTTATTTCCAATGCGATTCCGTTTTAAGGGATTTTACTTTTACCATACACCATTTTTTAGATTTTCATGTCTGCATTACATGGAACATGATTTAATAATATTAATGATAACTGAAACATTTACATATAACAAACAGCGATTTATTAAAAACATAAATATCACAGCCTACGGCACTTCAGGAAAAATAAAAATTATAAATACGAAAAAAAAAAAAAAAAAAAAAAAAAGATTAAGATAAATTTTTTTATTCAAAATTCTCCCATAAGAGTAAAAATCAATGTTCTGTAGCAATTCACTCGGTCTGGGCCAAAATTTTAACTTTTATCCGGGCATGGCCGGGCCGTGTTTTTAGCTATTATATCAGACCAAGCCGGGCTCGGGCCAAAATCTCGGCTTTTATAACAGGTCGGGTTGGGCCAGTATTTTTTTCGTTCGGGGCCGGGCCGAATTTTTTTCTATGGATCGGGCCGAATTTTTTTCTATGGATCGGGCCGCCCCGCACTTGGAAATTTCGGCCTCTATGCCATAAATCTTGACCACAATACAGTGAATATAGATTCTAAATTTCATCAAAATCAGTCGAATAGTTTTTGAAGAAAGGGATCTTAAAGCTGGTATATTTCCCATAGGATTACACCCGTATTGTCTTCCCTTAAAGGGCTTTAACTTTAAAAATATGCGAAGTACCTAAACTGGAAATTACCAACATTACAAAATTACAAATACTCAAATGGCGATCGAACTTGAAAATGAACTGCTCTACACTTTTAAAACTTACTTTGCACTGTCTTCACCTTCACCCTTTTCCAGCAAGAACCTATACTGTTTTACTTCGGCTGTGCCCAATGTATAATCCCTGGTGACTTCTACAACTGGGTAACCAGTTTGCAAAGTCCAAGAATCCATGACCATCTTGACATCAATACGGTCATCATTAGATTGAATCTGTAAAAAAATCGTTAAGAAAAATTTAAGTTCAATTCGTTAAGACAAAATTTGAATAGAAAAACAAACTCAATATCTTGGTTACAATTTGATTTCACATGAAAATTTTACCAGAAAACATTGACTAAAATTGTAAGTATCACTCAAAATAAAATTAGCTGAAAGAACCTATGAAAAAAAGTGAAACATTTTAACCTCTTCCCTAATTTACCCGGACGTCATACGGGCAACATGTTTTTGCTAATCATGGTTTTCCCATACAACGATGGGCAACCATATTCCAGGCATGATTTATTATTCTCACTAAAAACTTTTTATTGTAAATTTTGTAATTTATAATCCGAACATTTTTCTGATTCAATTAGGCAAAACATTTTTCTTTGAAAATTCTGAGATAAAAGATTAAAAATTCCATAAAAGACATAAAAAACAGGCATTATTTGAAAGTTTTTTCGCAAATATTGATCAGTTAAGTGGTGGACAATTTCAATACAAGAACAAATTTAAGATTTCACACAGATTTCGTTTTGATATGAAAATTATACTTAAAAGAATTTACAGAAAAATTTAAGTATCATTCTAAATAAAATTAATTGAATGAACCAGCCAAAAATAAGCAAATCTTTATAAGGCACAATTTCAAGACAAAAACTAATTTAAGATTTCACACAGATTCCATTTGATATGAAACTAATATGTCACTTCCATTTGATATGAAAATTTTAGTTGAAGGCATTTACTAAAAATATAAGTATCACTCAAAACTAGTCGTTGGAGGCCACCGTAATACTTACCCATCATTTATATGCATATGAAAATAAAATATGTGAAAACTATTTATACAATGTATTTCAATTCCAAAACTAAATTTAAATGTTGTTAATACACATAGTAATACTCTATTAATGAATTGCTGATGCACCAATTTCAACAAATTATATAAAACGCCAAACTACTCAAGAAGTACCAAACTACGTAAAAGAAACATCCTTATAACTCCAAAAATAATAATCATATTAACTAACAGTTGGCTGCGTCGGATTACGCGTCTCATTTTCAATTAAAATATACCTCTGAGTCGTTGGAGGCCACCTTAATACTTACCCATCATTTATATGCATATGAAAATAAAATATGTGAAAACTATTTATACAATGTATAAATAATGAATAAAAAATAATAATCAGTATAATTTTATAATTAATATAAAGTATAAATAAAAAATTATAATCATATTAACTAACAGTTGGCTGCGTCGGATTACGCGTGAATTTGAATGAAATACAGGATCATGAAAAATCGAAGAATGTGGAAAACAGGATTACAAATATCTCGACAACTAACAATCCGATCGACTTCGTTCTTTATGCAAAATTTGTGTTTTTTTATTGCCTTTTACATGCATTCCTTAAAATAAAAAAATTCGAAAATTTTTATATACCTTTCATCAGAACGAATTTTTCGTGAATCCGGAAAAAATAGTTCCGGATAATCGAGGTTGCTGATATTCAATAGGCTTCGTCCCATTTTTACATACTAAGTACATACAAAATTTCAAGTCTCTATCTCAATTTGTTCGTGAGATAGAGCGTTTACAGACAGACAGACAGACGGACGGCAAATTTTTTTCTCCTAAAAATATGGTTTTCGAAATCTCCAGGGTCGGAAACATGTAAATCCGTCAAAAAAAGATTTTCGATTTTCAAAACGATTGCAAGACTTACCCTATACTACGTATGATGGGTAAGTAATAAAATGATCGAAACGAGCCTGTGAAAAATATGTGATAGGATTAAGGCACAATTTAAGTACAAGAAGAAAGTTAAGATTACACACAGATTCTAATTTGATATGAAAGTTTTACTTGAAACCATTTATTGAAAAATATCTCTCTAAATAAAATTATCGAAATGAACCTGTGAAAAACACATGAAACGTTTTAAGAACAATTTCAGCACAAAAACAAATTCAAGATTTCACACAGATTCTTATTTGATAAGAAAATTTTACTTGAAAGCTTTTTCTCAAAATGTAAGTATCACTCTAAATAAAACTATTGGAATGAAACTGTGAAAAATTCGTGAAGCGTTTTAAGGCATAATTTCAGTACAAGAACAAATTCAATATTTCATACAGATTCTGATATGATAGGGAAATTTTATTTGAAAGCATATACTGAAAATGTAAGTATTACTCGAAGTAAAAATATTACAATGAACCTGTGAAAAATACGTGAAGCATTTTAAGGGAGTATTTCAGTATAAATTCAATTGGAAGATTTTACACACATTCTGATTTGATAAAAGAATTATAATTGAAAGCATTTACTGAAAAATGTAAGTATCATTCTAAGTAAAATTTTTTACAAGGCTGCAATAAAAATCGTATATTTTAACGACTTTTCATGATCGAAAAAGAGGTCGTAAAATGCAAAGTTTTGCCTTTTTTAGCACACTGAGTCTTGCACTGATGAAGAATCTCGAATGTAGATTCGAAACAGCTGTTTGCTACCTTTTCATGCATTATTTGTGCATTAAGCTATTCTTTTTCCGTTAGATTAAATTGTATTATAGATGTTTTCATTTCGTTTTTCTTTGTCCCATGTTATTACCTAAGCGGATGAAATCATCCTGTAATGTAGGTAAAATATGATTGTTATTTTATTTTTCTCACATGTAACTTTTGCTAACTTCAATCCCTTTTTATTGTCATTTTAATGGAACAAATGAGATGCAGATTCTAGCATTCCGTCCTGTTTCATCCTTAAATTTATTTCAGAAGTTTGAACCTGCATCTAAAAAAAAATAACTGATCTGACGATCTGATACTAATAATCAGATCGTCATATATGAAACTTATGACATTTAAGCCCAAATGAAGTAATTAATTAATAAATAAATCAGTAAAGTTTTCACTTTAATAAATTAACTTTACTGCTATGCGCAATCTATAAAGTTATTTCTCAGATAACAATATGACGTTATAAAAAATAAAGAAAAGAAAAAAAAAACCGTACAATGTTTGAATTAGTTAGATTATGTACATTAAATATTTAAAGTAAAAAAATCAAATGAAGAAAACAATTATCCGTAAAACAGTAATAGAAATTATTTAATCTAACAAGAAAACACACGTACACTTATAAAACTACATATTAAAAACATGAATGAGAATCAGGTCTAAATTAAATCTAATAAATTGCTAATTTGATATTTAGAAAAGCCCATATCAGTTAAATTAAAAACGTCCTGTTTTAGAAGATTTCTTGGCAATTAAATTATACCTTACTAATAAGCACTTTTTTAATCAACACATTTTTTTTTTCACGTTAAGCGAATGAGGTGCAAACGAGTTGAAGAAATATTAATAACGTTTTCGGCAGCTAACTAATAATCTGCAAGGAGTTTTTTTTTTTTTTTTTTTTTTTTTTTTACAAACGAAAAAAATGACAAGAAAATTTTCTATTTAGGAGAATTAATTAATTGCTCTCGGTAGATAAATATTTTGCAAATAAAGCACAACAAGGGTATGGATGTTTGTCATGGAGATTTCAAATTCCTTTCGTTAATGTTAAACCTAGAGGCATGGAATGCGTTCTTATTTTTAGAATTTCATCAGGAAATTAAAGTTTTTCATTTATTTTCCCTGTGTACTCTTTTTGAAAGATGTTTATTTAATTATTTTTTTTATTTTGCGTTTGACAAAGTATTTATAAAACTTATTTAATTTATTATTGTTGTTGAAATTTTATTCACAAGTAACTAACGCTGTCCTAACTGAATTTTTTGTGATCGGAACTTTTTCTTCGCCAATATATAATAATAATAATAATAATAATAACTATTGCATGCAAAAATATGAAATTGTTTTTATTATAGATAAGTGTTTGATATATACATTGAAAAAGACATGTTTTAAATCGAAGAATTATTTTAAGACATATTTAATGTTAAAGTGGGTCAAAATCGAGCCATTACTAAAGTTTTATAGCAGCAAAAAATATACACAAATCTTTTTTTTTTTTTTTTTTTTTTTTTTTTTTTTTTTTGTAAATATTCAATTTACGGTGAGCAAACTGCATTTATATTTTTAATTTGACTAATTTTTTGAGCAATTTTCTAAATTTTTTATTAAAATTTTAATATATAGTATTTTTTTATCATTTAGGAAAGGTTATTATTTTAAATTGGTGCCAATTGTAAAAACAGCCCTAATGAATAATATTTACTTTCAATAAGAAATTTATCTACACTTCACTATTAAAATCAGACAAAGCCTTTAAAATTAGAATTAAATGATTACGTATTAAAAACAGTAAAATACTGAAAATTATACTATAAAAAATATACTTACACGTGAATACTAAACATGAAGGAAAACTTTAAAATAATAAATTCATTAACATTCGTAAAAGACAGTAAATGGGAAAAATTAAATCATATTTAAAATGACCATATGATAATAACTTCGTCTGAGTTACCGAGAATTCCAAAATGTGTGCGATATTTCAAAGCGTCAAAACCAGATAACAGATATTTTTTTAGAAATTAATATATTTATGTGCACAACGAAAATATAGATTTAATATATTTATCTTTCTTTAACATGATATATGCATAAATGCATTAATTTCTGGAAAATATCTGTTATATTAGTACTCATATTAGTGATGGAATTAATTTATTCACTGTTTTCTGGATATTTTATGAAAATCCCATTCAGCATTAAAAAAGAAAAAAGAAAAAAATGCCCATTTAAATTGATGACATTGAGCTTACGGATATTTCATACTAATTGTACCTTTTATTTCAAAAAAATAATACCCGTCGAATTATAAATTAAGGAGGATTACACCGCCGTTTCTCCCCTTTATACTTAATCAACGAACTTTAAAATATAGCGCCTTATCAGTATAAATCTAGATACCAAATTGAAGCAAATAGGATAATTCTGAATGAAAAATCCATTTCGCTAAATTAAAGTGATTTTAGCTGAAAACATACCGCAGCATTGAAAAGAACGTCTTCTTTGAAGCAAGCAATAAACGAAAGATTTTTTGCTTAAATTATAATCTCTGGAGTTCAGAAAATGATTAGAAAAAAAAAGAAAAAGAAAATTTAAATGATAAAAAAGTAAACAAAAACATTTTTTAAACCAGTAATAATTGGTGCTAACAATCCTAAGTCTAAATAAAGTGTATAGGCTTTAGTATAGCCGGGAACATCCCCTAAATTGTCTGCCCATTTATTCTAACTTTTGCTTATCCGAACTAGGATAGGTCTTATTTGTTTGGATAATCGGCACTGTACTGCATTTTTATTTGTTTCCATATTTAGTTAATTTATTTAGTATTATGTCAATTTAATGTAATCGATTTTAGTCAATTTTAACTCATTAATGATCATATTTAATAGATTTTATGTTTTCTTTTTTTCTTTTTTCTTTCTTTCTTTCTTTTTTTTCTTTTTTCTTTCTTTTTTTTTTTTTTTTTTTTTTTTTAAATACAACATTATTGAACATGCAGGTAGCAGCTAATGATATACACATTTTGTGAACTCACATTTTTTTAACGGTTCGGATATAGCGAATCACCGTATATAAAGAAAAAAATTCGGTCCCTTGAAGTTCATTATAACGGGGTTTGACTGTATATATATTTTAATTAAAAATTATTTGAAAATAATTATATCTATATATTTATTCTGATATAAAGTAGACAAAAAAAAAATGTAATTTAAGAAATCACAACGACTTTTTGAAAAATTATATTTTCAAAGACTCAAATTTTAAAGACTTATAAATAAATTCTATATTTAAATTAATAATAATAATAATAAACATTTTTAGGATGATTATGAGGAGTCATATATTACGTACGCCATGCATTAAACATTAATATTCTTAGACCAATGATAAAAAACAGTAGATTAAAGATAGACAACTTAAACTGTTTAAAATGTATATTTTTATTTTATGGAGTTAATCAGACCGACTTCTGAACGCCTCATATTACGTACGACATGGATTAAACATGAATATTCCTGGACCCATCACAAACAAATTTTAAATAAAATTTCAGTTTTACAATTTTCGGAGCTGTAAATTTTTATACGTCTAAATATCGCCCATTTTAAACTTTTATACCGCTGCGCAGAGAAAAAAAAATTCAATTTTTAACAAAATTTGTTTGAAATTTCTATCACAATCTGTTTTTAAATTATTATTTTTTTAAAGTTTTTATTACTCTTTTTGTCATTGTGGCAACAGAAGAATTCCATTTTTGGACATTAAACTTGGACCAATCAGAAAAGGAATAAAATAAAAAACAGAAGTATTCCATTTTTGGACATTAAACTTGGACCAATCAGGAAACGAATAAAATCAAATAATAAGTTGCGGAATTCAACCAATAAAAAGATTCAGATATATTTAAGATTTCCCAATTCTCTACCGAGAACAACAACTATTTTTTCCAAATAGTTAATAAATCTAACCATTGAACTTTTTCAATGAGATCAACTTCGGGATACCTTTAGGTAATATGTTTCTGTTTTTACATCAAAAAATAAATATAATACGGAAAATAAACATTTTCCTTTGGACGGCTGACAGAAATGCGGCTAGATATTAAGAGAATAAACGAAAAAAAGATGTCATTGCCTCATACAACAAGAAAAAAAAAAAAGTTTCTGAAATTGTGCCCGCAAAAGTATCTTGCTGAAATCGAAAAAGAAGGAAGTTGTAGAGTAAATACGAATCCAGATTCTTATCTCTTCCTATTATTTTTAAGGAAAAACGGTATCCTTTGAACCCTTTTTTTTCCATAATTTACCCGTTCTTTAACCGTTTACACGTCGAATTAATATCGCAATGCAATAATAATTTTGTTTATTATATATTACTGCTTTAAACGTTTTAATTTATGCATACAAATTTAAAAAACAACAAAAGAAATATTTCTGCAGTTTTTTTTTTTCTGTTTTTATTTCAGTGTTCGCATTTTGGAATTGATTGTTTTTTGTCGCATTTTGGATTATTGATTGACAAACTATGCAAATATAACAAATTATTTTCCGCTATATGCTATTGTATATTGTTTTTGAGTATTTTGTAGAATTCTAAAAACATTTAGATTTCTAGCGGTAAAATGTAAATAATATAGAGAAAACGATAAGAACAAATGATATACAGTCGGTTCTCGTTAATTCGAACTCGTCGGGACCACAAGAAATGTTCGAATTATCCAGAGTTCGAATTATAGAAAATATGAAATGAAAACATGCTTAAAATGGTACTTTTACAAAGAAATTAATGTTATAGTGTTTTTTTTTTAAATTTATTTCGTCTGTTATCGTTAGAATATGACTTAATATTAAATTAGAATGTATAAATTCATAAACTAATTAAAAGATTAAAAACAAGCACGATGGTAGAAAAATTTGAAAAATCACTGATGAACAGACGGACACTAAGAAAACGTTTATTAAATGCAAATAGATTCTATGTAAACTCGTTCGGAACAATTCTCACAAAAATCAAAGAAAGAAATTTATTCAAATGATCTGAAATCCGTGAGAAAGAAAAGAAAAATAGGAATTATCATTAGTTCAAATTAAACGAATTCAAGAAAAAATGAGTTCGAATTAATGAAAATTTTCAACGTTACTCTGCCATTAAAAATTTTCGGACTTCATGTCTAGTTCGAATTAAGCGAAGATTCGAATTATCCGATTTCGAATCAACGAGAGTCGACTGTATTTTTTATGCAAATTAATGAATTCAAATTTTCTTTATACCTGTGACAAATGCTTAAACATAACTATTTTTTTTTTCAAAAGTTGAAATCAACCTTATATTTTATAGAAAAAATAAGGACATCGATATTATGTTGGAAAATATATGTTTTGTGTTACAAATAATGCAATGTTCCCATTTGGGAACATTGGCATTTAAACGGTTAAATACATTTTTGACATATTTTTAAATTATTTCAGGGAAAAAATTATTTAATTACGGGAAAGAAATATTCTTGTGGCAAAATTTAAAATAAATCTAAGGGAATCTTAAAATGTTATTTCTCATATAATTTTGAATATAATTAGAAACATATTTTTTTTTTTGCATGCTTTTCTATTTTATGACTTATCGAAATCTTTTTAACCATTTAACTGATCAATATTTTTGAAAAAAACCTTTCTAATAATGTATATTTTTATTATATCTTTCGCAGAAATTTCAATCTTTTATCATTGGTTTTTTAAAAACAGAAAATTTTGTCTAATTGAGTAGGAAAAATGCTCAAATTAAGGGTGTATTTCGATTCAAACTGCTTGTTTTCCGATTTATTTCTAAATTCATTTTTGCTCTCATATGCATCAAACTGGCAAATTGCCTTGTATAGAAAATGCACAAGGTGCCGTGATTGTCGATTCTTTGATAAATGCAGAAAATATTGCAAAAAAAAAAAAAAAAAAAAAAAAAAAAAAGAAAAAAACAATCAAAAACGGCATTTTAAACTGATTTTTCCGAAGCGGGAGATTTGTGAACGAAAAAAAAGGGTCATACTGAGAAGTTAATTGTTTATAAATCAAATTCTAATTAATGGAGCGTAAAAAGACATCACACGGCACCTTGTACGTCTCTTCAAAAATTCCCTCAGCAAGTTTCATGTTTCTATTTTTTAAAATGTGTCCGGAATTGTATCAGAAAATTTCGAGCTGTTGAAGGTTGGAAAAGCGTTTTTTCGAATACACCCTTAAATAATGCAAAATTTACAATAAAATTTTACTGGTAAGAATAATAAATTACGATTGGAGTGTGGATGCCCGTTCGTGGTACGGGTAAATCATGATTGGCTAAAACACGTTGCCTGTACGACATACGGGCAAAACTGGAGAGTATTTAAATATATACTAGAATTCAGATTTTCAAATGTTTAATTTGTCGAAAGTATGTGTCTGTCCTACCCTCAAATCGCTATTGGTGCGAAAATTTTAAATTTCTTTTTTGTTATTTTAATATAAAATTTAGATATTTATGATCCCGCAAAAAAAGCTTTATTTTGGTTCAGTGATAATAAGAAATAACATTATAGCCCAAAATATAAACGGAAATGCATTTTCTGAAACCGGAAGCAACAGTCACAGAGAGGTAAAGAATACATTTTAATCCATTATAATCCAAATATATAACATAATAACATATACAGGGTAATTCTAAATTTTTTTTACAATAAAAGAGGGGTGATAGTACACATCAAGACAAACAATATTAAATAGGAGACCAGGGGTCCAAAACGTTTTCCAAAGGAGATAGCCGCCATTAAAGTTTAGGGACCAAAATTTCAAATAAACATAAAAAAGAGAAAAATCGGTCGATTGATTTGCGGTTTTCACTAAAATTATTCTTTATGTCAGCATTTTCTTGAAATTAAATTATAAAGACAAATTTTAAAAAATGCCGATAGAGGGCGCTTTAGACTTTGGAGCAACGAACAACTTTTTTTTGCCGGTATTTTTTACATCTCATTAAATGTTTTCGTAAGCTTAGACTCAAACTTAAATTTTGAGCTCAAAATCTGAAAGTGGGAGTGCTTAAGTAGCACAAACTGAGCTGTATTCAGAGGGTTCAAATTTCAAATGATTATAAAAAACGGAAAAATCGGTCGATTGATTTGCGGTTTTCACTAAAACTATTCTTTATGTAGGTATTTTCGTGAAAATAAATTATAAAGATAAATTTCAAAAAATGCCGATAGAGGGCGCTTTAGACTTTGGAGTAACGAACAACTCTTTTTTGGCGTTATTTTTTGCATATTATTAAATGCTTTCGTAAGCTTAGACTTAAATTTTGAGCTCAAAATCTGAATAGTTGGAAGTGGTTAAGTGGACAAACTGAACTGTGTTCAGAGGGTTCAAATTTCAAATAATTATAAATAACACAAAAATTGGTCGATTCGTTTGCGGTTTTCGCTAAAACTAAATTTTAAATTAGCATTTTCTTGAAAATAAATTTTAAAGATAAATTTCACAAAATGCCGATAGAGGGCGCCTTAGGCTTTGGAGTAGCGTACAAATATTTTTAACCGTTATTTTTTTAATCTCATTAAATGCTTTCAAATGCATAGACTTAAATTTTGGGCTCAAATTCTGAATCGTTGATAGGGGTTAAGAAACGCAAACTGAAGTGTTATCAGGAATTGAAATTTAACCCTCCCCCTCCTCGAACCATTCAATTTTTCGCTACATAAACAATCCCAACGATTCAGAAATTGAGTCCAAAATTTAAGTCTATGCATTAGAAAACATTTAAAAAGATTAAAAAAATAACGGTTAAAAATAGTTGTACTCTACTCCAAAGCCTACGGCGCCCTCTATCGGCATTTTATGAAATTAATCTTTAAAATTTATTTTCAAGAAAATGCTGATTGAAAAATTAGTTTTAGCGAAAACCGCAAACGAATCGACCAATTTTTGTGTTTTTTATAATCATTTCAAATTTGTACCCTCTGAACACAGTTCAGTTTGTCTACTTAACCACTCGCAACTATTCAGATTTTGAGCTCAAAATTTAAGTTTAAGTCTAAGCTTACGAAAGCATTTAATAAGATGCAAAAAATAACGCCAAATAAGAGTTGTTCGTTACTCCAAAGTCTAAAGCGCCCTCTATCGGTATTTTTTTGAAATTTATAATTTATTTTCACGAAAATACCTACATAAAGAATAGTTTTAGTGAAAACCGCAAATGAATGGACCAATTTTTCCTTTTTTTATAATCATTTGAAATTTGAACCCTCTGAACACAGCTCAGTTTGTGCTACTTAAGCACTCCCCACTATTCAGATTTTGAGCTCAAAATTTAAGTTTGAGTCTAAGCTTACTAAAACATTTAATGAGATGCAAAAAATACCGGCAAAAAAAAGTTGTTCGTTGCTCCAAAGTCTAAAGCGCCCTCTATCAGCATTTTTTAAAATTTATCTTTATAATTTAATTTCAAGAAAATGCCGACATAAAGAATAATTTTAGTGAAAACTGCAAATCAATCGACCGATTTTTCCGTTTTTTTTTGTGTATTTGAAATTTTGGACCCTAAACTTTAATGGCGGCTATCTCCTTTGGAAAACGTTTGTGACCCCTGGTCTCCTATTTAATATTGTTTGTCTAGATGTGTACTAACATCCTCTTTTATTGTAAAAAAAATTTAGAATCACCTTGTACACAAATATATAAACACCTACAGACATGGTAGATTTTTAAATTCTAAATTTTATACATAATTTTTTGTACTCTTTCAAAATTTTAATTTGCGTTTTCTGGAATACTGCGTGTTTGATTGTGTACGTTTACGGGAAACATAATTTCTTAAAAAGTTTTTAAGATATCGAAATAAAATTTTGTGACAAGGTTCTGCTCATCTGTAGGTATGCTATGAAGCAAAATATAGTTCTTAAGTTGATATATATTAAATTAAGAGCTACTTTTATTGAAAAATATACATTTTGTAAGAAGAAAATAATGTTTTGTGTATAAAATTTCGTATATGTTAATATATTTAAAAGGTATTGCAAATCTTTTGCTTCATAACGGATGTAAGTGATTTGCTAATATATTACTAAAAGAACAAAAACAAAACAAAATGTGAAGTATGTTAAATAGATTTCGTTATAGAAAGTTTGACGTAAACGCAATTTTTTACTAAAATTTTACCGAATATTGTCTAAATTTGAAAAGTTACTTAAAATTCCTTAAAAATTTATTGACCTCATAGTTTTATTCTCTGTTTTAACTAAAAGCACGTGCGTTTGATAAAAATTTCATATTTAAAAAAAAATAAAAATTGCTTAAAAAGGTAGGCAGTATACCACAAGAGAAAAATAAATAAAATATCATGAGACATGTAAAATTTCAGTAAGTACTGATACTCAGGGAGATGGCTGCACAAACCATCACCTCATCGAATTATCCACGGAAATTCCAAGAATAGTTAAACTCGATTAACATATTAAAACGCAGTTGATCTGGTAAGTCAATTCTTGGTGGAAAACAGCTGGAAACCCGATTTGAGTGATTTGCCATTGCGTTTTCCTACTCTCAGTCCTCCTGGCTTTCATACCTTTGGGTGCAGAAAAACACATTAAAAAACCTACAAGTCAACCCCTAAGCTCGAGCTTGCAATTGTTTTCTATCTAGCTCTTAATTGGCAGACTAGCTGCATTTTAATATGTGAATCGAGTTTTAGTAATCCTGAAATTTTGGCGGATAACTCGATGGGGTGATGGTTTATTTAGCGAACTCCTGGTCTATAAATGATGATAAACAGATTCTGAAAGGAATTAAAATTTTTTAAAATTATAGATGGTAATTGCCAAAGTTGAATTTTTAATTGTTTTATTACTTTTCAAAATTCTTTATTAAAATATTAACTTTCACCTAATTAAACCGTGAAGTTTAATTATAGAAGTTTCAATGCGTTGAAAAAAAATTTTTCATAATCTATGATTTGCGCATGTTTTTTCTTTTATTTTTATTGGTGTTTTAGTTCACATTTGAAAAATAATTCATCATTTTTGCCAATATAATCGCTGTAATTAAACAAGAATAGTTCAAAGAATCGAATAATTCTTACTTTGCCCATGTTAAAATGGCTGCATTTGGCAAAAAATTAAAATTTGTTCTGCGGGGGGGAAAATCGATCAATCTTTTAAGAGGCAAATTTCGCTTTTATTATTTTTACTGAATACTTGAAAATATTAATAATATAAAGAAAGTTTCTGAGTATTAACAGATAAAATTAATGTACACACGTTCATTTAATTGCAAAGTATAGCAATATAATATTTAGAAATCCTAATTGTGTACATAGAATACAAGCCACAATGTGAAATTTTTGCTGAAAATTTTAAATTTTTTATTATATTATAGTTATTATTATTATTATTTTGCTATTTTTCCATTATTACGCCGATCAACTAATTTCAAATAATTTATTTCATAAAAATAGAAAAAACCGTGCAGTGAAGGGTTAAAAATAAATACAGTCGAGTCTCTATATAACGAAATTCACCGTTACAGCAAAAAATTCGTTATATAGAGAAATTCGATGTATAGAGAATGATCTTAAAAATCGTATTTAATGTGTGAAATTTGAACAAGTATTATTTTTGATCTTTTGAATTAATAATTTGAAATGTTTAAAAGTAAATATTAACCTAATATTTTATTTCTTAATTATTTAAGCTGTTTCAAAAAGGAGAGTAGACATTTATTTGAAAGCTTAATGAAAATCAAATAAGGAAGACTTGCATTAATTTCAGACGAAGAAATCTGTGATATTTTGTTGTTTTGGTTTTAAAATTGTTACGCTCAAAAAAAGAAAAAAAAATGCTCAAATTTTAGCAAGGAATGAAAAATTGTAGTTAACATTTTCCTCCATTTGAAAGTCTCTCTTATGTGCCTCTCATTGATTCGTCTCTTACATGTGCATCAATCCAATTGACTCTGGTTTGAGAAGGATGTGGAAAGGTGTGTGGTAGATGGGATGAATTCGTTGGATTTAAAGAACAAGGAGAGAAGTAATATAAAAAAAACTCAGCACTGACGATAAATCAAAAATAAGTGATGGAAAATTGATTCCATATGATTTCGAAGCCTTTTAAAACTGAGTAAATTAAGACCAATTTATGAAAAAATTCGTTATATGGAGATCGATATTTTGCTATATAGAGACTGTTTTTAAGGTAATCATGTGAAAAGGGAACCGTTCCTACTAAAAATTCGTTATATAGAGAAATTCGATGTATGGAGTTTCCTTATAGTCGACTCTATTTCTACAGAAAGAAGGCTAAATACATTTTAAAAAAGTATAAAAGGATGTTATTGCTTTCTAAAACAAAAAAGAAAAGGGTTTCCAAAATCTGTATTCAAAAGAGAATTATGTTTTATTGAAGGGATGGAGCAAGTTGTGTAATAAACAAGAATAGATAATTTCATATTCTGTCCTTTTTTTAAAAAAAAAATATTTAAATCATAGCATCAAATATAAGCTATTCTACATCTATGTAAGGAAAACAGAAGACAAGATTTGTACTTCATGAGTAGTTTTGGGTAATCATGTTTTCACAAGCAATTTGCATTTAAATTAAATTTGAAGAGTGATAAAAAAACTATTTTTCTAAGACATAATGATATGAAAATCTTTCTTCCATTTCCTTCCAGATGGAAAATGCAATAAAAAATTTTTTATGTAAAAGTTTTTTTCAAATTGTAAGTTGATCCATTTCATGCATGTAAGAAACCACTATTAATAAATGAGGAAAAAAAATAGGCCGCATACATTTAAACATGAATGAAGCATAGGTTATGAAGCATTTCAAACACATCCAGAATATTGTATCAAACGAGAGCGGCTACACTGTAAAAAAAAGTGTCGATCTACTAAAAAAACTTTAGTGATCCTTGTAATTACTAAAAAATTTTTAGTAATCTTAGTCGGTTACAAGAAAATCTGTAAGAATTACTAGAAAAAAGTTAGCAACGAAGAGAGTTAATAATTTTATATTTTTAATAGCTATTACTAAAACTTTATTGGTGTGGCCTTGATAGCATAGTGGTTATAGTAACGGACTCCAGGCTAAAAGGTCCCGGGTTCGATACTGGCCACTGCCAAATACGCCCCGAATGTATGCAGTGTAAGTGCTCGTTAATAAAGGGACTATGAATATCCTGACGGAGCAGTAGCAATGTTTGGTGCTGCCACCTATTGCGGTTTAGCCGAAAATCTTCCGCTCGAGAAGTCTGGATGTAGCTCGAAGGAAGCTCATGCCCTTCGAGCCCACGTAATGGTTATTAAAAATAATTTTGGAACTATTACTAAAATTTGCTTGGTGGCTCATGCTAAAAATATTTAAATTAGTTATACAAAAAAAAATTTTGTTCAGTTTGCAAAAGAAATGCTTGTTTCGCTTGCAAAAAAAAGTTTGTAATGGTTACTAAAAAATTCTGTGGAATACAAATTTACTAAAAAATTTTTAGTAACCTCTTGAATTTTTTTTACAGTGTAGTCTAACGAGATTCTTTTGAGAGGCTCTGCAAACATACTAAAAATGCGACAAATTTCATTTTCAATACTGAACTTCTGAAACTAATACTTAATAACATCAATCAATTATACAGCATTCAGCCAATCAGAGAATTATATTTACACGAATTAGAGCTCAGACAGACAGGTGGGCAGTGAAATAGAATTTTTAAACACCTTTTTTAAAACGTTGAAAACTTTTGTACATATTGAAACAGTTTCCAAAACAGGATTCGAGTACAGGACCATGGCTTAACCCTTTAACGTTCCTTGGTTTCGCCACGAAACCACAAAATTTTAATTCCGATATGCAACACTGACACCGGTATTTTTATCTAAAAATATCCCTTTTATTATGTATGTGAAAAATCACGTTTTCTTATTTAGAAATATATTTGTTCTTAATTAACGGTGTCACTCATTTATTTTGACATCTTAGCAATGAAAATGCTTTAATCGTTAAAGGGTTAACCTGCAACACTCGACCAACTAAGCTATCTGGGTCAAATCCGGCCGATACACTATATATACACTATGAATAGTCCTATAATAGTGCGATACACTATGTATACACTATGAATAGTCCTTATTGACATTACTAATGTTGTTCTTGGAGTGAATTGTGTCTGCCAGACTGGTTCGGGATAGTTCACATGGCAGAAAATTGGCAGTTTAAGTAAAAAGGTTCCTGATTTGGGTCCTCGCTTGCAAACCTTTTCACTTAGTTGAAAAATTATGACTCGTGTTAAATAAATAAATAAAAGTATGATAAATCACGATATTATAAATTAAACTTAAAGTAAGTACATCAGATTATTATCTAATTATTATTAACATCACACCGTCTATATATAGTTCGCTAAATACATACATATCTCGTAAAAGACGAATGTTTAAAAAATAAAGTATGATAATGACTGATTTTAAGAATTATTATTAAAATGTGATAATCTGATTGTTTATTTACTGGTCATCAATTTATTATAAACATCAGATCGTCGTTTTTTAATTATTTGCTCGTAAAAGACAAAAGTCGAATAAATAAATTAAAGTATACTAAAATTATGATTAAAATACGATTATCAAATCGTTTATTTACTGGTCGTCAATTAATATCAACATCAGCTCGTTTAATTATTTTTCGAAAAAAGTCACAAAAGGCGAAATTTAAACAAACAAATTAAAGTTTGCTAAAATTATGATAAGATATGATTATCAGATTTATTTATTGGGTTGACTATTTATATCAACATCAGATCGCCGTTGTTTATTTATTGTTTGCTAAAAAAAAGCTCGTAAAAGACAAAAGTCGAATAAATATCTATTTAAAAAGTTTATTTATTGGTTAACTATTTATTATCAACCCCCCCATGAGATAGCAAAAAGATTTCTGAATATCCCATGATAAACAAAACAAGAAAAAGAAATGTTATGTCACACATTCGTTACAGCACTTCAAAATAGAACAAATATTAAAATTAGCATTTATTATTATTATTGCATGCGTATACATATGAAGCTTAAAAGAGAAAAAAAGACCTGTATATCTTACAGCTGTCAAATGCTCCCATAGATCGTCTTGGACGGCATTACCAAACTTCTTCGCATTCAGGTAGTTCTGAAAGAAAAAAACAGCATTACAAAATATTCTTTTCATATGCTAGCACATACAGGATACAGTGTGTACCTGCTTATTGTTGAAAAATAATTAATCTCTTATATGTTAATGTTAGAGCCATAGTCAATATACAACATTCTTTTAATCCCTTGGGGTCGAGTGACCAGTATACTTACCGCATAAGGAGTTCAAAATCCTTGATTTTTCCCACCAGAAAAAAATTATTACAAATTTTACCTTATTTAATCTGATCAATTTACCGATTCAATTAGGACAAATTTCTGCTTTAAAAAACCGGTGATAAAAGATTAAAAATTCTACATAAGACGCTTAAATTTTGTTCCTCACATGAAGAGCCCTTTACGTAATTTTTTTTGTAAAAGTTAAGAATTTTAAAATTTTACTTTACACGATATCTGATTTTAAATTCAGGGTGGCTACAGAAATGAAGGAAAAAATGTTCCCTAATTTTACCCTGATTATCTGTATAAGATTTCCCTGATTTTTATTATTAGAGAACACATACGGTATTTTTTTAACTTATGCTGCTTTCTCGTATAACACACGTATCCAGCTTGCAAATATCTCGTTTGGGAGAAAAAAACAAAAATTGCACAGTATTTAATTAGCAGAGGTGCCAAGTATTACAATTTATTTGTAATTATTACTGATACGCAACAAAAGCTACAGTGTTACGGGCATTGGATAAAAAAATGGCTAATTTTGTCAAAGGATCGTTTGAAATAACGCGAATTTCGACATAGGATCGGGAAAAAACACGAAATTTTGTCAAAAGATCACATAAAAAAAAACGCTCAATTCTTCAAAAATTTGCAAAAAAAAAAAAAAAAAAAATTAGTCAGAAGATTGCGGAAAAGGGCAAAATTTCATCTAAAGATCGCCAAAAATCCCCGCAAATTTCATCTAAAGATTGCGAAAAAGACGCAATTTCATTTTAATATCACGAAAAACGTACAAATCTCGTCTAAAATCGCGAAAAATGCACAAAATGCGTAAAAAAAACCCGCAAAAAGTGCAAATTTCGTCTAAAGATCGCAAAAAGCATGCGAATTTCGTCAAAATATCATGAAAAATGTTCAAATTTTATCAAGAAATTGCGAAGAATACACAACTTTCGTAAAAGAAAACACAAAAAAAAGTACAGATTTCGTCCAGAAAATCGTGAAAAACTACAAATTTTGCCAAAAACGCGCGAAAAACTACATTTTGTCAAGAATCAATGGCGAAAAACGAGCGAATTTCGTCAAAAGATTGCTAAAATTGACGAATTTCGTCAAAAGATCGCGAATAAATTAACTTTTGAAAATTTGGGCTTATGAGACAGTTTAGCTTTCATGCAGAGAGATATCGCTTGACAGCAGTACGGCTTTGCGTCTCTTTATCACATCTTATTGTTGGTTTAAATGTAACCTGTTTTGCAACGAATCAATGCTTTTGGTAAAGTGAAAAGAGAAATATTTTCGCAGAGAGAAAAATTTCCCTGATTTTTGAGTGTTTTTTTTTTTTTTTTTTTTTTTTAATAAAGTTCCCAGGTTTTTCCAGATTGATAAACTTCACTGATTTCCAGAATCTGTAGCCACCATGTAATTACTAATTACATTTAGAAAAACTTTCTTCATATTCTTCATACTTTCTCATACTCGAGAAAAACGGTTAAAATTGCATTCTTCAGCGGTTAAAACTTAATGAGTCACGATACTCTGAATTTTACTTAATACTAAAATATTACTTAGTCTGTTAATTCATAAAATATTAAAACATTAATTTTTAGACCAATTTATCTAAACAACTCTTTCTGAATGAATGTGTAGTTGATGTATAATATCCCTTTTCTTAAAACATATGTGGATAGTTTTTACAATGATAATTAAGTCATTTTGGCGGTGGAGTACATTCACAAAATTTGCCAAATTTAAACTTCAATATGAAATCTATTAATTGAGCAAGGATTTGGGATTTGGATTAAAATACTTTTATTATTGAAAAATTTTGTAAATAGTAAAAAGATTAGTTTCAGATTTTGGCAAAAGACGCGATGAAGTGATGCTTCCTAAAATAGAGAAAAAACAACCAAAAGTGCAAATCAAGCAGTTACAGAATATTTATTTTCAACAATTCATCATCACATGTCAACGCATTCATCTTTTACAACTCGAGTACATCTAAGCGATACTCAAGTTTAGTTCACGTGTCCTTAACATTCTTAAAAAAGAAAAAAAAAAAAAAAAAAAAAAAAAAAACGCATTACAAATATCCTAGTTGAAATATCGTTGTATATAATTGTATCTTTGCCAACCTGGGAGTTTTGAAAACTGTATAATTAGTGAAGTACTTACGCTCTTATTCACCAACTACTTCGACCCTGAGTTTATACCGAAAACCCCGGTCGAACGCTCGAACAGTATTCACCTTTAATCCTGATTGGACGTCTCTTTGATAATGTCCAATCAAATGTTACCATGAATATCAATTGAAAGTTCGATCGAGGTTTTCTGGGTTTAGGTAGATGGTGAATATGAACATTAGAGGACAGCATGTGAGATGAATTCCCATGCGCTGGAGCATCAATATCACCCGCCCCCTAGAAAACTTGAATTTTTGTTTTTGACAATGGCCAAAAAGTGCAAATTTCCCTTAGAATTTTAAAAAACAGAAAAATAGTTTTATTTAATTGTTGACATGTTTTAACTCATCACCGAGTGATTTTCAAAACAATTATTTTGAAAATCACTGGGTGATGAGTTGAAACATATCAACATTTAAAAAAAGTTATTTTTTTAAATCTTCCTTGCACCTTTTTAGCAATTAGAAAAAATGCAATTACGTATATATTAAATTACAAAAGAACTTAAATGAAGCATTTTTATTCAAGTAAGACAAATTTCTAAAATCTTTTTCAACACGCGATACAATTTTTTTAACCTTAATCGTTCATTTAATGAAACTTTGGATTCATTTAAAGGTAATAACTTTTTTCCTTTACTTAATCATTTTATTGGAGAGTAAAGACTTAATAATTATTCTTAAAAAAAAAAAAAACATCTTTGTGTATTATTTCCATCTTCTAATTTTTAGGTGTAAAAAATAGAAAAAAAATTGTGCGATTAAACACTTTTAATTTATCATATAACTAAATACTGCAATTGTAATGTAGAAAATCAATTAATTTTTTGGAGAGCAAAGGCTGTTAATCAGTACTGTAACTCCCATTTTCCAGATTTTATGACAAAATAATTGAAAAAAAAAAAAAAAAAAAAAACCCGACTAAATGTTAGTTATTTACAATGCAATTAAAATTCTAAAATTGTAATATAGAAAATATATGATTCTAAATATTAAAAAACGTATTTTCTCCCAATTTTTTAATCAGATTATCATATATTTAAATGAAGTTATAAAAGTGAAATTTAACAATAAAAATTAATATACATTATTATAAAGTAATCTTTTTAAAAATTATGCAACATAGCTTAAAATAATAAAGTGGTAATCATCATAAAAATACAGTTGTGTTATTTAGAAAAAAAAAGAAAGAAAAGAAAAGCACCTCACCGTTAATCCGTTTCGGAAATTTCTTTCACCAAGGAAAAATTTCATCATTCTAATGATAGATGCACCCTGAAAATAAATAAATAAATAAATAAAAGTTAAAAAGTTGCAGCAAGTTATTACTATAACTGCAACTATATGTCAAGGGATGTCGCAGTCATTTTTATCAATTACCAATTTCCTTATTAGGACTTTCAAAATCAGGAAAATACAAAATATATAACATGAACTTTAAAATGTTCAGTTTTACTTAAAAAGCGATTAAATTAATCAAATATTTCCGTGAAGATTTTTTTCCCCGAAATTTCACAGGGGGCAGTCAAAAAATGGAAAAAGAATGAATGTCTTTTGGATGACCCTGCAGCGAAAGCGTTCAACTGTAGATTATGATTAAGTGGCTAATTGAAATAAACTGCGTTCATTTTTATGAGAAGCATGGATACTCGTAGAGAAATTAAGGTTTTTATACAAACAGTCCGCTTTTGCTACATTAGTTTTGACAGGGTAATCCAAAATACATTCATTTTGTTTTCAATTTGTTCATGCTCTTCTAATGGGGTTTCGGGAAAAAATCTTCGTGGAAATGTATGACCCGTACTATTATGTTTACACTCTTAGAGTTTCATGAGAATTTCTCTTGTATTTTTCTAGATATTTAACAAAATGTGTAAAATAGTAAGTGGCTTGTCGCAAATTCGCAAACACTCAACGTCCCAGCGCGCTTGACGCCAACCCTTCTAGCCAAGGGCTTTGGCGAAAAACTGAACTTCGGCGTGCATACTTGAATACTGCTAGTATCATAGTTTGAAATTTGCATTGCAAATATTTATATCCACTTTGTATGATTATTTTAGATACGCTTACAGAATTCAAAGATATCTTTTTTTTTCTGTAGCAGATTAATTCAGTCTACACAAGTTGTGCTATTGATTACACTAGTTTAATACTGATGCTGTTACAATAGGATTACCGTTAAAAAGCTAGGATGACGCTGGAAAATTTAAAATGCATGTTTTTAGCATTATGAAGGTATAATAGTTGAAACAAAAAGCCGCATAGTTAATCAAGATAGATCAACGTAATTCAAAAATATTTGCAAACTTGGTTTGTCTTTTTTTTTTCCAGACTTACTTTAGAACTTCAGACTTGCACGCACATTTTCATCTTCTCCCGAAAGCGCTTGGCTACAGAGGTTGGCGTAAAGCGCGCTGGGACGTTGAGTGTTTGCGAATTAGCTGGCCGGTCACCTTTGGCCATATAGTGTAGATCTTTTAAGTCAAGGCTTATGTATCTCTGTTCCCAAGCACAAAAGAACTGCATAAAATATGTTTATTTTTTGAAGCTGAAAAATTGATATGCTTCTTAATACATAAACACATGACTTTCCAATGCGGCGCCATTTGCAGGATTATCTGGAGCCCTTTTTTATTCCTTTTTCCTATTATAACACATTTTAGAAGTAAAATTCCATTATAAATAATGCCTTCTTTAAAGTCTTTTTTTGTATCTGAGATATTTTTAAAACCTGGCTTTGACATGCTGTTGTCTTGTCGTTGTATATTAAAAACCAAAAGCATACTTTGAAAATTTAATCATGCATATTTTGAAATTTATAATTATTGTTTATATAGAGTAATTTTTATAGTTAAATTTCTTAATAGTTGGAAATAGCTGTTTTTAATTCTTAAAAGGTAAGAGAAAATATAACGCTTTCACCTGCTTTCCTCCCCTTTGAAGATAAATGTGTATGGAAACTCAGCTTTATTCTTTTTACTGTTGTCACACTGGCCCATTGGCTGTTTTATACAAAGGATAAAAGGTCTTAATTTTTCTTTCTTGACTTTTGAAATTTCAGAGGAGTTTTTTAGTTATTTTTTTTCGATACTTTTGCTTAGAAAAAATATTAAACAGTGTAGAATGATTTCCACTTGTAAAAGCATTTCCAGACTATCTCTCTGAAACCATCCACATTGTTTGGTCTATCATGCTTGTGTGTTTTTGTACTTTTCATAAAACTAATCCACGCCTTAAAAATAAATCAAACCGTATTTTGACATCCTAAAAGAAACCTAGTAATATCGCTGATTTCAGATTGATTTATTTGTTATTATTGTTATTATAGACATGATTAAAGTTTCTAGCGCCTTACTTTACAAACTTTTTGATACAGACTTCTCAAAAAGAAACAAGTTGGAAATTGCACGTGAAGCGTAGCAAATTAGGTGCGTTCGAACGATAATGAAGTTTTAAAAATATTACTTTCATATATCAATCTCATAACATTGTAAATAGTGAATTACAATTAAAACGCTCATCAAACAATGTTCTCCCTATACCATTATGTAATGGAATACTTTTGTGTGGCCTTGTAAATCAATAACAAATGTTCTTTGCACCACAAATTATGTAAGATGTATAGTATAATATGTACTTTATAGTTGCATATAAATTTTATTAAGTTCGCATGAGTGTAACACGATTAAAATGCATTTGAAACATTTTTTCCCATTGACCGTAATGTAATGGAATACTTTTGATTTTCCCTGTAATTGATCTATGCATCCGATTTTCATAAAATTTGAAATAACTCGAAAAAATTATGTAATAATTATGTGTTTTAAATTTCAAACGTATAGAATATATTTGAAACTTTTTCCCCATTGACCATAATGTAATTGAATACTTTTGATTGTCCCTGTAATTGATCTATGCACGCGATTATCAAAAAATTTGAAATAACACGACAGAATTATGTAATAATTGCGTATTTTAAATTTCAAACGATTAAAATGCATTTGAAACTTTTTTCCCCATTGACCGTAATGTAATGGAATACTTTTGATCGTCCCTGTAATTGATCTATCCATCCGATTCTCATAAAATTTGAAATGACTCGACAAAATTATGTAATAATTATGTATTTTAAATTTCAAACGATTCGGTTGGGTAGTTTTTGCGTTGTTATATGCGGACAGACGGACGGACGGACGGACGGACTGAACGATCACTATAGGTGCTACGTATTATAAAATTACGAACGCACCTAAAAAAAAAGTGTAATTTGAAATTTAATATGTGTATCTCCAGAACTGCAGGGGGGGGGGGTCTTTTGTTTACCGCTGTACGATTCATTTGCATTATGTTAAAACGTGTATGTATGCTAATATTGTACTATAATATTGCCTCAAGTTTTCAGTCACGTAAATAATGGCGCTCTTCATTGAGTAACAAGAGCCTCTTGGTTACTGAAAGGTTGGAGAGGCCTGTGTAAACGTATTTGGAGTTAAATGTAACCAGAATGCTTTTTTAACTAACGTTAACTGGGGCAACTAGATCCACGAGATGACTGGGCCATAGGCTGTTTAATAAAAACCCGTTGATGCCCTTTAAGTTTTACCTTTTGTCAACAATGCCTTCTTATCTCCACTTCAACAATGTGGGTGAACTCAATTATAACTCTGTCTTTCCCGTGATAGGTTTTCGAAAATTTCGGTTTCTATTTTTAAAAACAACGTCAGTTTCTTTCAACTTCATCGGCTTTTTGTTGAAATACTGTAAGTACATTTATTAAGCAATCATTTTTTTAAACCTTTCTTGTGTCAACTGTAAGGCCGATGTCCCAGCATTTTTGCCCCATGCATTTTTGAAGTATGGGGTAATTGGACCATATTGCGCCCATTTACTCCAATAGTTATAAATAGCTTTTTTGAGTTTCTGTTACTAAGGAAAATTAATTTCTCCATTTTTTTGCTTACAATAAAAAAATTATGTATTATCTTATTAAAATTATATAATAAAATAATTTTTTTAAAAGCATATTATAGGTATCAAACCAAATTTCTTTAGTGAGATGGCCAAATACTGAAATTTCACGCTATGAATGAAGAGGTTTACATAAGACAAGCTAGCGACAAACTAACATTATTAGATAATTATCGAAACCAATAAAACGTAGTTCAGTTCGATATACAAACACGGTTACATAATCCACAGATTTATCGCACCTGTTGAACATTTATTGAATGAAAAAAAAAAAAAAAATGAAATTCTTACTTACTTACCCATTTGTTCATAGCTATTTTTTAACACGCTTTTATTAACTTCACCTGTATGTGAGTTTGTGGGTTTGTAACTCTCCTTATTATCTAAAGATTTTCCTTATTATCTAAAGATTTTCTCAAGCAATTTTGACTAAAAATTGCATTCTATGGTTTTCGGGCAAGAGAAAATCATTGGGCTAGGTTACATGTTCGAGAAAAAATTTTAATGGGTCATATTGGGTCATTAAGGGTCTGGGTCAAGCTATCTATATTTAAAGAACGGCGTGATCGATTATAACGAAATTTTGTATGTAACAGTTTTTTGGCACGAGAAAACTATCGGGTTGGGTCACATGTTCGAAAAATTTCGATTAGTGGGTCATTTTTGGGTCATTATGGGTCAAGCCATTTTTATCTAAAAAATGGCTCTAACGATTTTGACCAAATTTTATATTTTATCGTTTTGGATTACAAGAAGACCATTGGGTTAGGTAGCATGTTCAAGAAAATTTGGTTAGTGGGTCATTTTTGGGGTCATTGTGGGTCATGCTATTTTTATCTAAAGATTTTCTCACGCAGTTTTGACTAAAAATTGCATTCTATGGTTTTCGGGCACGAGAAAAATATTGGGCTAGGTTACATGTTCGAGAAAAAATTTTAATGGGTCATATTGGGTCATTAAGGGTCTGGGTCAAGCTATTTATATTTAAAGAACGGCGTGATCGATTATAACGAAATTTTGTATGAACAGTTTTTTGACACGAGGAAACTAATGGGCTAAATCACATGTTTGAGAGATTTCGACTATAATGATCATTTGTGGGTCATGATGGGCCATAATGGATCATGTCAAGCTACATCTAAAGAACAGATGGATCGATTTTAACGAAATTTTGTATATAACATTTTTTTGGCACGAGAAAATTATTGGGCTAGGTCACTTTCGAGAAATTTCGATTAATGGGTCATAAAGGGTCTGGGTCAAGCTATTTATATTTAAAGAACGGCTGGATCGTTTTTAACAGAATTTTGTATGTAACAATTTTTAGACACGAGGAAACTAATGGGCTAAATCACATGTTCGAGAGATTTTGATTATAAGGGTCATTTGTGGGTCATTGATGGGTCATGCTAATTTTATGTAGAAAATGTTTCTCACCATTTTGACTATATTTTGTATTATGATATTCTCGGGCAAGAGAAAACCATTGGACCAGGACACATGCTCGCGAAAATTCGATTAATGGGTCATTTTGGGTCATAATGGGTTAGGGTTATTCTAATTATATATAACAACGATTCAATCAATTTTACTTAAATTTTGTAACGAAACGTCTTTTGTCACGAGAAGACTATTGGGCAGAGTCGCAAGTTAAGCAAAATTATATTAGTGGGCCATTTCGCTTTATTGACGAATGCTGTCAAGCTAATTTTATCTAAGAAACGGCTTAAACGATTTTGATTCAACTTTATATTCTACTGTTTTTGATTACCTGGAGACCTTTGAGCTAAGTCACATGTTTGATCAAATTTGATTAGTGGGTCATTTTGGGTAATACGGGTCATGGTCATGAGAAAATGGCAGCAACCAATAAGTTGGCAATATTTCACAAAATATTGGCGACATTTGGCCGAAAAATTGACTATTAAGATTACGAAAGCCACAACACGTATTTGGTGCCAAATGAAAGAATGTTTCCAAATTTGGCTATATCTGGCAAAAAATGTTGTCTTTCATAATGTGAAGAATTTTTTTATACATTCTTAATAGGATTCGAGATGCATGGTTAAATTAACCAGAGTCGACCAAAAAAAGTGATTTGGATCGATGTCCTTTCGTTGTAAAGTTTAAAATAAATATAGTTTAAAAAAACTAAAAACCACGCTTTTAAAGTAATCAAACTAAAAAGTGGAAAATAAATATAGTTTAAAAAATCTAAAAAACAAGCTTTTTAAGTATATCAAACTAAAAAGTGAAAAATAATTCGTACTATAAGCTGAAAACAAAAATAGATGAAAAATACTATTATACTATAAAATCATTGTTATTATAAGAATCAATTAATAAGCAATAAATAAAATTATCGTGGAAAAAAAGCGTGGGGTGCTTCTTACGAACTGATAGATGGAGCATGGTAGATGGAACACCCCACGTATATATAGTATTTTTCATCTATTTTTGTTTTCAGCTTATAGTACGAATTATTTTTCACTTTTTAGTTTGATATACTTAAAAAGCGTGTTTTTTAGATTTTTTAAACTATATTTATTGTTATTTTTTTTAATAGACGGCATATGAATTTTTTTATTATTTATACAAAAGTACACTTACTTATTTCTTTTTTTTTTCTATAAATAAATACAATAATTTCACATTAGGTGCTTTTCTTAGACACTTTGACAGAAAATATTTCTCTTACAATGCTTTTTAGTTGGTATATAATTTACAAAATCTGCCATTTTTTTTTACTTATTTACATTGTTTCAAATAAGATCTGATACTGCATATTAAAATAATAATAATAATAAATAAAATCTATAGACCCTTCTGGTCTACTGCTCATGAGGAAAGAAAGATTTTATCTATATCTATATATTTATTTTTAGACATTGTCAGACTCTCTACATTGAGAGAAAATTATAGTTCTGGCATCTAGAATCTAAATTGTGGCTTTAGAAAAAATAGTTCCATGTGATCCTTATAAATTCTAACTCACTTAGCTTGAGCATTCTAGAGTCTTCTACTAGAATTCCAAAGCATTTTCCCATAATCTCGTTGACCAATTTATTTAAAAATCTTTAAAAATAGATGCGAACACAAAAGGATTGATTTAAAAACAATAATTCTAGTTTATGAAACCATTCTCGAAATTAAGCGAGTATTTCTCGTTACTGAAATGATTCAATATCGTTTTGTTACCAAGAAAACGAGAGACTAGAAATGGTATGTTATTTCATCTATTCAGCTTAGTTGTTTAACCTATTCGCATAGATTCTTCATCTATAGTTCTAGTTTAGGTATTCAGAAAGTGACTAACTATTCATTCTAGTTGAAGGAGGTATATTTTTTTACTCAGTGTAGAGTCACACTGTAAAATCATGGCCCAGTTGCGTCATGAAACCTTACATGTTCGGATCTGAGGGTGGAAAATATAAAACAGCAGTCCACCTAATTTGGTGGATTAGCTGGTGGAATTGTTGGCTGAATAAATGAGTCGATATTTATTTTATGTCTAGTTAATGTAGCCTTTGGATATGTAGTTTGTAGGGGAGGTCACAAATTGGCCTTCTTTTTAGCTTTGATTATCTGAGAATCAAATTCATCTCTGATATCACAGACCTTGATATCTTTACTTTGGGAGGTCAAAGTGGACTTACAAAATCACGAAATAGACTGATTAATTGCATTATTCGTGATATAGTAGGCAGGTTTATTCCCGATATCGTGAAGCACGTTATTTTCCCCTATTCCTACTTAGCTTACTTTTGCTACTGTCCCTCTTTTCTCAAGTTAAAATTCGATTCATTGCAGACTGAAAAATCCCGCAGGAAAGCAAAGTTCTTACAAGTAATTTGGTATTTATGTTCAGTGACGGATTTAGCGGATGGGCTTTTATCTTTTTAGTTTACATCGTGGAAAATGTAAACTTTTAACATTTTCCAACATTGTAAAAAAGTGTTTATGAATTCGATTTGTCCTTGAGGTTTTCATGTTTAACCTCATGTTCATAACCGAAAGAGAACGAGGTTTTCATATTCATCTCTGACATTGTCTCCTTACGGACACGTATATGCGTCAGCTGATGACAAGTTGTTATTGTTTTAGTTTGAAACGCGTTCTGCTTTGTTTTTTATTTTATGGTGCTTTTTACAAAGTATATTATTTTAATTATTTTAACTTTAATACTAATTAGAGTAATTTAGAACATTGAGAGCAAAAATAAAATAGTGATCGATATTGGGATAGCATCTAAATTTAAGAACATATTTCAGATGAGTACAGAAAAATCCGTAAGAGAAAGAAATAGGATTTTGTCGTTATTAAATAACTCAAATATTAGTAAATTATGAAATATTTAGATTATTCTATTTAATAAATTTCAGATGGCTATTTCCATGAGCACATGTAATGTATGTTATATGCTAATATTTTTGGCTACCAGTATTTTAGAACGGGAAAATGTGACTTATTTTATCGTAGATATCTCACTAATTGAAAAAGGCCTAGCAAATATTTCGAAAATATCGAGTGACCAACAAGCATAACATTCATCATCAATCTGACTTACACTGCAAAAACTCATGGATATATAATAAAAATATAGCTAGATATATAATAAAAAGGGCAAAATACCTTTCCATAGGAGATCCTGTCAAATATTTCGTTGATCTCGTCCGGATGTCTTACTGGTAAAGATATGGCATGGGATGTCTTAAGGCAGTCCAAGTCCATAACGTCTTGGAGATCGTCCAGCACGAATTGTTCGTCCATTTTCCAGTCTGGGTGCACAGCATTCACACCAAGGTACTCCACATAACTTGCAAAACCTTCATTCAGCCAAAGATCGTCCCACCAGGCAGGAGTCACCAAATTGCCGAACCACTACAAGAAATGAAAAAAAAAACCATATATTATAAATATACATAGTCAGATTAGTGATTTAAATTTTTACTTACATTATACAAAAAATCTAAAAACGTTCCTGGATTATAATAGTCGGCTGGTTGTGAAATATACATCGGGTATTTCAAAAGTTAGCTGCGCGAGTAAAACGGTGATCAATGGATGGGAGAGACATGCGGTTTACAGATAAATATTTACCATGGTACGAGAATTTGTATGACACTATTAAAAAAATTAGTTAATAATATCGACAATAGAAGGCTACTACAAATAATTTCATATTGCTTACACAACGTAAGATTTGAATACAAAAATATTAGAGACTATTGTAGACTTTTTGTATCTAAATCTTGCGTTGTGTGAGTAACATGGAACTATTCCATGTAATTATCTGCAACACTGCCCTCTGTAATCGAGATTTTTAACTATTTTTTTTTTAATTACTATCATACGAAATCTCGTACTACTTTGAATATTTATCTGCAAACCACATGTCTCTCAGACTAGATCCTTTTTTATTGCACTTTAGTTTAACACCAAACTTTTGAAACACCTGGTATATGTATGCATTTCTTTAAAGTGTCAAAAACTTTTACAAAATTTGATTCACACACTGTTGTTATTAGCATTGATCAGGAATGTATCAGCATTGAAATCCATTATTTTGCACGAAAAAGTTTTTTGTCAACTAGCTGCACACTATTTTTTAGGATTGTTCAAGGATTTATTTACCCTGCTTGTTTTATATTTTTTTATCTAATATTAGATAGATATGCTACCACTATAAAAACATAGGAGCGAATCTTGCAATTCAAATGAATTTTACTTAAGTAAGCTTTCATACAGGAAATCCCTTTAATTATAAATCATACATTTTTAGTGTTTTCGATCAGTTTTTAATTCAGTTGAAAATTGATAATTAACCTAATTTTTATATGATGAAGACATTAATATAAAAATAACTCATTGATGGAGCTGCTAGTAATTTGAAACCAGAATTGCACATATAACATCTAAACAAGAAATGGATGTAAAATTAAAAAATTAATTAACAAATATAAAGTAACATTGAATAGAAATCGCAATTTAGGACTTTCTAGAAACAATTCTACGTTTCATCCATTTAAATTAATTTTTTTTAAGAAACCACTCTCAGCGAATATTTGAATTTAAACGTAGCCATGTCTAGTCTCTTCAACATCCCCAAAATCATGTAAGGGCATTTAGAATGTTTTTTCACCTGCACGATTTTCAATACCAATTTTTTTTAAAAGGTGTTCTGTGTTTGAATTTGTGTCTTGAATGTCGCAGCCTTCCCAAATTTCAAGTTTTTATTATTTGCAATTCCATAGAAATAGTAATTAAGAACGCCTTTAGTGCATTTCACGTATTTAAATTCAGATTATAATTTTAAACTTTTCTATGCAACCATTTATATCTTAAAAACAGCATTCATGTAAAATTTCAAGTTACAATCCTTAATAATTACACAGAAATTTATTTTAGTATGCTTATAGTATTAATTTATGTGCATTGTATTCTTTTAGTTTTTCTTTTTTTCCCAACAGTTCTGTACTATAATTTGAGTCTTAAAGTTAATAAATGTAAAATTTCAAGTTTCCGTCTATAATAGTTACACAAGAATCGTAAATTAGAACGTTTTTTGCACATTTTCATCAGTTTTAAAATTCTAATTTTTTTAGAGCTGCTCTTACAGAGCATTTTCGTCTAATGAGCATAAATTTGTAAGCCCTTCAGTATCGCAAAAATTGTAATTTTCGTTTTTCGCTTCTACATCCCAATGGAAGTACAGTAAAGCATCGTTTATACGACGTTTTAATGTGGTCCCGATTCATTCCTATTCATTTTAATGTAAAAATATATCTTTTATACGACGCCCAAAATCGTTTATATGTCGATTTTTCGATTTTGTATAGGTTTATTTTTGTTTATTTTTCTTGTGTATTTTACGACCGATCGGAAGTTGGCAGGAATGACACCAAAGAGAGTGTTTAAATGCACTCCACATTATAAAAATGTGGGTTGGTGTTCGATTAGTCTGAAAAATCAGCTTACGGGTGACGGATTACACTGGAAGGGGTCATTTTCTTTTTCAGGGATGGTCAGCTTTCCCGACCTGTTTTAAGTTGCAAATAGACTATCCTTCTAACTGTTATCAGTATTGGCGACTTTTAGTTGGCCACGCGGGGTTTTTGATCTTTAACTTTAAATAGAAAGGAAATGATATACTGCAAATGAGGAAACTTTCGGTGAAACATAAATAAAGGTACGCATATTTAAATTGCTTACTAATCCCCCCCCCCCGTTTTTAAGATTATTTGTTTATTTTGGTTTGTTGAATTTAAAAATTCATGCAAATCATCACGTTAAACATTAAAATTAAGTGAAAACAAAATTAATTCTAGTTTTGGAAATTAAAATCGATTATACGTCGTTATCGTTTATACGACGTTTTTCGGTAGTCCCTTCGGCATCGTATAAACGATGCTACACTGTAGAAGAAAATAATATATAGTTTATATTGGAACAGGAATTGTCAGCATGAATTAACCAACATTGATTTGAAATCAGTTTACATTTCCTGAGATTTTACCTAAATTTAGAAAGTTTTAGAATGCTTTTTTGCTCATTTTACAATTTTACTTTTCGAATATTTTAGAAACTATTTTTAAAGAGCATTTAGATCTTATAAGTAATTTCCACGCCAATTTTTAAGTTTCTATCTTTAACAATGCCACTACAATCAAAATTTAGAGAATTTTTAGAATTTTTTTTTCACTTATTTCACTTTTTAAAATTTCGATTTTTTTTATAGAAACTATTCCTAGAGGAGCAGTCACACCTTTTAGTAATTACCACGCAAAATTTAAAATTACTATCTTTAACAATTCCATAGAAATCAAAATTTAGAACATTTTTACTTTTACGAAAATTTTTACGTTTATTTCACTCTTTTAAATATCGATTTTATAAAACTATTTTTAAGGAACATTTACATCTTATAAATGACTGTCATGCCAAATGAAAAGTTTCTATTCCTTTCGATACCCCCAAAATCGCAATTTTAGAACGTTTATAACTCCTGCACCTTCCTTTTTTCGGTAGGGCCACCGTAGGGTTTTTAGAAAACGTTTCGTTTATTTCAACCCTTTTAAATGCGGAATTTTTTAGAAATTGTTCTTAGACAGCATTTGCGTCTTATAAATTACTAACATGCGAAATTCCACGTTTCTAAGTACATCAATATCACAAAAATCGCATTTTTAGTACTTCGTATTTCGCTTTTGTTGTAATGATGCCGGGATAAAATGTAGTCTATTTTGAGATAATGACTTTTTTATCAACTTGCCGCTATTACTTTTGAAACCGGTTCGATAAGTCTTGAGATTATCTCTTGCAAACAATCAAAAGGCTCGAAAAACTTTACTTATTTATAATATTAGTATAGATTTGTCAGTTTTGCAGTACAGAGTATTTTTTAATACTTTCATTGTTTAATAATATAATCATGCACAAAACTAATTTAAATAATAATAAAAATATTTAATAAACTTATAGATGATATGTATATGCATATTTAAAAAGACATACATCAATATCACTTTTAGTATAAGATAGTCTGAGATGCATTAATTAAGAAAATTATAAAACGGGAAAGCTGATTAAATGTTGGCGTACTTCTCATTTTCAAATGAATTTTCACTAATTAAAGCTGTAAAGAATTTTTTTTAAAATTATTTATGAAAATATTCACGCTTGTTCCGGATTTTATCACAAGTATATCATTGCCCTAGTTCTTAAAACTAAAAAATATTAAATGATTTACGATTCTTTTTAATAAGGTACGATTGTATTAAGATAAAACATTCATGTTTATTTTCTGATTAGAGTGACGGCGATTTAAAATTATAAAAATTTAGAAAGAGAATCTGAATTTTTATTGGCTTATAAAAATAAAATACATGTGTTATCATTTTTTTTAAATATCGTGCCGTTTTTTAGGATTTGGCAACAGGAAAGAAATAATTGCCGGGGATCTAATACGGAATCCTAGGAATAGCGCTCCAAGTGCTACAGTTGAGAGGTTTTTTTATGTCGGCTGATTATCTGCACGTGGGATATAAGCCCGAAAGGGGTGGTATTCCCTCCGCGGGAGTCTTTCTAAGGGAACCTAACCCGTAATTACACAAAGAAATCCAAGGTTTGAAGAAAACCACGGAAAACTCCGAACGGTTAGGCCGACGACCGCGATTGGGTTCGAACCCAGCACCTGTCGTCTACCAGTTAAGAGGTCAGAACCTCTCGGCCAATAGTGGAGCAACAGTTGCGAGGACGATGCCCAATTTGGCATTCTCACTCATTTGTTGGTAAGGCCAGTAGCGCAGCCAGAATTCGGTTCTAGAGGAGGTTTTGAGATTCTAATACAGGCGTTTGTTGGTTATTTGAATCGCCGGTTAATAGAATCACTACTAATTAGAATATTCACTGTATAATACTTAAACTCAAAGAGCATCTGTGTGGCAGGAAATCATAATTCTTTTAGCATAATACGTCTCAGAAAAGTGATTTAGTTCAAATAATCAATTTTTACTTAACTAATCCATATAATATGCACTTTCAAAATTTTAAATATAATTTTTGCCATTTAATTCAATTACTTTATTAAATGAAATCTGATTCAATAAAGCGGCGGATTCCGAAGTACGCCAAAATGTTCAAATATTAAGTTTGGTTCTGATTCATATAAGCGGCAATTATAGCGATCTTTCTTCGCTCTGGGAGGGGTTTTAACCCTAAAACCACCCCCTTGGCTGCGCCACTGGGTAAGGCTGCTGGAAACGTCCACATGTCACATAAATCCCTGGCGTAACATTAGACACACAAATAGAACCAACATCGATGAACACATATTTAATTAAAATTAATTTTCCGATTAATTATCAGTAATGAAAATACGCTTGAAAGTATTGAATATTTCAAAAAAAAAATATATATATTTTCACTGCTGATAATTAATTGAAAAAATAATTATAATTAAATATGCGTTTACCGATGCTGGATCTATTTGTGTATCTCATGCTACGCCACAGATTTCTGTGTTCATGTGTACGTTTAGGTTTGCAGCCTTACTAAGAAATGGCTGAGAATTCCAAGTGGGGCATCGTCCTCGTAGCTTAAATGACAGAGCACTTGGACCGCTATTCCTAGGGTTCCGGGTTCGATCTCCGTCTTGGATATTTTGTACTTTTTTTGTTCTGCGCTTAACTAGCAATGTGATAGTCACTTATTAAAGATTCAATAATTTCAAGCATATTTTCGCTGCTGATAATTAATTGAAAAATTAATTAATGTATAATTAAAAAGGGGTTTCTGACTCCTAAAACGCATAAACCCGTCGAAAACCGGGAAAATTTCGTTTACAATATTTAATTCTATTGAAGATAGAATAAAGTAAAAATCAGGTACAAAAAAAAAAAAAAAAAAAAAAAAAAAAAAAAAAAAAGAGAGAGAGAAAAATCTCGGAAAATATTTTTTTTTTCTTAGGCAGAGAAAGAAAGCAGAGGAGGGATCGCGGCGCTAAAAAAAGGTGCTAAAGCAAATGTTCTCATCTACAGAATGGTACAGTGAATAACAGTCGAAAAAATTATTTATACTTGTTTTTGACTGAAAATGCAAAAAATATTATACTTTCTATTTTGTAAATAAGTATCAAATATAAAAAAATATCAAACTTCATGTTTTTTTGAAAATAAATATCGGATATATATCATAAAAAATACCCCCTCCCCAAGGTCTATATCTATTGATATATATCACCGAATTCTGATATTCACCTATAGCAATCTAGCAGTAAAAGACTCTACTTTGACTTTTTTGCTAATTTTTTTTTTTGGAGAAAGATCGGAAAAGATGAAAGTGGTTCGAGTTTCGGCAAAGCTTTCGGAAAGACCTCTGACAACTTGAAATAAATATCAGACCACTCTTGACCCCTTTCTCAACCACCTTCCATAATCTAACATGATCAGGCATAGTTTAACCCCTTAACTGGCTTGCCCGAACATGAATTTGCTTATTTCATTATTTAAAGCTTCTTGACACCACTATTATTTTTAAGAAAATTTTCATACTATTGAAAGACGGAAACGTTTGGACTAAATTTTACGAATATTTTATTTAGATAATAGTGGTGCGAGTCCGCTATTTTCAATTTATTGAACGGAAACGAATTAAAAAGTTAAGGGGTTAAAACAAATGAAATAACTCTTTTTTTTTAAATTTTTATATGAATCATTTCTTTCCTGTTGCCACATCTAACACTAGAACCGCGGTAAAATTTATTCAAATTTTATAAAAATATTTCTCACCGGAATTTTCATTTAAAACTGTTAAAGTTATTTATTGAAAATGTTTTTGCTCAGCATATATTTAGCTTATTTTATTAAGCGTTTTCTGGTTCGAATCGACATCTCTCCATATGGTACGGGTCAAAATGACCCGTTGCCGCGGTTCTAGCGTTAAAAAACGGCCCAATAATGAAAAAATTGATAACACATGTAGTTTGTTTTTATGAGTAAACAAAAATTCAGATTCTCCGGCTAAATTTTAGTAATTCTAAGTTGAGGTCATTCTATTCAGAAAATGAATATGAAAGTTTTAATTTTCATGCAGTTGCGGCTTATTAAAAAAAAAAAAAAAAAAAAATATATATATATATATATATATATATATATATATATATATATATATATATATATATATATATATATTTCACAAATCATTTAATTTTCTTTTAAGTTTAAGAACTAGGGCAAAGATGTACTTAGGATAAAATTCGGAACAAGCGTGAACATTTTCGTAAACGATTTTCCACTATAAAGTGTTTAAAAAGAAAAAGAGTACTTGGTGAGCCAATTCGTGCGAGATCACAGTAGCTACTCTCTGTTTGTTGCTGGCGGAAGAATACCGCCTGTCATAGAGCAGAGCTGTCTCCCGAAACGTCACGAGGCCCCAGTTCTCCATAGCACCAGCGCTGAAGTCCGGGATGGCAACCATGTCTGTCAAGAAAAAAAAATCATACATTAAATATGTGTTATATCTTTGAAATTAAAATATAAAATATCAACTTCTTTCCACGAAATCTGATCGGATCTCTAAATAAAGATGGCAAATAATTGATTTTATTTTTATTACAGAATTTCTTTAACCACACAGTAAAAAAATTTCTGTAATCCTACAGATGCAAAGTTGCTGAAATCTGTATGATTGCTAACATTTTATCTGTACACTGTAACCCCCCCCCCCCCCAAAAAAAAAAAAAAAAAAAAAATGTAAATTTACAAAACTAATTTTTGTAAAGTTACTGAAATCTGTAACTTTACAAACGAGTTTACTAAAGTTACAGTTATATTACTAAAATTTTATCTGTAACCTGGGTTGCAGTTACATGAAAAATTCTCGGAATCCCACTTTCCTAAAAAATTCTTAGTAACCTTTCAGATTTTTTGATTTTCAGTGCAAATCTGTATCTGTAACATGAATTTTTTCTGTTGCCGTTACATAAAAAGTTCAAGGAATTCCAGTTTCCTAGAAAACATTTAGTAACTTTGCAGATTTTTTTTTTTTTTTTTTTTTTACAGTTCACTTAACCGATCAATATTTTTTTTTTAAAAAAGCTTTTAAATAATGCCTATTTTTTGCGTCTTTTACAGAATTTTTAAACTTTTATCACTACACTGTAAAAAAAAAAAATCTGTAAAGGCACTATACTTTATCTAGGAAACTGGGATTCCAAGAACTTTTCATGTAACGATAACAGGAAAAATCCATGTAACCAATTCTAAAACTTGAGTTTTTGTTGTTACCGTTACAGGAAAAGTTCTTGGAATCCCAGTTTCCTAGATAAAGTATAGTACCTTTACAGATTTTTTTTTACAGTGTAGTTTTTCAAAACAGAAATTTTTGCCTAATTGAATTAGAAAACTGCTCGGATTAAATAATACAAAATTTACAATAAAAATTTATTGGTGAGAATAATAAACATGATTGGTTTAAACATGTTGCTTGTATGACGACCGGACAAATCAGGGAAGTAGTTATATTAAATAATGGCTAACAAATTCGAACAACAAAACGACAGAAACTCAAATGTAGCGATCTTAAGTAGTAATGTATCACACAATAATTACACAACAAATAAAAACATAAAACATCATTAACCTACTGTGACGAAATAAATTCAAAAATATTTTTAAGGATAAATGATAGCAGTTAAAATTTAAATAAATATAATTTCATGATATACTGGAACAAAAAATATAATGTAGATAAATTTGTATACTACTACCTTTGACAGTAAAGTTCGGTGAATGAATTCAGAACGACCGATCTGGCAACACTGGGAAAACAAAACGCTGCACCTGAATAGAGGCAAGTGCCCACCGTTCCCCCACAGTTGTTCAGTTGAGCATCATTTATGTTCTGTGTAAGACGTGCTTAACTAAATGCTTGTTCATTGTGTTGGTTCTTAACTGAGAAAAGGAAAATGAACGAAAAAAAGATCAATTTAGAGTTTAGTTTTAAGTTTTGCAAGACACCGAAAGGAATTCATGAGGGGTTGTGCAAATTGAACATCCACCATACTCGCCAGATCTCAATCCTCCAGACTTATTCCTATTTTCACGACTCAAACTCTCTTTGAAAGTGATTTGACCATATTGCTGACATCCAACGAAACTTGACAAAGCTTTTGAACTCCATCCCAAAAGAAGACTTCTTGCAAATTTCCCAGTACATGTATAGCAGATCTCAGCGGTGCATAGTTATGGGCGATGACTATTTCGAAGGATGGTACGGTAACTTTCATTAGTATTTCATCTACATTAATGTTTCAGGACTATTCACCGAACTTTATTGTCAGAGGTAGTATGTACAAGGAGTTCACAACCCTAGTAGACAAAGTTCATTTTGAAATATACAGGGTGTCCCAGAAATAATGGGACAAATTTTAAGGGGAAGTAGAGGACATTACAACGAATCAGATTTGCATAGCAACCCATGGTCGGAAACATTTTCCTGGCGCGGTAGTGACGACAGAAAACACAAGAAAGAAAGGACACTAACGAGGAGAGAAAACATGCTTATTATTACTGCAAAAATTCTGAGATAACGAAGGAAAGTGATGAGGAACTCGTTGCATGCGTCGTGGCAGCTACTAGGGAAGTTCGGGACATTCGCGATATTTTCTAGAGAACACTAGATCTTCCATGCACCGGATATGCGCCTTGATGCATCACGGCTCGGGATCGTAATTTCGAACACCTACTTTGATGATGATTGTTGTCTCTTTAATGTTCTTTTCTCTTAGTTTTCTACTGTACTAAGGTAAATAAGGATGCTCTTTCTCCTTATTTATGTCCTGTCTTTCTCGTGTTTTTGCCTTCACTATCGCGGCAGGAAAACGTTTCGGATCATGCGTTGCTATATAAATCTGAATCCTTGTGATGTCCCTTACCTCCCCTTAAAGTTTGTCCCATTATTTCTGAGATACTCTCTCTCTCTCTCTCTATATATATATATATATATATATATATATATATATATATCTGCATGTATAGTCCATTTAGAAGGTGCCTTAAAATCTGTCTTATTTACTTCCACAGTGAACTAACACTGTGTTCACATAATTTCTCATCTATGTCATCTGTTAACAGACTTGATTCGCTGCGAGAGCCAATAAAACAGATTATATACACCTTCTAAATGGACATTACATTTTTTTTTTTCAAAAATAGACTTGGTCTACTCAAGGAACTATTAAAAAAAAAGGAATTGAGGTATCCTTGAAATAGTGAAGCTTCAACTGTAATCGACCTAGGAGTGTATTTAGCCGATAACATAATGGTATAGGGGCAATTTCTTCCAATGGTCAGACATCTCTAGCATTCACCAGTGGTCGTGAAAACTTTGAAAACTACCAAGAGACACTTGCCAATCATTTGCTTCTTGTTGCCGAGGTTTTTAGGGGAAGAAAAATAGTTATTTCAACATGATAATGCTTCCATCCATACCTCAAACTCAACTTCATCGTGGCTTAAGTCGAAAAAAGTGTCTGTTTTGAAATGGCCAGCAATTTTTCCTGATTTAAACTTTATAAAAAATATGTGGGGTATTCTCACTCATGCAGTTTATCCAAATGGAAAGCAGTATTCTTCAGTTAAAGATTTGAAAGATGCCATTGAGAATGCTTGGTTTAAAAATGAAACAGAAACAATACAGAACCTCATTTTAACGATGGAAGACCGTATATTTAAAGTAATTCAGCAGAAAGGAGCAATAATCAAGTAATTTTTTATTTATTCTTGTTCTGTTAAAGACTAAAAAACTACAGTGCATAAACTTATGACACACTCATTTTTGTTGTTTTGATAAATTTTATTATTTAAGATAAATTTTATAGCATGAATATATTAACTATCTTTTTAAAACTACAATTTGTTGGCTATGTGAAAAGGGAAGTAACTTTCACCCATTAATAAAATTTTATTTTGAAATTTTCTGTTGTGCTTAAACTTTTGACACGCACTGTATTTCTTTTACCATATTTGTGAAAGACTAGCGCTAAAAGCATAAGAGATAACACGCTAAAAGAATGAGAAATTTTTTATTCAAGTTAATGCTGGAAGTTTTGAGCTGCAATATTTAAAATCTTTAGATCCGATTAAAAGAAACAGCTATCATCTTGTGCACTGTAAAAAAAAATTCTGTAAAGTTATTAAACTTTTTCTAGGAAACTGGGATTCCAAGAACTTTTCATGTTACGGTAAAATGAAAATTTCATGTAACCGACTCTGAAACTTGAATTTTTGCTGTTACCGTAACAGGAAAAGTTTTAGGAATCCCAGTTTCCTAGAAAAAGTTTAGTAACTTTACAGAATTTTTTTTACAGTGTGACAACTTCCTCAGTTACTTAAGTCGCAATTGATAGACAATGTACTAATATGTCTCCTCCTTTTTATTCATAATTCTATTCGTCTACTATGGTTGTGATAGTTTCATATCAGGATTAGCAAAATGAAAAATAGATGTGTGAGATTGCGTCAGAATGATTGCAACTACACTATAAAAAAATCTGTAAAGGTACTATACATTTTCTAGGAAACTGGGATTCCAAGAACTTTTCATGTAATGGCAACAGGAAAAATCCATGTAACCAATTCTGAAACTTGAATTTTTTCTGTTACCGTTACAGGAAAAGTTCTTGGAATCCCAGTTTCCTAGAAAAAGTTTAGTACCTTTACAGATTTTTTTTACAGTGTATACCAGTGTCACAGAACAGGAATATAAAAAACAAGGCTAATAATAATAATAATAATAATAATAATAATAATAATAAAAAGACAGGCTACCGCGGTGCATCCCAAGTATATTTTTTTACACACCGCTAGAATGACGTAGTGCTCTATTCGTACACCCGCATTGGTGTATTCGAGCATCACGTGACTCCAGCGGTCTGTAAAAAAAAAAAAAAAAAAAAAAAAAAAAGATACGGGGAATGCACCGCGGTAGCCTGTCTTTCTCGTTAGCCTCGATAAAGGACGTATGAGGTTGCACCGCATACGGCGTTCAAAAGTGCAATCATTTCGAAATTAGTAAAACGAATACGAAATCGAAATTAATAAAAAATAAAAATACACCATACATGAATCAGTCCAAATCGGAACAACGCGCAGTAGTAGGGTTTCTGATTGTGGAAAATGAGCGTAATGCAGACATCTATTGGCGAGTGGTTGTAGCGAACGTTTACACCGTCAAAGTAATTTTCTATGCGTATTAGTGTCATCATATTTCATCGCATCACAGCGTGATTTTTTTTTAGGTAGATTTTGTATGAAATACTATTTATTGCGATCGCTCCCATGTTGGAATTTCTGAAAAATATTTGCAAATCTACACCGATCACGATCCACAGACCCCAAAACTATCATTAGTAAAAACGTTTATCTATCTATCTATCTATCTATCTATCTCTCTCTCTATATATATATAGCTTTTTTATGGACACGATAATTTCTTTAATTCTGCTCAGATCTCTTCCAAACTGATACATAAAATCAAGGGGCATAAAATATCGGTCGAGTTCGTTAATGGGCAAAATCGGTCAAAGGGGGTAGAAATAGGGAGGGGTTTTGTGAAAACCGAAAAAACCCCATAACTTCTTTATTAAAATAGATATTGAATCAATTTAAAGTTTATATTACTTCTAATGGATACAATAAATAAAAATCGTACTGACTTGTCGTTGCTTCTGTGTAAATTACGGATCATTCGAGGCGAAAGCCATAGCTGCTATAGGCCCCAAAGTATTCACCTATCAACCAAACCAAACCAATCAATTATTTAAATAAATAAATGGCCATTTATAGCAAATCCAACGACTATTCCTGATATAAAAAACCTCTATTACAGATGCCATCAACACTATTGATAGCAAGGTATGCTCTCAACTTTAGGACGCCTTTTTAAATTAAAATTCCTTCTTACGCAGATCAGTCAAATAATTTTTTCTCTCTTACTTTTTTTTTTTTTTTTACTTATTTTGAATTTTATTAATTAGGCCATTCTGCATGTTATAAAGAAAAACTGGACACATAAATAATACAAAAGAGGTATAATGAAAATATTACCTGTTTTTGGTAAGGGATAGGGAATATTGAAGAAGGATTCGTAAAATTTGAGTACTTGCGGACCAATTTGTAACGCATATGCAGAGGTGTTAATAACTTCATTTCTACTCCACACTGAAAACTGGAACATAAAATATTAAATTAGTTAAATATATTTGATATCAGTCTTTACTAATTTTTTTAAATAAATTTTTTAATACATAATACTAAAAATCAATAAATCACAGATTATTAAACTTTATTATGATTGAAGAAAAGAATTGAGAAAAAGTACAGACATCATAAGCATAAATAAATAAAATGTAATTAAATTGATAACATTATTATTTTATTGATTATATAAAAATAAATTTATATCTATAGTCTCACGAAATGCAATAGGGCAGATTAGGTGAAAATGCCATAGTTTTTGATTTAATTATTTTAAAAATCGCTTGGTGATTCTAATTGTTATTCGCTGTTTTCTTGTTAACCCTTTCCTGCGCGGACAAATTCTGCTGTTAAAATAAGAAACTATCGACTGACACCGGAATTCACAAACGACTTTTTAAGAAATCAAGAACTTCTTAATTTAAGCTTTTATTGTAGAAGCAAGATTGTATTAAAATATTATTGGTGTCAATTGCAAGTTTGGAATTAAAATTAGGTGTGTCCAGACCGGACACACTGCGCCGGAAAGGGTTAAAGTTTGCACTCTTATGTATGATTTGAAACATATTTCATTTAACAGATTTATAGAAAGCATCGAAAATTTTGTTCGGTATCTTACCCAGGTATCGGTAAGATGGCCAATGAGAGGACCCCAGATCCCCCCCCCCCCCACACACTTTTGTTTATAAAATGCCGTAGGCTGTGATATTTACTTTTTAATGAATTCGCTTTTTCTTATATGTTTGAGTAATCATTAATACTATTAATCCATATTCCATGCATTGAAATGTTAAAAATCTGAAAAATGCTATATACAGTAAAATCTTCTAATACGGAATTGCACAAAAAAGAAAAAAAAATGTGATATAGGCAAGTTTCCTTCTTAGAAAGTGTAAATGTAACACATACTTTTTTCTTACGTATTAATATATTAATTTTGCATGGATCAATACTTTTTCAGTTTAAAACATGATTCTATCATAGGTAGTTTTTTTTTCAGACTTTTTATTATACTTTAATTTAACTATATTCTAAGAGAGGAAATGTACTACTCTTTAAAAAGAATAAATTTTAGTGCTCAATTATAGAGTGATGATAATTAAAAATGCATGCATTTCCTGAAAAATTTTTTGGGCCAGGCCTAATTTTGCTGATCTTTAAACGGACCAGGCAATGCAGAGACAATGATTTTTCTAGTCTGGGAATTTTAGGCTGTGGGGAATAGGAATGAAACCAGTCGCGGCTCTTACAGAAAAAAAAAGTTAGACCCGGCCTTAAAGCGTAATCACTAGGCCCGGCCCTAGCGCCTTGAATGAAAATTCTCTGTTCTGAATCATTCATTTAGGATAAACCATTAAATAACAACAACGAATAGATTTAAATGTGTAATTGTACAAAATTATTACCTCAGGTGATCCTGCACTTTTAAAATCACTAACAATAAATGCTAAGAGGTATGTGGACATTCGGACAGTCTTTTCAAAATAATCTGCGACCCAGTCATCACCCCTAAAAAGGAAAAAGATAAAATACATGTGATAAAACAGCAACAAACAATTTTAACCACTTATACATTTGAATGCAACTAATATATATATATATATGTATATATATATATATATATATATATATATATATATATATATATAATTAATCGGCGTTACTTTTGGCTGTTTAGAAGTTAATGAATTTTTTTAGCTGAAAAGTATATTTTTTTAGAGCTAAAATAATTAGATATTTCTAACTTGTCTCATGTTTTTGCTTAGTTTTATTAACTAATGAATTAAAGTAAACATAAACAGTTTGGATAAAATTTAGTTAAACATAATAAATGGGAATAAGATGATAGAATAAAATTAATGTGAGTGAACATGGCGGTCCAGTCGTGTCTTCCCTTAAATGGTTAAATTACATATTCAATCAAATGGAATTTTCATATACCTTCCGACCTTTCTATATTCTTCCGTAAAATGTTGGTTAATACACTCTCAAAAAAACTTCCGTCTTTTCACAGAAAAAGTACTGGCAGCACTGCTGCCAGAAATTGTCTGTATATTGACGATTATCTGTTTATTTTTTTCTCCGTCAAAAGAGGAAAAATATCAGTCTTTTGAAAAAAGTCTGGAAAAGATAAATACGCCGGCGGTGAGGGTCGAACTCACGACCCCAGCATTACAAGGCCAACGCTCATCCTCGGCGCCACGATTGCTCAGGAGAAAAGTGCTTAGAAGTAGAAGCCTTTATTTCTTATGTGTGTGATTTGGTTTATTTCGTTAAAGAGCTTTTAATTTTGAAGTTAATTTCGGGAAGATTTTATCTTTAATGAAACTGTGGCTGGGGTTTTTATACGTTTATATTAATATAGTATAAAAATGTGAATTTTAATTATATTTGCGTAGATTGCTAGAAGAAAAATATGGATGTTCTATGACAAGATTTTTTTGAATAATATCATTTTTTTTCTTTTTGCATTTTATTTTTTAATTAAAATATCTTTTAAATGTGTTCACTTAAAGTACATTTTAAATGGGAATATTTATTATATAAATAACTTAGTAAATTCAACTTTATTCAACTTATCCAACTTTGAATATGAATAACAAATTGTGAGAATTTTTGAATGAATGAAGAAAGTAATTGTTATTTAATTTTAAATGCGAAAACATTTGTGTCTTTTTAAACTAAATTAGACATTTTAATCTATAGAATATTTTGCTTTTCATTTTAAAAATAAATTCGAATTTATTACTAACAGACCCAATACGCATGCGTGCAAGAAATAGAATCTCTTCCTCATTTTTTGACGTTCGGAATGAATTCACAGATCAAATACGTTTTCTGGGAATACGGTAATTATTTGTGAAAAAATAACGATAACTTAGTGTATATTGACGAATTTTTCTGGCAGTGTATGACTCAGGAGAAATCTGTTTCGAACCAGAATTTTTTTTTTTAAGAAAGGATACCATACAAGTTCCACATAGAAAAAATGAAATTATTTAATTTATGTTAAATCTAAAATATTTTCCGGTTCAAACCTATTTATTCTCGTTTGAATTAACTCACATTTTACAAAAAATAAGTCGAAAGTTAGCAAGTATGCTTTCATTATTAATATTTTGAAGTTTCACGTACACTCAGTGTTGCCAGTGGGCTACTTTTTAAATATTCAGATTTTTTGATTGGTACCACTTTTTTGATATAGTAAAATTCGTTTTGTTTTCGCCTTAATTAATAAGTCATTAAATAAGGCACATTTTACAATTTCAAAAAAGTGGTATCAATAAAGAAATCTGATTTTTAAAAAAGTAGCCCGTATAGCAACACTGAGTACACTAAAGCCAAGATTTTGTAATACCAAAAATACACAATAAAACAATTTTTTCGGTGCAGGTTTACCAATAGAATAGATCGATAGAGAAAACTTCATCTTTTAAATTTCGGATATGGCGAGTTTTGAAATTTACATACTCATATACTATATGAAACCATTGTAAAACGAGCACAAAATAACCACTTACAAATGCGAATTGAAAATCAAAAATGCAATTTTATCCTTTAAAAATAATTCCTGAATGTTACGATAAAAAGCGAGATAAGTAATTGAAAATGCCTTAAAATACTAAAAATCATAGAAATATTGGACATATTGCAAGAAATATAAATATATAAATAAGATAACATTTGTACATACCGGGTGCCCCAAAAATGACTGATGTATTTTAAAATTCAATAACTTGCAAATTTGACAGATATTTAAAAAAAATTTGCAGGAGGGTTATGTATAATGTCAGGAGTTTTTTTACCGTAATTTTTTATTTTAGTTCGAATTTCAAACAATAGGTGGCGCTGACGGCGATTGAAGGCCAGGTGATCAATGCTGAGTGAAGCGTCGACCTAGCCTTCAGTTGCCGTCAGCGCCACCTATTGTTTGAAATTCGAATTAAAATAAAAAATTACGGTAAAAAAACTCCTGACATTATACATAACCCTCCTGCAAAAATTTTTTAAATAGCTGTCACCGTTTGCAAGTTATTGAATTTTAAAATCCATCAGTCATTTTTGGGACACCCGGTATGTATGTAAGAGCCTCTACTTTGGATAACAATCTGTATAATTGAGACAAGCAAAAAATGCGAAAAAAAAATTGTAATTTAACAAACTAGAACGACCATTTGGAAAATGATATTTTCAACTACTAAAATTTTAGACTTATAAATAAATTCTATAATTAAAATAATAATACTAATAATAATTATTATTATTATCATGATGATCAAAACGTGGCTTACGTAATAACAGAGTCTTACATTACATACGTCATGGATTCAACATTAATATTCCTGGACCAAGCATAACAAATTTAAAATGAAATTTTAATTTTACAATTTTCGGTACTACGAATTTTCAATCTTCTAAGCACCGCACATTTTCAATTTTTACGCCATCGTATAGGGGGAAAATGTACTTTTAAATATAGCTTGTTAGAAAGCTATATCTCAATTTATTTTTGAGTTATTAATTTTTTCGTAATTTTTTTAATACTTTTTTTTTTGTCACCGTGGCAACAGAAGTATTTCATTTCTGGACATTAAACATGGACCAAACAGGAAACGAATTAAATCCGGACATAACAAGATTTCAGATATGTTTCCGATATCTCTAATCTCGGCCGATAGAAACAAGCATTTTTTAAATGGTTAATAAAATAAAAAATAAAATAAATTGTCCCACTGAAGTACAACTTTCCTTTAAGTGTGTATTTCGATTCAAACTGCTTATTTTCCGATTTATTTTTAAATTCATTTTTGCTCTCATATGCACCAAACTGACAAATTGTCTTATTTTGAAAGTGCACAAGGTGTTGTGATTGTCGATTTTTTTTATAAGTGCAGAAAATATTGAAAAAAAAAAATCCAATCAAAAAAAAAGCATTTTTCCCGATTTTTCAGAAGCGGGACATCTGCGAACGAAAAAAAAGGGTCCTACTGAGAAGATAATTGATTATAAATAAAATTCCAATGAATTGAGCGTAAAATGACATTACATGGCACCTTATACGTCTCTTCAAAAATCCCCTCAGCAAGTTTTATGTTTCTACTTTTAAAAAGTGTCTGAAATTGTATCAGAAAATTTCAAGCTATTGAAGGTGGAAAAGTATTTTTTTTTCTAATACAACCTTAAGGGAAAAAAATGAACCTTGCTAACCGAACCCGGGATTCTCTTGTTCCCGCGTGTGGGCGCTAAGCGTGATGGGCAATTAAACAAGCTTATATGACAAGCATTCTTGTAGTAGGAAAACCTTACGGTCAAGGACTGCATCACGACTTTGAAAAAATAAACGCCTTTGAAAGAGCCAACTCTATTTAGACGGAAGAAATAGCCGGAATTACGGAGATGCTAATCACGAGTGTGATCTAGCATACCGAAAAACTTCCGTTGAGGAAATAATTTTGAATAAATTATGCCTTTTTTTTAATGCCATGATTGTTCATCATATTTTGAAATTAATAATACATTACACTGAACCACACCAAAAAGTAGAAATACAAAGTAGAAGTACAAGTCGTATTTCCTATTCCCCCTCTCCCCCCCCCCCCCCCCAAAAAAAAAATAATAACGATCGCGAAATAAAGCTGTTTGCATTCATATTCCATGTTTATATTTTCTATATTTATGTTACAGTTGTATTTTGCTCTCGAATTGTTTGCATCATCAGGGATGTATTTAGGAAAATTTTAGGTCCTTAAAAGGACCCTTCAGAAATTAATTTATGTTAAAACAGGTTATGTTAAAACAACCTTCACAAAATTTTTTATCTCCAAACAGGACCCTTCACAAAACATTTTATTCCAAAACAGGACCCTTCACAAAACATTTTATTCCAAAACAGGACCCTTCACAATTTTTTTTATCTTCAAATAGGACCCTTCACAAAAAAATTTATTCCAAAACAGAACCCTTCACAAAACATTTTATTCCAAAACAGGACCCTTCACAAAACATTTTATTCCAAAACAGGACCCTTCACAATTTTTTTTATCTCCAAATAGGACCCTTCACAAAAAAATTTATTCCAAAACAGAACCCTTCACAAAACATTTTATTCCAAAACAGAACCCTTCACAAAACATTTTATTCCAAAACAGGACCTTTCACAAAACATTTTATTCCAAAACAGGACCCTTCACAAATTTTTTTATCTCCAAACAGGACCCTTTACAAAACATTTTATTCCAAAACAGGACCCTTTACAAAACATTTTATTCCAAAACAGGACCCTTCATAAAACATTTTATTCCAAAACAGGACCCTTCACAAAATTATTTGTTTCTTAAATAGAACTGTCACTGAATTTTTTCACTTTCAAATTGAACTTTTCACAAATTTAATCATTTAATAATAAAATCTGGCTTGAAATAAGCAGTTGAACTCACCAAAGAGCATATTAATTAGCTTTTTATATGTGAAAAATAGAACCTGAAGATATGGATAATTTAAAATTCATAAAATTCTGACTAGAATTTTCACAAATATAAGAAATAAATTCACAATTTCACAAAAACAGGACCCTGTGAGAAATATATATTTCTATAATACTTTATACATAATGAGAAAATATATACCAAAAAATGAAAATTCATGTAGAACTCAGAGCTGCAAATTATTTACTTTACAATTGGGGAAATGATTAACAATTTAAATGGAAAATTAAGGCGCTATTACACTGGAATGTTATGCATATGTATAATTAATATGAACTAACATGAATAATGCCGAATAACAGCGCCAGCTGTTGGGCGATTTATATCACCATATGATATCAAGAACTAATGGAATCTGAAGTTTTGTAAAAAGCCGTTCATTAGTTCTCGAAATATAGCTAATCCGGAAATGTGAAAAAAATAGCATAGCAGCGCGATCTGTTCGGCGATTTACACAAACTCATGGTTAGGTAATCAGAACTTAATTTAAATCAGGAACTAAGTAAATCTAAAGTTTTATTGAATTATATTTACCAGTTCATGAAGCTTTGGGCAGAGCCAGTGTCATAGCCAATGAGGTTCTACCGAGGCATGACTATTGCAAGTTGAATACCAGTTCCTGAGATACAGCGCCCACAAAAATTGTGTCACATACAGACAGACAGACATTTTGTAAAGACAAATTTTTCGGGATCTCTGACCTTTAAAACGCGTCTAATCCAATAACTTCTTCTTGTAAAGATGAAAGTAAAAATAGCTACGAACAGAATGTGAGATTACAATTATCCAAATAATTTATGATTATTATAATTAAATATTACAACACGATTGCCAGTTAATTAATTTTTTTGTGCAAATAATTATTGCAAGAGACTGAAATTTTAGAAATTTTTTTCACAATTCGTTTATATATTTTGGAGCTGCGCGGCATCGACGGTGGGTGTAAGGCCGTATCATACTCTGCTAATACGGTAATGAGAACCTATTAATGTATTTATATTGCTATATTTGTCAGCTGACTTTGAAATATTTACCTTTTGTTTTATACATAAAACTGCAATGTATTTAAATTAAAAATCTAAAGGGGAAAAAATACACATGTTTTTAACTTTCGCCATGTAGCTTTTGGTCCATCTTGTATAACATTTGATATTGTACTATGATCAAAATATTGAATGAGAACTAAATGGATGTAAAAATCGCGTAGTTTATTATAAAATTTTAGATCACTAGATCGCTTAGCAAATTTTTCCTTTTTAATTAATTTTTATAACAATTAGGCAATCCAACCAGGGTTACGCGGGTTAAAAATAACCTTATATGCAGTTTTGTCATTTTCATTTTAGCTGCATACGATAGGTCAATCGTAAAACATTTATGATTCTGATTATTTAAGCGTTTAAGCATGAAGTAAATTACATATCTATTAAATTCGCGTTTTATTTACGATATTTTAATTTCACTTAGCAATTTAGTTGAGAAATAATTCGCGGAAACAAACGCTTAATTAATTACATTGTTAAATATACGAGTTAATATTCCGTAATTGAGTTGAGAGAAAATTTTAAAATATTCATGCTTGAAAAATATTTTGAAAACAATAAAAAAATCCTTCAATCACGATACAATTTTCAAACAAATTGCAATTGCCTTTTTTTATCCATTCGACTGTATAGAAATTAAAATTATTTGATGTTTAGAAGTTAAAAAAAATGCAGTAGAAACGAAATTTATTGAACAGGTCGTTGCTACCATTATTATGACATCAATTTTAATCTAGGAAACGTTTTTGCTTTTTAATATATAGGTAGATAACATTTCACTAAATCAAATTCAAATACTCCTATTTCTTTCTAATTTTAGGAATTTCATGTTTACGAAATCTCTTATGTTATATTATGTTGAATCAAATGTACAATTAAACACATAAACGGTCAATGAATACACAACTAAAACAGGATATAAAAGAAATAATCTTAGCAGTTTCTGAAAATGATATTTTAGAAAGGAGACACAGCTGTTCAAATCAAAGCGTTTCAACAAACGGAGGATGCAGCGTACTCAAAAGTAAATATTTATCCAGATCATAAGTCAGGATTTTTCAGAATATTTGGATGAGAAATGAAGAAATGGGTGAGGTAAATCGATATACAGCCGTGAGAAGAAAAAAAAAGTAAACACACCTATTAATTCTGCAACAAATTATCGTAGAAGAAAATTACTGTAGTCCAGTGGTTAGGGGGTTGAATTCGAAATTAACTAGGGTAAAGCAGGAAATTGTTTTTATTCCTTCAGTTTAGGTCTAGAATGAATGTGCAATGTTTCCCCCCTCGTATTAGCTGAGCGTTTGGAAATGAGCATAGATTTATAATAAAGTATTAGTTTTTAGCTCACAGGCTATCAAGCGCCTGGGAGCTTACGTGCCTGTCCATTCTGCATGTGCGTATGTGCGTAACGCGATAACTCATGATAAAAACATCCAATTCACTTGAAATTTTGGATGTATGTATATTCTGATAAGGCGCTTCCCTGATTAGTTTCTGGAGTTCATTCGATATGTATAAGAGGGGTCACGGGGGATAATGCCCCTCCCCTTAATACATATAGATGGGTTTTTCATGAAGATTTATCCGTTTTTTATATGATAAAACATATCCGTGATTAGTTAAAAGGGTTCAATGATTAAATATAAAACGTGGAAATGGAGGGAACTGTTCTCTTCCCCCTTAATGTGCTTTTCGAACGGAATTAACCTTTGAAAATATAAGACTGTCATATACAATTAGTATGTGTAGCCTGTGAGTTTAATGCCATCAGTTTAGATGGGCAATATTCTTTTCATTTTAAATATCATACACTATCTCAAAATCCCTAACTCTGTCAAAAACATTGTCAATACAAACGTTGTAGAGCTTAAAATTCTGAATACAATGAGACCTACACTTAATATTTTTGTTCAATATTAAGGTTACAATTCCACTTCAAATTTTTAAACCCGCTTTGATCCCTTCAGTTTAGGACTAAAATGACCATGCTACGTTTTCTCATGGTAGTAGGTGAATGTTAAGAAATATGTACATGTCAAAAATACTTTTTTTTAAAATTACCTTAACAATATCTCAAAACAGCTAACTATATTAAAAACATTGTCAATGCAAATGTTGTAGAGCTTGAAATTCTAAACAAAATGAGCATCCACATTAGTTTTTCTGTTCAACACCAAGGTTTCAACTCTATTTTGAAATTTTGTCTTAATCGCTAGTCAAGAGCTTAAAATTCTGAATAGAACGAGAATCCATATTAATATTTTTGTTCAAAATTAAAATTGCAATTCTATTTTAAAATTTTACCTTAATCGCTAATCCAGAAGCTAAAACAAAGAGAGATCAAGTTACCGTAACAATATTTCAAAACAGTTAGCTCTATCAAACAATTACCAGTATAAATGTTGTACAGAGCTCAAAATTTTGAATAAAATGAATACCCACTTTGATATTTATGTCTAGGATTAAGATCGCAATTCTACTGCGTTGTTAAGATAATTTTAAAAAAACCCATGTTTTTCGACTTAATATATACATACAGTAGAACCTCGATTATCCGAAAATCGGCTTAACCGAAAGACCTTAAAATTTCTTTTAGTCCATTTTAAATGTGAAAAATTTTATTTTTACTGCGATTTTTACCGATGTTAGATGACGTCTTTTAACATATGTTGATTTACGATTACTATTTTATCTGTAATTTTTAGATCAAAATAATTCTGAATCCTTTTTTATGCATTGAAGGTATTGTTTTAATACAAATTAGCTTTAAAAATTAAAAGAAAAATAAGTAAAATTCAAAACTTTGAAAGGTATTATTGCACACTCGTGGAAATAGTGTTAAAAAAGCATAATCTTTATGAAAAGTTAACTTACTTATTTGGTCCATTGCGTAATTTCGGGCACTTTATTAGAATAGATAGATACCACACCTTTTTTTTTTTTTTTTTTTTTTTTTTTTTTTTTTTTTTTTTTTTTTTTAAATACATAATATGTTGTGATTTTCTTTTGTTTTTCAACTTCAGTGTGCTTTGAATATTGTACAACAACATTTTTATTACAACTACAGTCAAGTCTCTATATAACGAAATCCATCGTTCCAGTAAAAAATTCGTTATATAGAGAAATTCGATGCATAGAAAATGATGTTAAAAATCGTATTTAATGTGTAAATTTTTAACAAATATTATTTTTTATGTTTTTAATTAAGAATTTTAAATGTTTAAAAATAAATATTAACCTAACATTCTATTTCTTAATTATTTAAGCAGTTTCAAAAAACAGAACAGACATTTATTTGAAAGCTTAATGAAAATCAAATAAGTAAGTCTTCCATTAATTTCAGACAAAGAAATCTGTAATTTTTTTGTTGTTTTGATTTTAAAATTGTTACGCTCTCAAAAAAAAAAAAAAAAAAAAAAAAAAAAAAAAAAAAAAAAAAAAAAAAGGCTTAAATTTTAGCAAGGAATGAAAAATTGTAGTTAACATTTTCCTCCATTTGAAGGCCTCTGTTATGTGCCTCTCATTGATTCCTTTCTTATTTGTGTAACAATACTCTGTTTTGAGAAGGATGTGGAAAGGTGTGTGGGAGGTGGGATGAATTCGTTGGATTTAAAGAACAAGGAGAGAAGTAATATAAAAAAAAAAAAACTCAGCACTGAACGATAAATCAAATATAAGTGATGGAAAATTGGTTCCATATGATTTCGAAGCTTTTATAAAACTGAATAAATTAAGACCAATTTATGAAAAAATTCGTTATATGGAGATAGATATTTCGCTATATAGAGACTGTTTTTAATGTAATCATGCGAAAAGGGGACCGTTCCTACGAAAAATTCGTTATATAGAGAAATTCGATGTATGGAGTTTCGTTATAGAGAGACTCGACTGTATATTCTAAATTAAGATCACAGCTTTTCGTCATACAACTTTTTACCATAAACATTCCGGTTAATCAAAAATTTCTATGGAACCCCGATTAACCGAAAATGCTTTGGTCCCATACTTTTCGGATAACTGGGGTTTTACTGCATTACCTAACGCTGACTTAGTATGAGGAGGAAAACATAGCATATTCATTTTAAACATCTCTCTCTCTCTCTCTCTCATCTCATGTCTTCTCATGAGACAGTATTGTGGTGTGTATGGATTTTAAACATAAACTGAAGGGATAAAAATCATTCCCAGTTTTCCCTTAATTAATTTTGAATTCAACTTTCTGACCACGGGGCTAAAACTTTGAAGTAGAATTGCGACCTTAATATTCAACAAAAGTATTAAGAATATTATTCGGATTGTTAAGCTCTAAAACATTTGTACTTGCAATGCTTTTGAGATATTGTTATGGTATTAAAAAAAAAGTTTTTTGCCTAAACATTAGTACATATTTTCTAACGCTTACCTACCGCAAGAGGGAACTTATTACATTCCTTCTAGACCTAAACTAAATGGATTAAAACTATCTCCAGTTTTTCCCTAATTAATTCCGAGTTCGTCCTTTTCTTCCTTGCTTACCATTGGTCTACCGATACCAAACGGTTCGAAATAAAGTCTACTTTCAAATGATGCATATAAAATTTGTTTATGAGGCCATCTATACATCAAAACGAAGCCAAACTTTTTTCCAATACCGATGCACAAGTTTGACACCGTAAATAAATTCTAAACCTTTCGACTAACTAAATAGCAATTTTCATGAAGTTCAGAAAAGTAGTTTGAAAAAAATTCATTATTTTAAAACAGGATCATGCAAATCAACGAATGCAGGGGACTTTAGGTGCTTTGGTATATTGTTTTTAACAATGAAAATAATGGCTTATTTACATTTTTTTAACACTTGGTTCATAATTTATTAGAAAAATTTCATTTTCAAAATTTATTTTAAGCAAAAGCGTGAAAAATCAGCACAGTGATATGAAATAATCAACAGATTTATACTTTTCCACTCAAAATGTTAAAGTGTGGGGGAGATGAGAAGTGCTTTAGCGACACAAGTATACTCAACAAGACCCTGAATCTAAATGGCATTCAATTGCATCTGTCACATTGGCTTTTTTATTAGAGCATTTTCATCTCACACAATACAATCTAGTCATTCGTTTTGGATGCCATTTTGTTTCCGTCATAAATAGATCCACAATGATACTTTAGTTTTGCAAAACGTAGAATCGTGAAAAAAAAGTGAACACCCCCTTCTAAATACTCAACAAATTATCGTAGAAGAAAGTTATTGGTACCGAATAATTGGAAATAAAGTCTACTTTTAAATGATGTACATAAAATTTGCTTAAAAGACCATATACATATTAACCCTTTATCTACCGAATTATGAATTCATGAAAATTTTACATTCTAAAGCATTTTACGCAAATTGTTTAAACTAAATTAAAAGATTTGCATAATCATTTAATAAATATTTTAAGGATTTTAGAAGGCTTGAAGGATTAATTAATTTTGAATTTACAAGGATTTTGTGTAATTTTTAAAACCTAACTCTAATATTTTATTTTTAATTATTTTCTTAGTATTTTGTAGAATTATAAAATGTACAAATATGATGTTCTTACAGTACAAATATAGAAATATTTCTGCATTGAAAAATTCCCATCCTTCTCCCTCAGCGCCAAGAAAGCTGAAAAGATGCAAAGGCAAAAGAAATCATCCTTTGAAAAATATTTTTGTTTTGTGCAACTAATAATGCTTTTGCAACAAGATAAAGTAATGTATATGTAACTCATTCTAAACAGTATTACAACTAACTGACGTATTAAAAGAATTTTATAATATTTTATTTTAACGGTACTTATAAGGGTTATAACGAACCCAAACTTAATTTTTTTCAATGGCAATACCCAATTTTAACACCATATTTCAAATCTTTGGTTTAAACTATGCCTAGACACCAAATTTCAAGTCATTTGAATGATAAATGTTTGAATTATAAACATTTAAAATTTAGTGCTTCTAATATTAAATTATATTTTCATATTTTTATTAATACCTAGTACCGAACTTCAATTTGGACACAGTCCCTAAAATATGCTCGTTTTAAAATAATTAATTTCCCGGAAACTTGTCATGTGATTTGGATGAAAATTTGTTTTTAGGCTAATTGAAGAGTGTAGAGTTCATTTGTGCTGTCAGAATTGGGTACTGCTACTGAAAAAAACAAATTTAGTGTTTATTTTAATATGTAGTTGTCCCCCTAAGCAAATTTTATATACATAATTTAAAAGTAGATTTTTTTTTTCAATCCTTTGGTGCCAGTGACTTGATTCTGTGATAATTTTTGCAGAGTTAGTAGGGGTGTTTACTTATTTTTTTCTTCCATCATTGCACATTGTTTTCAAATGAAATCTTTCGTATAACTACCTTTAAACGAATGTACTTAACTGAATGTTTTAAAAATCATGATTTACTAATCACATCTTAAATTTGCAATTATTATCAAATCATTGTAATATAACAGGGAAAAGCAAAGTATTATACAACTCGGAGTACTACCTTTAATTAAGCATTCAAATTTCTTGCAATCTAATTGGTTGGATTGACAGGCTATTAGACCGGAAGGCGGCAGTACAGGCATTCACCTCATTCAGTTCATGACTAAAATTCCAGAATCAGTTAAAACTCGATTAGCCTATTAACCCTTTCTCTACCAACGGTACTTATAAGTACCATTAAAATTATTTATTAATTTTTTTTAATACGTCAATTAGTTATAATACTGTATAGAATGAGTTACAGGTACATTAATTTATTTTGTTCTAAAAGAATTATTAATTACACGAACCAAAAATATTTTTAAAAGGTTGATTTCTTTTGCCCTTGTATCGCTTCAGCTTTCTTGGCGCTGAGGGAGCGGATGGGGACTTTTCAATTCGGAAATATCTCTATATTTATTTTGTAAGAACATCATATTTGTACGTTTTATAATTCTACAAAACACTAAGAAAACAACATAAAATAAAAGATTTGAGTGGGGTTGTAAATCTTGCACAAAATCCCCGTAAATTCAAATATATTTAATCTTTCTAAATCCTTCAATCCTTCTAAAATCCTTCAAGAATTTATTAAATGATTATGTAAATCTTTCAATTTAGTTTAAACAATTTACGTAAAATGCTTTAGAATGAAAAATTTTCATGAATTCATAATGTAGTAGATAAAGAGTTAAAATGCAACTGGTCTGCCAAATCCCTTTTCAACTATGCTAACAAGTATTAAAAAGAAAGTTCAAAACTAAAGAAAATAGAGTGCAGATAAATAGACAGACAAACCGAATTCATTAACTTTTTTACAACTTTGTTGGAAAGTGTAAAGAAGCAAATTCAAAACTAAGTACGGATACACAGACAGATAAATGGAATTCATAAATGGTTTTCAACTATGCTGGAAAGTATTAAAAAACAACTTCAAAACCAAAGAAAGCAGAGTATGGATACACAAACAGAAAAAGTTAATTAATAAATGTTTTTCAACTATACTGGAAAGTGTTAAGAAGCAAGTTCAAGCCGACCCAGTGGCGTGGTTGGTAGCGGCAGCTGCTGCCACACTCGGGTCCCCGGTTCGAATCCGGGTTCGGTCATGGATGGTGTGTTGTCCCTCATAAGTGTAATAAATATATGTAATGGATATCTGTAATAAAAAGAGTTCTGTATTGTCTCTGTTTCTGTGTATTATGGATCAATCGAGGCGACAGCCATTGTAGCTATAGGCCTCAAAGCACTGTCAATTCAAAAAAAAAAAAAAAAAAAAAAAAAGCAAGTTCAAAATTAAAGAAAGTAGAATATGGATTAACAGACAGACAAACTGAATACATAAATCTTTTTGAACTATCTTGGAAAGTATCAAAATTAAAGAAAACAGAGTGTGGATAAATAGACAGACAAACCGAATTCATTAACTTTTTTCAGCTATGCTGGAAAGTGTTTAAAAGCAAGTTCAAAACTAAGTACGGATACACAAATAGATAAATAGAATTCATAAACCTTTTTCAACTATGCTAGAAAGTATTAAAAAGCAACTTCAAAACCAAAGAAAACAGAGTATGGATACACAAACAGACAAAGTTAATTAATAAATGTTTGTCAACTATACTGGAAAGTTAAGAAGCAAGTTCAAAACTAAAGAAAGTAGAATATGGATAAACAGACAGACAAACCGAATACATAAATCTTTTTGAACTATCTTGGAAAGTATCAAAATTAAAGAAAACAGATTGTGGATAAATAGACAGACAAAGTTAATTAATAAATGTTTTTCAACTATACCGGAAAATGTTAAGAAGCAAGTTCAAAATAAAGAAAGTAGAATATGGATAAACAGACAGACAAACTGAATACATAAATCTTTTTGAACTATCTTGGAAAGTATCAAAAACCCAAACCAAGGGTCAAACCAAAAAACCAAGGGTCTGCCAAATCCCTTTTCAACTATGATAACAAGTTTTACAAAGAAAGTTCAAAACTAAAGAAAACAGAGTACGGATAAATAGACAGACAAACCAAATTCATTAACTTTTTTTCAACTATGTTGGAAAGTGTAAAGAAGCAAATTCAAAACTAAGTACGGATACACAGACAGATAAATGGAATCCATAAATGTTTTTCAACTATGCTGGAAAGTATTAAAAAACAACTTCAAAACCAAAGAAAACAGAGTATGGATACACAAACAGACAAAGTTAATTAATAAATGTTTTTCAACTATACTGGAAAGTGTTAAGAAGCAAGTTCAAAACTAAAGAAAGTAGGATATGGATAAACAGACAGACAAACTGAATACAAAAATCTTTTTGAACTATCTTGGAAAGTATCAAAATTAAAGAAAACAGGGTGTGGATAAATAGACAAACCAAATCCATTAACCTTTTTCAGCTATGCTGGAAAGTGTTTAAAAGCAAGTTCAAAACCAAATACGGATACACAAATAGATAAATAGAATTCATAAACCCTTTTCAACTATGCTGGAAAGTATTAAAAAGCAACTTCAAACCAAAGAAAACAGAGTATGGATACACAGACAGACAAATCGAATACATAAATGTTTTTCAACTATGTTGGAAAGTATTAAGAAGCAAGTTCAAAACTAAAGAAAATAGAGTATGGATAAACAGTTTATTTATTTTATTTTATGACGGCCGATTATCGACACGTGGGATATGGGCCCAAAAGGGGTGGGGTGACCTCCGTGGGTGTCTTTCTAAGGGAATCTAATCCGTATTTACTCAAGAAAATCCAAGGTTCGAAGAAAACCACGGAAAACTCCGAACGGTTAGGCCGACCCCCGCGATTGGATCCTAACCTAGTTCCTGCCGTCTACCAGTTGAGAAGTCAGGACCTCTCTGCTACTGGTGGGGCTATGGATAAACAGACAGACAAACTGAATACATAAACCTTTTTGAATTATGTTGGAAAATGGTAAAAAGAAAGTTCAAAACTAAAGAAAACAGAGTACGGATAAAGCCTTTTGAAATATGTTGAAAGTGTTAAAAAGAAAGTTTAAAATTAAAGAAAACAGAGTACTGATAGATAGGTAGAAAAACCGAATTCATAATTCTTTTTCAGTTTTGTTGGAAAATGCTAAAAAGCAAGTTGAAAATTCAGAAGAATAGAGAACGGACAGACAGATCGAATTCAGAAACTTTTTCCAACTATGTTGGAAAGTGTTAAATAGCTAGTTCAGATATCAAAGAACTATATTTTTGAAAAAATGTTTATAGAAATAAATTTTCTCTCTAAAACAATGAAATATTCATAGCTGTAAATAAAGAAATGACGAAAACTAATAAAGATACATATAGGTCATGTTATCTTCTTTTTTCTTTGTAAGGATGCTAATGTTGTACTAAACCTTAAAGAAAACTATTTGGCTTTTTATAATATTTCTGCTTATATCATTCATAAAGATAAATCAAAATTTATTTCAAGGAACTTTATTCAAGTATTGACTTATTAAATGTGATTGATGCAATAACAGAAAATACTATAAGAAACCTTTACACAGCTCTGTTATCTTTTTAAGCATCGGGATTTACTGCCAATTGCCTCTAGCTATTATCTGTAAAACACATTTCTAAACGTCTTTATATTAATTTTTCAAAAGTAAAATCCTTTTACTTTAACGCTAAACATATTACAAACTATTCTATTAAAATTAATCCTTCCACAATAAAGGAAACTGTTTGGTAAAAGTCTTATATTTCAATTTCGTACACCTGCGAACCTGCTAAAATAAAGAGGAAACTTTTCGCTAAGCAGCTGGTGGTCAAAACAAAACTAAATAGTATTAATATCTATCTATTTATCTAAATCTGTGCGTAACGCATACGTCATTTTGCGAATGACAATTTGAAATTTGAAATGAAATTTTTGTAACTGAAAAATTTTAAACTACTAAACATCCCACATTTTAAATTTTTACACCATAGTATAGAGGGAAAAAAATGCACATTTAAATGCAATTTGTAGTTTATTACAAAATTGCTTTATATTCGATACAACATTTTCTCTTAAGAAAAATGTATTTTAAAGAATAGTTGTGCGAATTGTTTTCTCAGCTGTTACTTAATTCGTATCAAATAGTTGAAAGAATGCAAATTTATTATTCTGTGTGTAAATTTGCATATTAAATCGCAGTGGGTACACCACGTCATATCTTGGTGGAAAGCACCTAAAAACTCGATTTTAGTGGTTGACTCATTTGTTTACCATTATGTTTTCCTGCTCCCAATCTTCCATGTTTTCATACTTTTGGGTGCAGGAAAGCACAATGGTAAATGTACGAGTCAACCGCCAAAATCGGGTGTTTAGGGGTTTTCCACCTAGATATGACTTGACAGACCGATTGCGTTTTAATATGCAAATCGAGATTTAACTAATTTTAGATTTTCATCCGTGAACTCGATTAGGTCATTGTCTATGCTGTCGCCACGCGGTCTATATTGTATTTCAAAACTTTCCACTAAGTTATTGATAAATTTGATACAGTAAACGAAATTCTTCAGTGGATAAAAATGACGACATATTTAAAAGAAAACAATCATTTTGTTTAATTAAACAAAATATTTTACTATTCACATATAAACATTTAGTTGACATACGTGAATTAAAGCTTAGAAGTATATTCATTAATATTATGATGCAAATTAAACTATTTTTAGCATTTTACAACAAAATTCGTAAATGTTTATGAATTTGGTTTATTTGCCTCTTCGTGCTATAATTCGAGTAAAGATATTTTTATCGACATGTAATTGATTTAAGATATTGAGGTTTTCCATGCCATGTTTGATATTCAAAATGAGGCGTGTAGTATAAACGGCTCATTTAGAGGAGCACTCAAAAGTATTTCGTTACATTATGGTCTATGGGGAAAAATCGTTTCAGTATAATTTAATGATATTACACTATTTTAAAGATGCTGAAATTTATGTATTATCACTGAAAAGTATTGCACAGATTTGCACATATTTATTATTCATTTACTAGGACACACAAAAGAATATGATACAGAAGAAATTTAATTATTGAAGCCTTGAATAATAATTGCTGGAAGTGTGTTTTCAGATGTAGTAGGCGTTTTTAAACTAAAAAAATATTTTTTAAATATTTCTTGGTGTACATAAATTCAGCAAATCATGTACAACACAAAAGTTCTCAAATGCATTTCCCTTTATTAATTAAATTATATGTTAATTTATTTCTGCCGGTGTGAATTAATATCTTTTAAAGTTTGAATTTATACTTATTTTACCAGGTAATCAGAATTAAACTGGCAAAATTCAATTCAGGTGTAGCTGGCTGCAACTACCGGTAACTCGCGGTACAACTGGTTCTTAGCGCGATCTAATAAGAAGAATGTAGCCGAATTCTTTCGGATGATTGAACATGATGAAGGATTCTACAAAACAAAACTTCTAAAAGTCACCGCTAAATGGATATGGGGCGCTGTTTTTTATAAAATCCTTCGTGAACTGTCTTGTTTAATCATATGACAAAATTTGGCTCCATTATCTGAATTAGATTGGGCAACGGAACACGCCGAGTATTGCCAGTTTAATTACAGCCACAAATCCAACGAATTCATCCCACCTCCCACACACCTTTCCACATCTTTCTCAAAACAGTGTCAATTGGATTGATACAAATGTAAGACAGGAATCAATGAGAGGCACATAAGACAGGCCTTCAAATGTAGGAAAATGTTAACTACAATTTTTCATTCCTTGGTAAAATTTGAACATTCTTTTGAGAGCGTAACAATTTTAAAATCAAAGCAACACAAAATTACAGATTTTTTCGTCTGAAATTAATGCAAGTCTTCCTTATTTGATTTTCATTAAATTTTCAAATAAATGTCTATTTTTTTTTCTTTTTAACAGCTTAAATAATTAAGAAATAAAATGTTAGGTTAATATTTACTTTTAAACACTTTAAATTCTCAATTCAAAAGACCAAAAGTAATGATTTGTTCAAATTTCACACATTAAATACGATTTTTAACATCATTCTCTATACATCGAATTTCTCTGTAGAACGAATTTTTTACTGGAATGGTGGATTTCGTTATATAGGGACTCGACTGTAATTTTGTTGCGGAATCCCTTCGTGCCTCCCCTTTTTTAATCAACTAGCAAAATTGGAGCCTATTAGCGCAATTACGCCTAATATTGCCAGTTTAATTAGGGCCAGAAGAAAAATACAGTGCCTATCTATATATAATACCATATGTATAATATATAGTATAAGTACAGTACTCTAGCGGTAACCTTTGAATTTTTTTTTTTTTACAGAATCCTCCGTGCCCCGTCTTATTTAATCAACCATAAAAATTTGGTCCCCATTCGCGCAATTAAATCACAGAAACACGCTGAGAACTGACAGTTTAGTTAGGGCTTAAAAATATAGTGTCGCATATCCCTCTCGCGATAACTTTTGAATCAAAATTTTTGTGGAATCATTCGTGTCCCCTCTTGTTTAACCAGCCTCCAAAATTTGGACCCCGTTTGCACATTTATATCATGGCTACACGCTGAGTACCGCCAGCTTAATTATGGCCACATCAAAAATGTAGTGCTATGTATCCCTCAAACCTTTAAATAAATTCTTTTATGGAATGCTTTGTGTCGTCCCGTCTTGATTAATCAACCTACAAAATTTGGTAACCATACGCGCAATGTAATCATAAGAACACATTTAATTAGAGCCACATTAAAAATATAGTGATACGTATCCTTCTGTGGTAACTTTTTATTTATTATTATTTTTTTTTTTCGGAATCCTTTGTGCCCGTCTTATTTTATCAATCTACAAAATTTGCCAACATTCGCGCAATTAAATCAAGCTAAATACGCTGAGTACTGACAGTTTAATTATGGCAACCTTCTACTTATAATTTGCTTAAGGGTGTTCTTAAATCAAAAAGGGCAACTTTGTGACATATACTTTAATTTATTTTTGTTTGGAAATGCATGAAAATAGCAGGTGTTATTATTCAGAAACTGTCTAATTGCACTCAATTTTCTGTTTTTTAAAAAACACAATAGAATTTTCATAACAAGCCTTCAAAATTGACACTTGTGAGCACATTTCCCGACGAAAGCAGAAAAACTGGTCGGAAAGCAGGAGAAAAACGGGTGATCGATTGATCGAAATAACTTATAACTCGATAGGTAATTTAATTACCATAAAATGGAAAAATACGTTCGATTCGAAATCGCTTCCATAGTCAGACATTCCAATTTTATACATTTCTGTTAAAAAATGAATTTGTAAATTTGTAAATGTGTCAAAACGTTTTGAGCTTATTGAGCGGAGCAGTTAAGAACATCCTTAAGGGGGTGAGGGACACAAAAATCTACAAATTTTCTACAAAAAATTAATTACATAAAAAAAAATTTCCCCTTTTTTATGCTTGAAATGACGTTTAAACCATGTTTCTATCTTAATTGAAAGACTAAACGTTTTTTTTTTTATATATATATATCAAATTTTTAAGCAGGGGTTGTCATATGACTTCTTGTTAAAATGAATTTTTTTTCATAATGGGTTTTTTCACAATTTATAGGATTAAAATTGTTATAACTCAACAACCGTTAAAGTTAAATGTTTCAAACTTGGAACAGGTCTTTTTTTATTATTTTACTTTAATTTTGATTCAGCAAATTAAATAGGTATATATTTACTTTTGAAAATATGATTTTTTAAATTAAAGTTTCTTTTTTTTCAAATTTTTATTTTAAATATTTTTAATTATTTTTTAATTAATATTTTTAAAAATGCTGAATCAAAATTAAAATATAAATATTTATGTTTTTTTAAATTCAAAAACATTGAAATTCTACAAATAGTATTAGGAGTTATAACAATTTTAAATTAACTCACTTTTATAATAATTTTTAAATTTATTTATTACTTTTTTTAAATATGAGAAGCCTTATCGTATGATTTTGTTTACAAATAGTAATGTGTTAACCACCACACACACACAAAGAAAATTAAAAATTTTAACTTAATAAATAAAAATTATTTTAAAATGTGTCCCGGACTTCCTTAAGCTAAAAAGTATAAAAATAAATTTTAAAAGCATTAAAAATGATTTGTGACTGTTTTAATCTAAAAATTGCAAACAAAATAACAATAACTGAAATCTTTTGAAAGTTGTCATTTGATGCACGCAGAAATAGTGTTAACATTTAGGAACATCGGATTTTGCATACACAAGCACAATTACGCCAAACCGTTTTTTTCTGGTGGCAAAAGATGTACCTCAAAATACCGAAAGTAAGCCCCCTTCAAGTATACACCCACCCCTCGCATATACAGTCGACTCTCGTTAATTCGAAATCGGATAATTCGAATCTTCGGTTAATTCGAACTAAACATGAAGTCCCGGAATTTTCAATGGCAGAATAACGTTAATAATTTCCATTTCGAACTCATTCTCTCTTGACTTCCTTTAATTCGAACTAACGAGAATTACGATTTTTCATTTTTCTTTTCTTTCTCACGGATTTCAGATCATTTGAATAACTTTCTGGTTTTGATTTTTGTGAAAATTGTTCCGAATGTGTATCCATATAATCCAATGCATTTGATATCCACTTTCTTAGGGCCATGTCTGTCCATCAATGACACCTTCATCCCTTCTTCCTTCGTGCTTGTTTCTAATCTTTTAATTAGTTTATGTATTTATACATTCTAAATTAATAATAAGTCATATTCTAATGATAACAGACGAAAAAAAAAAAAACACCATAACATTAATTTCTTTGTAATAGTACCATATTAAGTATGTTTTCATTTCATATTTTCCATAATTCGAACTTCGGAAAATTCGAACATTTCTTGTGGTCCCGACGAGTTCGAATTAACGAGAGCCGACTGTATCTTATGGACTTTTCTTTTTCTAATCTAATCTCTTTACATATCCTTGTATCAAAATGGTATACTTCAGTATGCGCGCTGACAGACCTGTAAAAGGAATATTCTTTCAGAAGGATATTATTAATTACTATAGTTTGTATACATCAAGATTTAATAGATATTCCTATTGAATTTAAGTTTTATAATCTTTGTTCACATTTCTTTGATATTTAATTTAAAACTTTTATGTAAATTTGTTTCATTAAGTTATTATTTTTAGGTGCTTTCATAATTAGGTAATTACATAGCACCTATAGTCGCCGTTCAGTCCGTCCGTTTGCCTGTTCGTATATAACAGAGCAAAAACTACCGAACCAAATCGTTTGAAATTTAAATTTCTAATTGTTGCATAATTTTTGCCGCGTTAATTGAAATTTTATGAAAATCGGATACATAGTTTAATAACAAGGACAATCAAAAGTATACAGTTACATGACGGCCAATGGGAAAAAATAGTTTTTAACTGCATTTTAATGATGTTACATGCTTTCGATCATAATAAAATTGATATGCATCTATGAAAAATATACTAAAATATACATTCTGTACAATCTGCGGAGTAAAGAAAATTTGTTATTTATTTACAAGGCTATAAAAAAGGATTCTATAACGTAATGTTATAGATGAAGCATCGTTTGGGGCGCGTTTTAATCATATTAAATTGCTTCACATTTTATGAAATCTATATACGTTTATGACGTGCTACAAGTTGCTTCCTCTGTCATAGAAAGCAGTAAGTATTTACAAGGATCCAAAAGATTTCAGAAATTGTATTGTATCCGAAGTACTGTATACTATTACAACAAGATCTGAATATTTTTAAAACTTCTTGTGCAAACGCGTCTCCTCTGCTACGCTTCACGGACAATTTCTGACTTGTTATTTATGGGAACTACTTAGCTTCTAATGAAAAAAAAATTTAAAACCAAAAAATAATACTTTGATCTGATTTTATTTTTCAAATTATAAAATTCCTGTGCAATTTAATAAACTCTGAATATACATTCTGTTCCATACATCAATTTTCCTAGCCTTTTCATGAACGTTCCAATTATAAGCTCCCCTTAAAACTATAAGAATTTCCTGGCTGCTAAAATGGGGCTTGCTTTCGGTGTTTTATAGAAGAATTTATTTAGACACAAAATGTCTGCTATGGACTTCTTTGTTTTAGGGTCGTTCACAATATTTATTGGATGTGATCCAAAGTGCCACTTGTAGAAGAGCTTAACAATTTATTAATATCATCTTGAAAGGGTTCGTAGTGCTTTCCGTCATCTCACATTAAAGAAGAAAAACTGAAATTTGTATGCAATTTCTTATTCGCACAGAAGTTAAGATGACATCATCCAACTGGTTTCTGACTGAAATAGTTTTATTCAGTTCAACATAGCTGAAAAATATTTTTGATTTTGGTTCATCTGCCTGTCCGTCCGTATCCCAAGTTTTGTAAATACTTACATTGTACCTAGGCCTTTTGGTTTACAGAGTACAAGTGAAAACTTTTTTAAAAATTAAAACTGAATATTCTAATAAATTTTCATATGTATTATGTTTATTAAATTGTCAACTAGCTCGAAACAGCAATTTTATATGAACCATATCATTTAATTATATTAAGCTTTGAAAATTACCAAATACTGCATTTTCGTATAAAACACAAGCCAGGCGTTATTAGCCGAAGATTTTGCAAATTACGGCAGCATTTTTGTTTCTGATCATTTCAGTGCATAGAGCGCATAGTTCGATTATATATTTGTTAAATTTTTATTTATTTCATATATTTTATTTAATTATTTATAGAGGAAGTTTTAATTTTGCTGTGATATATGGGCCAGAAACCAATTCTGAACTCTTTACATTTAGCCCAAGAGCCGACAGTACAAAACCCTATGGCAGGGCTGTCCAACCTTTCAGTTAGCAGGGGCGCACTTCAGCTCATGGTCCTCAATAAAGGGAGCCATTATTTACATGCTTCAAAACATGCGGCAATATTATTGCAGTATTACTAATGCACGTCTTATTTAAAACAAATGCATCTCAAAGTGGTAGACTAAAGGCCCTTACGATTCTATAACAACACGTAAAAACAATCTTGAGAGGGAAAAAAAATGCTAGTAAATTCCAAACTATACACTTTTTTACGAGAGTTCTATCTCAGAAATGTTTGTAAGGGAAGGTGCCAGAAATTTTAATCACACCTATGACATTTAAAAAATGTGGAAATCAAACATATCGCTAATTTTTTTTAGCATCTAAAATTACGCTTTGACTTATTTTAATGGCGTAATCAGCTCTATAAAAATTAGCTTTTATATAAAAAATGAAAATTTAGTTTATGAAAAGTACAAAAATAAAGCCAAACATGATAGCGACAAATCCACTGATGGTTTCAGAGACGTAGCCTAGAAATACAGATTTTTCTGAACAAATTAAAAAAAAATTACATAAATTTTAAAAGAAAGGAAGAAAAAATTGACCCGTATTATTTCTTTTTTAAGACAACCAATGAGCCAGTGTAACAACAATAACAGCGAGAAAAAAAGTTGAACTATTATACGCATATTTCTTTAAGAATGAGTGGGGGGGGGGGGGGAGAAGAAAAACATTTACTTTTATAGTTGTTACTTTTTAACATGTCAAGAAAGTAATTTCCAATTATTATTAAGTTCCAATGCACAAATTTCACTTTACAAATTTTTATAAACAGTAATAATATCATGATAATATGCATCATTAAATTTTGAAAGTGTGTTTTTGTTTTTAACTCCCTGACCGCCAAGCAAAAGGGCAAAAATGTAATATTGTTTTCTCCTTAATTTATTTTAAATGTTATTAAAAGAGGGATCTTCTAACATGGTATAATTTTTTTGTAATGTATATGCTTATAACCCTTGAAAGTATCAATCATAACTTAGTTTCTTAAAACTGAATTACATTAATTTAAATAAAGCTTCAGTTGCAGTGAAACCGGCAGCCTAGTGAACGGATATATCCGGTCGTGGCAGTGGGAAGATTAAATGCACTTTCAAAGGTTTTGAAAATATCTCTGATGCAAGCATTAATGATTTTAAACAAAACACCTTTTATAATTAAATTTTATTTCTAAAACGGTAGAAAAAGAAAATTTTCAAAAGGGTGCCATGGCGGCTGCGGCCGCCATGTTGGACAGCCCTGGGACCGAAGCTATGGAGCACAAGAAAAATCCCTTTTTTTATGAAAGAGTAGTAATAGGGGAGCCTACTGATACATGTTTGCCGGAACTGAAGTGGTGCATACGCCAAAAATTAATACCACCAGTGGTTTTTTCTTAGGTTTTCCATTGTGTACATCCTGTGCTGTACATCCATTTCATACCTTTGATTGTACGGCAAAGACAATGTTAAACCTACAAGTAAACCTCTAGTGATATTAATTTTTGGATTATGCACCAACTTCCGACAGACATGGATCAGTAGATTCCCCTATTACTACTCTTCCAAAAAATAAAGTTTGATGAAAATATATTTGAAAATAAAATTTTAATCTTTATTTATATATTCCTTTTTTTTTTTTCAAAACTATTATAAAAATGTGTGAACACCTTCTGCAGCTGCAGAAACATTCGCCTGATTTCCCGTAACTTATTCTCCTTATATTAGTTTCCTCAATATTAAGCGAAAGTTAAGTTATGTCTTTTCGAACTTTTCTTACACATGCCTGATAAATATGACCTTAAATTTCTTTTTTGCCTGGCCATTTCCATATGAAACTTAATCCATCAATTAGAGCGACTTCTAAATGTAGATGCGACGGCGACACTTAACTTCAAATTAGCGGAAACTATACACAATGATGAAATTGTCCAGTTTAAAGAAACGTGTTATTTATATTAATTTTTCTTCCTTCTGAAGGAATTGAAGGTGATTAGAAGCTACTGTACTTTTTATGCACGACATTGTAAAACATTAACCACTTGATGCCTTTGGTCACATATTTGGATGTTTAGTTTTTATAACTATAATTATTGTCAATAATAAAAAGAAAAAAAATAATAATAACTTAATCACTATAGAATTCCTTAAAAAGAGAAAAGATTATTTTATGATTTCGCTGCATTGATAATATTATATTTCCCATGATTTAAATATGTATAAAAATTGTGAAGTAACTTTTTGGCTGCCAATGTTGATGGATTATTTGAAGAAATCGTTTGCAAAAAATAATATCAGATATATTAAGTTTTATAGTTTTATCAGATATCAAATATATTAAGCTATAATAATTTGAAGAAATGTAACGAAGAAATTTACAGTTACTATTTTTATTTTTTAACAAACCATTGCATTTATAAATAACCATTATCAGTCAGCGGCCTAAACTGAGGACCTTATTTTTATGTGAATTTTTATTGTTTTACAAATGACTGGTTTCAAGGTTTGAGTGCAAATTATAAAGCAAACAATGCATATACTAACCTTCAAGATGCTTTCAACGTGCTCATTAAAACTTGCAGACATAATAGCAATTGGAATTTTTAATTTGAAACAGCAGAAGTGTTACGAATGCTCTCTCAGAAAGTTCTATAATAACGTACGTTTATTTATAAAAATCACTGTAACAGATAGATCGAGGTGTAAATTCCTAAAACATTTTTTATTGGTTGAAATTCGTACAATTGAAAATAATTCTGAATAGTGGATGAATTAATTATTTTTTATTTTGTATGAAAATAAAGGATTTTTGTCAGAGACACATACAGCCAGCTTGGGTCCCTGAGATAAAATTTTCAAACAGGGGCACCTTTTAAAAATTTTCTTAGTGAAGCAAGAGTCTGTTTTGTTTTTGTTTGAAACTCATACACATACATTTAGGGTGGTCCCTAAAAATTAACTTTTAAAATTTGTGTGGGGCACCTCTTTATTTTGATCTATGTATAAAAAGAAAGACCTCCACAAAAATTTCAGAATATTAAAACAAATTTTAAGGGTCTCTACCAAGGTTTGAATGTTTGAAAAATTAGAAAATTTGTAGTCTTCTTAGTCTAATTTTTAAATTATTAATACATATTCATAGTCATCGCGAAATTGAGTCATAGTATTACATTAGGCTGTTTAGACTATCAAATGCTTCAATTTTTTTTCCTAAATTCATGCTGAGCTTTTAAAATTTTCAGCGATTTTTAAATATATTCGAGTTTTTGTGCATTTTTAAATAAGCCAAAGCAATGCCGATGGGTTAGTTATTTTTACATAAAATAGTGCTTAAATCAATTTAAAAATCAATAAAGATAAGAAAAGAATAATAATTTCGCTTCAATTTTAATAAATGATTATATAATAAAAAATGCTTCATAAGCACTAAAAGAATACTTATTATTCAAATTATTAACTTTTGTGTGGGCAACAATTACCCCCCCCCCCCCAAATTGGTGCTGTTCTTGTGTATAAGTATTTTAAAATCCTCTACTCTTAGTGTAACCCTTGGTTGCTACTTCAACAGCTGCAATTCGGCTAATGAGTAGACAAAAAAAAAAGTAATTTTTTTTTGTATAATTCTATGCGAAATGTAGACAATATTCTTTCGTATCGTTTTCCGCCTCTTTCTCAGTCAGTGTTCTCGCTGACATTTGACCAACGTTAGTAATTTGGTTAATTTAAAATAAAAAACATTCGACAAATGTAAAAAATTTTAGCCAAATAGATTCGCCTTATAGCATTAAAAAAATTATCTTTAATTCTTTAATGTACCCCCTGTTTCTCAATATGTTCTAAAATAACCTAAAATTTTATAAGTGCGACAACGATTGTTATTAATCTAAATTCAACTATCCGCTACAAATATATTAAAAATGTGTTATTATACAAACATATTAAAAAAATAAATTAAAACTATTAAACACACACACGCAAAAGAAAAAAACCTGAGCATTAGCAATTTGGCGAATCTAATCGCTTGTTTACTCGCCAAATGAAGAATTTAGTCGCAATTTGGCGCAATGGCGAGCGACAGCCAGAACACTGTTCTCAGTGTGTTGCTAGCTAGTGAATTGAGTAGATGCAGAGTGTTACTGTGCAACTTGAAGGATTTTTTATCTGAAAAAATGCGAAAATTTTTTTAAATGTTTAAGTTAAATCCATATAGGCTTCTTTTTTTGTCCCTAAGTAAATGTAGTGTAAATAAAGGATTTTCAATCTAAAATAAGACTCTATTCTATGAACACTTTTTTTTTTTTTTTTGTATGTTTGACGAATTTTGGTTTTTTACACAAACATTTTTATTTGGTAAATGAAACAGCATGGCAGCTAACACTAAAGTATGTATCGTAACAAGAAAAGCTACAGATATCTGGATTGTTGGTCAAATTTCGTCATCTTTAAGCCAAACAAAACTGCCAAGAAAAAGAGACGTGCTAAGTCTTTTTTTTTCGATTAGAAAAAAAGAACTTAAGTTAAATATTAGAAATTCAGAGCACTGTGCTACAAGTGACGCCCTTATAGTTTGGGGAAAAGTTAAAATTCCTACTAGATTGAAAAAAAAAAAAAAAAAAAAAAAACACGTAGTTAATAAAATTGAAAGACTATTTAAAGAATGGCAAAAGCTTAAAAAGAACAACGAAAACAAATCAAAATGCTCAGAACGTTTGAGAAAAAAAAGAAGAGGATTGGTTGGTAGTATAGGGTTTAAGAAGAGGATTGGAAGATGACGTTGAACGATCTTTTTGATATTGCACAAGCGAATGCCTTTAATATGATAAAAATCTGAAAGGATAAGGAACTTTTACTTGGTGGGAGACAAAAACAGGAAGACCAGATAAAATAGAAAGTCTTGATACACATTTTGTAAAAAAAAAAAAAAGCAACGAATCAATCAAGAAGGAAGAACGTTTTGAAGAAATGAAAAAGCGTGAAGAAGTAAACAAATCATTGCTTTTTGAACAAGCAAATCAATTCCTTCAGACGTATTTGAAGAAGGAGTAAGCTCCAGTGATAATGAAACTTGTTCCACTCAGGAAGAAGTAGCTTCATGCTCTCACAGTGATCCATCTCCTAAAAAAAGAGATAGAATGAACCTTTTGTACCACAGCGTAGCTGCAAGCCTTGATGCAGCAAAGTTAAGTGATAGAAAGGCATCTATAGTTTTGACCACAGAGTACGGAACAGAGAATCAACTTTCATATACTGTAATGGCAACTTGTTTAACATGGGATTACGCATAGACAGTAGCGACACAAGCGGACCACTCTGAAACTACGATCATAACATAAGAGAGGTTGCTAATTCGGCGAAACATCGCTTCCTTGGCGACAAATGATAAGGGAAAAGAGAAAAAAATACAGCGACGGCTTGCTGCTTCTTGTTTTGAAATTTATGAAAGAATTATGAAATAAATTTGACGTATTCGTCTTGCAAACAATACATGTGTCTCTTCGTAACATAACGATCTGATAATTTAAACTTGAAAATTCAAGAATAATAAGAGTAATAATTACGAATCAATATAAGCGCGGAAATCTAAGATCAAATAGCATAAGCACATGTGCAAAGATATTCAAATCAGCATTCAGCAAGAAGCGCCAAGCAGAATAGGGTTACAGTTAAACAGAAATGACGAGGATAAAAATCGCCAACGCGGTGGTTTAGTTTTTAAGTGATCCACTGAGAGCGCTCTTTTCAAGCCGAGTTGAGGCTCTGTTACTACTCTGTGATGTTAACAAACCCTATATTCGGCACCTTAGAATCAAGAGCCGAACAAGCACAGCTGAAAAATTAAAAAAAGTGTTTTCGGCAAGTGTTCCGTTGACAGTTCATTGGAATAACAAAATTTTATGAGGATCTGAAACTCTTTACAGATTACTAATTATTATTTCTGGTAAAAATATTGACCAATTACTTGCAATTCCAAAACTTCAGTCAGGAACAGGTGAAGCAATATCTTTTGCTGTTAACAAAACATTGAAGTCATGCGGAATTGCAGAGTAAGTAAAGTTTTTCTGTTTTGATACAACTTATGTAAATTCCAGGATATCAAGAGGAGCTTGTGTTCTTTTGGAACAGAAAATGAAGAAAGAAATGCTTTCGTTGGCTCGCCGTCATCACATCTTGGAGATTATGCTGGAGGCTGTTGTTGTTAAGTCACTCGGAGTTCCAAATATACCAGACATACTCTTATATAAATGATTTAAAATTTAGTGGAACTCTATTGATCATGACATATTTCAGACTTCCGTAACTGATAATTTTATCAATGAAAAATAACAGAAATGCATCAGAAATCACAGAGTTTACACAAAATCAACTTAATGATGTTCAACCAAAGGACGATTACAAAAAACTGTTATGGCTTGCCATCATTTTCCTAGGAGGAGTACCCAAAAGCTTTTCTTTTCTTCTTTAATTGTATATAACAATGTAGTTTCTGTAGAATTTACTGAAATATTTAATAAAAATATTTTTACTTGTTATTAAGAATAATTGTGTATTTTCCTTCAATATTTTTGAATAAGTCTAAAATTTAAATAACATTAGCGACCCCTAAAATCATGTTAAAAAATTTTGAAAAAATTGCTGTAATTCTTATTTAATGAGTAGAACAAAATGGCAGGGTGCCCCGTCATAAATCGTGAAAAAAAATTACCAACTTTTAAGGACCACTCTAACATACATACATACATATGGGTGATTCTCAAAATAGGGGACGATTTCAAAAATGAAATCTTAAAAAAATTACTGTTAGCAAAATTTCTGAAAATAATAGGTGTTGTTAATTTAATATTAGGTATACTTTCCATGTAGTTAACAGAACTAAATATTTAAAAATTAACTTAAAAAAAGTAATTAGTATTTTTTGATCCATGCTAATGACAAAACAAATTGCATGGAATAAATATATTATGAAATTTTTATTTTCTTCCTGTTTAAATATTTTTTTTCTATATTTATTAGCCTTCCTTTTCAGCAAATGGTTTCCATTTTTACATATATACATATAAGGAGAATAAAAACATTACCAAAGAACAAACTTTGTTACATGAGCAACATTCTGACACTAACAATGTAAGAAGCTGTCTTAGTGATTTTCCTACAGATTTAATGCATATTTTAGGGATAATAAATGTAATACCTAAATTTATACGTAAAATTAAACTTTATAAAGGATACAATGTAAGCACTGGTTACATTTATGTACATAGGAGTCTTTAGCATGGACAGAAAAGCCATGCTAATGACACTGATATCTGTCCATGCTAATGACAAATTTTAATTTAAATAAGATTATGAGCCATAATATAATCCCAATGCAGTAGGCCTTTCTGGGGCTTTTTAAAACACAAAAGTTCTATGGAAATAAATAAAATAAAAATTTTAACTATAAAATAAACATGAAAATTATTATCCATTCTAATGACATACAATTGATGTACGCCCCTAATATTCAACTTCTATTCTTAAAATACAATACATGCTTCTATTTTCTGGCTGAGATAAAATGGCTACTTGTTGCCATGGAGAAACTTTATATTTTCAAACTATTGTCATATGTGAAAATGAAATTTTGATTAATAACCAGCTGTTTTAGTATGACCTTGTTTTGAAAATCGAATATGGAGGACAAACTTTAATTCTTTTTTTATGTACTATAATTTTATTTTTAAAAATAAATTTATTGGATAAATCCTCTCTTTGATTAATATAAAGAAAGAATAACATTTGTTTATTTTATAAATATGATATTAACTCTTGAAAAATGCTAGTATATACAAGGCACAGCTGCTGTGGACATCCATGCTAATGACATTTTAAATCTTTATTCTGTTATTTTAAGGTGTTTTTAACTAAAAAGTGAGTAATTCTTGAGTGCAAATAATGAATAATATTAAGAAAAACATATCTAAATATAAAAACATGACAGAAAACCTCTCAATTTTTTTTGTATGCCGAAAGACATAAATTGTCCCCTATTTTGAGAATCACCCATGTATATATATATACATTTATTGATTAGAAATATACAGTGGGTGGCCAAATTATTAGTTACATTACATTTTTTTAAAATTGGCAATCTTGATTTATGTTATTCTGCTGACAACAGTAATAGATGATATTTGACAGCTGTTGTCAACCAGTAGCTGGCTCTTAACACTAGAACGCCGGGAAATTTTACGCAAGTTCTATAAAATATATTTAAAACCAGAAAAATAATTTGAAATTATTTTATTTATTTGATTAGCTTATTTTATTGCAACTGGTATATAACTTATTTAATGAAGATTTTTCTGGTTCGAATCGACAATTAGTACAGCGACCGGTGTCGAACTGACACCTTCCCAGCGTTCTAGTGTTAATGCATGCGTCAGGGTTATGGGAACACTTAGTGATTTAAATAATTAAAATTTTTTATAATAGTTCACTAGGGTTCTATTTTCTGCGAAATATGTCAAAAAAGTGACAAACCAAAGAAATTAGATAGGAACCCTGATTATAAGCTGGGATCATAATGAGTAATTAAAAAGAAAGCGTAAATTAATGTGTACGTAGCAGGGCAATTGGAGTGCAATCCGTAAAGGGAGATGCAACAAAGTATAGAAAAATTTGTATTCGAATATTTATGTTCAGTTTTTTTAGATAGATTTTTAATTTATGAACGAAAGTTTTTATTTATCAACTCATAAGTTTTCAACCTATGTATACTAAAAGTGCTTAAACAATCCACTAGTAAACAACATCAAATCAAAGCTTCATGTTCTTCGCAAAAGTTTAGGTGTGTAACCAATCATTTGGTACTTCTATACACGTATAATTAATTAATAATTGTGTATATTTATCAGGGCTGCCACACGCGACTATATTTTTATTATATCTTACACCACTTTCACAAAACAGAAAGTCTTAGTACATTCTTTGTCAACATTTGCAGGAGAAATATATTCCCAACTTTATATTAGAAAAATACTGGTGCTAACATAACATAAAAATAATCGCCTGTGTATGCTGATTTATGCATGTATAAATCATTTAAAAGAAATTTTCAGCATTTTCGTTTTCGTTTCCGGCCGAAAATAAAAAGATTATCAAAATTTGGTTTCCATCTTAAAAACCTGTTTCTGTGTATCCAATTCTAATACTCAGTAATGTATGATGACCATGTTACATTTCAGAATTTATTTACTGTTTTATTATCTGACATCATGCCATAATAATTTTTTTTTACTTTATTCTTAATAAAAGATAAAAGAAAACTTTTTGCTAAATATCACCAGATTTACAAGAAACATTAAATCAATAATTTATGAACATAACGTAGATTAGTGCCGATAATTTTTACTAAGATATATGATTATTGTTAAAAGTAACTTACCTCATTTCTGTTTTGTACTTTGGCATATTGGAAAGACTAGTCATGTTTAACCAGCGCACGAGAGTGATATTGAATGTTGCCTTTAACGCAGGCTCATCAAAGCAAGGAAATGCACGTCTAGCATCAGTCGGTTGAAACTGAGTAGTAGCTAACCACCTAGATAAATCAAAAATATATATTAATTTATTTGAATTCAAGTGGGGAAAAATATAAATACATTTTTTCTGAATATTAATATAATTAGGTAGCTTTTAGTTCAATTCAGCCATGATGATATATCATCATAATTTTAATACTGGAAATCTGGACTATATAAAAACTTGGTAAGTAGGGTTCTGAACAGGTCGGTTTGACCCCATCCCGAACCGAAAAATTTTGATTAAAGTCCGAAATTAAAAATGAATCCAACACATTACAACCCGAATCTAAAATATACAATTCCGAACTCTACGAAAATGCCAGGAAAATTAGTCCATTGTTTTAATATTATTATGGAAAAATAGTCTGCATATACATCTAATCTTAATTGTATCTGCTTAATATAATAATGAACGCATACAGGGTGTCCCCTCTCAACGGTGGCCAATGGCTAATTTCTAAACCGTTAGTCATAGACATATAGTTCCAATTGCAAAAATGCTTTAAAAAAGGTAAAGAATTGCCTTTCAAGCGATTTAGCTCAAAATAAAATTTTATTAAAAAATTACGAAAATTAACTTTTTATACGGTCCCCCGGTCCTATAAGTGATATTTAGTAAGTTTGTCTCACTACTGTAACAAATAATACAAAAAAAGTCTTATTCCTCTAAGATTAAAACTGACCGAGTAATAGCTGTTTAAAGTTGAAACATCTTTTTTGCTGCAAATTAGGGGTCAGTCACAAATTTACTGGAAATAAAAATAAACGCAAGATACAAAATTTCACATTAAACATTGAGAGTAAAATAATATTTACAATATTATTTTTAAATTTATGTTGATGATTATATATTAAAGCAAAATTTGTACTAAAATTATAAGTAAAAAAATAACAGAAAGTTTGTTTATTTAATTTATGAAAAGCAACAGTCACAAATCGTTACACATTGACATATATTTACTATTCTATTAGCTTACTTAACCTAACAGAATTTGATGTAATCCTATAAAATAAATAAATGGTACGCACTTAAAATTGTATTAATATTATACTGTCATTGGATATAAATAAGTGTGCAAATTGAACCTCGATCGGATATTTGGAAGTGAGTTAAAATTTGAATAGAAATTTTGAGCAAGGAAAAAATAAGTACGAACTTTTTAAGCAAAATAAAGGCTTATCAAAATAACACACCTTTTAAAATAAAAATGCGATTTCCCAAAATTTGATTTTCACGATAAAGAGAATTTTAAAACTCACGTCTTCAACTATTTAACCAATCTAGAAGTTAAATAAATAAAAATTAACATTACCGTAAAACTTATACGGTGGTAGCACCTTCAGTTAAATTGCTTTTAAAATATTTCTTTATCTCATTTAAAACCTTTTAGAAATTGGAACTACAGTAGAACCCCACAAATTCGGACCCCGATAATCCGGATCTCCGGATAATTCGGATCGGTTTGGTTATTTTTTTTTTCAAGTTTGAGAAGCGATTGGCTAATTTCCATAACATTAACTTGTTTCATCGTCGTATTCTAAATAAAAAAGCTTTTTCTGACATGTTTTCGGAATAATTAAGCAAAGTAAACACTATTACTGTCTGCAAATATTGAATAAGTTTAACATAAAGGTGATTTTCTGTTAGTATGTTATATTTTATTTCATTTTTTTTTCTAATTCTCCGGATAATCTGGATTTTCGATAATCCGGATTGGGTCCGGTCCCAATTAATCCGAATTATCGGGGTTTTACTGTATATGTCTGTGGCAAATGGTTTAGGAATTAGCTATTAGACAGCGTTGAAAATAGACGCCCTTTATAATATTTTAAGTACTTAGAGAACGTTCCCTTAAAGCTCAGTCCAATTCATCCGTATTTAGCTATAGAAAAGTGGTTTAAGTCATGAAATTTAAAGCTTTATAACTCTGTCAATTTTAATGTTATGTGAATGGGACCTTTTTTCTCTTACTTGTTAGAGTAGTGGGAAAAATTTACTAAATATCACTTGTAGGACCGGAAAACCGTATAAAAAGGTAATTTTCGTAATTTTTTAATAAAATTTTATTTTGAGCTAAATCGCTTGAAAAACAATTCTTTACCTTTTTTAAAGCATTTTTGCAATTGGAACTATATGACTAACTGTTTAGAAATTAGCCATTGGCCACCGTTGGGAGGGGACACCCTGTATACACTTATTCATATTCTAATGTGTAATATTTTTTCACCCCAAAAAAATAGTGTATAACTTTCTTTTAAAACATTCGGTCAACCGGAACCTGATGCACAAGAGCCAAAATATATTCTGAACCCGACGAAAAAAAGTAGTTTATATCAACCTTGTCCGAAGCATAAGTTGGATCGGATTCGTTTAACCCTTTCCGGTGCAGTGTTACCACTCCGGCAACACCTAATCTTAATTCCAAACTTGCAAACGGCACCAAGAATATATTATAGAAATTTCGCTTTTACAATGAAAGCGTGAATTTGGGATTTCATAATTTCTATAAAAGTCGTTTTTAAATTCCGGTGTCAATCAACAATTTCTTATTTTATGAGTAGAATTTGCTTGCTCCGGAAAGGGTGAAAATCAGATTACCGACCCTATGAAAGACTCGAGTGGTAAGAATGGAAATAGCTTATTCATTGATTCAAATTCTCACAGAGATATGCGAAAAGTATTGTTCTTCTCTTAACTTGATGTGTTCGGTTAAATATATTAAAATAAAAAGAAATATCGTCATTTCTAATTTTTTAAAAATTGCAATAGTTGTTATAAATACCATAAAGACAAAGGAAAGCTATTGTCGTTTCGAAAAATCCTTTTCATTTAACTAAAACGCGCACGAAGATACTTGTGAGAAAGTGCACTATGAGAGCAAAAATAAATTACCCGTTTTCGCTATGCTTTCGCCCCTATGTCGAACTTCTAAAACAAAAAATTACAGATCTATGACGATCCTGACCACTAGAACACAAATCCGACCCCAACTAAAAACTTTATCTATCCATAATTCTGCTCAAATCTCTTCCAAAATTATACATAAAATCAAGGGACAAAAAAATCTTGATATTAATTGACAAAGCCGGAGCAAGGGGGTGGAAGTTTTTTGTGAATACAAAGAAATCTATATAACTCTTTAATTATAACACATACCAAATCAGTTTTAAGTTGCTATTGAAAAATTCGTCAATTCTCAAGATACCAAATCTAATTAAATGTATTATAAATCTCCTTAATATTATCTACAACTATGTCATTAACAGCTTTTTGATAGGACGAACTCTTACCCTAATCATACATCATGCAATGTTTAGAATATTCTTATTTGTTTCGATAATAGCTCAGATGGGGGGAGGGGTCGAAACATGTAAACCGATTAATAAAACATTTTTTAAAAAACTGTTTTTATCTTTTACCTCTTAGCTACTCAAAAAAGTACAGTTGGACTCGCTTAAGACGCTCTCGGTTAATATGCGATCCCTCTTAATAGGCGGATTTTTTCCGGTTCCTTGAACACTTCCTATAAGGTTAATACAAATATATCACATTTAATAAGCGAACGTTTTTGCGCAATTCCACTTCAACACGACTGATTTTCAGTTTTTCGGAAAAAAAAAACAAAACAAACAAACAACAACAACAACAAAAAAAAAAATACGCGTAAGATGAAAATTCTTCTTTTCTTCTCCAGAAATAACAATTTAGCGGATTTAATTTAAAACACTGTTCTGAATAGTAATATTTGGTGCATTTAATAATAATATAATAAAAGTTAACATTACTAATCTGAAATAAACGTAGATATATGAATTACCCTCCCTGCTTTTAAATTAGCAACACTGCAATTCTTCTTTAATCCTAATTTACTTTGTCTATGGCTTCGTGTGTGTTTTTACCACAGTAGAGAGAGGTATAGACAAATTCAGGATCAGGATGCTGAGATACGACACCGTAAAAATTTTATGATTGGAGATGGTGTGCTAGTGAGATCAGGGATATATTTAGGAAAATTTTAGGTCCTTTAAAGAACTCTTCACAAAATAATTTATCTTAAAACAGGATCCTTCATAAAATAATTTATCTTAAAACAAGACCCTTCACAAAATAGTTTACTATAAAACAGGACTCTTCATAAATTTTTTTATCTTAAAACAGGGCTTTTCACATTTTTTATCCCAATACAGGAGCCCTCACAAAAATTATTTGTCTCTTAAATGCATTGTTGTAAATACGTATTTATGCAATAAATTGTGTATTTTTCATACTTCTGGCTATTTTTATTTTACACAAAATGGAGCGCATCGATTTCGAACATTTTTGGAATACAGACAACGATTTATCTTATCCATGTGAACCAAATACCGTTTTGGACTAATTAAGTGGTGCTCTAAAACTTCCTAGTTGAAAATTTTCTTCTATCTCTTTTTGTTTTCTATTAGGAATGAGTACCTTCCAAATTTTGCCAGTATGGGCGCTGCAGTCGTTTGCATTTGTTCGAGTGTAGTTACTGTAGTTACTTGACTATACACAGTTGCTTCACTTGCATAGCTGTACTTCCCTCAGTTCGCAAATATTTTCAAGTTAAAAGAACTTTCCTATGCATTCTATATACTTTTGGGTACTTATCAAAATTCTTTTATGATATATTATTATATGCGTGTACCTGAAATGTTCTGGAAAACACCGCAGCTACACCAATTTCACAACTTCTCCAATTCGAGAAACTTAATGTCATCGAGAATAGCTGTGTGCAGTCATAAAAACGTGATTTAATGAATACAAAAGGAATTACTGAATTGTGACAGTAAATTATATTTTTCAGCGCCATATCGTTATCTCGAAGATTGATAGCTCCTTTTTACCCATTCCGTTTATACAGATGTTAGCACTTTCACAGCTCAACGCGATAGATAAGACAATGAACTAATCGTAAAAAAAAAGTTTTATTCTTCTAAAACACTTGACCCACTGTTTTTATATGCGTTTACAACCAGCACATGTATATGTAGCATAGCAACATTTTACGGAGCTTGCAGTTCGGAGTTAACAGCGTTTACCATTGCATTATTCATTTCGTATGGAAAAAATACTAAATGCTGAGAAATCTTATTTATATGAAGTTATTAGCATATATCGTGAAGTAAATTCTTTTTTGCGAAGGAATTCTGTGCAGTAAGCTGAATAAAATCTCTAGGATATGAAGTTTACGGGAACGTCATCCTTTTGGCAAATTTATTTCGAAACAGTTTTATACTTTTTTATAAGTTTTTTTTTTCTTATCAGAATACAGTCGAGTCTCTATATAACGAAATCCATTGTTCGAGTAAAAAATTCGTTATATAGAGAAATTCGTTGTATAGAGAATAACGTTAAAATTCTTATTTAATGTGTAAATTTTGAACAATTGTTATTTTTGATGTGTTTAATTAAGAATTTGAAATTGTTCATAACTGTGCTTAAAATATCACTATCAGTAAGTACTGTATCAGTACTGTGCAATAGTGAGATTGTAACCCACTTCCAAAAAAATCAGAGATATATCATTGAGAACTCTGCACTCCTTAATTTATTTCTATTTATCTTTTTAAGTCTGCACAAGTCGCATTTTTTCCGTCTTCAGAATCCACATTATCCTCTAGTATATAAAATTCGGCCTTTTTGAAGCAATTGTAAATTATTTTTTCTTCAATTACCCTCATTGATCCCGTTCTTATATCTATAACTATCCATTTGACACTGTTTTGACAGAGAAAGATGTTGTAAGGTGTATGGGAGGAGGGGGAAATGAATTCGTTGGACTTAAAGAACAAAGAGATTCAAGCAGAGAAATAATATAAAAAAACTCAGCAGTGAACGATAAATTAGGAATAAGTGATGAAAAATTGATTTCATGTGATTTCGAAGCTTTTTTACAATTGAATAAAGAACATTTTATGAAAATATTCGTTATATGGAGATAAATATTTCGATATATAGAGACTGTTTTTAATGTAATCATGGGAAAAGGGGAACGTTCCTACTAAAAATTAATGAATTTGCATATTCTTTATACCTGTGATAAATGGTTAAATATAAATATTTTTTTTTCAAAAGTTAACCTTATATTTTATAGGAAAAATAAGGTCATCGTTATTTTGTTGGAAAATGTACGTTTTGTTTTACAAATAATGCAATGTTCCCATTTGGGAACATTGGCGTTTAAATGGTTAAAATAATGCACCCAAAGGATTAACATTAGAAAGCGGGTGTCATTTTCACTACTGAACGTGCCTTCATAATCGTCGATAACATTTATCAATCATATGGCAATTTGAGTATATTACGCGACTTAAAACATAAACCAACAAACAAATCGAATTCATAAGCACTATTCAACTCTGTTGGAAAGTGTTAAACACGTTGAAGAGATAATAAACTACGTTAGGAATCATTAAGCTACTTTTCAGTTGCTTCAATTACTAAATTCAGACAAGTCAGCTTGCCCCAATTCGTATATTTTTAGCAATTTTAATTTAGAATCATTCAATGACGTGTCGAAAATACAGAGTGTTTCAAGAGTCTCTTGGCATTTTCCTGAAAAGTGCTTATAAGGAACTTGTCAGTACAAGTAAGAAGTACAAGTTATAATCAATGCATTTCTATGTGGTTGTTTAAGCATTGGTTCAATGTTTGTTAGATGGCGCGAAAGACATGTGCAAGCATATTTTATGTTATTTGTGCTGCTGCATTAGTTATTTGTTGTTTTAGTAGTTCAACTGTGTGGATCCTCTGCATAGATCTTCGACTTCATGAACCTTACACACACACACACACACAAAAAGTCTAGGTGTTCCTCGATGAACAGTTCCTCAATAGATGTCTTTGTTATCGCAGTCTATGATTCACTTTTGGAAATAACGCAATTGAAATTACACACTGATAAAACTCAAAATTGTATATAAATAAAAAACAGAGTGTCTTTATAAATCCGGGAGGAGGCAGTACAGAGAATCACCTTATCGAGTCCACGGATGAAACATGTCTGAAACATGTCTTTTTTTATTGTTGTTATTTGATTTTGATTCGGCAAATTTGAAAAAAAAAATATTTTTGAAATATGATTTTTTAATTAAAATTAATTTTTTTTTCAATTTTTACATTAAATATATTTTTTTAATTAATAATTTTAAGAATGCTGAATCAAAATTAAAATTTTGCTATTTCTGTTTATTTAAATGTAAAATAATTGAAATTCTACAAATAATATTTTGAGTTATAACGATTTTCAACGATTTTTTTTTTAAAGTTAAATCTGGACTCGCATATAAAAACGCCATCGGTCTGCAAAACCATATCTTGGGGGAAAATACATTAAAATCCGATTTTAGCGGTTGACTCATAGGTTTAACACTGTCTTTTCCTGCACCCAAAGGTATGAAAACATGAGGGGCAGGAGCAGGAAAATCCAATAATAAACCTACGAGTCAACCGCTAAAATCGGATTTTAATGCATTTTCCCCCAAGATATGGTTTTGCAGACCGATGGCGTTTTAATATGAGAGTCCAGATTTAACTAATCCTAGAGATTCATCCGTGAACTGGATGAGGTGATTGTCTATGCTACCACCTCCCAGTTCATATGGAAGAGCAGTGGTTTTTAGATTAAAATAATATTTGCTTGAGAGTTACACTAATCAATTTAAGATGCATTTTTTATTGTAAAACATTTTGTAGGTTTATTATAAATTAGTGACACAGTTCCTTCTTAAATATTTTCTTTCGTCGAAATTCTGTGTCCCCCCCCCCACACACACACACTGCCGTAACAAAATCTTTTTTTTTTTTTTTTTTTTTTTTTTTTTTTTTTTTTTTTTCGGAAGACGACATTAAAATTTAAAAAGCAAAATTCCTGCTTCCTGCTTTTTTGTGAGGGGGTGAGATGTAAAATGTTTATAATTATATATATATATATATATAATCATCATTATCAAAGCATTTAGAGAATCCATTTTCTCAAATGTTATTTAATCTAAATGCTTAGCATAACAGTGTATAATAAGTACTTAACACAACGAAAATATTTTTTACAGGTTTGACCTTTTACTGCACCTAAAAAGGCTATATTTTTTTTTTGTATGTGCCATGAATTTGGAAAATAGGATAGCTATAACTGATCAAGAACAGTCCATCAGATGGAACAACACTTATTTTGCCCATGTCAGATGGCTGCGATTGACAAAACATTAAAATTTGTTCTTTGGAAAAAAAAAAAAAAAAAAAAAAAAAAAAATCCGAACAAGGTATTAAGGCAAAATTTACTTTTGTTATTTTCACTGAATACCTAAAAATATTCATATAAAGCAAGTTGCAGAGTATTGAACAGACAAAATTTATTAATTTAAGCCCATTTAATTGCAAAATATAGAAACATAATATATAAAACCCTAATTGTGTATATAAGGTACACGCCACAAAATATGAAATTTTAGCTGAAAATTTGAAACACAATTTGTTTTGCTATTTATCCCATTATAAATTGATACATAGATTTGAATTTTTTTTTCATAAAAATAGAAAAAATCGTGCAATGAAAGTTTAAACAGTACTTTAATTTCTTTTATCGACACGATCATTTTATATACTTTTATCGCAATTTGTTTAGAACATTGGAACAGTTCCCGGCAGCATTTTCAGAAAGAATCACGTTTTGAGCACCTTATCGCCAGAACAACCATTGGCGCGGAGATGAAGTCAATGCTACGCACCCTTTCTTGTTTGTGACGTCAAACGCCTAGCGAATAGCAACCCTTCTTTCTGCAAAGAGATCGCGTTTATTGTTCATTTGTTTTTCCGTAAATGTTATCAAGCAAAGACTATAGTTGCAGCTAGCTGAACGTGCTTGCTTTCGACAACTCGCCAAGGCTGGTGCTCAAAACGTGATTCTTTCTGAAAATGCTTCCCGGCACTATAAGTTCATAGCTAATTATATTTATGCCGCATTTATCCCTTTCGTGGCAAAAATAAAATAAAATAAAATAAAATAAATATGAAGAAACGATACTTATTCGACGTTATAAGCGTTTATTAAAAAAAAAAAAAAAAAAAAAAAAAAAAAAAAAAAAAACATTTAATTTTTAGTGGAGTTTTGAAAAATAAACAGAATGAAATGTGAGGCAGGCGTAAACATAGTTTTGACAAACGTATTTTAAAATGGAATTTTATGACAACTTCGGTAAAACATGTAGAGAATAATATTTTATACATTAGTAGATGAAAAAGCAGGTGTATTGGTGTTAGAAATGACATAGAAAAAATCAATAAACATAATTGAAAATTTTTGGTGTTAAAAAATGTTAAGACATTTCTTTCAATTTTGTGAACTTTAACTTTTTTGTTTTGTAATAATAATAATAAAAAGTTAAGGTGCATATCTTTTTAGTACAATATTATAATAGCTAAACGCTCAGAATAACAGTGCATAACACAATGAAAAGTTTTTTTACAGGTTTAAACTATACTCCAATTTCTTTTTTCAAAAGCGCAACGCGGTCATTTTATGTACTTTTATCGCAACTTATTTAGAAAATTGGAACAGTTTATAGCACACTAAGTTCAGAGCTAATCATATTTATCCTGCATTTATTTGTTTCATGAAGAAAAATCAAATATGAAGAAATAATATTTATTGGAGGGTCATAAGCATTTGTTTTCAAAATAAACTTCATTTCCAATAGAGTTTTGGAAAATAAACAGAATAAAATTCCTTGAATGTGAGGCAGGCGTAAACATAAGCTTTGACAAATGTTTTTCAAAATGGAATTTTATGAATGCCTGTGTAATAATGTAGGTGAAATATGTAGGAATAAGATTTTGTACTTTAGAAGATAAAGAAGCAGGTGTGTTGGAGTTAGGAATGACATATAAAAGTTTATTAAACATACCTATTTTTCAAATAAAATGGGAGAATTTTTGTGTTAAAAAAATGTTACAAGTTTTTTTTTTTTTTTTTTTTTTTTTTTTTTTTTTTTCAATTTTGTCAAACTTAATTTGTTTAGTTTTGTGATAATTAAAAAAAGTGTTTATATCTTTTTAGTACAATATTATATTAGAATTTTTGCTCTTAATTATATCTTACTTCTTAGCTGAGTAGAATAGTTTTATTAAAGGTGAATTCCATTTTGTGACAGACATGACTGAGAGAACTTTTTTGTTCATCTTTAAGTACTAAATATTAATTGATAGTTAAAAAATTGCATGGGTTGATGTAAATATAGGCCTTATGCTATAAAAAACACTAAAATTTTAATTCAAGGAAAAAAATAAATTAAATTGAGGGTTCAAACCTGCCGTGACAGACATGACAAAATTTAGACATAGATTTTGACTAGACACATATTAATATCATTTGCTCTTAATTGGCATGCATACCAAGTCCAGAATTTTTTAGGAAACAAAATAAGATTTGGATATGTGAAGCAGAAAGAAAAATATTGAAAAATTTGTAAATAGAAAAATATTATAAAATATTTATCAGCGTGACAGACATGACAAAGTTTTGTGATAGACATGACACGTGTACAATTTTCAATGAATTTAAGTATTTTTTTCTTAAATATTACTTTCTTTACTTTTATCACGAATTGGAGATTACAATATGATATAACATTGGTATATTATGTTAAAAGAATCTCAAAATAAATTATAAAAAATATTTACAATTTATAAAATCCCTTGGAAGTGACTAGTGTTAAAGTTGAAACATTTGCTAATATTTGGTTCTTCTCATACCAGACAACATGATCTTCAAGTTCAAATTTAAACATGCTTTTAATTTTAGTTGGTACTAAGCATTTTATTTTATGTTGTTGCTGTGTCTGTGTGATTCATATTATTATTCCATGATAAACTTTATTGTCTTATTACACATTCACCCATTGGCTATATTGCTTTGTTGCATTTTCCAAGAGGTAATTTTCAGTGCATGTACCAGTATTGAAATTGAAAAGAATATTATGCCAGGTACACATGATCGGAAACAATGCAACTTTCTTGTTCCTGGCATCGTTTTGATTACTTTCCATGTGAGATCAAGTTTTGCTTTCATTCTTTGTATTTTTTTCTTGTTATTCATGAAGAAATAGATTCCAGGACCAATTTTCCTCGCAGCTTCAGCACACTTACATGATGCTCTAGGATTTATACTTCTAGCTTGAGTAGCATCAAGGAACGGATTCTTACTAGTCTCATCAATACATCCTTTTCCATGTGATGTCACTGAAAAATGCCAGACTGTTGGGAATTTCTTTTGTGTTATTGAAAATATCATATATTTTTGTTTGAAGTGTTGAGATGCTCCATCAGATAAGAATTCAACCTCTTTGACTTTGAATTATTTATCATGATTTTTTTCAATGATCAAATTGGTAAACATTATAACAGCATAATTGTCATAACTACCATAATCAGATATCACTATATATGGCTCTGAAGAAACAGTGACTGAGTCACTATAGCAATAATATACAATTGTAATATATATATAGCAGAGGAAATATTCTGCCAATGTGCAGATATAATCTCGTTCTAATAAATATGCAAATAGTTTTCACTGAAATGAGTTTGTACCAGAAATTTTCTATTTGGCAGATTTTCTTTTAAATAGTAGAAAACTTTAGATTGCGTACGTTTCACATCAAGAAATACCATAGCAATCAATTGCTAGTTAAATAATAATAACTATCAAACCACAAGATTAAAGCAAAACTGCTTGAAAAAATAATTGTGACAGATAATATATCTGAAACAAAGAAATTGGTATCAACATAATTATCTGGTAACTATTACATGCATTCTAAATTTAAGCATCTTGTTGAGTTGAGTTGTAAATAAATATTATTGGCATCAACACTAAGTTAAAAAATTACAAAAAATAACTTTCTAGGAAAGAGATTAAGACAAAGTTGATTGAAAAACTAATTGTGACAGACATGACTAGCGTGACAGACATGGCATATGTGACAGACATGACACAGTGTAATGCTTTATATTTCACTCAAATTTTAAATTTATCTTTCAATTTTTTTATGAGCTGTTCCTTTTGACAAATAAAAAGAGAAAATAAAGTGTGAATAATTTTTATCAAGTAAATAAAAAAATCGACATTTTCTGTGACAGACATGACATGAAGACTAATATAAAGTTTGGGGGCAAAAGCAAAATAATTAAAATGTTTCAGGTGAAAATTTTGGTGTTTTTAAACATACTGTTAGCCATTTTTTTAAAAGATATATTTGTTTCAAAAATCTATATAATATTTAAATGCTTCAAGAGACATTAAACATGAGATAAAAATAGCAGATTTTTGATTTCAAAGTTAGTCTTGATAATAATTAACTATAAAAATTTATTTTTACAATTATCTTATTATATCTTGTTATTTTCATAAAATTTGACTTATTTTCTATCAATTGGAACAAAAAAATACTAATTTAGTTCAAATTTAAAATATGATGTTTCATGGAATTCACCTAAATATAACTTGTGGAGTTCGGTACCGTTTAAAAATTTAAATTTCATAATTTTTAAAGAAATTTTTATTGACCCTTTTTGCACTCATAAAATACTTTTACCACGTTTAAATCTTTAATTTTTTTAGTGTAACTAATTTTGTAGGTTTATTATAAATTAATGACGCAGTTCCTTCTTAAATATTTTCTTTCTTCGAAATTCTACGTCCCCCATCCCCTGTAACAATAATAATATTATTTTTTCCTCATTGGATGCAATATTGATATTTCCACTCAAGCTATTAAGTCAAAATTTACTTTTATTATTTTTACCGAATACTTAAAACTATTAATATAAAGAAATTTGTAGAGTACTGAGCAGATAAAATTTATTAGTTTAAGCCTATTTAATTGCAAAATATAGCAATGCAATATTTAAAACAGGGTTGGCATGATTTAAATCAACTGATTTAAATCAAAATTTAAATCTAGATTTAAATCAACTGATTTTTTTAAAAAATCATTTGATTTAAATCAGTTTTTTTCAATATCATATGAATGGACATATCAAAGGAAAATTTTGGGTAAAAAGTTAGAAAATGTGTTAGATAAAGATAGAATTACAAAATTTAAAGCAATATATGAACAAGCTATTAATGGTTGTCATTTTTCTGGAATTTTTATTAAGTCTTTCTGTTTTAAATCAAAATGAAATTTCACTTAGTGTAGAAGAAAATAATGAAAGTTTGGCATTCATTTAAAGAAAACTGTCCGAATCTTCTCATGACTGTAGCAAATTTTCAAGCAAAAAATGGCTCATTCCAAAAATTACCATTGCTTGAGAAAAAAGTTTCTGATATTATGACAGATTATGGTTAGTGGAAGTCCTTTTTACGTAATGGGAAGTAAAGAGAGAATCAGTGATATTGAATTTAACCAGTTAACAACAGCCATGGCTTCATCTGCTGGAGTAGAAAGACAATTTTCTTCTTTTGGACTAGTTCATTCAAGCCTTTGTAATAAATTAGGGGTAGACAAAGCTTCTAAATTCTATTGTTCAAACAATTAAATTCCTGGTTTATTCCTATTTGCTTAAAAATATTGAATTAATTTCGATTTTTACCCTTAATAAATAGCTTGCATTAAATGAATATTTAATTTGTTTTTTAAATTTTACTATTTTCCATTCATTTAAAACATATTTAAATTTATTTCTTACTTAGTATACACAATTCAATTACAAAATAATAGAATGGCTTTAGATTAAAGCTTAGATGTTTAATTTTTAGTACCAATCAGTAATTAGTATATAGTATTTTCTTAATTATATAACTATTTCTTATATTGTTTTTATAAATTATAAATATTATTTATTCTTTTTTAGCTAAATTGCTCCATGTATTGCAAAAACATAAAAACACAATAATTAAAAATAGGATTCTAAAAAAATCAAATAAATCCGATTTAAATTTAAAAAATCTGATTTAAATCAAATAAATCCGATTTTTTATATTTTTTTCCAACCTTGATTTAAAATTTTTAATTGTGTACATAAGGTACACGCCATAAAATACCAAATTTTAGCTCAAAATTTGAAACTTTTTTTTTTTACTATTTTTCCAATTATTAAATTAATATGTAAATTTAAAAAAAATCATAAAAATAGTGATTTCATAAAATGACATAATTTCATAAAATTCAAATAATTTCATAAAATCGTGCAATGAAGGGTTAAACAGTACTTTAATTTCTTTTTAAATATCATTTATATCACTTTACATTTTATATACTTTACAATTTACAATTAAATTTTACAATTTCTTTTTATTTTATATACTTATAAAATTTATGCAGAACATTGGAACAGTTTACGGCACTAAGTTTAGAGCTAATCATATTTATCCCGCACTTACTCCTTGTGTGTGTGCGTGTGGTTGGAAAGGGGGGGGTGGGTAAATGATTATAATTATTTAAAACATTTTTTGCCGCTATGAAAGCAAGAAGTTAAGGGGGCTCAGGGGTTGATCGATATGGAAAAACATGTAAACAGAGCTCTCGCTTCGAGTCCATATAAAAACAAAAGTATTCAATTTAATTAATTTAAACTTTCTTATATTTTAAAGGTATGTTTGTAGTTTTCTAAAATTATAAAATGAAGTTCTTCAATGTAATATAATAAGAAATATAGCAAAATTAATGTAACACAATTTTCGAAAAAAAAAAAAATTATGTGTTATATCACCAACACCAATATATCTTAACGTTGAATTGACATAAGAACCTAATTTTTGCTTTAAAATGATCCGGAAACTTTACTCTATAGAATGAATTAAGGATATAACTGTAACTCAAAAACAACATTATTAAAAAAACTCTCAAATTTGAAAATTGAAACAACTCCTAAAAAATACAACTTTTTTTTCATTAAAAATACTCAAAATATTAAACTATCTAAATGATATTAATTCATTCTATAGATAATGATGTTATACGCATACAAAAAAAAAAAAAAAAAAAAAAAAAAAAAAAAAAAAAAATTAAGCCATTCTATCAAATAGTTTTTTTTTTTAATCTTGGTGTTAGTTGTGAAAAATCAAGCTTTGAGAAAACGTGACTTAACCTCTTCGCTACTGGCGATTATTACATTATTTCTAATTATTACTGAATTATTTCTTCTCTCGTTTGACTTTAAAGCGAGATTTTTGTTTTATTTTCATTAGCTCGAATCTTAGAATTCGAAACATATTATTCTTATATCGAAATTTCATTTATATTTTAGTATCATTAATAAAATGGGATAAAACTGATGTACCCATTTGGGTACTCAGGGACTGAAGAGATTAAAGTTGAAATTATATGGGTGCGGCTATGAAAGTGTTGATACTATGTTGATAAGTGTGCTTATATCTCCGTTAAAAATGCAAATATTTTTAAGCGGCTTTTTGCATTGAGTTAAGAATTAATTGAATAATCAAACTAGATCATAAAAAAATAGATTTTTTGAAAAGTTTTCAATCCCTGAGCCCCCTTAATCCTTTTATCCAAATGTTAGAATCTAAAAACTCAGCATAACAGTGTATAATATTAGGTACTTAACGCAATGAAAACTTTTTTACAGGTTTAAACAGTACTTCCATTTCTTTTTTCAAAATGCGCGACGCGATCATTTTATATACTTTTATCGCAACTTATTTAAAACATTGGAACAGTTTACGGCACTCTAAGTTCAGAGCTAATCATATTGATCCTGCATTTATTCCTTTCGTGAAGAGAAAACAAATATGAAGGACCGATATTTATTCGACGTTCTAAGCATTTATTTTCAAAATAAACTTCATTTCCAATACAGTTTTGGAAAATAAACGGAATAAAATGTGAGGCAGGCGTAAACATAGTTTTGACAAACGTATTTTAAAATGGAATTTTATGACAACCTCGGTAATAAATATCGTGAATAAAATTTTATACTTTAGCAGATGACGTAGTAGGTGTGTTGAAGTTAGCGTTGCAAAGGTTGGAAAAAACCCGGTTTAAACCCGGGAATAAACCGGGTTTTTAGGAATAAACCTGGAAAAAACCCGGGATTTTTTGGAATAATTCGGTTTTTTGGGAATAAATCTGGGAACAAACCTGGTCTATTGGAAATAAACCCGAGAATAAACCGACTTTTTGCAACTCTAGTTGAAGTTAAAAATGACTTGGGAAAAATTATTAAACATACTTTTTTACTTTCTTCTATTTTTACAAGAAGGAAAAATTGGATTCGGGAAAATTTTCGAATGCCAGTTTTTGATGGATTTACACGTTTTAGTGGTCAGAGAATTCGAAAAACATGTTTTTACAAAGTATATGTCTGTGAGTATATGACTCTGTCTGTCTGTTTCTCTATCTGTCTTTATGTGATATAAATTTTGGGGGTGCTCTGTCTCAAGAACTAATGCACGGAATTTAATAAAAATTTGCATCCAGGTAGTCCCTGATATTAATTGGTGCTGATTATTTTTTGGCAAAAATCACTTAACAGGTGTCGCTTCAATGGTGCCTTTTTCACAATTTCCGCAATAGCTCTATCTTCTAAATTAACATACGGATTCTCACTAAACTTCAGACTCTGTTAATCCTTCACATGAAAGAGTACTGTTTGATTTTTGTTGTAAAATGTTCAACAGGTGGCGTTGCTATGCTATATATTTCACGATTTCTGAACTAGTTCTATCGCAAGAATTAATGCAAGGATTATCCTCAAATTTCGGATTTAGTTAATCCTTGATGTAAAGTAGGGTGCACAACCTTTTTCAAGAGAAGGGCCACTTAAGAATATGTCTGAGTTTTCGAGGGCCACATCAATAACACAGAGAGTATTTGACTTTGAGGAGGTCATCTGCATAGCCTATACTATAAGCACATAAAAAATATGGTTTCAGAGGGAAATGGAGCAGGAGAGGGAGGATCACCTATAGATTCGCTTACCCATTCAAAAAATCCAATTCAGTTGGTAAGGGTATATAGCAAATTTTACGTTTGTATATAAAACTGATATAGCAAGATTATAGTCAAGATGTAATAATGTTCTTTGACTTTATTCTGGAGGTTAAATTTTGTATCATTAAAAGTGCTAAAAAACATATATAATTGGTTGGCGCCGAAAAACATGCGAACTTAAAAAATGAAGGAGAAAGAAGGAGCAGATGAACAAGAATTTTTAAGCATCTGATCAACGAATTTTGCAATTTTTCTATATTTGATCGAACAAATTTCTGCTTTTTTACGAAACCGATTGACAAAATTCTCAATTTTTAGGAAGCCGATCAAGAAAATTCACGAACTTCAGTATCCGATCAACAAAATTTGCAATTCTTACGAAACCGATCAAGAAAATTCACGATTTTTATGAGGCCGATCGACGAAAATTGAGATTTTTATGAAGCAGATCGGCAAAATTCGAGGTTTTTACAAACCCGATCGACGAATTTCTCTATTTTTCTTTGCATGATCGGCGAAATTCGCGAATTTACCGAACCTAATACATAAAATTCACGATTTTACAAAGTCGATATAGAAAATTCGCGATTTTTTGCGAAATAGATCTAGAAATTCCTGATCAACAAGATTTTCACCGCCCGATCGGCAAAATTCACGATTTTAACGAAAATGATCGGCGAAATTCGCGATTATTATTCGCAAGATACACGCAATTCACGATTTTTATGAAACTGATCAGCTAAATTCGCGATTTTTCTTCGCATGATCGGTGAAATTCGCGATTTTTACGAAGCTGATCGATGAAATACGCAATTTTTGAGAAGCTGATCGATGAAATGCGCGATTTTTGCGAAGCTGATCGATAAAATACTCGATTTTTACAAAGCTGATCGACAAAATTCGCGATATTTAAGAAGCCTGATCAGCATATTTCGCGACAAAATTCGTGATTTTTCTTCGCATGATCAATGAAATTTGCGATTTTTACGAAGCTAATCGAGAAAATTCACGATCTCTCCGCGTTTGATCCACAAAATTTTTCGCAATTTTTACGAAAACGATCAACGATATTCGCGATTTTTACGAAGTCTATCGACGAAATTTGTGACTTTTCTTTGCATGATCGATGAAATTCGCGATGTTTACTAAGTAGATTGAGAAAATTCACGATCTCTCCGTGTTTGATACACAAAATTCGCATTTTTTACGAAGGCAATCGAAAAATTTCACAAATTTTCTGCGCCGGATCAACAAAATTCGCGATTTTTACGAAACTGATCGACAAAATTCGCATTTTTTATGAAACCGATGGATGAATTTTGCAATTTTTATAAAGCCGATCGACGAAATTCGCGATTTTACTTCCATAATCGATGAAATTCGTGATTTCCCCCACATGATCGACGACTATACCGATTTTTTCGATCTTGATCTACGAAATTTGCGATTTTTACAAAGCCAGTCGAGAAAAGCCGCGATTTTTCTGAAGCAGATCGAGAAATTTCGCAATTTTTACGGAGCCGATTGTAGAAATTTGCGATTTTATTTGACCCTGATCGACGAGATTTACGATTTTACGGAGCCCGATCTATAAAACTTGCTATTTTTCCAAGTCCGATTGACGAAATTTGCGCTTTTTCCGCCCTGAATTGACGAGATACGTATTTTCCGGCCCGACGAATAAAATTCGCAATTTTTAAACAATTCTGTCGAAATTTGCATTTTTTTACGCGGCAAGATGAAATTTGTGATTTTGTTCTCTTGTAACGGACAAAACCCGCGGTTATTTTGCAGCCGATCAACGAAATTTTCAATTTTTCCGTGAATCATCTCAAAATTCGAGATTTTTCAGTGCCTCATCAACGAAATTTTTTTCGTCCCTGATCGAAAAATGTTGCGATTTTTTCGTGCGCGATCAATGAAAATTTTTTCAAGCGATAAACCTAGAAAACTTGCTATTTTTCCGTATCCGATGATTTTAATTCGCAATTTTTTTGAGCATTAACAACAAAACTGACAATTTTTTCTTGCCTGATCAATGAAATGGATGGTTCTTTCGCGTCCGACCGACAAAATTTTCGTTTTTTCCGTCCGTGATCGAAAACGCTAGCCGTTTTTCAAATCCCGTTTGGCGAAATTTGCTACTTTTTTTCCGAACCACATGGGCAAAATTCGCGATTTTTTCCATACCTCATGAACGAAAGTTAAAATTTTTGAGAGCCTTATCGAAAAATTCGCTATTTTACCGTATTTTTATCAATGAAATTCGCAATTTTTCCGTGCTTGATCAACGAAATTTGCGATTCTTAAGTAATTGAAGAAAAATTATATTTTTCCTAAATAAATTGATGAAATTTACGATTTTTTTCCTGTGACCCATGCAGAAAAATTTCAATTTTTTCCAGTTGTAAATTGACGAATTTCGCGGGCCACAGGTTGTGCATCCCTAATGTAAAGTGATTATGTTTACGTTTTGGTATTAATCGCCCAATAAGTAGCGCTGCTATATTGAATTTTTTCCAATCACCAAAATAGCACTATCTCAAGAACTAATGCACTAATTTTGATCAAACTTCAAATTCAGGTTTTACTTTGATAAATATTACTGTTGATTATGTTTTGATGTAAATCGCACAATAGAGGCACTTTTACTCTGCATTTTTACCGATATTTGTTATTCCTATTTTAAGAACTAATGCACGGAATTTCATATCATAAGACTCTTCAAGATGGGCATACATTGCTATTTAATTTTGGCATTGTGATGGGGAATTTTGAAGTTATTAACACATATGAAATAGAAGAAAGTTTTGGGATTGCTACATCTCGCTAATTTTCAAATAAAATGTGAGATATTTTTGTGTTAAAAATGCTTTAAGACATTTCTTTCAATTTTGTCAGTTTTAATTTGTTTTGTTTTGTAATTATTAAAAAAAATTAGGGTGCATATTGTTTTAGTACAGTATTATAATAAAATTTTTGTCCTGTTCTGTTTTATTTCTTAGTTGAATAGGATATTTTTTACTAAAAGTAACTTATAGAGTGGGGTACAACATAAAAATTAAAATTTTGTAATAAGAAATGTTTTTATTGACCCACATCACTTTTAAAATACTTCTTTACCTCATTTTAAACATTTTTGAAGCTGAAACTATATGTTTACGATTGACGATTTAGGAATTTGCCATTGGACACCTTCAGAGTGATGAGCACCCTGTATACTTAATGATTTATCAACTGTGGCGGGCTTCTGGGAAAATACCTAATTAAGTTCTAAAACTTAAAATGTTGTATTATCATCGAAAAAATACCTGTGAATGAATTTTTTATTCTTCTAGCGGAAAGTGGAATGAAAATCGATTAAAAAGTTTCATATTTAAATACAAAAACTAGCTTGAGACATAGCTATAAATGACCGTAAAATTTTGTACAAGTTTAAAAAGTACTTATTTTTCTTCTTTCTTATGCAATGCAATACTTTTGAGTGGCCCTGTAAATGAATAACAAGCATTCTTTGCATCACCGATTGTACATAATGTATATTTTAGTATGTACTTTATAGAAATATATCAATTTCATTATGTTCGAAAGTGTATAACATCTTTAAAATTCACTTGAAACTATTTTTTCCCCTTGGCCATAATGTAACGGAATATTTTTGATTATCCCTGTAATTAAACTATGCATTCGATTTTCATAAAATTTGAAATGACTCGACAAATTATGTAAAAATTATATATTTTAAATTTCAAACGATTCGGTTGGATAGTTTTTTCGCTGTTATATGCGGACGGACAGATGGATGATCAGACAGCACGACGACTATAAGTGCTACATATTTAGGGGAGAGGGGGGGGGGCACGTTTGAACTGTGGGCACCTTTGAACCCTCTAAATATTTTCCTTCAAATAAATTATTTTTTGTAAATGTATATGGCAATACATTACTACTGCTTCAGTGCAATAAGTATACAAAGATGCACCATTTTGTATGCACAATACTGTCTCCTATTGAATCTAAACTTAAGAAAATAAAGTTGCAAGATTTTTATTGACAATTTTGTATCTCTAAAATTTTGATTTATTGTTCAACACTTAAATAAAAGAGTAATCTTTAGTTTATAAGCTTTGTTTTATTCAAATTTTTCAGCCGAATTGAGTAAACAGTTGTAATGTTGAACTCCATGTGATATGGCACCATTGAACATCTAAAAATGTGAAGTACAGAGTTGTTGATGTACCTAAATATTATTATTTTAGTAATTTTTTTCTATGTGAAAAAAGAGGTTAATTAATATCAAAGAACATGAACTTATACTGTTAACAATATTTCCTTACTGCACACATGTATTACAATCTCTGGATGTATCAGCGATGGGAAGTTTCAAATCTAAATATGGTAGCATTGATTTATTTGATAATTGAAAATCCGGGATATATAATAATGATTCATGATTTAGCAAGTTTGTCTAACAAAGCCTATACTCTTTCATTTGCTCTTTCCCAAACATTACTTTTGGTTTACGTACTAGATAAAACGTAATTTAAGTCAGATTTTTTTTCATAAAAAGAGTGAATGAAAAATTTTAATTTTCAAGAAGCAACAGATATCATATTGGTGTATTTCAAGGAAATTGTAAGAAAGTTTTCACAACCAAACATAACTGGAGGGACACTCTGTGTTGTTTCTACAATGATTTTTGACATAAAATTCGATGGATTTAAGTGTGGTTAAATAATAGAAAATTTATTAATTTCAATAAAATTTAGTTATTTAATTTTATTTATATTAATTTATATTTCTGAAAAATATGCAGCTTTTACTCTAAATATTTTCATATTTTATTCATTTGTTCAATGTGCCTCTTACTTGTTCAAAGGTGCGCCTTACTTGTTCAAAAGTGCCCCTTACTTTTTCAAAGGTATCCCCTACAAAGGACAGGTTCGAACAGAAAATTTTCAGCTTTTTAAATCATCATAACTTTTTTAATTTACGTGGAAAACTTCTAATTTCAGGTTCATATGATGAAGAAATGCATTGCTTTTATTATGTAATAATTAAAACGCAAAAATATAATTCACATAATAAATGTATTGATTTTTAAAAAAATTGTTCAGACGTGCCCCCCTCTCCCTACAACAAACTAACGAACAATTACAAACGAACCTAAAAACAGATTTAGTGAATATACGAATGTAAAATCATTTTGTAAACCTTAAACAGTACACCATTTTTATTTATTTATTTCAAAATACACGATTTGCTCTTTTTATATATACTTTTATGGCAGTTTATGTAGGACATTGGAACAGTTTACGCCACTATAAGTTCAGGGTTAATCATGTTTTCCCGCATTATTCCTTTTGTGAAGAAAAAACAAATATGAAGAAACTTTATTCATTCAATGTTATTAGCATTTATTTACAAAATAAATTTCAGTTGCAATGGAGTTTTGGAGAAAAACCGGATTAAATTGTCTAGGTTGTGAAGCTTTGCGGAAACAATGATCGTTTTGACAAATGTCTTTTAAAATGGAATTTTAGGACAAAAAAGGGAGAATATGAGTGGATAAATGTTCATTCATTTTTTAGGAAGAAGCAGATGTGTTGAAACTAGACTGGCTTGAAAAAAAATTAAATATACTAATTTTTCAAATAAAACGAGAAAATTTTTCATAATGTACACTGAGAAAAAAAATATGCCGCGTTCAACTAGAACGAATAGTTAGTCACTTTCTAAATACCTAAACTAGAAATATAGATGTCCAGACTATAAGAGTAAGGTAAACAACTAAGTTGAATAGGCGAAATGACTTGACATTTCTAGTCTCTTCCTTTCTAGGAGACGAAACGACATTGAACCGTTTCAGTAGTGAGAAATTATCGCTTAATTTTAGGAATGATTTCTTAAGCTATAATTATAGTTACTAAATCAAATCTCTTGAGTTCGCATCTATTTGAAAAGATTTTTAGATAAATTTGACAACAAAAATATCGGAAAACGTACTTGAATTCTAGTAAGAGACTCTGGAACTCTCTAAGAAATGGAACTAAAATTTATAAGGATGACATGGAACTATTTTTTCTAGAGCCATTACTTAGATTCTACATGCCAGAACTATATTTTTTTTTTCAGTGTATATATTAAATTCAATTTCATATATTGTAATACAATTAATAGTTATACATATGTATATATTCCATGGCATTTCTTTCAATTCTGTTAATTTTACTTTGATTAGGTTTGTAACAATTACTTTGAAAAAAAAGAAAAAAAGCAAGGTGGATGATATATTTTTAGTACAACTTTTAATAGAAAATTTTTTTTTTCGTTATTTCTTTCTTACTTCTTAGTTTAATGTTATATTTTTACTAAATGTAACTTATAAGACCAGAAAATTGCATAAAAAATTACTTTTAATTTTTAAAGAAATGTTTTTATTCACCCAAATCGCTTTTAAAATACTTCTTTACCTCATTCAAAACATTTTTGAAACCGAAATTGCATGACTATGCCTGACGGTTTAGAAATTAACAGTTGGACACCATTAAGAGGGAACACCCTGTGTGAAAATCTTTGGCTGCGTTTTAATTTTTTTCCCGGTATGAGTATTTCAAATAATTTTATCTGCTAAATGATATAGATTCATAAAAACTGAACAAGCTATTTTCTTCGCACATTTATACATCATTAAGAAATTATGATGCCTTATTTTCTCATTATGTTTTAAATTTTCAACACCCTATTTAGCAATTTACCACATGTGATGGAATTCCGGGAAAATCTTTTAAAATTAATGGGTTGAATTAGAATTAAGCTATAAAACTATTAAAACGTTGTACTACCATGGAAAAATGCACCTGTGAATGTAATTTTTAGATCTCTAGCCTATAAGGATATTGATAAAAATCGATTAAAAAATTACATGTTTAAATACAAAAACCAACTATAAATAAATAAAAGAATGTATTATCCTTTTTTTACAGACTTTAACAAAACTTTTTTTTCAAAATATACGATTTGTTATTTTTATATACTTTTATGTAGAACATAACAGTTTACGGAACTCTATGTTCAAAGTTAATCGTGTTATCTCGAATTATTCCTTTCGTGAAGAAAAAACAAATATCAAGAAATGTTATTTATTCAACGTTATTAGCATTTATTTGAAAATAAATTTCATTTGTAATGGAGTTTTGGAAAATAAGCGGATTAAAATTCTTAGATTGTGAGATTTTGCGGAAACATTATCGTTTTGACAAATGTATTTTAAAATGGAATTTTAGGACAACAACAGGAGAATGTGCAGTGAATAAATGTTTATACATTTTTTTTAATGAAGAGGCAGATGTGTTGAAGTTAGAATGGCTTGAAAAAAGTTTTTAAATGTGCTTATTTTTCAAATAAAATGAGAAAAATTTGAGTGCTAAGAAAAAATGTTCTAAGGTTTTAAAAATGTAAAAAAAAAGTGCAAGGTGGATGATATATTTTTAGTATAATTTTTTAATAGATTATTTTTCCTTACTTCTTAGTTCAATAGGATATTTTTACTAAATATAACTTATAAGACCGGAAAACTGTAAAAAAATATGAATTTTTGTTTTTTAAAGATGTGTTTCTATTAACCCAAGTTGCTTTTTAAATACTTCTTTGCCTCATTCAAAACATTTTTTGATTAAAATTGTATGTCTATGCCAAACGGTTTAGGAATTAATCTTTGAACACTATTGAGAGCGAACACTATGTGAAAAACTACATTGCCTACGTTTCAATTTTTTCCCGGTGTGAGTATTTCAAATAATTTTATCTGATCAATCATATAGCTTCGCAAAAACTCAAAAAGCAATTTCAGTGAGAATTACCATGGGAAAATATATTTGTGAACGCAATTTTTATCATTCTGGCCTATTAGGAAATTTATTAAAAATAGATTTAAAAAATTACATGTTTAAATAGAAAAACCAACTTGAAATAACTTAACAAACTACAACAACCATTTGGATTTTTTTTTTCAAAGAGTAAAATTTAAGACTTATAAATAAATTCTATATTTTTAAGTCTTTTACAATTAATCGGTTCAATATTAGTTTCTCTGTTTTTCGAGATAGCCGCACATTTCGTAATCGCTGGGCTAATCAGACTTCGTTTTTAAGACGATTTTTCATGCGACGTCTTTCTTTAGATTCGGTTTTTACCATATCAGGTAATTTGTATCTTTTTTATTTTTTACCTATATTAACAACGACATTTCGATTTTCTATTCAAATAAAAATTCTTCTAAATGTAAAGCATTTCGTAAAAGAAAAAAAAAATGCGGACATTCGTTGCCCAAAGCAAAATGTTTGAATGTTTTACATCGAATTAATAAAAATAAGTAAAAAGATATTTTCTTTTTATAAATAAAACGTGGCCTACATAATAACAGAGTCATACATTACGTACGCCATGGATTAAATAATAATATTCCTGAAGCAATATTAATAATAATGTACATATATATATATATATATATATATATATATATATATATATATATATATATATATATATATATATATATGCATATATATATGTATATTGCGGACACCACAAGGTCTTATCTTGACCGAAAAAGACAATAATTTTCCAAATGGTTAATAAATAAACGAATGTAAAATCCTTTTTTACAGGCTTTAACAGTTATTTGATTTTTTTTTCAAAATACATGCTTTGTTCTTTTTATATACAGGGTGCTTATAAAGTCCCGGACCCATTTTGATGTTTAATAACTCATAAAATAATAAAGATAGATTAAAATTAATAACATAAATGGTTAGACAGACTCAAAAAGTTTCATGACCTTTGTCAATGAGCTTCCACGTGTGTCCCCTTCGTCGCACGGAGAATATCAAGTCCATAATCAATTTCACGCCAGGTAGCGGCAAGCAAGTCGGCATCCACAGAGACTATTACGGTTGTAATTCTGGCTTTTAAGTCATCAATGTTCGACACTCTTCTCCTGTAAACATTGTCCTTTACAAATCCCCAAAGGAGGGTATAACTTGCAGCAGCGTTATATCAGGTGATCTTGGTGGCCAAGGAATTGGACCTCCTCGCCCAATCCATCTTTCTGGAAAATACGAACGATGGTACCCCAATGAGGTGGTGCACCATCTTGTTGCAAAAAGGCTGAAGCTCTTCTAGTTGTGGAAATACGAAGTTTTTCAACATGTCAAAGTATACGACTGATGATGGTGTATGCATTCTCCTTAATATCCACTCGAATAAAACATCACATACAAAAGTAACTTAGAACAAACACATCAAAAATAAACATAACATTGCAATAGTTGCCAAAAACAAAAGAGAGAAAAATGCAATTGATAAGCAGACGATATTTAGAAAAGTACAAGTATTTAGACTGGAAAATGAAATTATCCGAAATTAACCACACGCGACGAGCAGACGATAATTACAAAAGTAAAGATATTCAAACCTGAAAAGGAAACTATAAGGCCAATGTCATACGACCGATTTTTTCGACGCTTTGGTTTTCGAGAGAAAATAAACATCTGCGCTGCGTCCATTCACACGAACGTTGCCTTTACTTCAAAATTTGCAGACGATATTGTTTCTAGACGTATTAGAAAGCTTTCAATTCGATGCTTTTAATTTAAATAAGATGGATTTTTGGAAGGTAATAAAATATTCTGTAATTTTGTATTGATTATTCAAGAAATTAGAAAAAATTATAGATACAGAGAGGGTACTGGATTTATCGTATGATAAGTGATAGATTATTTACCAGGCAATTTTATTTAAAATATCCAATATTGCAGGAATTACTTTTTAATACATCTGATGTTAACTGAAAAATCCACCATATTTTAAGATATACATGACTGCAGGTATTATTAAATTGATGATAATTGTTATTCAACTTTCATTTAGATAATAGATCATATTTATTATTATTATTAAATAAATAAATAAATAAATATTAAATTGATTTTTAAAAAAAGTTGCTAAAGTACACCATAAAAAAATCTTAATTGTATAAATCAAAAATAGGACCGACAAATTTCCAAATTGGGAAATTTTCGTTACATTAGTCGTGAAGCACGTGCTACCACCTTATAAGCAAAAACTAGATTTTTTCCTCTTTTGTGGCTGCACATGCATACATAGCGTTATCATTTTTTTGGTAATTTTGGACCTCCTCCTCCCTTACGATATCATACTCTATCATTTCTCGAACAATCTCTCCCTTCGTAATACTATATTTATTAATGTCTGAAAACTATTTAGATTTTTTTAAAAAATTTTTCTTTTGCTTGGAGCGTTATACAAATATGGTTACGTTTATTTTTCGCATACTTTATTGATTCAGATGAAGAGAAGCCAGTAAAATATTATTTTATATATGAACTAACTTTATATCGAACAACAGTTAAAAGTAATAATTAATATTTAAAAGTATTTTAAAATAATTTTTTTCACATAATACCTTCAACAGTAATAATGTCTTCTAAGAATTGTTCTCGTACGGGGCGGTGCAGGCAGAACTTCCGAAAGCAAGCACAACAAAACAGGCGGGCAAAACATTTTTCTTCTTTTATTTACTAATAAACACAAGTATAGTTTTAAGACGAAACTTCGCATATTGTTTGTCGAATCGCGAATCAATACATAAATATAAGTATGTCAGTAGAATAGTAATGCTAAACGTTGGGGTATTCCATCTTTTGGAATTAAATAATTTTATGATCATTTCATGATTTTAATGACATTGCATATGCATAAAAATAGACAACAGTTAAAAAAAAAATAAATAAATAAATAAAAAAAGATACTATTTTGATGTAAAGATTAAGTTACAAATAAAAAGATTTTTTATTGGGTCAAAAATGAAATCAAAATACAAATCACCATTCTCCCTAGGCATAGCTATCAATATCATGTGTCAAATGCCCACACCCCCGTAAAATGATAACTTTATATGGGCATATTCCTTTTCTAGCTTATCAGACCTGCTTCTGCTTTTTCAATTATAAAGCACGTTTTAATATAGCGAAGAATGTTTCATATTTTCAATTATTTTATCCTTTTTAAAATGCATTTAACATTTAATAAATATAATTGTGATTAACATTGTGTAAACTTTATCAAGGCTGATAAAACATACAATATTAAAAAATAAATTGAATAATAAAATTCTTTCTATGGTAATTACGAATAAAAGGTTCAAAAATCATATATTGATAATTTTGAAAGATGAAACATTTCCAAATTTGTCGCCATATGTAAACAGCCTTTTAATGTTTCACATGAGAATATTTATTTTGTTGTCACATAAAGTATGAAAAAAAGAAAAAAAAAAGTATAGGAAAAAAAAAAAAAGAAAGGAGGAAGGAAAAAAATAAATAAAAATAATATTGCCCAGTTAAATTGATGGCATTGAGCTCACAGGCTACGCATACTAATTGTACTTACAGCCTTATATTTTCAAGAGTTAGTTCCGTTCGAAAAACAATTAAGGAGTTGTAACATTTCCCCCATTTCCCCTTTTTATACTTAATAATTGAACCCCCTTAACTAATCAGAGACATGCTTTATCATATGAAAAATATCTATATCAAAAATTCAGAGCAAATCCAAAAATTCTTAATAAAAACCCATTTATATAATTTAAGAGGAGTTATTCCCCTCTTATATACTTAACCATTAAGCTTCCAAAAGTGTTCATGGATTTGCCATTTTAGAAAGAACATACATCCAAAATTAAAAGCAATTTGGACAATTCTGCATAAAAACCCATTTATCAAATTTAAGGGGGGGGGAGGTAATAGCAAGTACCCCTCAAACAAGAACGTAACAAAAGAACTCCACAGCTAATTTGGGAAGCATCTTATCACTATGAACCTGTATCCAAAAATTGAAGCAAATCGGTTAATTCTGAAAAAAAAAAAAAAAAAAAAAAAAAAAAAATTAAATAAATTAAGAGAGCAATCCCACCGGTCTCCCCATTTTTACTTACCCAATAAATAAATAAAAAAAAACAATCAGGGAAACGCTTTATCAGAATAAACCTATAGCCAAAATTTGAAGCAATTCGTTCCTAAGGGAATATTTATATTCTGCAGGCAAACCCTATTAAACTTATTTAAAGGGGGTTACTTTCCCTCTCCCCCACTTAGACTTATCCAATGAACTCGCAAAATAAATTATGGCGGTGCCGTCATCACAATGATCCTAAGTCTAAAATTCGAATGAAATCTGATAGATTCTGCATGAAAAACACATTTATATAAATCAAGGGGAGGGGCATTAGGCCCCCGTTCTCCCTCTTTATACTTATCCAATGAGCACCTAATACTAATCATGGAGGCGCCTCATCAGAATGATCCTATATCTAGATTTTTAACGAAAACTGATAATTCTGCATGGAAAATCCATTTATATAAATTAAGGAGAAGGGCATTAGCCCCCCGTTCCCCCTGTTTATACTTATCCAATGAACACCTAGAATGATCCTATATCTAAATTTTGAACGAAAATTGATAGTTCTGCATGAAAAACTCATTTATATCAATTAAGGGGAGAGGCATGAGCCCGCCGTTCCCCTCTTATATACATATCGAATGAAATACAAAAACTAATCAGGGAAGCGCCTTATCAGAATATACCTATACACAAAATTTCCAGTGGATCGGGTATTTTTATCATAAGTTACCGAGTTATGCACGAACGTACATGGGTTTTTCATGCAGAACTATCAATTTTCGTTCAAAATTTAGATATAGGATCCTAGGTGTTCATTGGATAAGTATAATATTCATACAGATCGGGCGGGCTGTCAGGCTTTGATAGCCTGTGAGCTAAAAAAGAAAGGAAAAAGCTACATTTACCAAACGTAAATGTATTTACTTCAAAAATATAAATGAATCTAGCTTTTCTTCTAATGAGGTATCAATAATTCTTATCTTTACAAAATATTTATTTTAAGAAATTGTGTCAGTACGTTTAGTGTAAAACAGTACACATAAAGATTTATTTTACAAGAACCACAATTTACAACTCAAGTGTAAAAATGCTTAAAGTTTGACCAAAATCTAACCCTGAAAATTTATTTTGACGCAGTTCACGATCCGATTCAAGCATAAATCCTATGCAAATAGCAAGACACAATTTTTACAAAAAGGTCAATTTTTTAACCACCATTTTTTTACAATTAAAATCATTTTGAAAAAATATTATATACCTGATTTTAACTTTTACGCTTTTTTCCTTCCACTATTTTTAATCAGAAAAATTTGACCTCTTTAATCTTACATTTTCGATGATTAAATAAGACAAATTTATATGTTTACAAAATAGTGAAGAGAAAAAAAAGGTGTAAAATTTGCAGATATGGTATACAAACTTATGCAATAATAATAATAATAATAATAATAATAATAATAAATTACAGTATTATTGAAAATACATGCTCGCTGTAATTAAAACCGTTCATGAATACATAGAGCCACAGATGTTCTGTTTTGTATGTCCACTTTACCATACCGAATTTTCAAAATCAGATTAACTTGTAATAATTTTATTTTCAGAGGTCAATCCAGGCAAAATTTGCAGTCTTTGTAGGGCTCTTACACAGAAATCCACTTAATGAAACAGACTCCTTCTCAAAATACGTAAAATAGGTCCTTTCACGAACGTGTGTTCCATAAAAACATACAAATCATTAATTATTCTAATGTTATAAGTTTAAAATTTTGTAATTTGAAAAGCAAAAAACTTCCCCAGAGAGGGAAAAAATTGAAGAAGGATTTAAAGATGTTATTAAAAAAATGCTTGTTTCGAATTTATGTAATTGAATTTCATATCGTTACAAAACGTTACTTTTCACGAACATGAAATAAATTCCTCCAAAATATAATAGATTTCTGAAAAGTACATTTTACTTTTCGCAAAATGCTCCCCCTCCCCCAAAAATCAGCACCGATCCTTGATTACGCAATCACAACAAAAACTCGTGAATCTCTGAAAGAAAATAAAAAATCAGCGTTTAAACCGCCTTTCGTCTGAATAGACTCTCATACGCAGAAGCCGCCAGGACGCTAGTATCTCCCAGCGTGTTGGGGGGAAACGCGAAGCTTCGACGACAGCTCTGCGCATGTTTGGACGCAAAGGCAACGCGTCGCTCGTGTGGAAACAGTATAAGTTTATTATGCTCTCAATAGAGGCCGGCTTTTTGGCTGCTTTTCAAAATCGTCCGTGTGACATTGCCCTAAGAGTTATTCCATCAATAAATGCCATAAGTTTGTTTATATCTTCATTATTTTATGAGTTATTAAACATCAAAATGGGCCCGGGACTTTATAAACACCCTGTACTTTTATATATTTTATGTAGAACATAACAAAAGTTTACGGCACTCTAAGTTCAGTGTTAATCATGCTTATCCCGCATTATTCCTTTCTTGAAGAAAAAACAAACAAAGAAATGTTATTTATTCGACATTATTAGCATTTATTTTCAAAATAAATTTCATTTGCAATAGAGTTTTGGAAAATAAACGGAATAAAATTTGTAAAATTTCTAGGATGTAAGGTTGACGAAAGATTATCATTTTGACAAATGCATTTTAAAATGGAATTGTATGAGAACAATGTGAAAATATGCAGGGAATAAATTTTTATGTAATTTCGTTTTTGTATGAAAAAGCAGATGTGCTGGAGTTAGAATTGGCTTAAAAAAATAAAAATAAATAAAGGGCAAATATACTTCTTTTTCAAATAAAATGTGAGAACTTTGATGCTGAATAAAATATTATTAGGCAGTTCTTACAATTCTGTTAACTTTATTTTTTAGGTTTGTGATAATTATTTTGCAAAAACAGTTTTATCACAGTTTTATTATAATTTTTTTCGCTTCATTTAATTCCCTCCCCCCCCACCTGCAATACACACACACATATATATATATATATATTCATAGGGGGGGGGGGAGTATCTGCTAAATTGGAATTAAAAATTTTATACTGGATGTTTAAGTAACACATATAATGAATGATTGTATAGTTATATTAATTAAATCTATTAACATGATTTAATTAATTAATGTTAAAGATTAATTTGAATCTAACTTTTAGCAACTTGGACAATATCTAATATATTATTTCTAAAATTTTAAGATGCATACATTAATTATTTATTTTATCCTCCTGTTATCTTATACTAAGAAATTGCGTTTAAGTAACTATTGTCAAATTAAATTAAATTAATTACAATTTTTATTTTTATTTTTTTCTCTCTTTTTCACATTTTTATCCTCTTTTTACATATATAAATTTATTATATTACCTAACAATTAATTATCATTATCTTATACTATAATGCGAGCAAAAATTGTGTGTGTGTGTGTGTGTGGGTAAATTTTATCTCAAAAACGGCTCTAACGATTTTCGCAAAAATTTGGATTTTACCATTTTCGGGCACGAGAAGACCATTGGGCTAGGTCACATGTTTGAGAAAATTCGATTATTGGGTCATTTTGGGTCATAATGGGTCAAGATCAAGCTATATATATAGAGAGAACGGCTGGATCGATTTTAAGGAAATTTACTATCCAATCGTTTCATGGCACGAGAAAACTATTGGGCTGGGTCACATGTTCGAAAAATTTCGATTAGTGGGTCATTTTTGGGTCATTATGGGTCAAGCCATTTTTATCTAAAAAACGGCTCTAACGATTTTGACCAAATTTTATATTGTGTCGTTTTAGATTACAAGAAGACAATTGGGTTAGGTAACATGTTCGAGAAAATTCGGTTAGTGGGTCATTTTTGGGGTCATTGTGGGTCATGCTAATTTTTATCTAGGGATTTTCTCACGCAATTTTGACTAAAAATTGCATTCTATGGTTTTCGGGCACGAGAAAAACATTGGGCTAGGTTGCATGTTCGAGAAAAAATTTTAATGGGTCATATTGGGTCATTAAGGGTCTGGGTCAAGCTATTTATATTTAAAGAACGGCGTGATGAATTATAACGAAATTTTGTATGTAACAGTTTTTTGACATGAGAAAACTAATGGGCTAAATCACATGTTTGAGAGATTTCGACTATGAGGGTCATTTGTGGGTCATAATGGGTCATGGTCAACCTATATCTAAAGAACAGGTCGATCGAGTTTAACGAAATTTTGTATGCAACATTTTTTTGGCACGATAAAATCATTGGACTAGGTTACATGTTCGAAAAATTTCGATTAGTGGGTCATTTTGGTTCATTAAGAGTCTGGGTCAAGCTATTTATATTTAAAGAACGGCGTGATGGATTATAACGAAATTTTGTATGTAACAGTTTTTTGACATGAGAAAACTAATGGACTAAATCACATGTTTGAGAAATTTCGACTATGAGGGTCATTTGTGGGTCATGATGGGTCATAATGGGTCATTGTCAAGCTATAGCTAAAGAACAGGTGGATCGATTTTAATGAAATTTTGTATGCAACATTTTTTTGGCATGATAAAATCACTGGACTAGGTTACACATGTTCGAAAAATTTCGATTAATGGGTCATTTTGGATAATAAAGGGTCTGGGTCAAGCTATATATAATTAAAGAACGGCAGGATTAATTTTAACGAAATTCTGTATGTAACAATTTTTAGAAACAAGAAAACTAATGGACTAAGTCACATATTCGAGAGCTTTCGATTATAAGGGTCATTTGTGTGTCATTATGGCTCAAGGTCAAGCTATATATAAAGAATGGGTGGGTCGATTTTAACGAAATTTTGTATACAACATATTTTTGGCATGAGAAAATCATTGGGATAGGTCACATGTTCGAGAAATTTTGATTAGTGGGCCACTTTTGGGTCATTCTAATTTTATCTAGACAACGTTTCGCGTAACTTTGACTACATTTTGTATTTTATCGTTTTCGGGCACAAGAAAATCATTGGGTTATGACAGATTTTTGAGAAAATTCGATCAATGGGTCATTTTGGATCATAAGGGGTCAGGGTCAAACTAACTATATCTAAACAACGGCTCAATCGATTTTATCTAAATTTTGTATCTAATGTTTTTCGGCATGCTAAAACTAATGAGCTAGGCCACACGTTCGAGAGATTTCGATTGTAAGGGTCATTTGTTGGTCATGATGGGTCATCCTAATTTTATATAGAAAATGGTACTCACCATTTTGACTATACTTTGTATTATATCGTTTTTGAGCAAGAGAAAACCATTTGGATGGACACATGCTCGCGAAAATTCGATTAGTGGGTCATTTTGGGTCTTAATGAGCTAGGGTCATTCTAATTATATATAACAACGACTCAATCAATTTTACCTAAATTTTGAAACCAAACGTTTTTGTCACGAAAAGACTATTGGGCTGAGTCGAGTGTTAAACAAAATTATATTAGTGGGTCATTTTGCTTCATTGCTGAATGCTGCCAAGCTAATTTTACCTAAAAAATGGCTTAAAAGATTTTGATTCAATTTTATATTCTACTGTTTTTGATTACCTGAAGACGATTGAGCTATGCCACATGCTTGATCAAATTTGATTAGTGGCTCATTTTGGGTAATACGGGTCAGGGTCACGAGAATATGGCAAAAGCCAATAACTTGGTGATATTTGAAAAAATATCGGCGACATATGGCTAAAAAATCGACTATAAAAATTACGAAAACCAAAACACGTATTTGGAGCCAAATGAAAGAATGCCTCCAAATTTGGCTATATCTAGCAGAAAATATAGTCTTTCAGAATGTAAAGAATTTTTTTTATACATTCTTAAGAGGATTTTAGATGCATGGTTAAACCAATCAGAGTCGAGCTAAAAAAGTGATTTATATCGATGTCCTTTCGTTGTAAATTTTAAAATCAAGTAAAATTTATAAACATGCGTATAAAAACATAGTTTTCTTATTGATTGTTTTTCTAAATAAACAACATGTTTTACAGTAATAATACCGAGTGAATGACACAGTGAAAATACTATATCGAGTTGAACACAAAGTTAATTTTGACCGAGCTAAGCTCGGTCTCCCCTGCTAGTATTATTTACTTAAAACATTATAATGATTCACCCATATTAACTTTCACATATTTCTAATAAATCAATTACATATTTTATTTTATTTTATTTAATAATATATTTCATTAAATAAATTATTTAAATATTGCTTATATATCTGTTGGGAATATATGCTTAAAGCATCTTCCATTGGATATACAGTGAACTCTCTCTATCTGAACACTTTCTAATGTGAACACCCCGGTATTATGAACACTTTTTCACGGTCCCGGCGAATCTCCATAGACTTAACAAAAGATGAAATCTCTGTATTCCGAACACCCTTTAATCTAAACACCCCGCTATTATGAACGCTATTTGTGGTCCCTATTCCTACTCCACCTCTCTGTAAACTGAACATGTGTTTGAAATCAGAATTCAAAGGCTACAAAAAGATTTAACTAATTCTTTCAAAAAAAAAAAAAAATAATAATAATAATAATAAAATAAACAGACAAAATCACTGCTAGATTTTAAGCATGTACTTGAAATTGCAATTTGTTTGAATAGTTCTGTTAAAATCTTCAATTAAAAATTCAGAGCACTTGTCACATTGTTGTCAGTTGCTAGCCTGTAAGAGAAGCCATTTTATGGTCTTTGATTAGTTGGAGAAGATTACGGTAAGTTAAAATAATTCACTTTCATCTTGCTTATTTGAAATGTTAGTTTTACATGAATTATTGTTAAACACAGCTTAAGCATGATATTTTAAAAATTAATTTTTAAATTTGACCGATTTCTCCGATTGATCACCTACTGGGAAAATGGCAATTAGAGGAACTATTTGCTTATAATTTTGTTGTTATTTAGTTTTAGATTTCATTTTTACCCATGATGGGACATTCTTTAAGGATTGCAGCAATCATGTTAGTTTACTTTTAAAACTTAAAAGGGAAGAAATATAATAAAAACCTCGTAGCACAGACCTTATTTGTTCAATTAATGGCTCGGTCATCCTACATAGTAGTAGTAGTAATGTATTTCCAATCTCCCTCTATTATGAACACCCCCATAATCTGAACATTTTTGGCCGGTCCCATGAGTGTTCAGAACAGAGAGAGTCCACTGTATAATGCATTTAATTAATTTATAATCATAATAATCTATTTTTTGTTACATCATTTTTGGGGTAACTATAGTATCTGGTATTTTATTTTATTTTTCTATTCATCTTAATAATGTTATTATGATTTAATTTTAATGTTATTCTCCGTTTTATTTTGGTTATATGTGTGTTGGTAACCCTAAATTCGTATTATTTTGCTTTCCATGAATAATGCGAAGATGAAACCACGAACTTTATTTCTAGTTTCGTAGTATTTGGAGTCATACTAGTCTACTATAGTTTTGTAAATTCCAAATGTTCTTTTTAATTCATTTTATCATTTTTTGTTGATACATTTTGTTTTACAATTGATGATTATGTGTATACAAGTATATACTGGGTGTGAGGGTAGTTTGGAAACGGTCGAATAACTCGAGAAATATACATCATATTAAAAAAGAAAGAAAGAATACATAGTAAATATTCTTAAAAAAGCTACTCAGTGATACCAAATTTGACACCCGCAACCGATCCCATGTGGGTCAGACTGGGTCCAACTTTGAACCCTTCATTGATAACCCCCCCCCCCCCATCCTTTTTTGCAGATTCGGATTCTAAGAACAAAATTATGTCAATTTTGTATTTAACTTTTTTTTTTAACCTCGTTGATAACGGTGTATTTCAAATACTAATTTCATTATTGTGACAAGATGATAATTTTCAATTTATACCCTAATCATATGTCAGCATTCTAACAAAATGACAGTAGAAAGAAATATAGGATTTTGTATGAAAACAACATTCTTTAAAACTATACAAATTTTTAAATATTTATAAAGTACTTGACATACATTTTTTTACATTACTTTTAATCACATCATATCACAAGCGACGAATGGTGCATCGTACATTAAATTCCAAACTAAATACGATTATCGTTCATTCTGTTCTTGAATTGAAAACATTTTATTCAAAGTTATTCGCATTTATTATCTGAATAAATCTTTTTTAGAGTAAATTTCTCGAAAACAAGCAGGATAAAATATATGATATGTGAAATTTGGAAAAATATTATCTTTCTGGCCCAAATGTATTTTAAAATGCAGTTTTATGATAAAGTTGGAGAAATATTTTTGAAAAAGTCTTAAGAAAATCCTGTTGCAAAGAAACCAGATATACTCAAGATTGACATGAAGCATCGAGTTATTTTTAGATTCTTATTAAAGTTTTTTAAAAAATGTAAGGATTTGTAAATGTGAAAAATTGATGAATCATCGCAGTTTTAAGCCTCAGAATTTACGCGGTGATGAGATCAGATTTTTTTTTTTTTTTTTTTTTTTTTTTTTTTTTTTACAGATATGGTAGAATTTTTTCAATTTAAGACCTCGCGAAGTTCGGACGACAAAGTGTTATAACAGTAGTAAATGTATGGGCCAGAATCTAGCTCAACAGAATAAACAACCGATGATTATTTACTCTGTTGATCTGATTCAGATATCAGACCAGGTTATACGATCGTTAAAGGTTTATTGGGTGAATTTGTCCTTCAGTTTTCGTCTGGGATGGCTCAGTTAGATGATTTTGTCTATGATAGCCAATTATCAATACCAGGGATATAGACTCTAAAGAGGAAGCGTGCTCTTTGTGAGAGTCTTTCTAAGGGAACCTAAACCGTATTGACACAAGGAAATCCAAGGTTTAAAGAAAACCACGTAAAACTCAGAATGATTAGGCCGACGGGCGCGATTAGGTTCGAACCCAGCACCTCGCGTCTACCAGTTTCGAAAGCAGAACCTCTTGGCCACTGATGAGTTAGCTCAGTTAGAAGAACATTGGCGGTTACAGTCAATACATCCCTGCTTCGAATCCGGGACTGGAATTTTTTTTTTACTCACTTTACTTTTTTGGAAACTCACAACCGTTATTATTTATTTACTAATTGAAAAATTGAGTTAAAAATTAAACTAAATAGGAACGTTCCCAGGTGTAAGTTGTGGATTTAGACGAGTGTAGTATCAAAAGAAAGATCTCTTCATGTACGTTAAAAAGTTCAATGGAACTACCTGCTTTGTTTTTAATACAGTTTATCCATAACATCACGCCACACATTTGCCGAAAATTTTGCATAAAACAAGCTGCTTGAAATAACAGAAACAGATGGAAAAACTCTCCGAATGCAGCCTACACGAAAACTTCGTAGAATGCGAAGTGCCTGAGTAAAAGAGGAGAAATAATCGGCAATATGCGGGTGTAAAGCATTTTTCACGTAGCTCTCGAAAATATATTGGCAGGAGGATTAAAAGTGTGCAAATAAACTTTAATTTGCGGACAATTTATACACCTCCCTATCAATTTATTTATCCATTCACATTTCAAATGCTCCAAACAGTTGGAACTCGAAAACAGTTGGATTCGGACGGGTAGTTCCATTGCACTTTTTAATGTAAATGACGAGATCTTTCTTTTGATACCAAACTCGTCCAAATCTACAACTTACACCTGGGAATGTACCCTAGTAAGTCAAAAAGTTAATTTACATATGCAAAGTTATATGTTAAAAACGTTACATTAGTTTCTATACTGCTAATATTAATTTGTTTTTAATGCCAAAATTAAATCTATTTCTCCAAATACCCCAAGTTTGGTGACGATTCAACATGCATGTATCAGAACATGCACATGCACATATAATGCATGTATGTATAAATATATGTTATTTGTGTATATATAAATAGGGCCGTAGCTAAGGCGGTGAGAGGGGCGACTCACCCCCCCCCCCCCCCTAAATTTTTTTGAGCCTCCTCTGAAAAAGATTACAAAGTCACTAAATAAATTTATATTCTGAAAATCCAAATGAAATTATTTTCAAAAATCTAATTTAGTTTGGAGGCTCTTATAGAATTTTGCAGAAATACTGAATTGTAACTAAAATAAATGTTCCAACACTCGCTCATCCTATTTGCATATAGGAAGCTAACATGATATTCAATACTGCGCTAATTATACACTCGAAATTTTCATCATCCTATTCTTTTCTTAGCATAAAATGAAGTTATTACAATAGTTTAATAAGAACCAAGTACCTACAGTGTGAATATGTACTAATTTATCTTTCTGCGTCAGACAGAGATAATATGAGCCTCCCCCTGTATTTTTTTTACCCCTGCCTTCTAGCTACGGCTCTGTGTATAAATATGTGTTTTTTTATTTTATGACTATACGTTTTATTAGAAAGTATATGCCTATATGCATAGAAAATTAGTGTACATAAATCTACACTGTACAATTTTGTTATAACTCTTTGATTTTTAAGTATTACAAGTACATCGATATCGTTAAATGACGTAACAACAAGACGTCATAATTTAATAAACACGCTTTTTTTATTTATAATAGAGATAGATAGGATTTAACTTTCCTATCTAATGTTTAGAGACTGTAAAGTGTTTATTTTACATACTTTGTGACGGCCCCGGTTAGACAGCCACGTCCAAATGAAGACATGCTCGTAAATTTAATACCAAAATCCTTTTATTTTAGCTGTAATTGTATTGGGGGAGTGGAGCTAGATTAAAAAAAATTAAAAATGACTTCACACTGATAACACATAATTACTACAAAGAAAAATGATCTTTTACTCACGATCTCCTTCCAATACTTCCGCGGTATATTCCTTGGCCTGCTGCAAAACTTGAGGGACTCCTCAAGCTATCTTTAGAATGACAGTCCGTGTCTGTTATTGATATTTTTATTTACAAAAGCAAAGCAACTTTAAAGTTACTTCTAAAATATCTTACCAGGGTCATCTTTACATTTACCCTACATCCACAAGAACTAGAATCATTAATTACCGTCGAAGTGGCTTTAAAACTTCAGCACTAAGCTCAAAACTAATCTAAGACACCCAAGGGCGAAGAGCGACCACAGTCTCTGCCTTGTACACGCACTCACAGCTTTTATACTTTGCAGGGCTAGAAATTTGCATAAAACTCGCAAATCATAGCCAACTGTAGACACGGAGTGCCACACATACTTCGGAAAGTTAAAGATGCATAAAGTACAGATATCGCTTTTGCGCCACAACTGTTACATCAATGATATCACGAACTCACTCAAAACACAAGAGTGCATTTATTACAAAGTGATACTCCCTCACAACTTTACGATGCGAAAAAGAATAAGTTATTGCCAGTTAAATCATTTCAAGCTGCATGTACTTTAAGCAAAAAAGGGGAAAAAATCTTAATTGCATATTATTTGAGTTTCGGTACTTGGAAAAATGGTGATGGTTTTTATCACTTCCATAAACTCAATTATTTGAGTTTATGGACCCCCCCCCCCCTCAGGTTAACAAATATACATAATAAGCGATGAGTAATAGCAATGAATGTTACTGCTGAACGAATTATCTTCGCTAGCTGAGATATCGCTCTAGTCCGATCTTATTCGGATACATTAAATATTTTGAAGAAAATATTTTTACAAGTCATTTTTTTAAACTTCTCAATGAAAAATGACATCGGAATCTTCTTTTTATATCAAAGTCACTCTTGAATTTTAAAAATGTCAAAAGAAAGAAAAAAAAAGTTTGACCTAGGTCATGCATTTTTATTACAGAAGGAAAAAAGAAATATTCTATATCAGTTTACTACGAGTGAAATACGAAACTATCTAACGTAATTATGTATTTAATTAGTTACGCTGTTTGAATTACGTCTTGCGTGGGCGAAAGGACACATGAATGAACGTAGCGGGATTGAAAAATCAAGTTTTTCAGTTTTATTTCTGAGTTTAGATTTATTAGAGCCATCTTAAGAATTTTAATAAGAAACGTATATCGGGTGTTTAAAAGTGACATGCCGAATTAGAAAATTAATTTTAAAAAACTAAGAAGTTATAGAAATGCGACGTTTACAGCAAAGTCCGTGGGAAAATAATAAATTTTAATGCTAAGAACAATATTTAAGTAAAATAAATTTAAATAAGAACAACAGAAATAAATTAGTAGATATTTTAAAATAAATTCATCAATTTTGGGACAGGTGATACGAACTGGAAATTAAAAAAGAAAAAGCTCAAAACTTACGGGATTTGTGACTTTCGGAATTTACACTCGGTTCTCGTTAATTCGAAATCGGATAAATCGAATCTTCGCTTAATTCAAACTAAACATGAAGTCCCGAAATTTTCAATAGCAAAATAAAGTTAAAAACTTTCATTTATTCGAACTCATTTTCTCTTGACTTCGTTTAATTCAGATTAACGAGATTCCGTCTTTTCATTTTTCCTTACTTTACCCAGGACTTCAGATCTTTGAAATAACTTTCTTTCTACCATTTTTGTCAGAATTGTTCTGAACAAATATACATATAGTCCTATGCATTTGATATCCATTTTTTAGTGTACAGTCTGTCCATCAATGACACCGCTCCACACCATCTTCGTTTGTGCTTGTTTTTAATCCCTTAAATAGTTTATGTAATTTATATCTTTTAATTTAATATTAAGTCATATTCTGATGATAACAGCCGAAATATATTTAAAATATATATATAACATTAATTTATTTGTAATAGTGCCCCTTTAAAAATTTTTCCGTAATTCAAATATTTCTTGTGCTCCCTACTAATTCGAATTAACGAGAGCCGACTGTATTTGCTGCATTTCATAGTAAATAAATATGAGATAAAAATAGATATAGCAGATAATATAACAATATTTTCAAGAAACTAATAACAAATACTATAACAATATTTAAAGAAATTCAAACAATACAATAACTTAAAAGAAGCTATTGACAAATAATATAACATCTTGAAAAAACTAATAAAAAATAGTTTTACAATATTTGTAAAAAAAATTATATAATACAACAATAGCTTAATGAATCTAATAAAAAATAATATAACTTTAAATAATAACAAACAATATAACAGTATCTTAAACAATAAACGAACATTATAACAATACTTAAAGAAAAATGAGTAATACAACAGTATCTTAAAGAAACTATTAACAAATAATGTAACAATATCTTGAAGAAAATAACAGTATCTTAAAGAAACTAATGACAAATAATGTAACATTAACTTAAACAAATAATAAATAATATAATAGCATCTAAAGGAACTAAAGAAATTGATATAAAATATCTCGAAGAAACTATTAGCAAATAATAACAATATTTTAAAGAAACTATTGACAATAAATGCAACAATATCTTAAACATGTAACAAATAATATACAGTTTCAAAAATAATACAAGAATATTTAAAGAAACTCAAAAAGTACAGTAGTATATTAAACAAACTATTGACAGTTAATATAACAATATTTGAAATACACATACATTTAACGTCTGAATTTAAAAAACTGTTAAAAGATTGACTAATATAAATTAAGACAGACTTGAATACATTTTTTTAAAAATAAATAAAATTTATGTACAAAAAATCAAAACACTAGAAAAACATTTAAAAATACAGTCGGCTCTCGTTAATTCGAACTCGTCGGGACCACAAGAAATGTTCGAATTATGAAAGTATGAAATGAGAACATGCTTAATATGGTACTATTACAAAGGAATTAATGTTATAGTGGTTTTTAAATGTACTATGTCTGTTATCATCAGAATATGACTTAATATTAAATTAGAATGTATAAATACATAAACTAATTAAAAGATTATAAACAAACATGATGGAAGAAAAATTTAAAGCGTCACTGATAGACAGACGGGACACTAAGAGAGTGTATATCAAATGCATTGGATTACATGTATACTCGTGCGGAACAATTTTCACAAAAATAAAAGGAAGAAAGTTATTCAAATGATCTGAAATCCATCAGAAAGAAAAGTAAAATGAAAAATCTGAATTCTAGTTAGTTCGAATTAAACGAAGTCAAATGAAAATGAGTTCGAATTAATGAAAAATTTTAACGTTATCCTACCATTGAAAATTTCGGGACTTCATGTTTAGTTCGAATTAAGCGAAGATTCGAATTATCCGATTTCGAGTTAACGAGAGTCGACTGTATAAGAGTAAACGTTTCGCCAAGCTACACGCAAGACCTCATGAGTACAAATAATAATTTGTTTAATTAATCAGGTTATAGCAGTTATCACGGCAGATTACTCCTGGAAGGTTGGTTCGCTTGTTTACGATCGCCAACTCTGAATGAGGCTCGTGCTGTCCCGAATGAATATTATCTTTTTCTAAAAAATAATAAATAACTGTAACTGTCTTGATTTGTTCCAAGACTTGTTATGCAATGATTTATTACTTGTACTGACGAGGCCTTGCGTGTAGCTTGGTGAAACATTTTACTCTTGTATTTTTAAATGTTTTTTTAGTGTCTTAACTTTTTGTATATAAATTTTATTTATTTAAAAAAAAATGTATTCAAGTCTGTCTTAATTTATATTATTCAATATAACAATATCTTGGTGAAACTAATAACAAATAATCCAACAATAGCTTAAAGAAACTAATAGCAAACAATAAAACAATATCTTACTAATAACAAATAATGTAACAATATCTTAAACTAATAATTAATAATACAAAAATTTCTTAAACTAATAACAAATAATATAAAAATATCTTAAAGAAACTAAAAACAAATAACATAAAAATATCTTAAAGAAACTAAAAACAAATAACATAAAAATATCTTAAAGAAACTAAAAACAAATAACATAAAAATATCTTAAAGAAACTAAAAACAAATAATATAAAAAGTAATGTAAGAAACAATTGATAATATGCATTTTTTCTTCTTTTGCACATTTTCAGTGAAATTTTTCTGCACTATTTGGTTTGGAATCTCTTACAGAAATTAGGAACAATAAAGTAAAGCGAATAATCGTCATTTATCTGGGCCAAAACACTGTATAAAAGCATTGAGCTGAACTGATTTTCTGCAATATAATATTTTTAAAAGAGAGAGAATTAAAAACAATTCATGATATTTATTGTTTCTGATGTGAACTTCCCCCTTTTATACAAACACATACAAAGCGCACAACGATGAATGAAACGCCGTATGAATGTTTATATAACATGAGGCTTGTGTCATAGTACATTCAAATCATTTATCCCATATTTGTCATTTTCGGTGCGTTCGTACTTACATAAATACGTAACACATATAATCGTTATCTGGTTCGTTCACTTGTGTGGTCTGTCTGACCATATAGCAAAGCGTTAAAACTACCCAATCAAATAGTTTGAAATTTAGTATATATATATATAGCTATAGCAGATTTTTGGTGAGTTATTTCAAATTTCTCGAAAATCAAATCTAAATTTAGAAAGATATTTATAAAGATTATCTGCATTCTATTGAATCCTATCATAAATACAATTCAATGATATCCCATAATAAATAATGATTCTAGGTAATCATGGTATTTAATCTATTAAAATTTAATATACGTAATTAACTCAGTGATATTCATGATAGGTAATGATTCTAAGTTGCCATGGTTGGATTCGCCGTTTCGCTCAGTTATTTAAATTAGTTCACTACACACAATAAAACTATCTCAGCGGACTGTAGTTTACTATAAAGTTTATTTCACATCACTTAAAATATACGAGAGCCGATGTTTACACTACTCCTCAGATCGGTCTCTCGAACATAACTAAAAGAACAATTTATGTTGCCATTTCGAACACAACTCAAGTTATTAAAAAAAGAAACACTTTTTTGAGAATAAACAATAGATGGCGCCTTCTGGCGGCAACATACCGCCGGGCCTTGAATGTTACAAACATTCAATACTATACAATTCAATACAACCTTTTCTCAGCATACATACACTAATGAAATATTAAATTTACAAATACAAGCACAAAAATGTAATACACAATTACGAAAATAAATAAAATGAATGAAATTATGTAGTCAGTGTGTTGTCATTAGAATTAACATGAGGCAAAACAACAATTTTGATTACTGGCCTTTTATAGGTGCCATTTTTATGTTTTAAAGTAATAACTCTAGTTCTACCATCTTGGCCTGAATGGATTTTAATAATTCTCGGTAAATGCCATTTAGAAAACTCAACTAGCATATATATGCACTCTCAATACACTTTATATTAATATTTACTTTGATAATACATAATATATTCAAACGGAAATTATCTCAATTTTTACATATGTACACTGAAAATAATTATATACCAACTAGATATAACTCAGAATAGCTCAAAATATCTTATAAAACACATTGCATTAAATATATAAAATCCTTTTACAATAATTATAAATTTATTTCTCTATATATTGCACAACCATTTAAAGGTCAAAACTTCTGCCTAATCTCAAAAAGTAAAACTTGTACACTTAAATAAATATCGTTTATGAAGTATTCTACAATCATCTGAGTAAGTTTACTTTTAACATATAGTAAAATAGGAAATTTTTAGTTAGCATTTAAGTTACTGTTTGCTAATCTACCTCCTACTCTATGAAGAACTGTATTATCAAGAAATGGGTGAAAGTTTCTTATCTGATTACTATTATTTACCTTACCTGATTTTTGAAAGGATTTTATGCACTGATCAAAAAATTTTAGTTGAACACTTTTTAATAAAAACCTCTCTGCTTTGTTAAGATCTTTGATGTTTAAAGGACCATCTTTTCTTTCTTTTTTTATTATTGCTAAGAAACCTGAAAATAAATCCTAAACTACGAATTATTATACAATAGTTATGACTTAAATCAATTATATCATGCACAAAGGTATTATTAGAAACTGTGAAAAAAGATATACTCTTAAAGTCACTAATATTACAGTTTTTAAGTTTGTTAGAAAAGTCATAGGAATAAACTGTTTCAAGTATAACATTTTGTTTAACTTTCAAAATTATATCACAAACACTTATCTCGGGTGTAATAATTTGAGCATTAGAAGGCACTTCTTTCTGCTTCTCTTCTGAAGCAAATTTGTACAGTAGATTTACAGTTGTAAAATTAGGAAACTGGCAACAATGAGGACAACTTGGTGGTAGACTACGAGGTGGAATCATGAAATAAGAGAGATGAAACAGACGATTTTCCTTCTTTTCTAAATGTTCAAATGAGCATAACCGAAAGTCTCTCTGGGAGTAGAATATGCCGCATTTTGGACAACAATGGTGCTGATGAAGTCTCCAAACATGCACATCACAGAAAGCACAATGCTTTATTTCAGATGATGGTGTGGACAGATAATGTTGAGACACATAATTTGTACATGGAATAACTTTGTTCTCAAAGGTATCCTCAGCTTTGCAAATGTGTTGTAAGCTGTTATCATAACATAAGCAAGGAATTTCTTTTTCAACACAAGAACAAGGAAATCTCGGAAACATCAGTTCTTCAATAGAAGAATTACATGCTGGGGGTAACTTAATCTCTTCTTCAGATACACTTTCTTCTGGTGTACTGAAACGTTCTATATAGTTTGTCTTTAATAATACATCTGAAGTTCCTTTTACATATCCATTTGGTAGAAGTTTGATTTCACAAAATTGTGGTTGGAAATCACTCTTGGACAATTCATAAGTACAATATTGATTCTGTATAGAATTATCTCTGTTCTCGAAATTACTTTTTGAAACGTTATCTATCGATAAAGCTTGATTTATAAATGATATCAGAGATGTATTTTTCTTTAAAGTACTTCTAGACATAAATGTCTTAAGAGAAGTATTTGATTTCATCTTAGAATCAAAAACAGACTTTTTTGCAACAGTAAAGGGTTTCACAAATGTTTTTGAAGCAACAGTACGCGATTTGGTTTCGGAAACACCATATAACTGTATTGTTTCATCATAGATTGAATTTTCACAATTAGAGTTTGTTTTTCGTTTCAAAAGATAATCAACAACTTCAACTTTTAAATCTTTCTTTAAAAGCATGTTTTTTGCTTTAATAAAATTTTCCTCATTTTCAAAAATTTCATTTAGTAGTTTAAACATTTTAACTGGTTCTCTAACTTCGACCATGTGGCCTAACTGTTGGTATTCTTTTAAAAAATTGGAATATAATCTTAAATATTCGGGATCCGTTGCTAGGTGATTCCATGAAGAATTTAAAATTTTCATGGCTTTTTGCTCTGATTCGCCAAGACAAGACGGATCTTCCTTTAGTGGCATTTTCACCATATATTGCTCATTTTCAGTTCTAGAATAATTTTTCAGAAAGTGCTCTTCACAAATGTTTGACTCTTTAGTTTTAGAAATCTCAGACTCTCTCTCTATGTTTTCTAATTCCCAAAACTCTTTAGTTGCCCTTTTTAACTTCAAATTATCTGCTACCAACCCACAGTGAATATTACTTTCTCCCTTAGCCGGAAGGCTTCCACTAACAATATAACCGAAAACACTGTTTTGTAACACAATTTTAGTACTTAATGTTTGTGAATAAATTTGACCTGGTTTTAAAAATTCATAGAAATTTTCTGCACCTAAAAGCAAATGAATTGGGCCTGGGACATTAAATTTCTCATCAGCTAATTTGATGTTATTTAATGGAATAGAAGTCTCAAGTGGTCTAGACGGCGTAAATTCTGTAATTTTCGGAACGACCAAAAAATCTAATTTCAAAATAAAATCTTTACCTCTATTTGAAATAGTTGTGTTAACTCTAGACCTAACATTCAGCGATAAATTATTCATGCCTGAAATAGAAATGTTAGTCTTTTCTCTTTTCAAATTAAGTTTATCTACTAATTCTTTACTCATAAAATTAGAATTTGCCCCTACATCTAATAAACCTCGTACTTCATGAAAATTACCAAATTCATCTTTTATTAAACAAACAAATGTGCTAAGTAAGACAGCTTTTAACTCATTAGCCAAATTACATGTCGTTGAAAATAAATTGCTTTGATTATTAGCTTGGAAAGGCTGGAATACTGGAGCCGAAACATCTAAATTAGATTTATTACTATCATTGTTTATATGACTCATTTCCTGAGGAATTACCTCTTGATTGTCAACTTTATTTATTTTTTGTTCTCGAGAGAAATGGAGAGTTACATTATGTTTTTTCCGACAAATAATACAAGAGAATTTGGATTTACAATCTACTACCTTATGGTTCAGAAGACAATTAAAACAAAGATTTTTTGCCTTTACTAGCTCAACTCTATCACTCACAGACATATTTTTATAAACAGGACATTTATGTAAAGGATGACTTTCATTGCATGACAAAATACACTTAGAATTTTTAACATCTGTTAGAAAAACTTTAGAAACTGGTTTGGAATAATAATTTTTATTATTCGATCTAGGAAACTCAGCATCAACTACGGGTTTCTCCTTTGATGTATAATATAAATCTATCTCTCGTGATAACTCAATTGGTCGAAACCACGAATCCCCTTGTCTAACATTTATAAAACACATAACATCCTTATCAAGAGTCTGACAAATTTTATCAGAAATCACTAACTGTTTTAAAGTTTCAAAATCTGTCACATTTCTCAATTTTAAATAATAATCCCAACTCGTTGTTAATCGGGATGCAAATTGTACATATGTTTCATTCGATTGACGTTGTGCTTTCCTAAAATGTTCTAAGCAAGTTTGCGGAGTCGGTTCAAACTCTCTAAGTACTATAGCTTTTACTTTAGAATAATCCTCCAATTCCCCATCTTTAATGTATGTTATAACATTTGTTGCCCTTTCCCCAACAAATTTAGAAGAATTTCTGATTTATACTTTTCTGGGACATTTTTCGAAATAAAAGCCCTTTCCAATGACGAAAAGAAATAACCCCAACCTTCCGGTCGCGTCGGAATTTTAATTGTAAGTGTTCTTATACTTTTAATGAGAGAGTCTAAAGATTCTACACTTTCGATTTTCTCGAAATTATTAGCATTTTCACTTTTTTTCTCTGATTGGGCCTTAGCCAATTCAAGCTCTAACTTCGTACGTTCTAAACGTAATTTCTCAAGCTCTAAAACCTTCGCTTCATCGGTTTTCTTTTCTTCAATAATATTACTCGCCATATCTTCAACCATTTTAGTATCTGTCTTATACTTATCATTTTCTTTAATTAAATTCATTAAATCATAATTAGTTAATTTAGTATCTGAAATGTCAATTCCTAATTCGAAAGCTATCTTTAGATAATCTTCTTTTTTAGCACTTTTAAACATGATAATAAACACAATTTCACAATAAATGAATAAATAAATCAATTTCACATACCTTCAAAAAAAGAAAATATAATCCAACTGATTACGGCAGATTTTTTGTTTATTTTTTTCCCTTTATTCTTCTCAAACCGTTATTTTCATTTTTATTTGGCACAGACGATTTCGCAACATTGTTTTACGAAATATTCTTTTTATTCTTGTTTTGAAGATATAACAGCGAACAGCTGCATATTATTTCATTTAAACATTTTTTTTCTTCTTACATTCCCAATATTTCAGTAATACTAATTTTTTGATTAAAAAAAAACCAATAAAGCAACAGTTTCTATTTTTACTCGTAAAACAAAACTAAAATGTTAAAAGAATGAATCTTGCTACGCACTTAATGCTGATTTCTCCGGATCGAGGAAGGGACCAAAAAATATATGGACTCGCCGTTTCGCTCAGTTATTTAAATTAGTTCACTACACACAATAAAAATATCTCAGCGGACTGTAGTTTACTATAAAGTTTATTTCACATCACTTAAAATATACGAGAGCCGATGTTTACACTACTCCTCAGATCGGTCTCTCGAACATAACTAAAAGAACAATTTATGTTGCCATTTCGAACACAACTCAAGTTATTAAAAAAAGAAACACTTTTTTGAGAATAAACAATAGATGGCGCTTCTGCCGGCAACAATGGTGATTATGTCCTATTTAAGATGGAACATTATTGTTTCCGTATTACTGAATTTAATGCATAAAATCGTAATATTTTTTATATTAATACATTTTTGCGTAAGAGTGCAACAGCTATTGCACCAAAATCGAATATTTATCAAACTAGTTAGAGTGCGAATGCACATTTTTTGCCAAGTTTGACGTACAATTTCTGATTTGTTTTAAATACTGTTAATTAAATTTCATTTTTGTTTAAAAATGTATAATATCATTGAAACGTACTTCAAGAAATAACCATTCATAACGGTTAGTATATTAGCTTTAGTGGCGTTGGGAGGCCTTATATTGGAATAAAAAATATTGTTCACATAAACAAAATAAAACTATTCAAAAATTTATTTCAGCTGATAAAAGCATTATAATAACTGAAAACGCACTTAATGGAAATTATTTTCTGTACTCGGTAATGTATTCGAATTCTTCAGTGTAGCATTATGCAATAAATACACATTTTACACATCCTAGATTGTTTATTAAAACCCGTAAAGCATGGTGACGTCACTGCAACGTCGTTGTGAAGTCACATTGTGACTTTGTGACCATCGATTGTCGATGTGACGTCACGAGGTGTCGATGTGAAGTCACAGTGATTAAAATGTGAAGTCGTTATGGCCGTTTTAGGGCTCTTTTGTGACAAATTTGTGAAAAATGTGTCATTTGTGACTAATTTGACTTTGTGACAAAACTGTGACAAAAGCGACGATATTTAAATTGCCAGAAACATGTTTCTAAAAGTAAATAACATGTTTTGAAGGATATTTATAAATTTCTAAAGATTTTTAAGAAAGTCACATCTCAGTCACAACGTGACAAAAAAAAAACTCTTATCCCGAAGAGGGTAATCGGCGACTAAGCTAACTAACTGAAATTAATCCATAATCTATTTTTTTTTATTCATGTCACCTAAAACATTGCCATTAAAATATTCTAATTTTTTAAAACATCATTCACTGTCGGCCTAGTCAGGGAATTTCGGGATTTTAGACATGGCACTATTTCACCTCACCTCATTCCCAATCACAACTAGAGGTCTACACGGGCCGAAATTTCCAGGCTCAAGCACGGCCCGATCCATAAAAAAAAAAAAATTCGACCTGGCCCGGCCCGAACGAAAAAGATATTTCCCCGGCCCGTTATTAAAGTTAAAATCTCGGTCCGAGCTCGACTCGTAGAGAAAATTTAGCGGCCAGACCTGATTATATATAATAGTTAAAAAAAGGCCATAAACAGGCTGATGCATTCAGTTTTTAAATCGCATAATTGTTTTAAGGTTAACCGGGTTACATTTTAAAATAATTTTTATTTATTGAGTTAAAATTTTGATTTTTTTTTTTTTTTATGTGATGGTTATCTATATTATTTGCAAACAAAATCACATGATAAATCTTCTCACATTTTTTTTAAGTTTAAATTAAAAATTTACTTAAAAAGCGGGGTTATTTAAAATCGTTATAATTCAAAATATTATTTGTATAATTTCAATTCTTTTTTAAATTTAAATAAACAACAGTATCTAAATTTTAATTTTAATTCAGCATTTTTTAAAATATTAATTTTTTATAAAAATTAATATTTAAATTAAAAGTTTGAAAAAAATTATGTAATTTTTATTTAAAAAATCATATTTCCCAAAGTAAATTTTTTTTTTTTCGAATTTGCTGAATCAGAATTATAATAAAATAATAAAAAATGACATGTTCCAAATTTGAAGCATTTAAACTTTGACGGTTCTTCAGTTATAACAATTTAAACCCGAGAAATTGAGAAAAAAAAACCATCATGAAGAAACATGCAATTTCAAAAAAATAATTTCCATGACAACATTGCTTGAAAGCTTGAAAACAAGCCTAAACGAAAAAAATTATTCTTTCTCTTCTAATTAAGATAGAAACGTAATTTAAACGTCATTTTAAGATTTAAAAAAAAAAAAAGAGAGAGAAATTTTAATGCGATATTTTTTTATAGAAAATTTGAAGATTTTTGTGTCTCAGACCCCCCCCCCCCCCTTAACCCTTTGTGGCGCAAAGCATTTTCATTGCTTAAATATTGAAATTAATTAATGTTCTTAATGTGTTTTTAAATCAAAAAGGGCAACTTTGTGACACATGCATTAATTTATTTTTGTTCGGCAATGCATGAAAATAGCAGTTGTTGTTACTCAGAAACTGTCTAATTGCACTTATTCTTTTGTTTTTTAAAAAACACAATAGATTTTTTAATAACAAGCCTTCAAAGTTGACACTTTTGAGCATATATCCCGACGAAAGCAGAAAAACCGGTCGAAAAGGAGGAGAAAAACGGGTGATTGCGTCATCGAAATAGCTTATAACTCGATAAGTAATTTAATTATCATAAAATGGAAAAATAAGTTCAATTCGCTTTCATAGTCAGGCATTAAAATTTTATAACTTTCTGTAAAAAAATGAATTTGTAAATGTGTCAAAACGTTTTTCGCTTGTTGAGCGGATCAGTTAAGAACACCCTTAATACAAAAACAAGTTCATTTTTAACAAGTTCAAGAAAAAGTTATATTTAACGCATCTGATAAACCGATTTTTTTTTTCAAAAATTCTGAAGCCAATGTGGCTTTTGGGAATTAAATTTAAGTAGCTTCATAGACATGTTACCGCCCCTCAAGGGGTTAATAGCTATTTAATGTCAAATTTGTTAAGAAAGTTTTATAGGAGCAAACACTGTACAGAGGAAAGTATATAAATTCTACTGTGTAGCACTGCAAAAAAACTATGACAATGTTATTTCTCTAACAATTATGCATAAATTCGCGTGCAGAAAATGAAAATAATAACGACAAATTATACTTAGATTTTATAAATTTGTATCCTTTCTACTTTATCGTCGGCACTTAACAATAAAATGGTTTTTGTCGTTACTTCACGCTCACTTTTGTGGTGATCACGCATTTATCACATTAGTGGTAAATGACAGATGACATGAGGTCATACGAGTCAGATAGCGTTTTGAATTAAAAAACGAACATCATTTTAAAGTATGATTATGTTTCACTCAAAGCAGTAACAAAGATATTTCTCTGTAAAAGATATTTTTAAATACAGTCGAGTCTCTATATAACGAAATCCATCGTTCCAGTAAAAAATTCGTTATATAGAGAAATTCGATGCATAGAGAATGATGTTAAAAATCGTATTTAATGTGTGAAATTTGAACAAATATTATTTTTGATCATTTGAATTAATAATTTGAAATATTTAAAAGTAAATATTAACCTAACATTTTATTTCTTAATTATTTAAGCTGTTTCCAAAAAGAGAATAGACATTTATTTGAAAGCTTAATGAAAATCAAATAAGGAAGACTTGCATGGATTTCAGACGAAAGAAATCTGCAATTTTTGTTGTTCTGATTTTAAAATTGTTACATTCTCAAAAAAATGCTCAAATTTTAGCGAGGAATGAAAAATTGTAGTTAACATTTTCCTCCATTTGAAGGCCTCTCTTGTGTGCCTCTCATTGATTCCTCTCTTACATGTGTATCAATCCAATTGATTCTGCTTTGAGAAGGATGTGGAAAGGTGTGTGGGAGGTGGGATGAATTCGTTCGATTTAAAAAACAAGGAGAGAAGTAATAATAATAATAATAAAATAACACTGAACGATAAAACAAAAATAAGTGATGGAAAATTGATTCCATATGATTTCGAAGCTTTTTTAAAACTGAATAAATTAAGACCAATTTATGAAACAATTCGTTATATGGAGATAGATATTTCGCTATATAGAGATTATTTTTAATGTAATAATGCGAAAAGGGGACCGTTCCTACTAAAAATTCGATGTATGGGGTTTCGTTATAGAGAGACTCGACTGTAATTTCTTTCTGCCTGGGTATGTTTCTTCTCTGATATTAAGAGAATCATCGTATACAAAAATATGAAAACGGGTAGTATAATAGAGAAATGTTTCTTAAACAGGCTGATGCAGACAGTTTTTTAATCGAATAATTATTTTAAGAGCTATTTATTGTTAAATTTAATCAAAATCGTACCTATAAAAGTGCTTTATAGAAAAAAAAACTATACACAGGAATTTAATAATTTTTTCTAAGGACATATATTAGAAGCTCCTGGTACGCAGGCTGTATTTATTTTCTCTTCTTTTCTCTTCATTCTTTCTTTTTTTTTATTTAACTAATTTTTTGATAGTTTGTTTCTATTTTGAAATTTTCAGCAATTAGAGAGATATTTTATACAAATTTTAGAAAAGGTTATTATTTTAAATTGTTCCCGTTTGTACACCAAAAGAACCACCGGATCTTTTCACGGCAGCTGATTCGGCCTTAAAATTCCACAATCAAAGAGAAATGAATGGAAACCCTTTTGCAGTTAGATCACCACAGGTTTTTAAATTATAATTCAATCTCCGGTATTCTTTTAAAAAAATCGATCAAATTAGAGTGTTTTTGGAGCGTAGCTCTCTAAAAACACCACTTTCTCCCAGTATTAAAAAACAAACTTTTTTCGGATTTTAATTACGCTTTGAAGTGACTAATATTAACTCTTTGTAGAAGGGAGGATTTTCAGGATTTTCAAAAACGTAGAGGTTAAAAAGAGTTCAGAGTTCGAAGTCTTCTTATTGAAAATGTCCTAATATGAAATCCACCAATTTTGACGATACTACTTATCAATCATTATTTCACTATCAAAACTACGGCAATTGTGCATTTCATTTTCAAAATGTGTAATATTATAAAAAATACAATAAAATAAAGCATACCTTCCTTAATAGATATCGAATGTAATATATATCTTAGAATGAAAAACTTCAATATTTATGATTAAAAGTTTCATTTTATCAAAATTTTGTTAAAATAACTCAAATTTCCATTATTTTTATTTTATAAAAATTTAAAAGATAATTTAAAAAAAAAAAGTAATATTATCCTGCCTTCGATTAATACTAGATTTTCGATTAACACTTTATTTTTCGTAAAATTCTTAATTTTAAGAATTAACAAAATTCTAGGTATGTTTAGTGTTTTAAACATAACAAAAAACAAGAAATGATAATCATACATACATTATTTGTCACGTATAAATTATTTGAAACCTATTTAGAGATTTCATATTGAAATAACTTTTTATGCACTCTCTCCGAAGGTAGAACAATCATTAAAAAATATTTAAGACAGTTTGCCAAAATTTTGATATTTTTCATCTTAAAAAACATTTTACTGAGGTTTAAGGACATTAATGGTGATTATACCGGGTGTCCCAAAAATGACTGATGGATTTTAAAATTCAATAACTTGCAAACGGTGACAGCTATTTCAAAAATTTTTTGCAGGAGGGTTATCTATAATGTCAGGAGTTTTTTTACCGTAATTTTTTATTTTAGTTCGCATCTCAAACAATAGGTGGCGCTGACGGCGATTGAAGGCCATGTGATCAGTGCTGAGTGAAGCGTCGACCTGGCCTTCAATCGCCGTCAGCGCCACCTATTGTTTGATATGCAAACTGAAATAAAAAAAAAATTACGGTAAAAAAACTCCTGACATTATACATAACCCTCCTGCAAAATTTTTTTAAATAGCTGTCACCATTTGCATGTTATTCAATTTTAAAATCCATCAGTCATTTTTGGGACATCCGGTATCTTAAAATCAGTCAGAAGAATGTTCAATTTTATTGAAATCTGTGACAATGGCTTAGGGAAAATGGCATGGAATGACTCTGCTAGATTATCTTTGGAATGTCCCTCAAAATATTTCAAAATATGAAATATTACGAAAAAAAAAAAACCCAATATCCCACTAATTTTTATTTCACACTGGAATAAATGAAGTACTCAAAAATGAGTACGTCGACGTACTCATATCGAAATGAGTATGTTTGGATAAAAAATGAACACATTGCTTTCTCAATTTTGAAACATCGCATGTTATCAAATCCAAAGAAACGATAATTTTGTACCCAGTATTGGTTTATTTCATTCATTACGGCATAAAAGATGCTTATTAATGTATACTGCGTAAATTAAACACAGTATTTTAAAATACAGTCGAGTCTCTCTATATCGAAACTCCATACATCGAATTTTTCTATGTAACGAATTTTTAGTGGGAACGGTTCCCTTTTCGCATGATTACATTAAAAACAGTCTCTATATAGCGAAATTTCGATCTCCATATAACGAATTTTTTCATAAACTGGTCTTAATTTACTCAGTTTTAAAAAACTTCGAAATCATATGGAATCAATTTTCCATCACTTATTTTTTATTTATCGTCAGTGCTGAGTTTTTTTTATATTACTTCTCTCCTTGTTCTTTAAATCCAACGAATTCATCCCATCTCCCACACACCTTTCCACACCTTCTCGAAACAGAGTTAATTGGATTCATGCACATGTAAGAGAGGAATCAATGAGAGGCACATAAGAGAGGCTTTCAAATGGAGGAAAATGTTAACAACAATTTTTCATTCCTTGCTAAAATTTGAGCATTTTTTTAGAGCGTAACAATTTTAAAATCAAAACAACAGAAAATCACAGATTTTTTCGTCTGAAATTAATGCAAGTCTTTCTTATTTGATTTTCATTAAGCTTTCAACTAAATGTCTATTCTCTTTTTTGAAACAGCTTAAATAATTAAGAAATAAAATGTTTAGTTAATATTTACTTTTAAACATTTCAAATTATTAATTCAAAAGATCAAAAATAACATTTGTTCAAATTTCACACATTAAATACGATTTTTAAGATCATTCTCTATACGTCGAATTTCTCTATATAACGAATTTTTTACTGGAACGGTGGATTTCGTTATATAGAGACTCGACTGTAATTTTAAAGTACACTTGCAAATAATACTCTTGTCGTAAAAATGTTCGATTTGGGTATTTTAGTTATAATTTTTCTATTTCTCTTAATAAATAATCAATTAAATATTTATTGTTAATAATTTTGAGCAAGAAATAAATGCCAGCATATTTTCACTTTAATTTGTAAATTCAGGGGGCAGATCATAGTGATTTATATTTGAACACAACCATGGAATCAAGAATGAGTACGTGTTTCTCAGTTTTGAGAACTTTTGGATCGGAGGTACTTTAAGTATGTAAAGTACTTAAAATTGAGTACTTTTTACTTAATTTTGATCACCCATTTTTTTCAGTGCATAATCAGATAAATAATACTTTTAAGTATAATTCCCAGAATAAATAAATTTAATAAAAACTGCATCTTTGGTTAATAATGCTTTTTTTTTGGTTAATTCATTATTTTTCATAAAAAATTCATGATTTAAATTTTTTTTTAATTTTTTGACGAACTTAAAATGTTATAAGCGTAATAGTATTTTTTTTTCATAAGCTGCAACTATTTATAGTGCATGAATTATTTGAAGATGATTTGTAGAATAGATATTGAAATATAATTATTTTTATCACACGTTACATTTGAAAACCGAGCAGTCAAGATTGCCAATTGATGGCAGTTTTTCAAAATTTTGATAATTTTTTTCCTCGGAAAACATTGCACCAATAAGTAAAAAAAAAAAAAAATAATAAATACTGGTGATCATATCTTAATTGTAAGAACAAACACGCAGTTTCATTAACATCTGTGATGGTGGGTTACAAGTCTGCCTGAATTGACATGGAATGATCCAAAATTCAATGTATCATAACTTAGTAAGTTTTGGTTGTACAAAACCTGTTTTTGTTTTGTTTTGCTTGTTTATTCACTTAAAACAGACAGAATATATTTTTAAATATAACTTATAGGAATCAAAGACCAACTGAAAGCTTTGTAACTTATAAACAATATTAATGATAACTATTTTGACGTAAATAACTTTTATTTTTCATCACATTTAAATATGAAGAAGAACAACATTTGAAACATTTGCAAGTAGAAGAATGCTTTTAAAATTAAAAGTTAAAAATTTAGCTAATGGTCTTTTATAAAAGATATCACGTTGTACACTGTAAAAAAAAAATCTGTAAAGGTACTATACTTTATCTAGGAAACTGGGATTCCAAAAACTTTTCCTGTAACGGTAACAACAAAAACTCAAGTTTTAGAATCGGTTTCATGGATTTTTCCTGTTATCGTTACATGAAAAGTTCTTGGAATCCCAGTTTCCTAGAAAATGTTTAGTACCTTCACAGATTTTTTTTTTTTTTTTTTTTTTTTTTTTTTTTTTTTTTTTTTTTTTTTTACAGTGTACATTATTCTTGAAATATATTTGTTTTATTTTCTAAATTTAGTCGTAATAAACTACAGTAAAAAAAAGAAGTTATTTTAAACTTCTACTACCTACCATTTAGTCTAATAATAGGTAGTAGATTTCTAAAAAATGCACCATTTATAATTATGTAAAAAGATTGTTTAAAAAACCTCTCATAAATAAAGTGTGAAATATGGTGAGGCTTAGATAGTTCATAAACGAAAAGCCAAAATATATTTTTTAAACAATATTTTGTTCTTTAAAAATTATGTCAGAATATATAATTCACAGACAAGTTCAGTTATAAATGTAGAACATTCTTACTTTGGTAAAGTTCTTTATGAAATTTTATTGAAAGAAAAAAAAAGACAAAAAATATACTTCCTTTAGCTGAATTCGCTAGTGTTATTTTATTTTCTTACACGCTGTCGTCGCAAAATTATACTTAATGTCCTCATTACCTATCGTTTGTTTGACCAGACGAACATGAAAAGGGTTCTAGGTAAATATTGTAACTTCTGCATAGAAATGGTTTATTATGAGGGCGTTAACGTTGTTTGAATATTCCCTAATGTTGAAATCCTTGAATATCAATGCGTTATGAATAGTAGCTGCATATAAAAATTCAAAACTTAATTACTCTAAAATTTTTATTTAATGTATTCATTTAAATACATACATGTACAGAGTGCCCCTCATATATTACTAAATAGCCCAATTCATAAACCGCAAGGTTAAGCGGTTTACATCTATTTACAAATATGTTACAACTCTTTTTCAATATACAAGAGTCATTTTCGTCAAAGTTATTATTATTATTATTATTATTGTTATTATTATTATTATTATTATTATTATTATTATTATTTTGAAGTTGAAATTTAAATTTTTATACAGTTCCTGGTTTCTATAAGTCATTTTTAAAAAATTATACTCTCCATACTCTTGCAAATAAAGAAAAATCTATTTTTTTACTATAAAAGTTTCCAAATCTATGATACTTTGAAATTTATAAATTACTATCTTTATCTCCCCTTGAAAAAGCACTTAAGAAGACGATTATTCAAACAAGATGTTCTTTTAAACTTTCGTGAATTACGTTATCACCCATATTATACTTCTAAAAATGTATATAATCATGTATAAAATTGAGTTTAAGAAATATCCCATAAACAGCACCCTAAAGATGTGCAGCTGAGATAGTTCACTGGTGAATGCAAAATATTTAAAAAATAAAATAAAACTGAGCTTCCGAAATTGTTTATCAGGTCAGATAATTAACGGCTTCGTTCATAATCGGCAAAAAACCTGCACACACACTTACAACAATAAAGCTATCCCCCCACACCCCTACGAATAAATAAATAAATAAATAAATAAAAAGAGAAAGTTGCAAGAGCATTTAAAAATTGAACTGTTTAAACAAAATAAAATTATATTAAAATTATTTGACACATGAAGACATTATTGTAAATTATAATACACGCACATATGCATTATATTGACGAATGAATGCAAAGAAAAATAATAATAAATTAAATTTCTCTTTGCTTCATTTTAGTTAAAATTGCATTTTGTTCCAAAAAGATAATTTTTTTAATCTGTTTGAGATAAATAATCAATGTGGCTCTCAGCCCGTTACTCGTTAACGCTCACCAACCCCTATGAATTGATTATAAGGATCGATCGAAACAAGTTTTTGAGGTTGAAACAGATACCGAAACTGAATATCGGAGATCTATTTCATTTTCGGCCGAAAATGAAAAAGAAAATACCTATATATATTTTGTAATTAATACATGACTAATATAATAACTAATTAATTATACGTATTTATTAAATATGCATAATTATTATTTAATTATACATGTTTATTACATATGCATAGTTATTAATTAATTATGCATATTTATTAATTAATTATACATATTCTTCATTAAATGTACAGAATTATAAATTAAATATACGTGTGGCAGAAGTTAGCTCTCTATGCCTTAGACCCAAAACTTTTTATTTTCATATAAAATGAAACGTAAGTAATTCATTAATGATACAGAAACATTTCCCAATTATACGACTATCATTTATTTTTAGGTCCATACACATCGATTTATCTTTTATAATGATTTTTTTGTAAATGATCATCAGTCATACTTAGAATATAAAAATCATAATTATAATTTGAAAATCTCCACAAAGAATTTGCTATAATAAAAGCGAATGTCTGTAAAGTGATGACCGTGAATCTCAATCGAATGCATTTAACCCTTTAATGAACAAAGCATTTTCATTGCTGAGATATTGAATTAAATGAGTGACATCGGTAATTGCGAACAAATATATTTAAGAAAAACACAGGCATAATAAAATAGATTTTTTAAAATTAAAATCCCGGTGTCCTTGTTGCATATCGGAATTAAAATTTTGTGGTTTCGTAGAGAAACCAATGAACGTTAAAGGTTAACAGAGAGCTAGTATAAACTTAGAAAGAGTCTAGGTTTTTTTCCTGTATTTTTACAGGAATTTTTATGAGTGTAATGGCTTTAACATCTTATGTTTTAGAAAGATGGTATTTCTCATTTACACTCCCCCTCCCTCCACCTTTTTTTCTCCTTTTACAAAATGACTTTGTTAACTGAATATTCGAGAAATTAAAGATGACACTGTATTTAATTACAAAGCAAATACAGTTTATTGCAGACTAGCTAAAAAAGCTTAGTATGAAGAATATTTATAAGAATTCAAGTAAAAAAGAATGTTTATTTACGAATATGAAACATTTCTTTTAACAATTCACACAACTTCTCCTGTTTTTTTTTTCTTCTTTTTGTTAAAATATGCTGAGTTTTCAGTAACGATTTACGAAATACACAAAAAAAAAATTACAGGTGAAATCACATAAATTTGAAATGAATGCGTTATGAATATTAGATTAAATACAAGCATTTATAGAAAACAATGTTTTTATAACATATGCGTAAAAAATTGCCATACTTTTCTTTTCTTTTCTTTTTTTAACATTCGTTTGCCAGCTATTTAGAATGAAATCAAAAAATTACATTTTAATATTGATTAACCAATTAAAATCTTCTATTAGAAGTCAATTAAAACCATACATAATAAATAAAACAATAAAAACCAACTGTCAATAGCAATAATACAAGTAATGTCACATCATCAACTAAACTAAATTGTTAAAACCATTAGGGTTAAACGTAGCTTTTGTCACATCCAATTTCACTAACAATACATCTCAAATTTACGCTAAGTCTCCCATTTTCTTCAATAAAAAAGAAAAAGAGAAAAATCTATGTTAATAAAAAGTAGTGAAAGAAAATACTGCTGGACTGCTAACAAGGTAAATGAAATTTGCTGCAGATTAGCTGCAGAACTATTCGTTTATCAAATTGGAATACATTTAATTAGCTCGTTTGACCGTTTTATTTGAGGTTTGTGGCCGTTAACTCTGTTTAGTGATCCAGAACACTAACTGATATTTATTTAAATACAAGAAAAATATATAGAGAAAAATAACAATACGTAATATTTTTTTTTTTCGCTAAAATAATATATTAAGTACGCATTCAACCATTTTTCAAGCATAGAAAAAACAGTTTTTTTTTTTTTTTTTTTTTTTTTTTTTTTTTTTTTACTATAGAAATTTGTAATCAAAGAATTTTTTCTTCGAAAGGTAAATGATTCATCCATCTCACAAAAAATGGACTCCACGATGGAAGTACAATCAATTACACTAGTCTACACACACACATATATATATATATTTAAATACACGATACATTTATACAGTAATTTGGGGTAATATAATAAGAATGTAGCATTAAAATTTTAAGGTTCTATTATTAGGTGTGAAAATATGGCTAGTATGAAAAATTATGATTTTAAGTTAAATACTATATTAGAAAGCAAAAAAAAATGTCTTAAATTATCTCCATTAATAATAACCTTGACAAAATATATACGGATGAAAATGAAAACATTCATCGTGAGGATGAGAGAGGGAATAGGAAATGACACTAACTGCGAGATGAGATGTCGATTATATTTCTGCTCTAAAATTTCGATATTGTCAGAAAATTCAAATAGTGGGAATTTTGAAACAGGCAGTTCTTCTGAATCAAAATTTGAACCAGGGACTTAAAAAGCAGACTTTCCCAAACGCACATCCCTTTCTCATAAGTACAATCAATTCAGAGTAGGCATTCAGAGCTGGTATATCATATAGGTAAATTGCATTAAGAGCATCATCGGTACTCTCATTAAAAGTCCGCCACAAAATAGCTCAAGTTGAGCTGAAATCCACTCATCTCAATGTTGAAAGGCAGCTTCTCAAAAAAGATTTGAAATAACTCGAGTTTTAACCAATTTAAATGAAGTTGAGCTATTTAAATAACCAATTTAGATCAAGAAGATTCAATCGTTTGAAAAACAACTCTTTTATGATCGAAAAATTACAGCTCTTTCATGAAAAGCCAAATCAGCTCTTTCGTTTTAAGAGTGCACAGCAAAAAAAAAAAAAAAAAAAAAAAAAACTAAGAAAACATTAAAGAGACAATGATCATCATGCTCTTCATGATCATCATGTGACAATGATCGATTCAAAACAGGTGTTCGAAATCACGATTCCGGGCAGACATGCATGGAAGCGCATCTCCGGATCATGGAAGATCTAATATTTTCGAAACTATCAGGGCTGTCCTGAACTTCTCCAGCAGCTACAACATGCATGCAACAAGTTCCAGCATTGTCCCGACATTTTTGCTGCAGCAACAATAGTAAACATAAACATGTTTTCTCTCCCAGTTCATTTCCTTTCTTTCTTTTGTTTTATATCGCTACTACCACATCAGAAAAATCCTTCCGACCTGGGGTTGCTACGCAAATCTGATTCCTTGTGTTGTCCCCTATCTCTTCTCAAAATTTGTCCCATAATTTTAAACTCACTCTGTATATTTGCATCATAAGCCTAATTTTTATTCGTGTATCTTTATTTTACTTGCATTCCTTTTGTAATTTTCCACATTGAATTTGTGTATTTTCCATTATGATACACTGTTAAAACTACAGGTGACACATTGCACCTTTTAGGGGTGAAAGGCTTGTCTCACTGGTGACACCCCTAGGGGAGTCGAAATGGCACTCTTAATTAGGGTGAAAAGATGGCACCCCTAATCCAGAGTGCCCAATAATAAAAAAAATTACAAACTGACTTTTGTCCCGTGAAGGATTCGAACCCATAACGTCTGATTGCAAGCTCAACGCTCTACCGTTCAGCCATCGAGCTCAAAGCCTCCCTGAAATGTTCAAATGTCCTGAAATTCAAAGATTGATTTATATAAAAAGATCGCCAAAAATTTTCCTCCGAAGTTCTAAACAAAATTGGGATAGCGCATGCGCGGCAATAGTCTTCGTAGGGAGAAATTGCTATGTGTACTTAACACCAGTGACGGCGAGTTGAAGGGGAAGGACACACATCATAGAGAATGCGTAAATGATTAAGGCGCAACACTAGGCACAGAAAAAGACCCGGATGATAATGTAAAGTCTATGGCGGTGTTCTTTTCAAATATTTTGGCCAAATTTTAATATTTTTACATGATTTTTTTTCACAAGATAGCTGAGGACAATCCACAGCCGGCCTAGTTTTTACTTTTTACAATTTTGGTTTCAGATTTTTTTTTAATTACTTTAACTTTCTAAACCGGTTTAAACTGGTTCTGAAATTGAAACTATCCTAATATAAAAAATAAAAAAGCAAAATCGAAAAAGTAAAAACTAGGCCGGTTGTTGATCGTCCTCAGCTATCTTGTGGAAAAAAATCATGTAAAAATATTAAAATTTGAGCGAGATATTTGAAAAGAATGCTCCCATAGACTTTACATTATCATCTGGGTCTTTTCCTGTGCCTAGTGTGGAGGGTGTATTTCGATTCAAACTACTTGTTTTCCGATTTATTTTTGAATTCACTTTTGCTCTCAAACACATGAAAATCGCAGATTCTCTTACTTAGAAAGTGCACAACGTGCCGTAAAGGTCAATTCTTTGATAAGTGTACAAAATATTGCAAAAAAAAGCAATCAAAAACGGCAATTTGAACCGATTTTTCCGAAGTGGGAGATAAGGGAACGAAAAAAAGGGTCTTCCAGAGAAGTTAATTGCTTATAAATCAAATTTTAATGAATTGAGCGTAAAAAGACTTTACTCGGCACCTCATACGTCCCTTCAAGAATCCCCTCAGCAAGTTTCATGATTCTACTTTTAAAAATGTGTCTGAAATTGTTTCGGAAAATTTCGAGCTGCTGAAGGTGGAAAAGCGTTTTTTCGAATACACCCTTAAGGGGTGAAAATCTTCCAACAGTATGCATTGCGCGGCACCCTAATTAGCGTGAATCACCCAGTGAGGGATCAAACAGCACCCCAAACACATTTTCAAGCCCGCAGACGTCAAATGGTAACACCTTTTCACCCTTGGGCACCAAGTGCAACTAATTTATCATCTTTATTTTTAACAGTGTATGCTGTATTTCGGACAATGAATTTAATGGTACTGTCAATGATTTTTCTTTACTTTTCTTACTTATTTTCTTCTTTTCTTTTCTTTTTTTTTTAATCTTATTCCATTTGTTAAAATGATTTAGTTACAGACAGTTTGACGATGTATGTAAAATATTTCTTTTTTCCAGTATTTTTTATTAATTCAACTTCTTATTCAAATCAATGATTTTCCAAATTTAAAATTTGGAGTGTTTGAATACTTTTCAATACTTCATTTATAAATGTCTGGATCTAGTCTTACATCTTCATTCACAATCTTCCTTTAATAATTGTTGATCCAAATTTAAAATTTATAAGGCTTGTGCCTTGTCTTAAAATTCTATTTATAATTCATATTTAATATAGATGAGGATTTGAAATAGTAATTAATTAATTATTTTAGAAAATAGAAAGTTTGAATCCGGAAAACTCTCATAACCCGTCTCTTAAAATTAATCAAAAACATACATAACAGAAACAAATCAAACGAAAAATTATCAACCGATAACATAAATAATGCAACATAACGGTCAATAGTAAACCTGACATACATCAGAAAAAGTACGTTTATCGCTAACAACCTTAACATCTCCAATTTCACTAACGCCGCACCTCTCATTTACGCCAACTGTTCTTTTTTGCCTCGGCAAAAAGACAGTGTTAACAAAAGACTCTAGTAATGAAACAAGATACTACAAGACTCATAACAAGGTAATTGAAATTTGTTGTAGATTTACTATTGAAACTTTCGTATATCAAATTGGAATGTATTTATTTGGCTGAATTGTAAAGTTATTTTATTTGAGGCTTGTTACGGGTAACTCTATTTGTCATTTTAAAATTTAATAATAGTTTATTTACGTACAATACAATCTCGATTAACTGAGCCGATAATAAAGACTAATTCTTTCTTTTCTTTTTTTGAGGATGAACCTTAAAAGGCTACTCCAGTCAAATGAAAAGACTCGCTCGCTAATGCTAATCCTTGGAAAGAAATTTATAAAGATATCTGAGCTGTATTTTAATATTTTAAAATTTTTTTTTGCATTGAATAGCTGAGATTGATCTATATGCTGGCTGGTTTTTACTTTTTCGATTTTACTTACAGATATTTTTTATGCGGACACTTTCATTTTTGGAATCGGTTTGGAAAGGGAAATCACCCTCATTAAAAATATCTGCAACCAAAATCGAAAAAATAAAAAAAGGCCTGCATATAGCACCCATCTCAGCTATCCAATGCCAAAAAAAAAAAAAAAAAAAAAAAATCATTTAAACATGGAAATGCAATCGAGATATCTTTATGAATTTCATCCATAGGATTAGCATAAGCGAACGAATTTTTCATTTGACTGAAGTAGCACTTAAAAAGCCGCACTTTTTCTTAATTCTCTGTACATGTGTTCTGAAAATATTTGGAGAAAAGGAGCGATATTAAACAGATAAATTGTTTGCTGCTCGAAAATTTTTGTGAGAAAAAGGTCTGGAGTCTGAAACTGTTATCAATACATTATTTCTTTTTCTTTTTTTTCAATTCACGCTTTTAATTTTGCACCACATTATAAGTGAATTGTCATCTTATAAGTGCAGCGAAAAACCTAACAAAATGCTTTAAAATCACAAATTATGCTCTAAGATTAAATTAATTGTAATTTTTCTTAACATTAAAATAAACATATCAATATACAGACTGAAGTTCTACCGCATAGGGTCATATTGCTCAATTTCACTCGAATTCGACCCAATGCAAAACGTGGATTTCAGATTGACCAGATATTTCAAAATCAAGTCATGAATATTATTTTTATAAAAAAATATATATACAGTCGAGTCTCTCTATAACGAAACTCCATACATCGAATTTCTCTATATAACGAATTTTTAACAGGGACGGTTCTCTTTTTTCATGATTACATTAAAACAGTCTCTATATAACGAAATATCTATCTCCATATAACGAATTTTTTCATAAAATGTTCTTTATTTATTCAGTTTTAAAAAAGCTTCAAAATCACATGGAATCAAAGTTCCATCACTTATTTTTGATTTATCGTTCAAGGCTGAGTTTTTTATATTGCTTCTCTACCTTGAATCTCCCTGATCTTTAAGTCCAACGAATTCATTCCACCAGCCCCCCTCCCACACACCTTTTAACATCCTTCGAGAAACAGTGTCAATTTAATTGTTACACATATAAAACCTGGATCAATGTGGTAGTTGAAGTCAGTGTTGATTTCAGAGGGTGGCTTGGTCCGGAAGTGAATGTCAATTCACTCCCGGAGCAATGAGATCGCTCCCGAAAATTTGAGATGTTGTGTTTTCAATGGCAAAAAAATTAACGTACGTTTTACTTGTGTGATTTTTATTAAGCTTTTAAGTAAATGTCTATTCTCTTTTTTGAAACTGTTAAAATAATTAAGAAATAGGATATTACGTTAATATTTATAGTTAAAAACTTAAAATTTTTAATTAAACGTATAAAAAGTACTTGTTCAAAATTTGCACATTAAACAGAAGTTTTAATGGCTTTCTCTATTCAACGAATTTCTCTATATAAAGAATTTTTTACTGGAACAATGGATTTCGTCATATAGAGACTCGACTGTATTTGAATATCATTAAGTGTATATATGTGTTCAATTTTATACAAAAAAAGTTAAATTGATATTGAAGATAGAATTTCAGACTAATTTTGCGGATTTATTTTCTTTTACTCGAGTTTTAATTAATTAATTAATTTTTTGCTTGGGTCGTGTTTATATTGACTTTAAGTAGAAATTAAGGGTTTTGTGTCAGGTACATCGCAACCCTTGCAGGACTCTAATACAGGCAAACAAAACATTACAATCTGAGTACAGATTAATGAATCACTTATTTAATATAATAGAATGACAGAAGCCGAATATAGGAAAATAGCACATGATGCTTTTATAATGGGATAATAAATTAAGTGACAAAGAAGACATTATAAAAGTCATTCAAAACTTATTATGGAAAAAAAAAATGAAAAAATATACGTTGACTGTACTTTTTTTGAACTCCTACACATGTCATCATAATTCATAATGGCTCGTGCTTTTATAACTCTTTTCCTTATTTTAATTCACAGGTGGTTTCTTATTTGTTCGGTAACGTAAAGAAACACCTGTGTAAAATGTCAAAACATATTTTTTTGCTCAGCACAGATTCAACTCTAAAGTAAAACAAGAAGGATAAATCATGAGTTTCAGATGGATTATGACACACTTTCCAGCACACCCGCCTAGGATGCTGTAACAAACTAATCTTTATAATTTATTGAAGAGAAATATGTCTAAGTAAGTAATTAATAAATTGCAGGTCACATTTAAAAACTATATTTTCACAACTAACACCAACAGTCAGTAAAATACACTAACTTTTTAGTTATGCGTTGTATATGATCTATAGTTTTGTTGTACACTATACACAGTATTCCAAAAGTTGATTCTATTAAAAGAATTAGACAGTTGAACATTCTTTTTCAGGAATTTCCATCAATAAAGGAAAATGTACATTAGATAGGTCGTGCAGCTCTGTATATGATTTACAGAATTGATATACACCCCATAATAGGAAGACAAAAGTTAAATTTTCAAACGTACTTCATCTCAAAAAGTACTTCTAATAATTAGGTATTCTTCATAATAGGCAATACTGTAGCCAAATACCAAATACTTTTGTGTATCCCTGTAAATCTACGACTAATTATATATGCACACCAGATTCTACAGTAAGCACTTTGTAGTACACCTCATTGATATGTTTAAAATAATGAAATGTCATTTAAATACACCACAAACGATTTTTCCCCATAAGCCGTTATGTAATGTTATTTTGAGTACCCTATAAATGGTCCATAAATGCTGGGCACTTTATTTTCAGTACCGAACATGCCATAGTGATACCCAATGACGTATCGATTTCACGGCAATCTGACAGTATTCACGCAATTTAGAGCACGGACATACAAACCGATGACATAAACACTTTTCAACTACATTAAAAGTACTAAAAAGTATAATAAAAACCTTCAGAGTTTATTTTATTTTTTCTATTCGAGAGCGGAAATCTCTTTGCCATGTTTACAAGCTCGTCTTCATTTCTACTGCATGGAGTTTTTCGATATTTCCATTCCAATGCAAAAAAATGAACATTTTTTCAAACTAAAGTTAGACATGATGCTAAAGGTAAAAACTGTTCATTTAACCACTTAACTGATCGACATTTTTGAAAAAACTTTTAAATAATGTCTATTTTTTTTTCCATGTCTTTTACACAATTTTTAATTTTTTATGACCAGTTTTTCAAAAAAGAAATTTTTGGCGAATTGAATCAGAAAAATTCCCGGATTAAATAATGCAAAATTTACAATAACATTTTACTGGTGAGAATAATAAATTACGATTGGAGTACGGATGCCTGTACCACGTACGAGCAAATCATGATAGTCAAAAACACGTTGTCGATACGACATACGGACAAAACAGGGGAAAATTTAAAGGCCTAAATACTTTCTAATACAGTGATCAACATGTTTCATTCACACAGTCGGTGACCTTATCAAGATCAATAGAATAAGCTATTTCCGCAAAAAATTGAATGTTGAACATGATAAACAAATTCGCAACTACTCAGTTATGAGAAAAGCAGGTGATTTAATAAAAATCGTCACCTGTGGATGTAAATTATTTCATCTTACCGTTTTTTAATGTATAAAGCAGGGGTGCAGAAAATGTTTCTACTCTCAACATTTCCCCCAATCCATATGAAAATTTCCCCAAAATTTTTGCGGTATGTTATAGATAATTGCTGTATTACCATATGCATCGAAAATCCATTTTTCCATTATTTCTCAACTTATGCGCAAGTATGTAAGACAAGTGATTCTGAGTGGGAAAAAAAATTCTGAAATTCACATCAAATTTTTTAAAAGGTAACAGCCAGAGGGGGGGGGGGGTCATCCACTCCCAGCACTTTTTTTTTTATTCGGCTCTTTGACTAAATTCGGTGATTTTAGCAATCGTTTGACGAAATTTGTAGTTATTTCGTGATCTTTTAACAAAATTTGCGATTGTTTCGTGATCCTTTGACGGAATTTGCGATTATTTTGTGATCTTTTGACGATATTTTAATGAATTTTGCAGGGTTTTTTGCCTGTTTAGACGAAGTGTGTGGTTATTTAGAGATTTTTTTTTGACGAAATTTGTGATGGTTTTGTCATATTTAGGTAAAATTTGCGTTCTTTCGCAATCTTATAAAGACATTTGTTGTTGTTTCGCCATGTTTTGATGGAATTTTGCGATTTTTGACGAAATCTGTGGTTGTTTTGCATTTTTCGACTAAATTTGCAGTTTTTCGCGACCTTTTGAAGAAATAGACGTTCATTTTGTGGTCTTTTGACAAAATTTGTGCTCATTTCGTGATCTTTTGACGAAACTTGCAGTTCATTAGGCAAAATTTGCGGTTATTTTGTGATCTCGTGATGAAATTTGCGTTTTGTCCGTAATTCTTGGACAAAATTCACGGTATTTCTACATACGATTGTTAGATTAATTTTTTTTTTTTCGGGAAATTTGTAACAGAATTACCCGTGAGATACGATACACATCAATTTTGTGAAAGTCGCCGTACGGATATTTTTGTTTGTAGTGAATTTTCTATCTCAGGGAATTATGGAATTCGTTTTTAAAATCGAAATCAATTGTATATGTTTCTGCAAAATTTCCCCGGTTGGTTAAAATTTCCCCCGATCCTAGATCGCCGGATCGGACATATTCTGTACCCCTGGTATAAAGCATCTCGTGCCAATTTTCAAGTAACTCGAAGAAGGCTGAATCACCTTATATATATTCTCGCTGCACATATATATTTCTAATGATTTTCGGATAATGGCTAGGAAAAAAAAATCATTGATAGATAAATTATTTAACCGTTTTAAAAATTAATCTGTAAAGGTTCTTTGTTCTGTAGTCTGATTAAAGTGAAGTACTCTTTTATATGATTATCGATTATTGTTCCATCATACTTGTTTTATATATTCACTGTATTGCATTCATTTTATTTTTCTATATTCATGTTATTCGTGTCTAATCATTCTGTTTTTATTGGCGATTTACAATTTAGTTGTATGATATTTATAACCTTTGTTCGTCTGCCCGTCTGACGTACTATCTTTTGCAAATATATCTAGAATACCATAAAATCGATATACATATAGTAATTATATTTCTTTTTTTTACATGCATACTTTACTTATACTATATATTATATTATATGTACATAATTATTTATTTATTTTTGTTTTACTACAGCATGTTCACTGTTAAAAATCTGCTGCATTTTGTTGCAACGCACTCCACCGCTTGTATATAATATCTCTATTCCAACCAATGAGGAAGCTCCATTTCACGGCCAAGTAACCGTTTTCTATACAAGCAGGGGAGTGCGTTGCAACAAAATGCAGCAGATTTTTAACAGTGTTCCTTATCGAAAATTACATGTTTGTAATTTGTTTAAGTGACATACAAAATAATTCATTTACATTAAGGTATATGGATGGTAAAGGTTTGAAGGACATTCTAGTGATTGTTTACGGTCTCAAACATAAAGAAAATAGTATATGGTATTCAGACGCATTATAAAAAGCTCTAAAGAAAAGTATAACGTGTGTAACATTTATAGCTCATTTTACAGGAGCATTCAAAAGAATTTCAACACTTAGTACATTCACAGTAGGATATGAATTGAGTCAAAGAACAAATATGATAAAGGTCATCCAAAACTCAGCATGAAAAAATGGCAAACTGCATTGACAGTAGTTTCTGAACTTCTACATATGTCATTACTCTTTATGTTTCGTTTTTCCAGCTTTTTTTTTATTCTGATGTTATTTCACAATTTGTTTCTTTTGTTCGTTGAAGTAAAAAAACACCTGCGTAAAATTTAGTTTTCCCAATAAATCAAATCTATCATCATATTTTTAGTTCGTTTTTCGACATACTCTTCTTAAATGATGTCTCTTACTGAGTTCTTTGTACGAATTAAATATCATTCCTACTGAGCCCAGGCCGGGAATGGTACCAAGATACTTGGCTAACAAGGCCAATGCTTTACTGTTTAAGCTAACTGGGCACGACAACCGGTGAGCATTGGCCTTGTAAGCCAATATCTGGGTTCGATCCCTGGCCTGGGAAATTTTTCGCTCAGTACGAAATATTTAATTCGCATGATAACTTTACCAATCAATTTGATTGTGTTAAAATGCAATTTATCTACGTACCCATCATTCTATGGAGTTCCTTTACCTGCGGTCTATTCTATTGAGCTGTCTAAATGACCGACCAGATGTTATGACCTACAAGGTTAGCTGGGCGAAAAAAAGTGCCCAGTTAGCTTAAACGGAAAAGCATTGGCCTTGTAAGCCAAGTATCTGGGTTCGATTCCTGGCCTGGGAAAGTTTTCACTTAGTAGGAAATATTTAATTCGTATGATAAGTTTACCAATCAGTTTGATTGTGTTAAAAATGCAATTTGAGTTGTTTGACTAAATATTTCTAAATTGTGTACATTTATTTGGAATGTTAAATAAATTGAGTTGAATGTGTTTTACTTAACTCTATTCAAAGATTTATCCGTTTCCACGAATTTTTGGACATTCGTAAACCGATTTCAATCTTTTAGCTAATAACAATAAGTTTTTGTTTTCTGTATTTTTTTTTAGAAAATTTACAGCTAAATTTTGTGATTTTTAGCGTTTTTTCGCCTTCTGCGGAGATTTCGTGACACTAGTATACAGAAATCCGGTTTCAGTCTGATGACCTCGATATACTTAATTTTGTTATCTGCTAATTTTGAGATTTTACGGATTTTTTATGTCTATTTTATACTTTTTTGTCGTTTTTTTTTGTTTTGTTTTGAGGAAATATTAATTTCATATTTATAAAAGGTATCCAGTTTAAATTGTTTAGACTAGCAAAGTAAACTTTGTTCGCTGCAACTTTTTTTCTTTTTTCTTTTTTTATGCGTTTTTTAGCGTTTTGCGGTGATTTTTTGAAAAATATTCCTGAAATTGAAAGAACTTTCAGATAAATTTTGCTACTGCCGAGACTAAATTAAAATTTGACAGAATTCTAAATCGGTTCCTTTTGCAACATGAACAACTATACTGAAAATTTTATTTTAAAATTGATCGAAAAAAAATCCCGCAAATTCAAGTTTTGCGTTTGTTTTAGGTTTGATTCGAAAACGGAGTGGACGTATCAAACACGGGTGTACGCGACATTAAACAGTAGGGCTGTCAACCTTAGGTTCGTATTCGAAGTTTTTGGTGAAAAATCGATTAGTGAAAAATGTCGGATCTCAGTTATTAAAGTAATAAAAATGGGTTTGTAACAATTTTTTTAGTTTCTGCCTTCATTTCAGAAACAAGATATTTCTCAAATTTTAGACGAATAAAAATAATTAAATTAAAAGCTGAACCTTTGCGAACCCCATAAATTTCCGTCCTACTGGGATCCGCGAATCGTTTTCAGTTTAAGAATCGTTGTACTATAGTTTAAAACCTCAGAGTATTAAAGGTAGGTAATATACAGGGTGAGTCATAAATATCGAAACAATAGGCTATCTCCTTAAATATTGCCCTTAGACCCATACTTCCAATTGCAAAAATTCATTAAAAAAATGTGAAATTTTTGATAAGATAAATTGCGACTACATGAGGGGTCTAGTTGAAAAGTTACGAAAATTAAATTTTTATACGGCCCCCGTAGGACAAAAATTTCAATTAGGAAAACTTTCCTTATTCAGTCCTGAATAAGACACAAAAAGTTGCATCTTCATGTCTCCAAAATTCGCAAAGTTATAGTCGTTTAAAAAATTCATCAGGTTTTAAGGGATTAGACACAAATTGAAATGCCCGCAATTCAAAAAACAATGTTACTTTAACAGTTCTAGAAAACGCGTAAAAAATCTATTTCTTGAGATAGATTTTTTTTTTTTTTTTTTTTTTTTTTTTGGGTAATGGTTAGCCTTATAATTTGCTAAGAAAATCACATTCTAAAATTTCTCATACAATTTATAAAAGTTTCATGTGGTTAGTACTGATTTAAATGGGACAATCAAAAATCGTTATAAGTGTAACATTATTTATCGGATTTCAATTTCTTTCTATTTAATTAAAGATTAAAATCTGATATTAGTTTTGTTCCAAGGTTTTTTTTATATTAATTTTAAAACTATTAAAAATGTTTATTGAAAAAATAATATAAAATTTAAAAAAAATCATATTTTTAAAAGCAAACATTTTTTCAAAAGTAATCATGTTTTCAAATTTGACGAAACAAAACTAATGTAAAAAAATCAAAAATGACGTGTTTCAAGTTCTTTTTTCTTTTAAAAATTCTTAACATTTAATAATTTAAAGACAAGAAAGAGAGGATAAAAAATTCATTAAGCAGAAAAACAAAGTGTATTGTTTAAATGTCCGTCAGTTATTTAAAAAAATGCTTTTTCTAAGATGCAGTTTAAGTCTTTTGTTTTCTTTTAAATTTACCTCTGACAACTTCAGCTTTTTATCGTCCTCCAGAGGATGTTAAAATATCTGTATTCTGGGCCCAGGTAGAGCCAGGACCGAGATGTTACTTTTTACTGAAGACCCGCCAGGCTGGGCCTAGCGTACTTTTCATAAAGAAGGGCACTACTTCCTTCAACTTAGGTGCACTCTGGATGAAATTTTCGAACCCGGTCTCGACAAAACCCGTATTAAAATCACCGTCTCTGACTGACTTAATAAGTGCATAAAATAAATAAAATTCGGCTCAATCGAATTTTTTACGAAAAACATATAGATTTTAAAATCTTTATTTTACAAGAAAAAAAAAAAAAAAAAAAAAAAAAAAAGAAAAAAAGAAAAAAAGAAAGAAAAAGAAAGAAAAAAAAAGAAAAAACCCTTTAAGATTCATTTTTTAAATAGATTATTCAAAGGCTAAAAAAGTTAAATACAATAAAAAAAACCAGTGAAAAAAAATCTGCCTATGACGGAATTCTGTCTTAAACGGAAAATATTTTGATCCATGCAAAATAAATGCAATAGTACCTGAAAAGAAAATAAGCTTCAATTACATCTTCTAGGGAGAGCATCTGTCTATAACGTATTTTTTTTCCTATGTGATGCCGTCTTAAAAAGTTTTAGTGTATAGCATTTTTCAGAGTCTCCAACGCATAGGATATGGATTAACGATATTAAAATATAAGTGAAACATCTACATATAAATAGAGATTCATTGATAAAATAAATATATTACAGCCTTTGGCGCTTGTTTAATAATAAAATGTATAAATATAAAAAACGAAAAGCTATAAAAGAATTTTTTGGTCAGAACTTCTCCATATGAAACATTTTTTCCCACGCCGAATTAAAAAACTATGTAGAAATTTGCGACTGAACCGGGCTATGATTTAAACTATTTTCCAGACTGGTCCGGGTTATGATGTTGACATTTTTTCAGGCCACAAAAAACTTTTTCCCCTATGGGTCGGTTTGGGACCTGACCTAGATATTTTGACCCGGGCAGACGTCTAGTATACTAATTTAGCGTAAAAACTATATGCTGCTATTTTATGTCCAAAGAAAAAGCGCTATCTCAAACCGATTTTTATTAAATTGCAATTTGCGAATGTTCCCTAACAAGCGTTGAAATTGAATCAAGAAATCACAGTTTAGAGGCAGGAAAAAATGGTGTAAGTCAGGAATTTTTGAGGATTTTGGGATTTAATATCTCTGCGGGATTTTTAGATACGGAGATGAAATTTGTTTTGTTCAATTTAAGAATGTATAAGGATTAATTTCCTAATTGGGAATTTTGCCCTACGGGGGTCGTATAAAAATTTAATTTTCGTATTTTTTCAAATATACTCCCCATGGAGTTGCAACTTATCTTATCAGAAATTTCACCTTTTTTTATAAATTTTTGCAATTGGAAGTATGAGTCTAGGGGCAATATTTGAGGAGATAGCCTATTGTTTCGATATTTATGACTCACCCTGTATATAATTGGGCCCCAGGGTACTGGGAAAATAAAAGTAGTTCCACTTGAAAACAGAAAGCACTAATGTATATATAAAAGAATTTATTTAAAAATGTCACTTTTCTGGAGAGAAAGTTACAAAATATGAAATGCATTCCATGCCATTGAAATGTGGTTGACTACAAGCAACTACAAAATTCACGTTGTAATTTCCTAACTCAGTGCAAAAATGCTCAGAGTATTATTGGAACCGTGGGTCGTCGGCTTAAGATGTCAACCTCGGAGCAGTTAAAAAAATACATCTCGCGTGATTTGTTTATCAATTATAATAATTGCATTAAATAAATGAACATGTTTGATTGCACACAAAAATTATTTATGTAGGATATAATGGTGGTGTAGGAATACGCACTGTAACTGTTTCGTTAGATAACAGTAAATTTAGAGATTTAAAGTATGATGCTATACTCTATTTATAATCTTAGATATTAAGCTAACAACAAAAATGTATTCATCAATTTATAAGAAACTCTTTTGGTATTATTTGAAAAAAGATTATCCTCCTGACGGCGCACTCGTTATAGCCAGTGAGAGTAAAATTGCGCAATCAAGTGTGCAAGAGTGTTCAATATAAAAAAGGAAGTGTTTTAATTACAAATGTCGCATTTGCAGTGACCACGACCTGCGTACGTAGTCTATGCAATGTTCGTGCCACCAGTCTATGCAAGAAATGCGTTCGATCCAATCCTCTGCGAATAGTTTGTTCTCAATAGATTTCGTAGTAGCCTGTAAACATTCAAACTTTTTTAGTTTTTGGTTTCTTTAGTTTACTTTTACTCCTTTCTTTTTCTTTTCTTTCTTTTTTCTTTTTTTTTTTTTAGTAAATTTTTTTGACTTTTCTCTGCAAAGTCATCTTCAAGCTACTTTTTGTATAGCGAATTGCTTAAAATTTCAGACTTTCTCCTCCTGTTATTATAGTATCGCAGTACAAATAGTTATGGATATGGTGTAAACTATATAAACTATATTAATTTTATTCTATTAAGGTGGTTTTACTTCAGATTAAGCGTGCGTCTTTTTTTTTTTTTTTTTTTTTTTTTAGAATGTTTTTCTGGGGTTTTTTTTTTTTTTTTTCGAATATAATTTTTTATAGTGGCCCAGTCGCGCTGCTTCCTGAAAAGTCATTATATAAAGGAAGGTAATTTTGGAAAGGCTATAGAACAGTTACTTTTACTTTTAATCCTGCTTTAACAGTAAAAAAAAAAAAAAAAAAAAAAAAAAAAAAAAAAAAAAAAAAAAAAATGCACATTTTGGCATTGCGCATTTTTGCACTATTGTTACTAAATATCTTTGAAACATCAGTAATGCCATCTATTGATAAACAAATCCGAATCATTTAGCTGACAGTTAGTCCAATAACCTAATTCATGAAAACAAAAAATAGTAAAAAATCTTTGTAATCTTTATTATGGTTCGGTTTTCAAAAACCATAAATATATTAACGAGAAGAAAAATGTCACCAAAATACGCATTTTTATTTATTTATTTATTCTTAACCACAAACTTATCATGTCATTACATTGTTTACAACAGCTAAATGCAAAACTCTGTAAATGCAAAACACTGTGCACTCTTCCACTATCATCATTAAATAGCTTTAAAACATCAGTATTGCCATCGATTGATAAACAAATCCGAATCGCTTAAGTGATAGGTAGTCCAAATATCTAATCCGTAAAAACCAAAAAAGGCAAATACAATTTGCAACCTTTAGTATGATCCTGTTTTCAAAAACCGTAAATATTATAACGAGAAGAGTAAAATTACTTTATCATTTCTAAATCATTAAAGATGTTTCTGAAATACAGACTTTATTTTTACTATAATCTTATCGTGTCATTACATTGTTTACAATAGTAATAAAAGACAAAACTCTGTTTTGGCTTTAGATAATAGCACTGCGTTGTCTTGCACCACCCTAACCTATGGAATATTAAATTCTACTTCATTCAAAAAGAAAAGTTCGCATGAGTCAGACTGTTTCCTTGGGACAGATACTCTTAACATACTCATTACAGATACTCAAATAATCTAAAAAAAACCTTTATTTAAAAAAAATCTTTATTATTAAAAAAAATTCAATATGGTAAGTGGAATTGCTGTCTAGGGCTTATAAATTGAAAATAAAGCGTTTGTTTATATGATTTGAGATTTCCTAATTTAAAATAAGACTATTATTTAAAATATTAAAATTATTTTGTATAGTCCTAAAAACTATTTTTTCAAACGAAAAAAGCGTTTACCAAAATTCTCTCCTTCCTCAAAATATGGAATAAATCATGCATCCTTCCATTCACATTTCTACAATCCTTCTTGATTGGTTCTTGCAAAAGTTGTTTCAAAAGCGATTTCCTTTATTCCTCTTTTTAAATCCAGAAGATTTCGGCAAAATATAACTTGGTCCGAAAGATAAATATTTTGAAATTGAAGACATTTGTAGGTCAGTTAGTTTCACACATATAGGGACTCGAAAAGAAAAAAAACTACGAATTGGAATGTTATCTTTTCATAACGTCGATTTTCTATCTTTAAACATTTTTGCACAAAGGTTTCATTTGCTATTTTAATGCTATCTTTGAATGATTGATGACTAAATATGTTTTTCGAAAGTATAGTCAAATTTATTTCTAATCATACCAAACAATGTTTTAAAATGTACTTAGAGTTCTAAATAATAATAATGATAAATAAACGCCTACTGGACAATCGCAGCATAAAATATAAATACAGTCGACTCTCGTTAATTCGAAATCGGATAATTCGAATCTTCGCTTAATTCGAACTAAACATGGAGTCCCGAAATTTTCAATGGTAGAATAACGTTAAAAATTTTCATTAATTCGAACTCATTTTCGCTTGATTTCGTTTAATTCGAACTAACGAGAATTCCGACTTTTGATTTTTCTTTTCTTTCTCACGGATTTCAGATCATTTGAATAATTTTCTTTCTTTGATTCTTGTGAAAATTGTTCCGAACGAGTATACATATAATCCAATGCATTTGATATCCACTTTCTTAGTGCCTTGTCTGTGCATTAGTGATGCTTTAAAATTTTCTTCCACTATGCTTGTTTCTAATCTTTTAATTAGTTCATGTATTTATACATTCTAATTTAATATTAAGTAGTATTCTAATGATAACAGACGAAATAAATTTTAAAAAACACTATAACATTAATTCCTTTGTAATAGTACCATATCAAGCATGTTTTCATTTCATATTTTCCATAATTCGAACTTCGGATAATTCGAACCTTTCTTGTGGTCCCGACAAGTTCGAATTAACGAGAGCCGACTGTACTAAGAATCAGAGATCTCGCTGACTTTTGAGCAACATTAGCGATTTGGCGAATAAAAAACTTTGTATCCTTGTAATCCAAATGTTCTAAAATAACATAATATTTTGTAATTACTGATAAAATAATAAATTCGACTATCTGCTACAGAAACTATTACAAATGAGTACATTCTAAATATCTCCTGGTTCTAAATGTGTAAATGTTTCAAACATTCTTTCAGCAGACTAAATAAAAATTAAAAACAGCTATCGTTGATTTATCGTTGTGAAAACATACGCTAAAAATTGCTGTGAGATTTCGAATCGATAAAAAAAAATTGACTGGCTTTCCATGATTACTTTCCATACAAATAATAAATACAATAGTAAATGGCTAATTTCAGCACTGCACTACAGCAAACCTTTTCACTGTTTGGCACTTAATACGAGTAATTTTATTTGTGTATCTACCGGTACGACTCCAATACACAGATAGTCACTAACTAATAATAGACAACTATATGTCGCATAATCATTTTTGCCTTTGACTGTTGCTAAACAGAATTGGTGTTGAGTCGGTATCTCTATAAATAGAACAATGTAAATGGCACGATGCGATTGAACATGCAAAGCGATATCCAATTATTCAGCAATGTGGATAAGAATCTTCGCTATCTAGACACACATATAAACTAAAAAAAAAAAGAGCAGAAATCGAGCCCTCACAATTTGGCGAGTCTGATGGTTCTTTTACTCGCCAAATGGAGGATTTTGTCGCAATTTGGCTTAATGGCGAACGGCGGTGAGAACCCTGTAAGAATGTATTTGTTAAAAGCCCTAACCTTCCTGATTGGTACATAAAACAAAATCTTCAATATGAACTTGTATAACTAAAAATAACATAAAATATAAAATCAATGTTTTGAGTCGTCTTCTGGAGTCGTCTTCAGGAAAATATGATGGTGAAATGGCTAAAAGTTCAGAGATGAATGGCTTCCTGCGCGAGAGACAATTTCTCGAGCCTTGACCAATGATGTGAATGCAACGATGCACTATCGTCATCCAGTGAATATCAAAGTATTTTTCAAATAAAATAGAATTAAAATGAATAAAAAGTTTAAATATGCTGCCATCTAAGCACGAGGAAAACAAAAATATTGCAACAGATAGAGATTTAACACTTTATGATGATGCCAGATTTTTGGTATATTATAGGACAGATTATCGTTACAAGGTTTATTCTCGCGTGCAAAGATTTCAACAGATTCTCTAATTTTATTTTCATATAGATTATTGCAACTATGTTTTTTTATAACTTTTTTATTTTTTTATTTTTTATTTTTTAATTTTTTATTTTTTTTATTTATTTATTTATTTATTTATTTATTTTTTTTTTTGTTCTTTAATTCTGAAGAAACAAAAATCCTAGTACCGTGCAACAACCCATATGAAAGTAAAATTAGAGAATTCGTTGAAATCATTACAGGTTGGAATAAAACTTGTAACGATAATTTATAAAATCTGTTTAATTATATACTTCTTCACTTCGTAAAGAAGTATATAATACTTCGTATACTTCTTATACTTCGTAACTTCTTTAATTATGTGCGTAACTTCATACTCTTTCACATGGTGCAATAATGCAAATGGCATAAAAATCGCCATTACAGTTCCCCTTTCCGGCGAAATATTTCCAGATTCAAGGAGATCCCGCTGGCTTATAGTCAAAAATATGCACGTGAAATTTAGTCACATTCTAATCAGAAATCTCTATTACTTATTGTGCCCATTCAGACATAATATTTCCATGTGTAGAAGGACATGTTGGCCATAGCCAAAAAAATGCGCAAAAATTTTGATTCGGCTCTATGTATAGCTTCATACTCTTTTCAATGATACAAAGAAGATACACGGATGGGCAGACAAGCATTTTGTATAAAAATTCGATTACAATACTTTTTTGTTAAAAATGTATAGTAAAAGGAAATAAATTAACCTCTATTAAGGATGAAGTCACCTCCACATGTTCCAGACGATTCTGATAATAATTAAAATTCTTGACTGCGCGTTTTACCACTTTTTCACATGTTCCAGACGACTCTTTCATTCGAAATCATCTTTTCCAATTCAAACAGAACCATATAAGAAACAGAAAATTCACTCCAGATGGCTAATATATAAATAAACAAGGAAAAATAAATAAATAAATAAATAGTACATTCAGAAATAGAAATGATCGGAAGTGTCGGCCTTTTTCACTTTCAAAAACATTTTTTAATTTGGAAAACATATCTATCTAATTGACACCAGATTTTCGACAACATAGGGAATGTTTTTAAAAAGTAACAAATTCATCATCATCATAATAAGTGACTTTAATTTTTGTTTTCAAAACAGGAAGGAACTGTTTTGCTGTAACTAATACAAAAATAATTTAAACATTTTAAAACAGCTTCAAAAAAATCCCCTAAAAATATATTACGCGCAAGAACAATTTTTCAGGGGATATTTTAATATATTCAGGGATGAAAGTGCGCTTAAGCCATTTTGTAGCAGCTTTGTAGCATCAAAAATCGAATTTTGGAGCAATAAAATCTATTTTTGTAGCAGCAAAAATCCGATTTTGTAGCAGTAAATATCGGATTTTGTAGCAGCAAAAATATAATTTTGTAGCAATAAAAGCTGGTTTAGGAGCAGATTGAAATATTCTAATGCTAATAAACTCTTAACAATTACAATAATTGCTATCTTGAAAAATATTTTTACATTTGAAAGAATAAATACTCAGATTAAATTTCGCCACACATTTCAGACCTTTTGATGAAATTTGTGGTTTTTCGCGATCTTTTAACATAATTCACGCTTTTTCATAATCTTTTGACCCTGTTTGTTCGTTTTTTAAATAGATTTGCAGAGGTTTTTTACGACCTTTTGATGAAATTTGCACATTTTCTGAGATCTTTTGATGAAATTTACGATCCTTTGGTGAAATTTTCGTTTTTTTTTTTCACATGATCTTTAAAAAAATTAACGTTTTTTTCACGATATTTTTCACGACCGTATTTTGATTTTTGATTCTTTTTATGACGAACTTAAATATCCTTTGACAAAATTTGCAGGTTTTTTGTGATTTTTGGACGAAATACGCTTGTTTTTCAGAATCCTGTACAGAAATTTGCAATTTTTTTTCGTCATCTTTTACAGAAATGAACGTTTTTTCACGATCTTTTGACTGTGTTTTACAGAAATGAACGTTTTTTCAGTATCTTTTGACTGTGCTTTATTATTATTTTTAAATAATATTAACGATTTTTCAGCAAAACTCACGTTTTTCTCGCGATCTTTTTTTTTTGGGAGGGGGGAGGGAGGATGGATTCCGCGAATTACCCCTACCCCCGATCTTCAGACGCAATCGGCCTTTTTCCGCGATTTTCAGACGAAATCAGCGATTTATCTGCAATATTTTAGCAAAATCGGCGATTTATTCCAATCTTTTAACGAAAACGGCATTTTCCTTTTTTTTTTTTAAATGAAATCGGCATTTTTTTCAACGATCTTTAGACAAAATTTGCACTTTTACGCGATTTTTTCTCAAAAACGGCGTTTTATCCCGCGATCTTTTGACGAAATCGGCGTTTTTTCCGTGATCTTATGATAAAATCGGCGTTTTTTTTTCTATGATCTTTTGACGAAATATTTTTAAGCGATCTTATATCGAAAACGACGTTTTTTCCGCGATCTTTTAACGAAATCGGCGTTTTCCCGCGATCTTCATACGAAATCAGCATTTTATCTGCAATGTTTGGTGAAATTGCCGTTTTTTACGCGATCCGCACAGGAATTTTGCGTTTTTCCGTGCACAGTGAATACCGCAAGTTACCCCCCCCCCACACCCCCGATCTTCAGACGAAATCAGCGTTTTATCTGCGATGTTTGGTGAAATTGCCGTTTTTTCCACGATTCGTACAGGAAATTCGCATTTTTCAGCGATCTTTTGACAAAGTTCGTTGACAAAAACGCTGATGAAATCTTCATTTTTCCACGAAATATTGACGAAGCGTGTGCTCTTTTCGGCGATCAACCGAATTTTAAATTTGCGGAAATTTCGGACGAGAATCACTACTGCGATGAAATTCGAGTGTTTTTCGTGATTTATAGACAAAATTTTCATGATCTATTGATGAAATTCGAGTGTTTTCACGATCTGTTGGTGAAATTTGAGTGACGAAATCAGCGAACCTTTGACAAAATTCATGTTTTATTTTTTCGAGATCCTTTGACAAAATTCGCGTATGTTTTTTGAAATGCTTAGGCCAAATTCGTGTGTTTTTTTTGCCGAAATTCGAGTATTTTTTCGAGATTTACTGTGTTTTCCTTTTGTGTTGAATTCAGGTGGTGGCCCGGGGGGGACATCCCCCCGGAACAAGGAATCCTCCCACCCGGAAATTTTTAGATTTGGGGTTTTCAATGGTTAGAAAGTGCAATTTCCTCCTCTATTATGTCCCCCCAGGAGCTACAGAAGTTCCTCCCGGAGAAAGTGACCGAATTCAATACTGTTTTGACTGCGTTTTGTACATTTTTTAACGAAATAGCAATTTTTTTTTCATTTTGTAATTGTTTGACAAACATGTAGCGGATCTTTGTGCGCGCTTTCATTCTGCTTTCGGTTTTGCCATCTATCAGCAGAATTCGCCGAGGAGAGAAATAATTCACCGCCGACACGGGAAAGACACAGAACAGAAAGATATTTAATTTACAGAAATTATGTACAATACATAAGATGCCAAACCCCATTGCTTGGGAATAAAAATATTACGGCAGTTCTCGTTCGTCACCCCAACGCGCGCGCTGTACGTCATATGCCGTCCCGCTCCGACTACTTGAGATCGGCTGCGATGAAAATGAATGTAGGTTGACTCGAGGAAAAAACAACTTGCGGTTGTTCGCGGATCCACGATAACTCCACAAAACATCCGTGTTTTTAGTGACCGAATTCGCATGTTTTTTGAAATTTTTCGGCGATATTTACGCATTTTTCGGGATCTTTATCAATGTTTCTTTGTTTTTTGACGAAACTAACATCCTAAAAAAAAGTTATTTGTTGTTGTTTCCTGGATCGACGAAATCGCGCTAAACTTCATTTCGGCACTAAGTGCCTTTTGGCGCAGGTTTGGCGCAAAAATGAAAAAATTAGCTGTTTTGTAGCAGTTTGACGCAGAAAAGCGGTTTCGGCGCAGTCTGGCCGAATTGGCGCAGGTCTTACATCCCTGTATATTGTATATTGTTCTACGTTGTTTAGTTATAAAATCATGATGGAATGTTATATGATCAGGCGGAATCTGACAGTGAAAGATTGGCCTTTTAAAAAAGTCTACAAGATAAAACTTGTAGATTTTATTTACTTGTGATTTTATTTATTTCATTTTAGGCATGGTTTTAGACCAATGTATATCAATTTATCGTTCTTTTTCACATATATTATTATAAATGATCAATTAAAACAGTTGGCCCTTCAACTATTAAATTAATAAAACATTCGAATATCGTGATTATGGATTAAGCGTCAAGATTATTTTTGCAGGTACTGTAGTTAAGTTACCACAATAACCCCAAGTTTTGACCAACTTGGTGAAATATAGCCAAATTTGGCGACAAAAATAAGTTGCCATACATGAAGCCAACTTCGCGATAGACTAATTAAACGAAATTCTTAATTATTCATTTTTGTGCATTTAAAAAATAAGTTTTTTTAGCCTCCGATGCTATTTCTTTCAGACAAGCTAAAAAATGTCGTGTCATCAGCCCTGAATTTTCTACTTAACCGATTTTGATAATTATTTTTTTAAATGAAAGCTATTTATTTGTAGTTGTGCCCATTTTAGCTATTTTTTAATTTATTTCCATTTTTATATTTTATTTTTAATTTTAAAAGCTTTTTCGTGACATTTCTTCAAAACAGTGGCAACAGGTTAAGCTTTTCTCTCGATAATAAAAATTTATTTTCCAAAATGATTGCGTATAATTATGCACTATTGCGTATAATCCTTCTATAGTAAAAAAAAACTAGCCTTAAAAGGAATGACTCCTGGAATGATGCTGATGTGGAAGATTTCCGGAACTAAAGAATCCGGGTTGTCCACTCCTTCCATGAGTCGAATAGACCAATCAGGAAAGGGCTCCGTCTATGCATCGCCGTATGGGTTACCATAAAGAGAGGAAAGGTTACCATCGCCAACAATCGCCAAGTTTGTCGCCAACTTGGCGATATATCGCCAAATTTGGCGACCAAAATTAGTTGTCAAAGGTGACGCCAACTTGGCGATAACTGTAATATTTCGCCAAATTTTTAATTTCTTTACAACACCAGTCGTTTGATACATCATTTGAGAGGTTTGCAACTGCTTATTCATATAATGGATGTCTTGTGTGTTATCCCCCATTCTGCTCCCCAGGGGGGACACATTTTTATTTTCTTTACAACACCAGTCGGTTACACAAGATTTGACAGGTCTGCAACTGCTTATTCATATTATGGATGTCTTGTGTGTCACCCCCACACTCTGCTCTCCCCAGGGGAGGGGGGCGGTCACATTTTTAATTTCTTTACAACACCAGTTGAGTGACACATCATTTGAAAGGTCTGCAACTGCTTATTCATATTATGGATGTATTGTGTGTCATCCCCCCACTCTGCCCCCCAGGGGGGCACATTTTTAATTTCTTTACAACACCAGTCATGTGACATCATTTGAGAGGTCTGCAGCTGCTTATTCATATTACGGATGTCTTTTGTGTCGCCTCCCACTCTGCCCCCCAAGGGGGCACATTTTTAATTTCTTTACAACACCAGTCGTGTGACACATCATTTGAAAGGTCTGCAACTGCTTATTCATACCATGGGTTATTGGCGAGCGCAGCAAGCAGGGGTAGACAATAATTTGGAATCGCGAAGCGATTACGCGGGGGGTTGGCGAGCATAGCGAGCAGGGGGGCGGGGCCCACCTAGTTGAGGTAAAAAAAATATATTTACCCGAGAAATAATATTAATAATGTAAATAAAATAACAGAAAATAATTTATGATAAAAATTAATGTCTAAAGCAAAATAAGAAAAATTTTAAATGAGGAAAATGATGTCATTCAGCAACCAGATAAATGGGAATTGCAATATTATTACGGATGCCTTTTTCATATTACTAATAACAATAACTTTTAAAAAAACATTTGAAGAGAAAATGACGTCACTATTTAAAACATCGCATTTTTACTCATAACGATATTAGGTACTACTCTGTTATCGCGTCGACCAATTTCGCCAAATAATGCAAATCGCCAAACTAATAGCCAAATTATACATATTGACGTAATTTTTATTTTAAATAACGAAAAAACAAATAATTAGTAGAATATTAATAAAAATATTAATAAAAAGTCGAAATAAAATTCACTTAATGACATTATAAACACATGAATCGTATTTAATGTCATTGAATGTGACATTCCCGATCATCCATTATTGGCATTTAATCTTATAGTTTGGCGATAATTTTTTGGTCGACGGGATAACCTGGTTGTACCCGATATTACATTTCAATATTTCTTTTTATTATGGACACTGAGATTGAGATTTTACTTTCAGATGACTTCAGTTAGTGAAAATAATGTCACAGTAAAAATAAAATTAGGTTTTTTATTTATTTATTTATTTATTTATTTATTTATTTTTGTGAGTGCATGTAAAATAAAATTTCTGGATTTCGCCCGCACTCAGATTACAATTTTAACTGAAGATGTGCGAATATTTACATGCAAAATATTAACTGGCAAATTTGACATTTAGTTTGTAAATATATTTATCATATATTGATTCAATAATGTAATTACTTTTGATTTTTTTAAAACCAAATCGATCGGGTCTTTTAAACATTTCATTCGTCGAATTCGATGGAATTCCACTCGTTTTATTGTTAAATTGCATTTCCTTTTACTCAGAGTCTATAAAAAAGCGTTTAAACTAAAGAAAAAATCAGTCGTTGATGAATCTGGTCAATGAAGAAGTAGCACGTCAAATTGTATCTCTTTATTATTCCGCAATTCCAATGTCTCAGAGAGAAATTGCTATTCAATTGGGCATTTCACGCCGTTCTGTTTACTATTATATTGATAAACACAAGAAAAATGAAGTTAGTTCATTGCAATCTAAACGGGGACGCCCTTCTAAAAGCCTCTATCTTTTTTTTTTTCCTAATCGGAGGCGAAACTGAATTCTGCAATGGCAGAATCTACATTCAACTTGTTTTCTAGATTTTTTTGTGAATTTTAGTGAAAGTATGTTTAAAAAAAAAAAAAATCCCTTTTACATTTATACCTATTCATGCTTTTTTTTTTAAACTTACTGTTACTTCTGTTTGTATATGACAATGAAGTCTTGTAACTCATTTTTTACTCCCTTACTTTTTTTGACATAGAGCTTTAAAGTTTGGAATATACATGTATTCCTGAGGGCAGTATATGAAATGGACATTGATGCTATTAAAATTCTAATCCTAAGGGCAGTAACGCGGGGCAAATAAAAAAATGAAAGTAAATAGCAAAAAAATTGTAATTTAACAAGTTACAACGACTATTTGGAAAATGAAATTTTCAAAGACTAAAATTTTAAAGACTTATAAATAAATGTTAAATTAATAATATAGGATGGACGAGTCCTTACTGTAAATAAAAACTATTCTCTGACAGTCACATACATTTATTATCAGACGAACAGGACAAAAACACACAAACAAAAAATAAACAGATTAAATCGTCGTCACTTTTCAAAATACTACTTTAAAAATCACATAATTCGTCGTAAAATCTATCGTCATTTTTACTCTTCGAAATGTCAGTCTTAGTTTTTAATTAACGTCGTTCATCGTTGTCGCAAAACATTCTATTTACTTCTTCCTAATTCTTTCACTCTTCGCCACACAGCTTGGAAGCTTCGCGTTTCTTAATTAATCTCGTGCCGGCGTTTCGGAGAGTCCGATGCAGGTGCAACAGAAAGAGAGTATAGCCAACATGCGAGAATATATCCCACATGCGGCCGTCCTGACATCTGGAGCTGCCGCAGCGACATGTGATCTTATAGAATCTGAAAAGAAACAAAAAGAAAAACAAAAAAAGTAACTGTTCTTAGGAAAAAAAAAATGGAGTTCGTTTGCACACTAAAAAGGTCAGTCGTCGTTTTTCTGAAATAGTGTAACATCGAATGAAAATGTTCTTTAAAATCGCTGACTTTTAAAATGTTCACACATATACATTAAAGATAAGGAAAAAAAAAGTTTCAGTTATCGTCATGCCAAGGCTTCATGTATTCAGCACACGAACTAGTACTGATCGGTCCTTCAGTTGATGAGATTTTCTCTACGTCGTAGGTGTCATTAGACTTCACTTTGGTTACTTTATATGGACCTAGGAATTTAGACTTCAATTTTAGCCCTGGTCCTTGTTGGGTTCTTTTAATTGCTACGAGGTCTCCAAGGTTATATTTCCGGGGTTTCTTACGTCTTAAATTATAATGCTTGCGATTTTCTTGTTGGATTTCCAGAATATTCTTCTTAGCTTCTTTTCGGAGTTCTTCTCTATCTTTCATGAATTGTTCTTCGACTGCACTGTTCAGGAGTTCAATAATTTGTAAATCTTCTTTCTGTTTCATTTTTGTACCAAATAGTATTTCAAACGGTGTTCTCTTAATGCTTCGTTGGTAAGTTGAATTAATAACTTGTTGAACTTTAGGAACATATTTAAACCATTTGGTCGGTTCGTCTTTGGACATTTTAGAGAGTACTGAAATTATGATGGAATTAAGTCGCTCTACTTGACCATTAGCACGGGGAAGGCCTGTTGTAATTGTCTCGTGTTTTATATTTTCATTTTGGCAATAATCAGCAAATTCTTTACTTGTAAATGCAGGACCTTTATCGCTAATAATTTTGGAAGGGTTGCCAAAAGTATAACTTTGTTGTTGCAGTTTCGAAATGACTTCGGCAGAAGAAGTAGTTTTACAGGGATATAGCCACACGAATTTGGTAAATGAATCTATTAAAGACAAAATATGTTTATAGTTTTTGTTAGTTGATTCGAGAGGGCCTAGATGATCAATGTGGTAAGTTTGGAGGGGAGTCTCCTCTTTGTGTAAGGGATGTAACTCACCTTCTTGTTTTCCACGTTTCCGATTATATAAAAGACATGTTACACAGTTTGCTATAACTTTATCAATCTTATTTGCCATATTAGGGATAAAAAATTCTTCATTAAGGAGTTCTTCACAACGTTTGCGTCCGAAGTGTCCTTTGTCATGAACGTGTTTAATGACGTTTAGCTGCATTTCATCCGGCACAACTACCAGATCGTAACCTTTATGATTTTGATAAAGAACGTTATTTTTGAGGAAATAATTGTCATATGGCTTTGTTTTCAAAATTTCTTTGATGGCCTGTATATGTTCGTCGGTGTTCTGTGATTGTATGATTTTGGAAGTAAAACTGTCTTGAATGGTCATACATACGGGATTTCTGCTTAAAGCGTCAACGTGGCGCATACGTGTACCTTGTCTGTGTTCGATTGTATAGTTATAATCAGCTAACATTAAAGCCCATCGAGCTATCTTGGTGCAAAGATCTTTTTTATTCATAGTTAGGGCAAATGCATTGCAATCTGTGACTATCTTGAAAGGAATACCTAAAATATAAACACGAAATTTTTTAAGAGCCTCGATGACAGCCAAAACTTCTAGTTCATAACTCGAATATTTACGCTCAGCATCTGTGGTTTTTTTGCTCATAAAGTAGACAGGGTGAAATTGATTATCAATAGAAGACTTTTGAAGGAGGACTGCTCCGTAACCATCAATAGAAGCATCGCAATGAACTTCTGTTTCATTACTAGGGTTATAAATGCTTAAAACAGGACCTGAAGCAAGAATGTGTTTCAACTGATTAAATGCATTTCGCTGTTGGTCACCGAAGTGAAATTTAGTGTCCTTTCTAAGGAGATCTGTTAAGGGTTTAGCTATTAAAGAATAATCTTGAATAAATTTACGAAAATATGAGGTTAATCCGACAAATGAATGTACATCTTTTACACTTTTAGGTTCCGGAAAATTTAGAACAGCTTTAGTTTTGGAGGGAGATGGATGTAGTTGACCATTTTTAATGTGGTAACCCAGAAAATCAATTTCTCGTTGTAAAAAGTGGCATTTTTTTAGATTCAGTTCCAAACCATATTCGGATGCAGTTGTAAGAACGCGTTGTAATTTCTGGAGTCCTTCGGCTTCGTCTTCAGACGGTATTATAAAATCATCCATGTACACGATAAGTACGTTTTCATTAATGAGATCGCGAAAAACATTATAGATATATCTCTGAAAAACTAAAGGAGCATCGCTAAGGCCATAATTCATGTATAGAAATTCAAATTGACCAGAATGTGTTACAAAAGAAGTGTATTTTCGGCTATTTTCTTCTACTTCGACATGAAAAAATGCATTTTTAAGATCAAGAGTTGTAAATACTTTTGCAGAGTGCAACTGATCAATAATGTCATCGATGACTGGGAGGGGAAAGCGTTGTTTATGTGTTTTAGCATTTAGCTTCCTATAGTCAACACACAATCTATATGAACCATCTTTCTTTTTTACGAGGACAATAGGTGATGAAAAATTACTGGTGCTTTTTCGGATAATTCCCTTTTCAAGCCATTCTGAAATTTGTTTTGCGACAAATTCCTTCTCTATAAGAGCTAGGCGTCTGGGAGGACAAGTAACAGGAATTTCGTCTTTCAGATGAATTGATAATTTTACATCGGTAGTCTTTACTTTTCGGGGGGAATAATTTTGAATAAGTTCTGTAATTTTTAAACGTATAGTTTTATCGGTAATATGAGATAAATCAAGATTACTATCGTCTAATACTTGAGCAACATTAAACAGAAAATTATTTGACATATCTTCATTTTGCTTGATTTTTTGCATCGAAATATTATTTTGAGAAACTGTTAAAATACTTTGCTGTATAACATCTGTACCAATAATAAGATCAAAAGATATGGAATAATCTGGTACTACATAAACATTAGTGGTGTAATTAAAATCATCTATAGTAATATCCGTAGAGAAAAAACCCAGGGGTTTGATAATAGTATTTCCTAATCCAGTTAATGTGATTGTTGAATGTTCGAGGTTCGAAACCGTTGGGAGTTTGCGATAAATACTTTCTTTTAACAGACTTCTTTCACTTCCCGTATCGATCAAAGAAAGAACATTTACTGACGAAATAATTACTTGTTTGGTCATAAAAGTATTCGACGTAATGGTGGAAATATTGGATGGTTCAGGCTTATTTCTAGATTTCCTTGGTTGATCACATTGAGCCGACTTATGGCCAAAATTCGAACAATTAAAGCAGCGAGGGCCTTTGTCTTTATGCCTACATTGGCTACTTTTATGGTTGGCTAAACCACAATTAAAGCAGAGAAGATCAGGTTTTGGACGAAAAGATTTCTCTTTCAACAGCATTTCTGGTTTAGATTTACGAAATTTAGTGTTCTCATAGTCATGCCGAATTTTGTCATAAATTTTGAGCTTTTGTTTAAATTCTACTATAGATTGGCAGCCATATAATATTGATTTTCTAAAAACAGGGTCGGGTATACCGTTAATAATATACTGCATCAGTGCTGAATCTTCGATATTACCGCGCGAACATAATTGTTTCATTACGAGAAAATATTCTTCAAGAGATTCATTTTCTTGTAATTTTCGTTTATTTAACATGTCATGTAACTCAGCAGAATTATAAGTAATGCCAAATTCAGAAATTAAAAGTTCTTTAAGTTTTTCATACGAGTTAATGTGAAATTCTGTTTGTACTAACAGCTGGGCTTTTCCTCGTAAGGATCGTTTAGCAAATATAAATTTATGAAATTCTGATAAATTGAGCATGCTAGCGACATCGTCAAAATTACTTAACCAAATATTTATATCTTGAAAAGAACTACCATCAAAAGGCGGTATAACGCTTTCAACATCATTAAAATTAATAGTAGATGGCAAAAAACTTTGAACTGGAAATTGCTTGTTTTTATCAAAATTTGATGATTCGGTATTACTTGCAGTGTCCTTATTCAATGTGGTATTATGTGAAGACATTTCAGGTTCCGAATCGGTATCACTTTCGTTTTGAATAATGTTAGCTTGCAGTGAATTTAAGTCTGAAAGATATGTCACTAATCTGGTTGCAAGTTCAGTTAAAGAACCGTCATTTGAGATACAGAGTAAATTACAAATTGTGATTAAATCATTTAAAGAAAAATCTGCTTGAACTTTCGTAACTTTATTTTTGAATTCAGTGCTGGTCGTTTCGAAATCGAAACCAGTGAAGTCACGAATTCTTTTTCGATTTGAGCGGTCACCATCAGTGTCGAACAATAATTTATGAAGTAGTTTAATTTTATTAGTACGTTCATTTTTAAATGCAACTTCCAGTTCTTTGATGTCGACTAGCTTCATAGTAAATATAAAATATGGAATAATTAACTCACCCGTAAAATGATATCCGGCTTGAATCTGAAGAAAAAATATCTAGTTCATAATAATGAGCAAAAATGGTAAGTCAGCACTTCTGGCACCACTTTATAGGATGGACGAGTCCTTACTGTAAATAAAAACTATTCTCTGACAGTCACATACATTTATTATCAGACGAACAGGACAAAAACACACAAACAAAAAATAAACAGATTAAATCGTCGTCACTTTTCAAAATACTACTTTAAAAATCACATAATTCGTCGTAAAATCTATCGTCATTTTTACTCTTCGAAATGTCAGTCTTAGTTTTTAATTAACGTCGTTCATCGTTGTCGCAAAACATTCTATTTACTTCTTCCTAATTCTTTCACTCTTCGCCACACAGCTTGGAAGCTTCGCGTTTCTTAATTAATCTCGTGCCGGCGTTTCGGAGAGTCCGATGCAGGTGCAACAGAAAGAGAGTATAGCCAACATGCGAGAATATATCCCACAATAATAATAATAAACATCATTTTTATGATGACCATAACGAGTCATATACTACGTACGCCGTGCATTAAACATTCATATTCCTAGACCAATGATAAAAAAAACAGTAATTTATAGATATACAACGTTATCTGTAATGGGCATTTTTATTGGATGGAGTTAATCAGACTTTCTTCTGAACGCCACCTATTACGTACGACATGGATTAAACATTCATATTCCTGGACCTATCACAAACAAAATTTAAATGGAATTTCAATATTACAATTTCCGGAACCGCAAATTTTTAAACTTCTAAACATCGCAAATCTTAAATTCTTACACCGCTGCGTTGAGAAAAATATGCACTTTTTAATTAAATTTGTTTGAAATCTTTATCACAATTTGTTTTCAAATTATTATTTTAGTTTAAGATTTTATTAATCTTTTGGTCATCGTGGCAACAGAAGTATTCCATTTTTGGACATTAAACTTGAACCAATCAGAAAACGAATAAAATAAAATAAGTTGCAGAATTCGACCAATAAAAAAATTCAAATGTACTTCAGATTTCCCAATTCTCTACCGAAAACAACAACTAATTTTCGAAATAGTTAAAAAAATTATTTGATAAACCAAGGGTAATAAAATCTTCAAACTTGACATGACTATAGTTTAATGAAAATTACTAAACATGCTAGGAAAAGGACGGGTGCGAAGGCTTCCCCTAAACGCCTTCCGTTATCGAAAAGCACAGAAAAAGCACTGCTTAAGGTTAAACTAACACTACTTAAGTTAAAACTACTTAAACATAATGGTTATTCACTTATAGTCAGATTTCATATGGAGAAATTAGTATTAGCTTCAATAATGAGTAATTTGTTGAAAAGTATTAATGGCGGCTTTACCACATTAGCGTCATGTATTGATCAACTTGGCGAAATATCGTCAAATTTGGAAACAAAAATGAACTGCCATATATGTAACAAACTTAGCGATAGTTGGTTCATTTTGAGAAATTCTCATTTAAATCAATTAGACCACATTTTTACATTTTTGTGAATTTTAATGGAAGCATGCTTTTGTTTCTTTTTATTTATAATTATTATTTTTAAAATTGTTTCTATTGCATTTTGAGAATCTGATATTCTCTATTTTTCATTCAGAATTTTCTCGAGTTACTGGAAATTCCTTATATTTTACTGATATTTATGTTTCTTACGTTACATAAATTTTGTTATTTTTATGCTCTACTCTAAAACACCATTTACGATGCTTTCTGATATATCAGTATCGTAAAGGTGTATTCCAATTTAAATTGTTTATTTTCTGATTTATTTTTAAATTTATTTTTGCTCACAAACGCAAATTATATGGCACATACTCTTATTTAAAAACTACATAAGTGTCGTGCTTGTCGATTCTTTAATAAATGCAGAATATATTACAAATAAAAAGTTGTCAAAGTTGGCATTTTGAACAGAATTTTCCGAAGCGAGCGATCTGGGAACGAAAAAAAAATGGTCATATTCAGAAAATAATTATCTATAAATTAAATTCTAATTAACTGAGCGAAAAATTAAATCACGCTGCCTCTTATACAACTCTTCAAAAATTCCCTAAGCAAGTTTCATTTTTTTTACCTTTAAAAATGAGTTTGAAAATATTTCAGAAAATTCCGAGTTGATAAGGGTAGAAAATATATTTTTTAATACAATCTTTAATGCAGAGTTTCTCTTAAGAGTGTTCTTAAATCAAAAAGGGCAAATTTGTGACATAAGCTTTAGTTTATTTTTGTTCAGAAATGCTTGAAACTAGCATATTTTGTTATTCAGAAACTATCTAATTACACTCAATTTTCTGTTTTTCAAAATACGCAATAGTTAGTTTAGAACAAACCATCAAAGTTGACGCTTTTAATTGCATTTTCCGACAAAAGCAGAAATACTAGTCGACGAAAGGGAGAAAATACCGTGATGACGTGATCAAAATAGCTTATAATTCGGTAGGTAATTTTATTACCATAAAATGGAAAACTGAGTTCGATTCAAAACCGCTTCCATAGTCAGACCTTACAATTTTACATCTTTTCGTTAAAAGAGGAATTTGTAAATGTGTCAAAAAGTTTTGCGCTTGTTAAACAGTGCAATTGAGAACAGTCTATCCGTAAACAACAAACTGTTGAGAGTCCGGAAATGGTGCCAAAGAGAAATCGCCAATAATGGGTGCCAATTTTTTCTGAATGCCTTTTTTAGCTCACAGGCTATCATAGCCTGAGAGCTTATGTGCCCGTCCGTTCTGTATGTACGTGCGTTCGTGCGTAACGCGATAACTCATGATAAAAATATCGGATCCACTTCAAATTTTGTATGTAGGTATATCCTGACAAGGCGCTTCCCTGATTAGTTTTTGGAGTTCATTCGATATGTATAAGAGGGGGAACGGAGGGCTCATGCCCCTCCCCTTAATTGATATGAATGGGTTTTTCATGCAGAATTAACAGTTTTCGTTCAAAATTTAGATTAGGATCATTCTGATGAGGCGATTCCGTGACTGTTATTAGGTGTTCATTGAATAAGTATAAACAGGGGGAACGGAGGTTCTAATGCCCCCCCTTAATTTATATAAATGGGTTTTTCAAGCAGAATTTTCAGATTTCGTTCAAATCTCTGAATAGTTTTAGAAGTTTAATGGTTAAGTATAAAAGAGGGGGATAACTCCTTTTAAATTATATAAATTCTAAATGGGTTTTTATTAAGAATTATCCGATTTGCTCTGAATTTTGGATATAGATTTCTTATATGATAAAGCATGTCTTTGATAGTATGATTAATTATAAAAAAAGAGAAAAGGGGAGAGCTGTTTCCCCTTCTTAATTTTTTTTTTTTTGAACGGAATTAACCCTTGAAAATATAAGGCTTTAATGTACAATTAGTATTTGTAGCCTGTGAGCTCAATGCCATCAGTTTAACTGGGCAGTATTCTTTATTGTTATTTTTTCCTATCACTGAAAGTAGTCACTTTCAAAGCCTTATTGACTAAAGTAATTTATTGTCGCACATATTAATAGACACAATATCAAATTTTATTGAATAAAGGTATATTTTTTCTTTTCAAATTCATATTAGTTATTGCATGTATAATATGTCACATTGTTCACTTGATTTTGTGGTATACATTTTTTTCAGATTTCCAGAAATTAATGCCTCCCCCCCCCCTCGTTCTCTTTTTCATTCATATTAATTCAATGAGTGTTAATCATTTTAATTCAAGTCATTCGATATTTGTCAAAAATATTTTTGACGCGAAAAAAGTTTTGTTTGATATGACATAAAAATTCTATGTGTGATTGACTAACAATGAATCTTTGATGAAGAATCGCTCCGTTAAAAATGAATAAAAGTAATCAAATGTGTTTTTTCATGTATGTCACTGTCAGTATTTAAAATGCAATAGTGTCAGTGGAACAATAAACTTATGTTTTTGGTGTTTAGCAACATATAAGCGAGATAATCAATTTGGAACAGCTTTTTAACGAACTTTAAAAAAGGTGGTTACTCAAAGCTTTTGTTCTATTTGGTGTAGTATATATGTTTAGAATCAGTGTTTCCGCCTTCCGCCTCTTTTGATATTTTTTGTATCTTTAAAAGTTATTTTAAATGTCGGTATAAAAAAAAAATACAAATTGATGATAGCTGCTGTAGTTTTCTCTCTAAAAATCCAAATAAATGTCCATGAAAAATTCTACGGTTTTCATGAAATTTGAATATATTACTTAGGGTTTTATCCGATGTAAGAAAGCTTTCACTTCCAAGATATTTCTTAGTTTCTATATGTTCATACGTAACTTTCACTATATTAACGAATTTAGACTTTTTCTATTCTTCGTAAATTTTTTTTCCCTGCCGGTCCATGTAGATTTTATTGTTATTCAGTAAACGTCTGCCTATTTAATTGCTTGTAATTGCTTAAAAATAGTCAAATTATTTCAGCTGGCATTAAATTCAAATAGAGTTTAACTATATGTATGATGTTAAAATCCGTGTATGATCTTGACATAAGGTACCCTATTCCGCTTTCATGAACATGGGTGTATAAATTCACCACTGAAAGTGTTTATTAGAAAACACAATTTCAAAAATACTTATTACCACCTTGCACAAGATTGCGCCCGAGCTATGCTTCCTGGTGACAGAGAGTTTAGTATCATAAAACAGATTTTTATACCTACTGGAGTAGAATTCAAGAGTGACAAGGGGTGGAATAGAAGTAGGTGAACTGGGGGTAATTTAGTCAAGTCAATAATCAATCGTTGGCCGTAAACTTAAGTGATCTTTCCAAAGTGAAGAAGTCGGACTTAAAAAAGTTCATAATACACCTAGTTGTAGATATTTTATAGTTTGATAAAGTTGATAATCGTGTTAGGGTCGTAATAGAAGTGGGTGAAAACTTGGGGTAATTTGGGATTTTGGTAAGTTAATGATGATCACAATTGACGGTAAAATCGTGGCAAATTTAAAAAGTCAGACTCGAAAAATTTGTAATATATAGTTGCAGATATTTTATAGGTTGGATAGTGTTAATGATCGGGTTAGGGTTATAATGGTATCCGGCCAGTCCTGAAGAAGCGTAGCCACGAGTTTTAGGTAGTTTAATATTCCATGTTGTTGTCAATGTTCCATGAGTTTTCTTTCAAAATTCTTTTTGCACATGAATGGGGGGGGGGGGTAGGGAGAAGATGATCGATGTGTGACAGCATCCTTTTCAAGCTTGACCACTGTATCATACTTAAAGATGTCCATGTAAACTGAGACATGGTGCATTAGGTAGTTTCATTAGCAGAACTTTAATCTGGGGTATGAACGAGTTGATGATTCTACTATGATCGCAATAAAAAGTCTATTGCTGCTTCTAGGTGCGTTCGTATTTATTTAAATACGTAGCACCTATAGTCGTCGTTCAATCTGTCCGTCTGTCCGCATATAACAACACAAAAACTACCCAACCGAATCGTTTGAAAATTAATATATATATTATTACATAATTTTATCGAGTTATTTCAAATTTTTTGAAGATCGAATATATAGTTCAATTACAGGGACAATCAAAAGTATTCCGTTATATTAAGGTCAATGAGTAAAAATAGTTTCCAGTGCATTTTAATGATGTTAAATTCTTTAGAACATAGTACAATTTATATACACATCTATAAAGTATATTCTAAACTATACTTTTTGTACAGTCTCTGGTACAAAGTATATTTTTCATTAATTTACTGGACCACACAAAAGTATTTCATTCCATAATGATGTAGGGGGGGGGGGGGGGAGCATTGTTTCGGATGCATTTTAATTATATTAAAATATTTAACATTTTATTAAATTGATATATGTTGCTGAAGTTTATTACAAGTTACTTCCTGTATAATAAAAAGCATTTAGTATTTATATGGACTCAGAAAAAATTTCAGATACTGCATTGTATCCGAAATACTGTATATTTTAAAAACTTAGTTATAGTACGAACACACCTCATTTGCTACGCTTGACGTGCAATTTCCAGCTTGTTTCTAATTATGAATGATTTTACACTCACTCTAATGCCTTTTGGATAAGAAAGAGCTACGCCTGGAAAATTCTGTTATTATACACTCTGCAGCAGGGTTGGGTTTCTGACATGACAAGTGTCAAAAACTGGTTTAAACCGTCAAAAACGTGTAATGCGCTTTAAACATTTTAAGAACAAGAGAGAAACATTGAGTAATTTTTTATTTAAAATGAATTATACTGTAATTTAATAATTACAAAAAAAATTAAATTACTTTAATTGCAATAAAACATTGTTTTTTAGAATGTTCAAACAGAAGAAAATGATTTTGTACAGTTAATAATCTGGATCAGAATTACCCCACAGCATCCTATAGCACTTAACCAATTTAGCACATTTATTTACACCCAAATGGTTTATGAGTTTAGAGTGTATGAAGCCAAAGTTACAAAATACTCTCTCAATTGGTGCTGAGCTAGCAGGGCTTGATAGCAGAAGCATTGCTAGTTGAGCAAGTTTGGAGGCAGGCCAAATTTTCAGATTTATGACAATTTTTTTTTCTTTTTTTCCCCGAAATGATAATATACAATACAATAAAAGTGAATTTTTAATATTACATCTAATATTGTATATTTGTGACAGATGTTTAATGTGAAATTTTACAGATCAGTGTAGTATTTGAGGTTTCTGACGAGGTTTTTGACAAGAGGTTTCAGCCATGACGGTTTAAACCACGGTTTTAACCGGATAAAACCGCACACTGTCAAAAACTTGCCAATCCTGCTCTGCAGGACAACTAATGAGCAATGTAAGACTTTTCTATGACATATAATACAGAGATCACATATGTACCTGCTTTTGAGCCATCTATGAACACGATCGGCACAATATCTTCACAGAAGCTATGTGGTGTTAAAAAACTACTATTAATAAGGTTTTCGGTTTTACTATACTTTCTTCTACCTGACTTCTGAACATTATTTTGTCATTAAAATATTTGTAAATTGGTATATCGAGCATTACACGAAAGAAACGACTAGCCGCCCTTGGCAACCAGTTTGGTCTCCCTTAAATACATGCTAAGCAATGTATCAAGTTGCTTTCACTCATAATTCAATGTACTTGCTCAATCTTTCGCCATATCCTAAGATTCTAATACAGAAATTAAGTGCTCTTTACTTTTATGGTAGCAGGACGCAGGTATAAATTTCCATATATTGTTTCCATTACATTTCTTTGTATTTCATTAAAAATACAGTCAAGTCTTTATATAACGAAGTCCATCGTTCCAGAAAAAAATTCGTTATATAGAGAAATTCGATGTATAGAGAATGATGATAAAAATCGTATTTAATGTGTGAAATTTGAACAAAAATTATTTTTGATCTTTTGAATTAAGAATTTGAAATGTTTAAAAGTAAATATTAACCTAACATTTTATTTCTTAATTATTTAAGCTGTTTCAAAACAGAGGACAGACATTAATTTGAAAGCTTAATAAAAATCAAATAAGGAAGAAATGCATTAATTTCAGACGAAGAAATCTGTAATTTTTTATTGTTTTGATTTAAAAATTGTTACGCTTTCAAAAAAATGCTCAAATTTTACCAAGGAATGAAAAATTATAGTTAACATTTTCCTCCATTTAAAGGCCTCTCTTATGCGCCTCTCATTGATTCCTCTCTTACATGTGTATCAATCCAATTGACACTGTTTTGGGAAGGATGTGGAGGTGGTGGTATGAATTCGTTGGATTTAAAGAACAAGGAGAGAAGTAATAAATAAATTTAAAAAAAACCTCAGCACTGACGATAAATCAAAAATAAGTGATGGAAAATTGATTCCATATATGATTTCGAAGCTTTTTAAAACTGTTTTTTAAGACCAATTTATGAAAACATTCGTTATATGGAGATAGATATTTCGCTATATAGAGACTCTTTTTAATGTAATTATGCGTAAAGGGGACCGTTCCTATTAAAAATTCGTTATATAGAGAAATTCGATGTATGGAGTTTCGTTATAGAGAGACTCAACTGTATAATCCTTTCGCTCATTTCATTTAAAAATACGATACTTTCATTTAAAAACTGAAACATCTAAAATACACGCATTCACATCTTTGTTTCTTTTTTTTAACGGAAAGAAATCTATATTATAAAGGCCAAACGTATCTGTGCGTAACGCATACGTCATTTTGTGAATGGCAACTTGAAATTTCAAATAAAATTTCGGTTTTGCTATTTTTGTTACTGGAAATTTTTAAACTTCTGAACATTTCACATTTTCAATTTTTACATCATTGTATGGAGAAAAAAATGTGTTTTTAAATGCAATTTGTTTGAAAACTGTATCTTAATTTATATTTCAGATATTATTTTTTTTTTTTGTAGTTTTTAATACAGTTTTTCTAATTGTGGCAACAAAACTTCATTTCTATTAAAAGCAAAAGGAAAAAAGCGACGAAAAAAGCTGATTACTGTATTTTATGTTGCCATTTTTTCATTAACGTCTTTGCATTTTAACATATCGGATTTAGATTTCACGGTGAAAAATTCTGATTAAATCAAAATGGAATAAAATTTGCTGTTTTTCATTTTGGAATGCCAAGCATACGAACCTTACTTGATAACTTTGCCATAATAATAAATATTTATTATATTTTACTGCTCACATTACGAGTAAAGTTTAATAACTCGGACAACTGAGTTTCATAGAAACAGTTATTTTAGGTTAAGATTAGGTCAGGTTAATTTTAGGTTAAAATAATATGTGTATGAGTCAGACAAACAAATATTAGATGCATTTTTTATTGTAACTAATTTTGAAGGTATATTGTAAGTGAATAAAACAGTTCCTTCATAAATATTATCTTCCGTCGAAATTCGACGGGTTCTACCTTGTATTAAATAATTCCTCAAACTCTGATATTTAATTTCAACTTCAACAAGTGCTGTTTCAGTTTACCAAGTGAAAAATGAAAAATTCTGGCTGGTGAATTAAAAAACGCTATTTGGGCTATTATAATGTAGATGAAATTATGGCGATAGTGTAATATTTGGCGACTTACCACTTGGGCATGGCTAACATTAAAGTATCAGAATGGTCGCCTGGCTCATAAAAAATGAAGCGGTCGGCCCGAAACTGTTGATAACAGTCACATGACTTAGGCTTTTATTATATAGATTTTGGCGTAGTTTAGAAAATCCTCCACCGATTCGTATATTAGAAACTAGAAAAACTCTTGCTTTCGATTTTTCCATTGTAATAGCAACAACAATATAATAACAGCATATAAAATAATATCTTCTACAAGTTGTTAAAAACGAGCATACATATAAACTCACTTTTATAAGTTAATATTTAAAGATACTTAAGTTTTCTTAACTAAAAACCCGAATGCAGTAACTTTCTTATATCATCCGATTTTCAACTTGTATGAGACATTTTGTATAGTAAAAGTCCACTTTTACAAAATATAAATGCCAGAAAACTCATATATATCGTACAGTTGCACAACAAGTAGACAATAGTCGAATTTAAGAATGAAGGTTACGCCTGATATTTTGAAGTAAATAAATTTATGACAGAGAATATTCTATGGCTTGGCGGAAGATGAAAGCGCTTCCAAAAACTACTGCAGACGTATATAGACTAAATATATGTGTGAAGAATTAGAAAGAAAATAAGACTTCACACTTGTAAAAACAAAAGCTATGCTTTTTAAAAAAATAATCTGTCATCGTCCGATCGTTAAGCATTTCATTTTCATTAAAACTTCTTAATACTTTCTATACTGCAAAAAAAAAAAAAAAAAAATCCTCAAAATTAAAATCTTGAATCAACCCGTTTTCTAGTTCAGTTCCAACCCATGCTCAAATGTGAGAGATAATGCGCACAGAAAAGTTGTTATAAAAATTGGGAAATATTTTGTGTAAACTGTTGGAACAAACAAGTTGGAAATTGCACGTGAAGCGTAGCAAATGAGGTGCGTTCGTTTGATAACGAAGTTTTAAAATATTCAGATCTTGTTGATATAGTAGAGCGTACTTTGGATACAGTATAGTGGTCGAAATCTTTGTGTTCCTGTAAATATGCAGGGAATAATTTTTATTATACTTCATTAACGTATATCTTATCCATAAAATGTGAAGTAGTTTAATATAATTAAAACACCCCTCAAACAAAGTTTCCCCGTATAACATTGTTTAGTAGAATACATTTGTGTGGCTCTGTAATTTAATAATAAATATTCTTTGCCTCACAGATTGTAAAAAATATATTTTTAGTACATATTTCATAGATTCATGTCAATTCTGTTATGTTCAAATGAGTGTAACACCATTAAAATGCATTTGAAACTTTTTTCCAAATTGACCGTAATGTAACGGAATCCTTTTGATTGTCCCTGTAATTGATCTATCTATCCGATTTACATAACATTTGAAATGACTCGACAAAATTAGGTGATAATTATGTATTTTAAATTTCACACGATTCGGTTGGGTAGTTTTTGCGTTGTTATATGCGGACGGACGGACGGACGGACTGAGCGACAACAATAGGTGCTACGTATTTACATAATTATGAACGCACCTAAAAATGCACTCTTGTTAATGTGTCTCGTCTTAACCTTTTGGGGATGAGCTATACCTTTACGAGCCGCAAAAAGGCATAAGAATCCTTGTTCATCCCTACCAGTAAAATTTTACTATAAAATTTGCCTTATTTAATGGGAGCATTTTCTCGATTTAATAAGGTATAATTTTCTGTTTTTAAAAAACGGCGACAAAACATTAATAAAAATTTCGTAAAAGGCTCCCGTCAACAGGATTAACTATTTATCTAAACAAGTTGGAAATTGCACGTGAACGTAACAAATGAGGCGCGTTCGTACGATAACGAAGTTTTTAAAATATTCAGATCTTGCTGATATAGTAGAGCGTACTCCGGATACAGTATAGAAGTCGAAATCTTTACGTTTCTGTAAATATGCAGGAAGTAATTTTTATTACACCTCAGCAATGTATATCTTATTCATAAAATGTGAAATAGTTGAATATAATTAAAACACGTACCAAACCATGTTTCCCCATATAGCATTATATATTGGAATACTTTTGTGTGGCCCTGTAATTTAATAATAAAAATTCTTTGCATCATAGTTTGTACAGAATGCATATTTTAGTATATATTTCATAGATTCATGCCAATTCTATTATGTTCGAATGAGTGGAACATCATTAAAATGCATTTGAAACTTTTTCCCCATTGACCGTAATATAACGGAATCCTTTTGATTGTCCCTGTAATTGATCTATGCATCCGATTTTCATAACATTTGAAATGACTCGACAAAATTACGCAATAATTATATGTTTTAAATTTCAAACGATTCAAATGCATTTAAAACTTTTTTCCCTATTGACCGTAATGTAACGGAATCCTTTTGAATGTCCCTGTAATTGACCTATCCATCCGATTTTCATATAATTTGAAATGGCTCGACAAAATTATGTTATAATTATGTATTTTAAATTTCAAACGATTCGGTTGGGTAGTTTTTGCGTTGTTATATGCGGACAGACGGACAGACGGACGGACTGAGCGACAACAATAGGTGCTACGTATTTACATAATTACGAACGCACCTAAAAATTGTTTATTAAGAAATTGCTTCAGAAATTGCCTTTCTTTTTTAATATCTAAAGATATATTGGAACTTTTAAGCAGTAATAATGGTAAAATTAGATATGTTTTATCATTAAAACTGATTAGACAGATCGGTAGTTATAATATTTTGTTTTGTGTGCGAAATATTTACAAAAGTAATCATATTATTTAAAGGGGTCGGGGACACATTTTAACCCTTTATCTACCGAATTATTTACCAAGAAATTGCTTCATCTCATCTTTAATATCTGAAGCTATGCTGGAATTTTTAGATAATAATAATGTGAAATTTAGATATGTTTTTTCATTAAAACTGATTAGATATATCGGTAGTTATGCCTTTTATTTGTAAAATATTTACAAAAATAATCAGATTAATTAACCAAAAATACTCTTAGGAAAATATCACAAATCTTATACAAACAGTGTATTTAAATGTATTATGATCATCTATATAAACTGGAAAGCTTTTGTAGTTGAAAATGTTCCATATATTTTTTTTCTTAAAAAACAAGTTATACAGTCGAGTCTCCCTATAACGAAACTCCATACATCGAATTTCTCTTTATAACGAAATTTTAGTAGGAACGGTCCCCCTTTCGCATGATTACATTAAAAACAGTCTCTATATAGCGAAATATCTATCTCCATATAACGAATTTTTTCATAAGCTTTTCTTTTGGTTAATTTGTTCAGTTTTAAAAAGCTTCGAAATCATGTGGAATCAATTTTCCATCACTTATTTTTGATTTATCGTCAGTGCTGATTTTTTTTAATATTACTTCTCTTCTTGTACTTTAAATCCAACGAATTCATCCCACCTCCCACACAACTTTCCACATCCTTCTCAAAACAGTGTCAATTGGATTGATAAACATGTAAGAGAGGAATCAATGAGAGGCACATAAGAGAAGCCTTCAAACGAAGGGAAATGCTAACTACAATTTTTCATTCCTTGCAAAAATTTGAGCATGTTTTTGAGAGCGTAACAACTTTAAAATCAAAGCAACAAAAAATTACAAATTTCTTCGTCTGAAATTAATGCAAGTCTTCCTTATTTTATTTTCATTAAGCTTTCAAATAAATGCCTGTTCTTTTTTTTTGAAACGGCTTAAATAATTAAGAAATAAAATAGTAGGTTAATATTTACTTTTAAACATTTCAAATTTTTAATTCAAAAGATCAAAAATAATATTTGTTCAAATTTCACATATTAAATACGATTTTTAACATTCTCTATACATCGAATTTCTCTATATAACGAATTTTTTACTCGAACGGTGGATTTCGTTATATAGAGACTCAACTGTATTTATGAAAATGCTTAAATATTACCGTTTTATGAAAACATTTCATTTCTATTGTTTCTTTACGCTATTTAAATTTGATCGAGAAGAGTTCATTGTATGAAAAGAAAAATTAACTTTCATTAATAGACTGAGTAAACAAATTTTATCTTAAATTTTCTTCAATGGTACTTTAAAGTACCATTGAAGGGGTACTTTAAAGTACATAAAGGGTTAAAATATTTTTTATTTATTGAATTAAAATTTTGATTTTTTTATGATGTTAACCATGTTATTTGTAAACAAAATCACAAAAAATTCTCATAAAAATTTTCACAATTAAAAAAAATAATAATTCGTGTAAAATTTATTTTAAAAGTGATTTATTTTAAAAGGAAAAGATTGTTTGTTTGTTTGTTTGTAGGGGCTAATCTCCGGAACTACCGAACCGATTTCAAAAATAATGGTACCAAAATGATGGTATTCGACAGGAATCAAACATAGTTTATATCTTATGTCTATGCCACAAATCAGGAGCAGAGGATTAGAAGAAAAAAGAGGTGCAGGAGTAAATGAATTTCTAAAAATGCGATTTTTGTGTTACTGAAGGGACTACAGGTATGAAATTTAGCATGGTAATCTATACCTACATTATAAAGATGAAAAGTTTGTTTGTTTGTAGGGTCTAATCTCCGCAACTACCGAACCGATTTCAAAAGTAATGGTACACAAAATGATGGTGTTTGACCGGAATCAAACATTTTTTACATATATTATAAAGATGAAAAGTTTGTTTGTTTGTAGTGGCTAATCTACTAATAAAATGAGAATCCGTATTTTTCGAAATTGAGTCTTAAATACTAGAAGCAATTTTCAGACGAGAACATACTCAAAAATGAGTGCATTTTTTTTTCTTCATTATTATAAATAGTGTTCATATTTTGAATGTTTCCATTAAAAATAATTATTTGTACTGTACTGTACAGTAATATAAAAAGAAGATTACACGTTCATAACCAGAATCTCAAATTCAATAACTTGTTAGCATCATCCGATTTCCTTGCGTGAGATTTTTTTGTATGGTAAAATGTAACTTTTTTTAAACATAAATGTCATAAAACGCATACTGTTTTTACATTTACAGCGAACAGACTACAATTGGATTTAAAAATGAAGGTTAAGTCAACAGTATCTTAGAATTATTGAGTTTGTCTGTTTGAAATGCTAAACAGTTTCTGGGAAGATAAAAGTGTCTTCTAAAAATACTGCAGTCGTAATTTTGCACCAAGTATATGTGTGAAAAATTAGATGGAAAATTAAGTTTAACATTTTCCTCGTAAAAATAAAAAATGACGTGTTTTTAAAGAGAAAATCTGTCAGCATCTAGTCTTCAGACACTTCACTTTCATTAGCCATTTTAAACACTTTATAACAGAGCTAAAACGTTTGTTTTTCCGTTCACCAACACCCTAATTAATGCAAAAATTCGCTGATGGATGTTTGTAAGCGCAATATATTTACTCGTCGTATTTTTTGCACTTTTATTATTACAGTAGACTCCCTCAAATCCGCACAGCTAGGGAAGAGGTTGTGCGGATTTTAGAATTTTGCATATTTCTGGTCATTGCTTTCTTTAAACAGCAATTTGAGTGCAATTAATAATGCAATCGAAATTACAATAAAATCTTAGAATATTATAAAATATTGAAATAAGTAATAAACTAAAATAATAATAATTTAGATAATTTTCAAAATGATTAAAATATTAAAAGCAAAAGTCAAGTTAATAATAAGTAATGTATGATTTAATATTCATTATAAAGATGAAATGTATTTTTCCTAAATTATTTAATGAAACTTGCCTCATAAAGGTATCTTACTAATTCCCATCAAAATCATTAAATAATTAACATTAACAAATAAATGACAATTTTTAATACGTACATAGTATTTTAAAGAATATAAATAAAAGAAATTCACGACTGGCTCGGCCTACAGGCGTGTGTTCAAAGTTAAGTTCTAATTTCGCCAACAAAAAGTTAATAATCATTAGAGATATTTGCTTTGACAATTGGATTTAAGAATGAAGGTTAAGTCAACAGTACTTTAGAATTATTGAGTTTGTCTGGTGAAATGCTAAATAGAGTCTTGTAAGATAAAAGTGTCTTCTAAAAATGCTGCAGTCGTAATTTTGCACAAAGTATACGTGTGAAAAATTAGAAGGAAAATTATATTCAACATTTTTCTCGTACAAATAAAAAAGGACGTGTTTTTAAAAAGAAAATCTGTCAACGTCTAGTCTTCAAACACTTCACTTTCATTAGCCAGTTTTAGCACTTAATAACAGAGCTAAAGTTTTTATTTTTCAGTCCGCCAACACCATCTAGTTAATGCAAAAATTCGCTGATCCATGTTTGTGAGCAAACTCAACATATTTACTCGCCGTATTTTTCGCACTTTTATTATTATTATTATTGTATTATTATTCTTTTTACTTTTATTTTCCAGTTGTCTGGTACTAAAAATATAAGGAATGTAAAAAATATACGATTGATTTTTAAAATTGGAAATATTGCTTCAATATCAATAATAAATATAAGAAGTCAAAAATTGCACGCCAAGCGTAGCAAATGAGATGTTTTCGTACTATAACGAAGTTTTAAAAATACTCAGATCTTTGTGTAATAGTATACATATACGGTACTTTGGATACAACATAACAGCCGAAATCTTTTGTATGTCCCTGAAAAAATTACAGCTTTCCATTATACAGAAAGTAACTTATAGCAAACCTCAGCAACGTATATCTATTTCATAAAATGTGAAATAGTTTGTTATAATTAAATCGCCCCCCCCCCCAAACAATGTTCGCTTCCTATACCATAAGTATTGGAATACTTTTGTATAGACCGATAAATTAATAACAAATATTCTTTGCACCACAGATTGTATAGAATGTATATTTTAGCATATACTTCATAGATTCATATCCATTTTATTATGTTTGGAAATGTGTGACACCATAAAAATGCACTTGAAACTTTTTTTTTCCTCATTGACTGTAATATAACGAAATACTTTTGATTGCCCCATGTAATTGATTGTCTCTGTAAAACTATACATCCAATTTTCATAAAATTTGAAATGATTCGACAAAATTATGCAACAATTTTATATTTTAAATTTTAACAATTCGGTTGGGTAGTTGTGTTACGTGTGGACAGACGAACGGACGAACTGAACGACTACTATAGCTGTTACGTATTTACATAATTGTAAACGCAACTAAAAACACTTTTCTTCCGATAGAAAAACCAATCTTTCTTTATCTTACGATATAAAATAGGAAATACTCAGTGTAGAAAAAAAAAATAACTCTTGCAGCAGTTTGAACATTTCACAGCAATTGTACAATTATTGTTTTCTTTAACGCTACTGCTTATGTGCTTCATTTCAATATTCACCTATGCAGTTTTCCTAACTGGGCACGGTCCCATCAGGTTGGGATAATCGGCACTCTGTATAAATATCATCTAAATTTATGCTTGGCAGACAGATCATTGATGATGTAATATTATCTATTAAAATATTTTCCTGTAAGTGTGAAGACAGGTGAAAACAACAATACGACGGAAACGAAAATAGTTAATTAGTTTTATGTTAAATAGTATGTATTATTAATTAGAATTAACAAATTGAATTATGAGTTCAGTACACGTTGAAGAAATGGAAATTTCTAGGCCGCATATAGTTATAGGTTTATATGAAATCGCATTTCATTAATTCAGAAATTCTTGATACAAATATTATCAAATGATTTTCTTTAATAAAAATTTCTAAAAAAAAAAAAATAGGATTTTCAAAAAGTGTAAATCATGCGATTAAGAATGGATGGATATCTTGCTTTATGCGACTAAAACAGAGTATGGTGTGTTCCTTAATGGTTATGCGATGATCATCGCATACAGATGACGTATAGGGTAAATATAATCTTTGATTTAGCTTATCAATAATTTCAAAATGTAATTTTCGTCTTATTTAATCACAAAATTTCTGCAACTAAATAAGAAAAAAATCCAATTCGAATTCAAAATACAGGTTCTAAAAAATTAAAAATTGAAGACATCAGATTTTTCTATATGGATCCATATTTTTTTTTCGGATTTTTTTTCTTTTTAGTTTTTCTCTGTTGAAAAAAAATCAGTTTCGTCAATCATTCGCAGAAAAAGAAATTAACAAAGAACCACCGAAAAAAAAGCGAATTTCGTCAAAGGGACATACAAAAAACACAGATTCTGTCAAACGGCCGCAGAGAAAAGCTATTTTTGTTAAAGAGCAACGGATAAAAAATCGACAATTTCATCTCGCGGAATAAATGCAAATTTTGACAAACGATTGTGATAAAAACGTGAATTCCATCAAACGATCGCGGTAAAAATGCGAATTCCTCGAAAGATCACGATAAAAAGGGCAACTGCGTCGAAAAATCACACAATAAAAAAGAAAAAAAAAGCGAATTCTTTCAAATTATCGCGCTAAAAATAAGAATTCCGTCAAAAGATCGCGTGTTTTGAGTGAAAGAATATTAAAATTTTAATTGGAAAACTAGCTAAAAATGATAGATAAAACATTGCATCAGAAATATGCACGCAAAATAGAAAATTACAGTATTTTTTAGCATTTGCTAAAATTATTCAAATTTAATTCCCCCCCCCCCTCACACACACACGCACCACCATAAACAAAGTTGCATTTAAACAAAAGTATTATTGATAAATTTATTGTGATTAAAATAACCTTCTTAATTGTCTGATACGCGCTATTAAAAAAAATCTCATTTACCCGTTTTTCCCCTTTTTATTTTACGTCTTTATAATCTTATGCCTGAAACAGCATACAAGATGCTCGTCGAAGTTACATGGAAAATTTTTATATTCAAAATACTAGTTTCCTTATTTCGTGAATTTAAAATTTTAATTAATTTTAGTCGACGAATTCGGGGATATTTCACCAAGTGTTACCACGCTTGGCGAGAATTTGACACTAAGAGATATACAGGGTGAGTCATAAATATCGAAACAATAAGCTACCTCTTAAATATTGCCCTTAGACCCATATTTCCAATTGCAAAAATTCATTAAAAAAAATGTGAAATTTTTTATAAGATAAATTGCGACTCCATGGAGGGTCTAGTTGAAAAGTTACGTAAATTAAATTTTTATACGGCCCCCGTAGGACAAAAATTCCAATTAGGAAAACTTTCCTTATTCAGTCCTGAATAAGACACAAAAAGTTGCATCTTCATAACTCCAAAAATCGCAAAGTTATAGCCGTTTAAACAATTCATCAGGTTTTAAGGGATTAGACGCAAATTGAAATGCGCGCAATTAAAAAAACAATGTTACTTTAATAGTTCTAGAAAACGTGTAAAAAATCTATTTCTTGAGTTAGAATTTTGATTTTTTTTCTTGTTTTGTGATGGTTAGCCTTATAATTTGCTAAGAAAATCGCATTCTAAAATTTCTCATACAATTTATAAAAGTTTCATGTGGTTAGTACTGGGACAATCAAAAATCGTTATAACTCGTAACATTATTTATTAGATTTCAATTTCTTTCCATTTAATTAAAGATGAAAATCTGATTTTAGTTTTGTTCCAAGGGTTTTTTTTATGTTAATTTTAAAACTATTTAAAAATATTTATTGAAAAAATAATATAACTTTAAAAAAGTTATATTTTCGAAAGCAAACATTTTTTCAAAAGTAAACATTTTTTCAAATTTGCCGAAACAAAACTAATGTAAAAAAAATCAAAAATGACGTGTTTCAAGTTCTTTTTTCTTTTAAAAATTCTTAAAATTTAATAATTTAAAGACAAGAAATAGAGGATAAAAAATTTATTATGCAGAAAAACGAAGTGTATTGTTTAAATGTCCGTCAGTTATTTTAAAAAATGCTTTTTCTAAGATGCAGATTAAATCTTTTTTTTTTCTTTTTAAATTTACCTCTGACAACTTCAGGCTTTTTATCGTCCTCCAGAGGATGTTAAAAAATCTGTATTCTGGGCCCAGGTAGGGCCAGGACCGAGATGTTACTTTTTTCTGAAGACCCGCCAGGCCGGGCCTAGCGTACTTTTCATAAAGGAGGGGACTACTTCCTTTCAACTTAGGTGCACTCTGGATGAAATTTTCAAACCCGGTCTCGACAAAACCCGTATTAAAATCACTGTCTCTGACTGACTTAATACGTGCATAAAATAAATAAAATTCGGCTCAATCGAATTTCTTACGAAAAACATATAGATTTTAAAATCTTCATTTTACAAAAAAAAAAAAAAAAAAAAAAAAAAAAAAAAAAAAAAAAGCTTTAAAATTTATTTTTTAAAAATAGATTATTCAAAGGCTAAAAAATTAAATGCATTAAAACCAGCAGAAAAAAGTCTGCCTATGACGGAATTCTATCTTAAACGGAAAATATGCTGATCCATGCAAAATAAATGCAATAGTACCTGAAAAGAAAGTAAGCTCCAATTACATCTTCTAGGGAGAGCATCTGTCTATAAAGTATTTTTTCTTTCCTTTTTTTCTTTTCCATTTTGTGATTCCGTCTTAAAAAGGTTTAGTGTATAACATTTTTCAGAGTCTCCAACGCATGGGATATGGATTAATGATATTAAATTATAAGTGAAACATTTACATATAAATAGAGATTCATTGATAAAATAAATATATTACAGCCTTTGGCGCTTCTTTAATAATAAAAATTATAAATATAAAAAACGAAAATCTATAAAAGAATTTTTGGTCAGAACTCCTCCATATGAAATATTTTTTTCCCATGCCGAATTAAAAAACTATACAGAAATTTGCGACTGAACCGGGCTATGATTTAAACTATTTTCCAGACCGGTCCGAGTTATGATATTGACATTTTTTCAGGCCACGGCGAACTTTTTCCCCTATGGGTCGGTTTGGGACCTGACCTAGGTATTTTGACCCGGGCAGACGTCTGGTATACCAATTTAGTGTAAAAACTATACGCTGCTATTTTATGTCCAAAGAAAAAGCGCTATCTTAAACCGATTTTTATTAAATTGCAATTTGTGAATGTTCCCTAACAAGCGTTGAAATTGAGTCAAGAAATCACAGTTTAGAGGCAGGGAAAAGTGGTTTAAGTCAGGAATTTTTTAGGATTTTGGGATTTAATATCTCTGTGGGATGTTTAGATACGGAGATGAAATTTTTTTTGTTCAAATTAGGAATGGATAAGGAATAATTTCCTAACTGGGAATTTTGCCCTATGGGGGCCGTATAAAAATTTAATTTTCGTATTTTTTTTCAAATAGACCCCCCCCCCTCCCTCCCCATGGAGTTGCAACTTATCTTATCAGAAATTTCACCTTTTTTAATGATTTTTTGCAATTGGAAGTATGGGTCTAGGGGCAATATTTGAGGAGAAAGCCTATTGTTTCGATATTTATGACTCACTCTGTATATGAATATATATATTGTGCGCATCATTAGAAAAATGGTTATAAGAGTGAAAGATAATTCGCGAGAAATTAAATTCACTAAAATTCATAAATCAATTGCTGATGTTTGTAATCTGTTATCTTGTTTTAAAATTTCAGCTAGCCTAGAATTTCAAACTGCAATATCTCAGCCATTTTTTACGATTGAGGTGAAACAAAAAATGATCCGGGATCCTTGTATCAAAGCCTAACATTTAAGAGGCTACTTCAGTCAAGAGAAAAGACCCGCTCACTAAGCTAATCCTATGGAAAAAAATTTAAAACTACCTCGATTGTATTTCAATATTTTTAAATGTTTTTTTTCTTTTACATTGAAAAGGTGAGATCAATTTGTACAAAGGCCTTCTTTTACTTTTTGATTTTGTTTACACGTATTTTACTGATAACACTTTCATTTTCGCAACTGGTTTTGAAAGTGAATCCGCAATAAAATCGTAAAAAAGGGAAAGAAATAAAGAAAGGAGAAAATGTCCTTTAAGTACAAATCGACTTCAGTTACCAATGCAAAAAACATCATTTAAATATACTGAAATGAAAAAGAGATATTCTTATACATTTCTTCCATAGAATCAGTATTAGCGAGCGGATTTTTTCGCGTGATTGAGGTAACCCCTTAAGGAAAAAAATAAACTTAAATTTTTACTTTTTTCGTATATCTTTTTGAATTCGAAATATTTAATTGATTGTCCTTTTGAAACAAGATGATGGACGAATCTATCCATCGAACTCGGTCGAAATCTTGGTATCTTCTGTACACATGCTGAGTTTCACCCAAATCGGTTTATGAATGTGTAATACAGCATCACAAAAATCATATATGAAGAGGTCAGTTGATAAGGGTGATTTTATCGTGACGAAAAAAAAATAATAAAAAAAGAGTTTAGCATATAATTGAAGGTAATCAATGGTCAACTACCATATGTTAAATTCCTATTTAAAAAAAAAAAAAAACCTAACATTTACTGAGATTTTAATTGATAAAAGTGACATTTGACAATTATACTCCAATAAGTATTTAGAAACTTACAGCTCACTTTCTCAAAATGATGATGGTGTCCTTACTACTTTTATCATGTAAGAACTTTATACATAGAAATATTATGTATAAAGTTCTTACATGTTCTTACAAGTTCTTATACATTTAAACGGGAGGTGGTTTTGCTTTCTAGTGGTTAATAATCGAATACCAAAATATTTTCCAGAAGAGCTTTCCTCCGAACGGCTAGAATAACTATTGGAAGCAACCTAAAAAATTTAACCTTTCTTTAAATATTTTTTTTCTTTTCAGAGTTTTGTTCGTTCGACGAAACCCTATTTGTCTCTGTCATCAGTCTGCCTGTCCATCACAGTGTCTGTACACAAAAAACGTGTGAGACTTATTTTATGAACTTACCTGTGAACACCTCGTGTCACACGACAAATCACAAAATTTTGAAAAAAATTACTATTTTAATTAAATAAATTTTTTCAGTGTCATCTGTTCATTTTTGCGATTTAAATTGTATAAGAGAACCTTAATTTTAGCACTTTCGTGTTGACATTATAGCTTGCAGGAAAAGCCTTTCACTAGCAAACAGGAGGTTCTTAGTTTGAAACCAGACCTTGAAATTTTCATATTCTGATGGATTTAATAAAAAACAATTTCGTATTCTTGATCAATTTAAGTGTTTATATTATTAGGGTTTCGTTCATCTAACATTCATAATATTTTTGGAATTCAATTTTCTTTCTATTTTAAAAACTATTACAATTTATTAATGATTCAGCATTTTAAATTTAATTTTAAACATTTTTTTCGTTTTTAGAAATTAAATTTTTTTTTCTATGTTTACGCAAAATTTTATAATTTAAGATTTAAAAAAAAAATAGAATTTTAGATTTTTTTAAAATAATTTAATTTGATTAAAATAAATGACTTCCTTTTTATAATTATTTTAAAATTAAATTTATTGATCTTACCATCTCTGTAAGACTTTAATAATTATAAATTAACAATTTGGATTTATTAATTTAAAGATAAGTTACTTTGAAAGAAACATTAAACGAAGCCCTCTGTGCAGATCTGCGAACACACTTACCCACTTGCTTAGATTTAGATTTGAGAACTTTGCATTTATCTCAGAGTTATTTTCCTTCCTTGAAATTATCTATTGTTTTTCAAATGATAAAAAGTTGCTTTCAAAAATAAGACTGTCACCCATCTTCCGCGCTAAATATATTTGTGACAAATCTCAAAGGACAAGTAACACTAAAGCTTTTTCTCTTTTCGTAAACAAACATACACTTGAAAGATATATATGTCATCTCCCGGATCACTGGAACGCTTTTCTTATTTCTCTTTGCTGCATAATGGGGTTTTGTTTTGGTTTTTAAAACTATACAATATGGCAGAGAAATCTATTTTGCATTTTTTAAGTGACAAATGTGTTCAACAGGGCGGCGGAATCGGAGTAGCTGAAAAACAAGCCGACTCCGACTCCTGCTTTTTTTTTTTTTTTTTTTTTTTTGACAATTTGGAATGAAATTAAACCAGTTATATGTGATTTTAAATTCATAAGAGGAGTTATTATTGTTATTTTTGAATTATATCAGGCTAACCAAGCTAAAAATTCCCAATATACTGCCTAGTGAACACAGTAAATGAAAACCATTTTTAAATAAAAACTCTAGTTGTTCCCAAATTATTTCCGGACTAGTCAAATTTTCGTTTTTCCCCCCTCTTTCCATCAAAATTTTTCTCTGGAGGACAAGAATTAATATCAAAATTATACAGGCTTCCCCTTTTCAAGCCCACGGAATTTAAATAGTAAAATTTCTGCTTTGTTTTCCTCTTTAGATTTCGATAGTTGGATTTTTCGGATTTGTGGGATGCAAAATTGCAAGATTAGTAAAATTTAAAATATTTTTTCCTCTCTTTTCTTTCGAAGCTGTAAGAACTGAATTAATACCGAAATAGTTGAATTTTTGCCTTATTTTTCTTACGTTCTCTCATAATTTTAACTAAAATCAACACTAGAATATTAGCCAGCCAAAAGTCAGAGTCGGAGTTGTTAAAATTTCCGAGTCGGAGTCAGAGTCGGACTTTTTTTTCAACCGACTCTGCAGCCCTAGTTGTTCAGTTGGTGAAAAAAAATGTCATGTCATTTGTGATAAAAGTGTCATGGAAAACATTACTGTCAATTTGTGCGGTTTTTTTTTTTTTTTTTTTTTTTTTTTTTTTTTTTTTTTTTTTTTTTTTTTGTGTGTGTGTGTGTGTATGTGTGTGTGTTACCACTAAAAGTAAGTAAAATTTACTGTTAAATTTTAGTGGTGAGAAATTTCTGTACAAGCTGCCAGATAAAGCATTGTCCACCAGAGTATGATTGTTACAAAAGAAAATTTCCACCACCTTTCTAAATAGTAATTTTATTTTTATTTCTGACAGAAGCTCTACATTTAAATAAGCCGACTCAGAAATACTGTTAGTTTTTGTGCCTGCGGTAAGAGCCTGCTGTTGTCTACAATATATTGAAGTACATCTTGATTCGATTAAAAAAGAAACAATTATAGAAATCCCTAAAAATAGCTTGGTACAATATATAGCACATAGTACAATATCGCCGTGTGCCAAAAAAGTGTTAGTTAATTCGCTGGGAACTGTTTAATGCAATCCACTGATATGAGACACAGAGAATAGAGTTTAAATGATGCCGAGGCAATCGCCTTTAAGGCCCCTGTCCTCGCTCGAGGAAACGCTCGCGAGCTAATGCTATTCCTATGGGGAAGCATTTTTCTAATAACTCTTTCGCATTCTGACATTTTTGAATAATTTTTTTTGCATTGGATAGCTGAGGTGCATGTCGACAGCGCACCTTTCTTATTTTTTCGATTTTGGTTGCAGATATTTTTTACAAAGTTAGTTTCACTTTTAAAATCGGTTTCGAAACTGAAAGTGCTTTTTAAAAAATATATCTGCAACCAAAATCGAAAAAGTAAAAAAGGTGTGCAATTGGCATGCACTTCAGCTATACAATGCAAAAAAAAAATTATTCAAAAACGTCAAAATGCGAAAGAGTTATTAGAAAAATGCTTCCCCATAGGAATAGCATTAGCTCGCGAGCGTTTCCTCGAGCGAGGACAGGGGCCTTAAACTGTATAGGCAGCGGTATTTATTGTTATTTATACGCCGGCAATCCATAGAAAAACTAACAATTTCATACCAGTCGCCATAGAAAGTTTCTGCGACGCTACCATTGAACAGCCTCTGATGTGATTCCTAATTATAACCATCGGTTAAAACACACTAGGTTTTCGTTAAGTGGTGGTACTGTTCATGCGGTGAGGCGCTTTTTGCATGCGATTAGCCTTCCCCAGATGTTTGTCTATGCTTGACATGTTTATGACACGGGTGTAAAAAACGCCGTTTTTTAACATATCTGGTCCGGGAGGGTAGATGGGCGGATACCTGGGTAGCTCCTAGCTACCCACAACTACCTTAAGAGTTGTAAAAAAAACTAGGATTTAAAAAAAAAAACAATCCGAGCGGATAGCAAGACGGGCACCCGACAGCTACCCACTGCAATCCTGTTATCACCACTTCGTTTTTTTAACCTTTTTAGGTGCGTTCGTAATTATGTAAATACGTAGCACCTATTGTTGTCGCTCAGTCCGTCCGTCTGTCTGTCTGTCCGTCTGTCTGTCTGTCCGTCTGTCTGTCTGTCTGTCCGTCTGTCTGTCCGTCCGCATATAACAGCGCAAAAACTACCCAACCGAATCGTTTGAAATTTAAAATACATAATTATTACATAATTTTGTCGAGTCATTTCAAATTTTATGAAAATCGGATGCATAGATCAATTACAGGGGCAATCAAAAGTATTCCGTTACATTACGGTCAATGGGGAAAAAAGTTTCAAATGCATTTTAATCGTTTGAAATTTAAAATACATAGTTATTACATAATTTTGTCGAGTTATTTCAAATTTTTTGATAATCGGGTGCATAGATCAATTACAGGGGCAATCAAAAGTATTCAATTACATTATAGTCAATGGGGAAAAAGTTTCAAATGTATTTTATACGTTTGAAATTTAAAATACATAGTTATTACATAATTTTGTCGAGTTACTTCAAATTTTATGAAAATCGGATGCATAGATCAATTACAGGGACAATCAAAAGTATTCCGTTACATTACGGTCAATGGGGGAAAATGTTTCAAATGCATTTTAATCGTTTGAAATTTAAAATACATAGTTATTACATAATTTTGTCGAGTTATTTCAAATTTTTTGATAATCGGGTGCATAGATCAATTACAGGGGCAATCAAAAGTATTCAATTACATTATAGTCAATGGGGAAAAAGTTTCAAATGTATTTTATACGTTTGAAATTTAAAATACATAGTTATTAAATAATTTTGTCGAGTTATTTCAAATTTTATGAAAATCGGATGCATAGATCAATTACAGGGACAATCAAAAGTATTCCGTTACATTACGGTCAATGGGGGAAAATGTTTCAAATGCATTTTAATGGTGTTGCACTCATTCGAACTTAATAAAATTTATATGCAACTATAAAGTACATATTATAATATACATTTTACATAATCTGTGATGCAAAGAACATTTGTTATTGATTTACAAGGCCACACAAAAGTATTCCATTACATAATGGTATAGAGAGAACATTGCTTGATGAGCGTTTTAATTGTAATTCACTATTTACAATTTTATGAGATTGAGATATAAGAGTAATATTTTTAAAACTTCGTTATCGTACGAACGCACCTCGTTTGCTACGCTTCACGTGCAATTTCCAACTTGTTTTTCTTGCTGATGACATAAAACATTCTTTAAAGAATAGCCGGGAGAGTAATTGGGTAATTCAAGAGTTTTTTCCGTGGATTATTGAAATCCTAATACAAATTTTCCAGAATACTTTATAATATTTTATCATATACAAAATAAATATATGCATACCTGCATGTGTATCTTTGAAGGTTTATAAATGGTTTGGAAAGAAGGTTCTTTCAGATTTCATGACTATCAAAACAGTGATTCCATCAACGCGGCGTATGTTCACAGAAAGATTCCAATGGCCGAGAATCAAACTCAAGCTTCCCTGCTACAAACTCGATACATAGGACCAATGACGACCGGGTTTTCAGAACTTTCATCCTCGTAGCTAGGCGTTTCTCAGACTTTCAATCATCAACATAGGTTGACCCTTCTTCAGGGTGGACGATTTCCTTATTTATAGTAGGATTTCAAGCTCTAAAACTTCAAACTAAGTTTTATTCGCACAGAAAGGGTTCCGTAGTATAAAGACCCTAAAAAGAATTACCTTCGGGATTATATTTGGGCACTTTGAAAGGAGGTCACAAAGTTGTAACGCTGCCTTGGTCCATGACGCTGTTTTCTGGATAGGTTTTTCATAAATATCTGAACTAATTGATAATCCTGAGCAATATTTTTTAAGAAATAGTGTTGCCATTATTGAAAAACAAGTTTAAAGTTCTATGAGCAAAAAAAGATAGTGAGGAATTAGAATATTACGAAACTGCTTTAGGGCAACAATTTACACATATTTAAAAAAAGCGTAAAATTTAATTTAAAAAAAAATGAAAAATTTGTTTTAAACAAGTAGAACCTTCCCTTGAACATAAAAATTCTGTTTTCAATGAAAAATGTTCAGCTATAAATGATTTCCACCAAGAATTATCCTCTGTGACCCAGATGGCATGGGTCACGCCTGATACCTAATTATTATAACCCGAAGGGGGAAATGTATAAAATTTAAAGATAAAAAAAATCACTAGAATACTTTTAAAACGATTAATTTGTCCGTTCAAATTCATCCAAAATAAATTAAGCTCTTAAAGTGACAGGTGTAAACGTAAATGATCGCATTTAATCCGCCTGTAAATTGAGTGGCTACATTTAAATATTATACTGCACGTGCCTGGCGGGAACATGTTAAAGATTGGAATCGGTTTTCACACGCCTAAAGCTTTTCCTTGTTAAGCGCTTAACTTTTGTCTCTAGTCAAGCGTATAAGCTGCGGTTATTCTTATTCCTGTTCGCTCCAATCGTTCTCGGACAAAATATGAAGGAAATAAATAGCGGAATAAGAAAGGAAAAGCAAATTTAAACATCAGTTTTGAATGTATAAATCATTCGCGACATTTTTTTTTTTTACCTTAAAACTGTGTTTAAACTTCCGCAGCACATTAAAATTAAGGAGACTCAGCACTTGTCATTTTGATACAAAATGACAAAAATGTTGAATTTCAGACTTTTATATAATAGTATGCCTTAGTATTGTTAGAAAATTCTGTCCTAATTATAAGCAGCGTTCAGACCTGCATTTTACTGAAGTTCAACTGAATTCTTGGAACTCCCTTCTTTTCCCATCTGCGGTTTACTGACAATAGGAAACGGGGGAGATACAATGGTCAGACAGATAACTATCCTAACCCAACTTAAGGCCCCTGTCCTCGGTCGAGGAAACGCTCGCGAGCTAATGCTATTCCTATGGGGAAGCATTTTTCTAATAACTCTTTTGCATTTTGATATTTTTGAATAATTTTTTTTTGCATTGGATAGCTGAGGTGCATGCCGACAGCGCACCTTTTTTACTTTTTCGATTTTGGTTGCAGATATTTTTTACAAAGTTAGTTTCACTTTCAAAACCGGTTTCGAAACTGAAAGTGCTTTTTAAAAAATACATCTGCAACCAAAATTGAAAAAAGTAAAAAAGGTGCGCTGCGGCATGCAGCTCAGCTATCCAATGCAAAAAAAAAAATATATATATATTCAAAAATGTCAAAATTCAAAAGAGTTATTAGAAAAAGGCTTCTCCATAGGAATAGCATTAGCTCGCGAGTGTTTCCTCGAGCGAGGACAGGGGCCTTAAGGGAAAGATTCCTGTCCACAAAAGTCATTAACATCAAACGCGCTGCCTGCGGACATAAAACGCGCCGTCTGCTAACCACAAAAAGTATTTGTGTGTGTTTGCAGCCTTAATGTCGGTTTTAAGACGGCCTATTTTCTGCACTAGAGATATAAGCCCGAATGGGAGAATGCTCTTCATGGAGGGGGAGGGGATCTTTCTAAGGGATCCTAACCAGTATTTAAGCAAGATTACCCAAGGTTCGAAGATAACCACTTAAAACTCCGAACTGTTAAGCCGACGGGCGCGATTAGATTCGAGCCCAGCATCTCCGTTTACCAGCTTCGAGAGAATAACCTTTCAGACACTGGGCGGGTGGCATCCCAATTTTGGAACTATTCGATAAATAATAAAGGAGATATACTTAATTTTATTAAGTCTTTCCGTTCAACGTCCCTTTAAATGCCATTGTTTTTTCTCAGTTCGCAATTTTTTATATTTTCATTTTAATCGAAATTCTAAGGCTTCTACAACAATTTCGCAAATTGTCTGAAATTTTTTATAAAAAAGTACTTTTAGACCTTGTGCGTCATAAATAGGATTCTACAGGATTTTTGACAAGTTTGTAACTTAAAAAAGTATAAGCATAAAGACATGCTTTTTTCTGCTTGACTCATTAAAAATCCGTTATTTATATTTATAGCAAAAAATACTCTGAATAAATGATAAAAAAAGCTATTTCCAGGTATGAAAATTTTAAAAGGAATTTTTAAATTGTTAAGTATTTTTTTTAATAATTATTGCTATAATGAAAATTCAACACTTTTTATGATTTATAATGACCATGCTTTATTCAAACATGAACCTAAAAATATAATAAATGGCATAATTTAAAAATAACTATTTTAGTTGCCGAATCCCCTTAACACAGTACCTTGAAGTTTGTCAAAATATTGATTTTTTTTTTTTTTTTTTTTTTTTTTACATTAATTGAAAGCTTTTTTGATTGTGAATATTTTGACACCTCATTTTTACCTATACAACTATTATATCGCGAGATATCGTAGATTTTGTTAATAGATCCAGCGCAATGACCCATACGAATGAAAACTTTAAACTGATTTTCCCCCTCTTCATATTTTTAGAACGAAAAATAGTAAGAATATATTATAAATAGTAAGTAAAAATAGTAATATAATAGTAATATAATAGTAATATAATAGTAGTAAGAATATAGTATAATAGTATGTTCGAAAAATAGTAAGTCTTTGATTCTAATTTGATAAAGGGTTGAAAATATTTTTACCTGTTCTCCATGGTGTATTTAATATTTCTGTTCGTGCATTTAACATTCAAAATTATAGTTATTTAAAAAATATATTTACATTGAGAGATTGTTGAATTATTTCATTTTTTGATGTATACGAGAGAAAAAATAATACATTAAATGTAAAATTCCTTTCATCTAAAATTCCATGCACAGTTTTATACAATCTATTCTAATGAACGTAGAAAAAAATCGAAGGAAAAATATTCATATTTTTAAAAATAGTTAAGATTTTTAAACAGTTAAATTTTTGAAAAAAAAAATGAATTTTAGTTAAATAGGCTCTTTTACAAGACTTTTTGAAAAAATTTATTTAATTTTTAGTATTGTGTATTGTGCCACCACATATATTACAGTGTCATTCAAAATTGAATAGATGATTTCAAAGGTACAGTGTCCTCTTAATACAATGAAGGGAAAAAATTGTAATTTAACAAATTACAACTACTATTTGAAAATTTTTTTATTTTCAAAGACTAAAATTTTAAAGACTTACTAGCGGCCTTCGCCCGCTACGCTGGTCGGTTTAGACGAACAGACGGGCATTAAATAGTTTAATAGTTCATTAATTACAGGAAATTTATAGAAATTAGCACCAATTGTGTAACTTTTTTTATTGCAATTTTTATTAAAAACTCTTAACTTTTATTACAAACAAAAGGATTTCGCGTTATGTATGGATCTTGGCATAATGCCAAACATATCTTCCGTGGAATTTATGGGTTGGATGTACGTTTTACGAAAATCAAAGAAGGCCAAATCAATGTTTTCATTTTGAAGTCTGCTTCAATAGAAATTAATTTTTTTTTAAACTATTCAATCAATTCTTTCACAATTTCGAATACTTTTAAATCATTATTAGATAAAGAACTAAAAAAATTTTTGAGTGAAAATACCCAAAAATCGGCGAGATATAAAATATTAATGTTCACAATTGCTTATATATCATTATCCAATCAACCACTCAACCGATTTTTTCTATCTTTTCCAGATAGTTAGGTGCACGAACAGAAATATTAAATACACCATGGAGAACAGGTAAAAATATTTTCAACCCTTTACCAAATTAGAATCAAAGACTTACTATTTTTCGAACATACTATTATACTATATTCTTACTACTATTCAGACATACATTTTTTTTTTTTTTTTTTTTTTTTTTTTTTTTAAAGCAAGTCGATAGTGCAAAAACTTTGGGAAATATAAAATATTTACTGTAACCTTTTTAAGAAAAACGAAGTTTAAAAAAAAAAAGAATTTAAAAATCGAAAAAATCGAAAATTAAGAAAAAAATAGTTACACTGACATTATCAGAAAAGAATGAGGATTCAGAATCCGGCGTTGTTTTTTGTTAGAGTTTCATAGAACTGCCAGGATTGGAATTTAAAAATGCATTTCGAAAAAATTGCAAAAAAAGCGCTGAAATTCGAAGTTTCATACAAAAATCGAAAAAAATCGAAAAAATCACAAATTATAAAAAAAAAAAAATTAGACGGTTAGTGCAAGAAAAGAACGAAGTATCCGAAAATCTAATTCTTTTGTTGCTGGTGTGTTTATAACTGTACCGATGGTAATTTAAAAATGAGAAAACAGAGGGAGAAATTTTCTCCCTCAGTCGATCTTTTTCGTATCACCATTTCCGCCCAAATTGCAAACATGCAGGGTCAAATCAGTCAAAATTTTAACGTGTCTGATTAGTTTTTAGCTCACAGGCTATCATAGCCTGAGAGCTTATGTGCCCGTCCGTTCTGTATGTATGTTCGTATGTTCGTGCGTAACGGGATAACTCATGATAAAAAATATCCCATCCACTTGAAATTTTGTATATAGGTATATCCTGATAAGGCGCTTCCCTGATTAGTTTTTGGAGTTCATTCGATATGTATAAGAGGGGGAACGGGGGGCTCATGTCCCTCCCCTTAATTGATATGAATGGGCTTTTCATGTAGAAATATTAGTTTTTTTTTTTTTTTTTCAAAATTTACACATAGAATCATTCTGATAAAGCGCGTCCGTGATTGGTATTAGGTGTTCATTGGATCAATATAAACAGGGGAAATGGGGGTTCTAATGCCCCCCCCTTAATTTATATAAATGGGTTTTTCATGCAGAATTGTCAGATTTCGTTAAAATCTCTGAATATTTTTGGAAGTTTAATAGTTAATATAAAAGAGAAGGATAACTCTTCTTAAATTATATTAATGTGTTTTTATTAAGAATTTTCCGATTTGCTCTAAATTTTGGATATGGATTTTTTTTTTATGATAAAGCATGTCTCTGATCAGTTTAGAGGGTTCAATGATTAAGTATAATAAGGGGAAAGGGGGGAGCTGATCCCCCCTCCTTAATATTTTTTTCGAACGGAATTAACCCTTGAAAATATAAGGCTGTAATGTACAATTAGTATGCGTAGCCTGTGAGCTCAATGCCATCAGTTTAACTGGGCAATATTCTTTTTTTATTAATTAATAATTAACGAACTAATTGGAATTTCAGGATGTGAATAGGCAATTCATGATCCCCGGATTTTTTTCCTTCAATTCAAAACAAACGCGACGTTTCACCGTTTCCGGGTTCGGAAAAGATAGCATCACATACATACATACATACAACATACGGTCGAATATTAATAGTATAGATAAATAAATTCGGTATTTCAATTTATCATATTAATAAATTTTTAGGATGATCAAAACGTGGTTTGGATAATAACAGAGTCCTATATTACGTACGCCATGAATTAATAATTAATATTCTTGCACCAATCATATACAAATTTTAAATGAAATTTTAGTTTTACAGTTTTCACTACTGCAAATTTTTAAACATCTAAACATCAAACGTTTTCAATTTTTGCACAGTCGTATAGAGAAAAAAAAACTTACTTTTAAATGAAATTTGTTTGAAAGTTCTATCTTAATTTGTTTTTAAGTTGTTAATTTTTTTAATACTTTTTTTGTCATCGTGGGACGTAATCCATTTTTGGACATTAAGCACGGACCAATCAGAGAACGAATAAAATAAAATAAGTTGCGGAATTCAACCAATGAAAAGATTCAGATATATTTCCCAGTTCTCTACCGAGAACAACAACTAATTTCCAAATAGTTACAAAAATTGTATTGCCGACTCTTGGTTAACGTTTCAACACAAAATTGTCTATTAGTACCGTGGATCTTATCAATCATAACTACTCATTACTATCGTTTAAATTTTCTAAAATTACCAAATACGCTAGAATAATGATGCATTATATTTAAAAAAAAAAAAAAAATTATGTCTGTAATTACTACGTCACCATTTCTTCATCTTTTCCTCTCAAAAGATTCGTTGATCTTTCATTTAAAACTCATTCACGCATTTTTTTTTTTTTTGCTTCTTTTCAATGCATATACGTAAAAAGTATTTTTGGAAGTTTAAGGACAGTGCATTACCAGAAACTCAGTTCACTGCTTCAGAGTTTTTCGTTTGAACTTTTTTCCCTCTTATTTTAACTTGTCAACATGTGACGAGAATGAAAAAAGAGAAAAGAAAGAAAGAAAAACTCAATTCCGTTTCTTTTTCGCAGCAGTTGCAGACGATTGATTTTAAAAGTGGAAGAAAGTTCTTTGTTCTGGCAGACCAATCGCGGATTTCTAAATGGTACGACCCATTTCACTTCAGTTTATTTTTCATTGCTCATGCTCTGTTTCTTTTCCCGTTTGACAGCTAAAAATACCTTTCATAGAATAATAATAATGATGTATTGAAATTATATAAACATTTTATTTTGGATATTTTTCTTCATCTGTAATATTACATAATTTTACAGCATGTATTAAATACTAAAATCAAACGTAAAGAATGTTCAATAATCGAAATTATTCTAAAGTTTATAATTCTAGATGCTGGTTTTAAATTGATGAAATATAAATTTGTTTTATTATGGAATATTTTTTGGCCGAGTAAATTGTAATTTTATCTTATTGGTTAGCAAAGTATTAATAAAATAGCATTTGAAGAAGCGCAGACAAAAGATACAGAAAAACATACTGTAAGAGATTTTTTTTTTTTTTTTTTTTTTTTTTTTTCGATTTCTGGATTTCAAAGGATTTACATGTTTTAGGGTCAGAGATCTCGAAAAATGTGTTTTTAGAAAATTTCTATTTGTCCGTGTATGGTAATATGTGTCTCCTTTATATCATGACTTCTAACTACCACAACATCATTTAAAACACCGGAAAGGCTTTTTCTCCATACATAATTATGTAAAGGAATTTTTTGTGAAACCCTGTGAGAAACTATAAATGGTACTTATACTATGCCTCTGAGAAAACATACTGTAATCTAGCTGAGTGATTGATATCAATCTCATTATAGACCAGGAGACGGCAGCACAGATAATTGAAATGAATAAAACTTTCAATATGTAGCCGTCTACACACGAGGAAAATTTATCCTATAATGTACCAAAAATCTGGCATAACACTATAAAGTCTTAAATCTGTATCTGTTTGCAATACTTTAGTTTTTTCTCGTGTGTAGTTAGCAACATATTCAAATTTTTGATTCATTTCGATTTTATTTTATTAGAAATATTATTTTTTGTTCAGGAAGCATTTACCTCTGAACTTTTAATCATTTCGCTGTCATATTTTCCTGAAGAAGGCTGCAAAAGGCAGCTCGAAACGTTGATTTCATGTTTTATTTTATTTTTAATTGTACAAGTTCATATTAAAGTTTTTGCTCTTGTGCACCAATGAGCAAGTTTATGTATTTTTAACAAATACATTCTTTGTAGGTACATTTTATGATGCAATTGTTCAGTATGTGTTTATGCAGTATATTTTATTTTCACCATATCTACTATTCCGCAGATATTTAAAAAAGTGAATTTCGAAATACCGATTTCAGTAATATTTAATGTATTGCATTTGTTTTTATTTATTTTAAATATTTGTATACTATCAAAAAGTTTCTCGTCCATATCAATTTCATGTTAAAAGTATCAATTCATTTTCGTGGAACATATTTGTACGAAAAATACTTTAAACAATAAATACACGTTCATTATATAACATTTGTTGTTCTTCTTCGTTATCGATACTCTCATAAAAATATCAATGAGATTACATCAAAGCATTTACACCTGCAAAAATTATTATATCACAATGTCAATGAAGGAAAAAAATGCTTTTCCATTAAATGTCTGGTTTTTATCTCCAGCAAAAAATAAACTGATAAAAAAAACCTCTGATAGCATTACAATAATATTTGTAAAAAGTTATATTTCTGAATAAAATATAAAAATAATCAATCATATTTTTTAAATAGTAATCATGATAACGTTCGTGGTATTGTACTTATTCATATATTTATTTTTTAAGTCGAAGTTTCAAACACAGAAAATTTTTTATTGTTAATATTATTAAATCAGTTTTGAACTATGAATACGTGTTCATTATATAAAAATATTATGTCCTTCTACATTATCGATGTTGCAATAAAAATATCATTGAGATTAGATGAAAAGATTGACACCTGCAAAAAAATACAACATGATATCATTAAGTGAAACAATATTATAATTGTCGTTTGTTTTATATCGAGCGAAAAACACAAACAGACAAAAAAAATCTGGGTGTAATTTATAAATTTATTTATTTATTTATTTATTTATTATTTATTTATTTTTTAAGAGCATGTATATTTTTCGCACTTTGATTTTTATAATGTACCTCAAACAAGACATAACTCAATAAACAAAATGATATTTTTGAGAAGAAAAAAACTTTTTCTAATTTAAATTGGATCATAAATAATATATAAGGTCATTTTAAAAATAGTACTACATGCAATATTCTGTATGCTATATTGATACTAATCAATGGAATATGGATACAGTCCTCACCTTTTTGCTTCATTTTGGGAATAACGGGTTTTGAGCTTATTCTATCGACGATAGTTTTCAGAATTTTCAGGATATGTTTTTGAGACTTTCCCAAAAGGTTCTCTATACATTTAGCTAACACATTATGCAAATTATATTTTGATTGCGTTCACGCAGGCGCAGTGAAACATTATTTAGTAAACCTGCCCACTTTTCATACAATGTTTTTTATTTTTTCATTCTGATTAGAAAGTGTTGTTTAGAATGTTGTTTGTTATATTTTCTGGGATCACAATCAATCGAGAACTTAAACATTTTACATTCGAATACTTCCATTACTAAATGGTGTTAATAAACGCTAAATACGAAATTGATAATCTCCCTCTATTACAATCATTGATATGTCACTCATTGATATGTTACAATCATTGATACCTCAAACGATATTTAAAACTATCGTTAAAAATTAAAAATTCTCCTTATAAAATTCGAATAGTTATTTTTGGTAATTAGAATGACAGAAAAAGCTTTGAAGACAATTTTCCCGAGGGGACTTTTACATATCTGCGACACAAAAGATGATGAAGATTAACTGGTAGATCACTTCATATCTGGTAACAATGGGAAGAGAGTGTGATTTATTAACACTATACATGCCATCTAATGCATTTATTAGTCATTTATAAAACTATCGTTATAAAAATTAAAAATTAACACTAGAAATTTCGAATAGTTATTTCTTGCTATTAGAATGATAGAAAAAGCTTCGAAGATAATTTTCCTGAAGAGTCTTTTAACCATGTCCCACACTTCTGACACAGAAGATGATGAAGTTTAACTGTAGATCACCTCATATCTGGGGGCGATGGGAAAGTAGAGTGATTTATTAACACTATACATGTCACTTAACACATTTATTCGTCATATTTAAAACTACCGTTAAAAGAATTAAAATTTCTCTCCAGAAAGTTCGAATAGTTATCTTTGGTTGCTATAATGATAGAAAAAGTGTGGAAGACAATTGTCCCCAGGTGTTTCTCGAAATTTCTCAATAAAACTTTAAATTTGGCAACACTGCAGTGCGTTTGGGGCCATTATAGAGTTATTTATGTCTGCTATAACTGACAATTTTTGTTTTATGACATTTTTTGTTTTAATGCATTATCGAAATTCTCATAAAAATAGTATTATGAATGGATCAAAAGATGTATGCCTGCATAAAAATATAAAAAGAAAATGCATTTTTCATTAAAATATGAATTTTATTTGATCTTCAGTAACGAAAAAAAAATGAGAGAAAGGGAAAGTAATTCTCATGATGCCTATCATTATAGTTTTGTAGAAAGTTACATTTCACCGGTAAAATGTAAATTTTTCACACTTCACCGGCTTCAAACAAAAGAAAGTTATACAATGTAGTTTTCATGCACGCATAATTTTTCGGACAAATGTGCTGGTTTTCATAATCCTTTTTCAGTTAGCTCGTTTCAAAGGGTTCGTTTTCCCAGTGATCTCGTGTAGAATTTATTACGATCCGAAAAAGGTGTATCTATGGTATGTCTACATACACGATGCCTCTTCTGAATTTTGGCCAATTGCTAATTCCTAAACTTTCCTAAAGCTTTAATTTCCTTTAATTTCCTAAGTTTTTGAGATACAGTTCCAATTGCACAAACAATGTGGTTTTTCATCATAAAAAAATCTTTAAGTCAAATTAGTTATTTATAAAAAGAAAAAAAAATACGAACATTTAAAATTTTATACTGTGCATACGCTATATAAATTTTAGTCGTATAAAACTTCCTCAGTAAAACCGTGAAAATTCCATTTTTGTAAAGCCTAAACTTAATCAGTTTTGATGCTTTATTATTATTATTAATGTAATTTTCTTTCATTATTATTGCTTTATTATTTTATTTCGCTGTGACAGACGGAGAGACAGACACGTGAGTGATCTTATAATAGTTCCATTTTCCTTTTCCCTTGCGTTCCGTTTTCCGGAACCCAAAAATGAAGAAAATTCAGTAACTCTCTATTTAAATATTTTTTTAAAAAATAACTATAAACTTGAATGTTAAATCCATGCACAAAAATACACCATGGAGAACAAGTAAAAAAAAAAAAAAAAAAAAAAAAACCTTTATCTAAATTAGCAAAAAAGTTTTATTATTTTTCGAAGAAGCAAGTTAATAAAAAATATGAACAGGGAGAAATATCAGTTTAAATTTTTCATTTGTATAGGTAATTGTGTTGGATGTATTAACAAACTTTACAATATCTCGCGATATAATTGTTGTATAGGTATGAGGTTGCCAAAATATTCGCAATTAAAGGAAGCTTTCAGTTAATATTAAAAAATAAGAAATTAATATTTTGACCAATTTCAAGGCACTGTGTCCCCTTAAAGATTTTCGAAGTTCGTTAAAACGCAGTTATCAAAACAAAGTTGTGAAATAAGACATAATCTAAATCAACGTATTTAAGGGGCTATTTTAGTCAAATGAAAAGACCCGTCCGCTAATGCTAATATTATAGAAGAAATTTATAAAAATATCTCGGTTGAATTTCAGTATTTTTAAATGTTTTCATTGGAGAGCTGAGATTGATCTGTATGCAGACCGTTTTTTACTTTTTCGATTTTTGTTGCAGATATTTCTTATGAAGGTGTTTTCGCTTTCCAAAACGGTTCCCAAAATGAACGCGTCCCCATAAAAAATATCTGTTAACAAAATGAAAAAAGTAAAAAGCGGCATCAATCTCAGCTATCCAATGAAAAAAAAAAATCATTTAAAAATATTAAAATGCAACCGAGATATCTTTATAAATTTTATCCATAGGTTAGTATTAGTGAGCGAGTGTTTTCATTTGAATGAAGTTGCCTTTTAACCTTTGTAACAGAAGTATGGGCATATGTAAAAAGAAATCATACTTCATCCACATTCCCTAAGTTCAACAAATTCACAGAATTTCTGTAGGTCTTAGGTAAGTTTGATTGAAAAAAATTCTTGAACAGAATGTCATCACATTGTGTTTAGAAATTATGACACATTTTATTTCTCAGTCCATGATTTTTTGACAATTTACTGTTAGTTTTCTTTTTATATTGATATATATCAAGAATGTCATTCTGTTTAAACAAAAATCATTCTGAAACTTTTCTTGGAAGTATTTCTATGCTTTATTGTTTATTGTTCTACACTAGACGAAAAAGACATATTTTAGAGACGATGGGAACGGGGCTGATATGCTATAATATTCTTCATTTGCACATATATGTAATAAGGGAACCCCCCCCACCCTTTTTTTTGCGTGTGTGTGTGTGTGTTTTGCACGCACTTCGAGATTTGGCGCATTTTGTAGCCCTATACATAAATGTTAGAGAACCGACAAAATTTCTCTGCTAAAATCATGTTACATATATTTTTTATACTTTATTTTTTTTTATTAGAGAATCTTTATTTGTTTATTTTACGCCAAAAGTGAGTTATAAAACCAAATCGGGCACCATGAATTTTTCGCTTGCTTCATTTTGGGGTTATGACATTCGACTAGGTTTGCCGGTAAATTCTACTTTTGAAAATACGAACTTTTTTATACTTTAATTTTTTTTATTAGAGGGTCTTTATTTGTTTATTTTATGCCAAAAGTGAGTTATAAAGCCAAATCGGGCGATATGAATTTTTCACTTGCCTTATTTGGGGATTATGACATTCGGCTAGGTTTGCCAGAAAAATCTACTTTAGAAAATACGAACTTTTTACACTACTATTGAAAAATTTTCCCCCTCAAAAAAAAATGTGAATATAATGTCGTAATTTTTCAAAACCAAAGTCGTAAGTTTTTGAGAGTTTTTAAACTTTTTACGATATTTTATATTTATTATTAATTTATATTTTTAAATGCTTTTCTTAAAAACTATGCTAATAGTACGATAAGTGGCCTCGGAAATTGCAGTTTCAGAAAATTTTGCTGCTTGAAAAAAAAAAAAAAAAAAAGACTAACAGAGAAAATTATTCGATTCTCAAATTTCCTAATGTAAAATACTTATTTTACGTTTTAAAGGCACCAAATCTCAGTGCTAGGTGCGAGCAACACCAAAAAAGTTCCATTGTAAGTACTATTGGCAAAATTTGTAACAGTTTCCCATCCCATGCCTTTTTGACTGAATGACTTCTTCTTTGATATCTTACGGCCACGCTTTCCTAAAACATTTAAATAAGATAATTAAAGCAATAATACACTTTGTAAAAATCACCAAAAAAAAAAAGTAGGATTGTCCCCTTACGGGCACGTGATGGTTCAGCTGATGACGAGCTGTTTAGCTCAAAACGCGTTTTGCTTTCTTTTTCATTTTATGATGATTTTTACAAAGTGTATTATAGTATTACTTTAATTATTAATTATACATATATATATATATATATATATATACACATATGTATGTATAATGTATATAGCACTGACTCCCGATTAACTGAAAACTACATCAATGAAACATTCACAAAACACACTTTTTCAAACTTAAGGTGTATTCGAAAAAACGCTTTTCCACCTTCAACAGCTCGAAATTTTCTGATACAATTTCAGACATATTTTTAAAAGTAGAAACATGAAACCTGCTGAGGTGATTTTTGAAGAGACATACAAGGTGCCGTGTGATGTCTTTCATTAGAATTTGGTTTATAAACATTTACCTTCTCAGCATGACCCTTTTTTTCGTTCCCAGATCTCCCGCTTCGAAAAAATCTGTTCAAAATGCCGTTTTTGAAATATTTTCTGCATTTATCAAAGAATTGGCAATCACGGCACCTTGTGTACTTTCTAAATAAGACAATTTGCCAGTTTGATGCATATGAGAGCAAAAATGAATTTAAAAATAAATCGGAAAATAAGCAGTTTGAATCGAAATATACCCTTAAAGTGAAACGTTTTCTCTGTAAATTTTATTACCTCACTACGAAAAACTACTTCCCCACTACAGGGCCGTAGCTAAGGGGGCGCTATGGGCGGTTCACCTCCCCTAAAATATTTTGAGCCCCCCCCCCCCCTGGAAAAAGTTCCAAAGTCACTAAATGTTCCGAAAATTCAAATGAAATTCTGTTCAAAAATCTAATTTAGTTTTGAGACCCTTTCACAGTTTTGCAGAGTTACTAAATTGTATCTAAAATACGTGTTTCAACGCTCCTTCATCCTATTTGCACATATGAAGCTAACAGGATGTTTAATTTTGCACCAGTTATACATTCAAAATTTTCATCATCATATACTTTTCTTAGCATAAAATGAAGTTATTACAACAGTTTAATAAGGAACTTATAGTACCTACAATGTGAATATGCACCAATTTATCTTTCTGCATTAGAGAAAGAACAAAAAATATGAGCCCCCCCCCCTACATTCCCTTGAGCCCCCCCCCCCTATATTCCCCTGAGCCCCCCCCTATCGTACACTTCTAGATACGGCCTGACCCACTATACTATCTCGACCGCGTACAAAAAGCATCATATATTTTAGTGTCCTTCCCGATGTTTGCGTCCCATCACATACATCAAGATATTTATGTGAACAAATCTTGCATAAGCACACTCGATTATTTAAAACACATAAATTGTGTTTTAAACCAAAGCCAGTTCACCCTGACATTAGAACTTTCAAGGTCAGTACTAGTAATATTGTGTGCATCTTGCGTACGGCAGGCATGAAAAATCACTCAAGGCCTTTTCCCCTATTTTAGGCTTTATTTTTATTTAGTTACGCCTGCATTCATCGTATGGGAATTTCAACGAAAGAATCCCCATTGTATGTGTGACGGGTATTTCTGTTTCGTGCGTCATTTAATTATATGGTTATAACAATGTTTATGGGACGGCCTTGTTAATTATAGAAATTAACTTGAAAAGAGTTATGAAATTTAATTTACGTGGATGTGATTGAATTAATATAAGCGTTTTCACTGCAATAATGTTGATTGTTGCATTGCGTTTTAATTGAAAAAGTTTAGGAACTTAACTATTATACACACGCACACAGGTCGATGTCACAGAATTTGGTAAGCATTCTTTCACTAGAAGCTTTCAAGTTACGGTGACTATGAATTTTAGATTTAAATGTGAAGTTTGAGGCGCAACACTAGTCACAGAAGAAGACCCGGATGATAATGTAAAGTCTATGGGAGCGTTCTTTTGAAATAACTCGCTCAAATTTTAATATTTTTACATGATTTTTTTGACGTGACAACGTCTTGTAAATTGGTTTGCCGGGAGACACTTCAAGAAACTGCGTTACGTTACGTTACGCTCCGCTCACGATACGCGCTCACTTTTCTCTTAACTTTTTCCGGTCACTTGTGGGACCATTTTCTGAACGTGAATGTGAATTCGCTGCAAGGAAGGGGCGGTGCTTAATAGGAATTTTAGATAGTATCAAACTAAGACGAAATACGTTATGTATTAGTTATTAGTATAAAGTACAAAGAAAATAAGTGTAGTTTATTTCGTAATTCGGTGGTATATTATGGAAAACTAGAAAGCCATTTTACTTTAGTTATATTCTGCTCATTGAAAAATTCTTTAATATGCTGTTTACAAAATTCAACATTTGACATCAATAAACATGAAGTAAAATGTGTTTAACAAACACAGTGTATTGCAAGTTATTGTATGTATATTTGTATATAAATACGTATGTATGTGTAAAGGTAAAAATAAAATTTTGTTAATATGAAATTCAGTGCGAGATTCTTTGTATAAATTAATGTTTTAAATATAATTCTTTGTATAAATAAATGTTTTAAATTGTTACTATTATTTCATCCTTTTTCCTACTATACGAATGAATATTCACATTAAAATTATTTTACAACTCAAAGTCGTTGTCACGTAAAACTTTCGCCCGTATACCGACTTTACAGGCAACCAATTTTTTTTTTTTTTTTTTTTTTTTTTTTTTTGTATACGATAGCTGAGGACGATCCACAACCGGCCTAGTTTTTACTTTTTCAATTTTGGTTTCAGATTTTTTTTAAAATTACTTTAAATTTCAAAACCGGTTTAAACCAGTTCTAAAATTGGAACTATCATAATATAAAAAATATATAAGCAAAATCGAAAAGGTAAAAACTAGGCCGGTTGTAGATGGTCCTCAAAAATCCTATGCAAAAAAAAAAAAAAATAAATAAATAAAATAAAATAAAAAAAATCGTGTAAAAATATGAAAATTTGAGCTTAGATATTTAAAACTAACACCTCCATAGACTTAACATATCATCCGGGTCTTTTTGGGTGACTAGTGTGTGCTCTTAAGGATGTTAGTCAGTCAACTTGCATATTCCCATCGCTAATGTTATATCTGCGGATGTAGAATGTATTCGTTAAAATATCGTCTCTGGAAAATATTTTTAATTGCTTTATTTTGTGTACTCTTCTTAAAGGGTGTCACTTTTTAGATACACTGATTAGCAATTATATTAATACGAAGTACTAATATTTTTCTTCTGGTCTGTCCGTGTGTTTGTCTACCGATTTGTCAGCAGTGTTGAATTCAGATGGTAGTCCCGAAGGGACATTGAAACAAATGGAACAATGAAATCCCCCCCCCCCCCGGAAAGTTTTAGATTTTGTACTTTTTAATGGACAAAAGCGTAATTACCCCTCGGAACTTTAGAAACCCTCTTTCGGAGTCGCAGAAATCCCTCCCGCAGAAAAACGTCTTAATTCAACACTGTTTATCCGCATATAACAGCGCAAAAACTACCCAGACAAATAACTTGAAATTTAATGTATATATTCGTTGCAGAATTTTGTTGAATCACTTCAATTTTTTTTTTTTTTTTTGAAAATCGAAACAAAATTTAAAAAGATATTCATAAAAGGTTTCTATTAAAGCCTATGATAAGTAATTAATTCAATGATATTCTATGATAGGTAATGATTCTGGGTTACCATGGTGATTATTTTATTAAATCCTATCATGCGTAATTAATTCAATGATATCGCATGACAAATGACAGGTAATAATTCTAGGTTGCTTTAACGATTATGTCCTATTCAAGATGGAGTTCTGTTATTTCCGTATTACTGTAAAATCTTAACTGCATAATCGTAATAAATTTCGTATTCATGCATTTTTGCATAATAATGCAACAGCTGCTGCACCAAGATCTGAATATTTAAAATCTAATTAGAGTACGAATGCCCCTCACTTGCCACAACTGACGTACAAATTACGACTCGTTTATTTATTACGTTTTATAATTTTTAAACGATGATCTTACAAATTATATAAATTTAATTGAAGATAATTAGAAAACTTGTCTTGCATTGGTATGAGAAAGTGTTTCCCGTAAGGATTTGCAAATAATGACTTACATTTTTATGACTATTACATTCCATATTAGCTATTATATAGTGACACTTACCGGGTGTCCCAAAAATAACTGATGGATTTTAAAATTCAATAACTTGCAAACGGTGACAGCTATTTAAAAAAATTTTGCAGGAGGGTTATGTATAATGTCAGGAGTTTTTTAACAGTAATTTTTTATTTTAGTTCGCATCTCAAACAATAGGTGGCGCTGACGGCGATTGAAGGCCGATTCGACGCTTCACTCAGCACTGATCACATGGCCTTCAATCGCCATCAGCGCCACCTATTGTTTGAGATGCGAACTAAAATAAAAAAATTACGGTAAAAAAACTCCTGACATTATACATGACCCTCTTGCAAAAAATTTTTTAATAGCTGTCACCGTTTGCAAGTAATTGAATTTTAAAATCCATCAGTCATTTTTGGGACACCCGGTAGAAACTGTGCAAATATAAGTCAGCAACTTTTTCGTAAATTTGGACCCTCTCCTCCTTTTCCGATATCATACGTTATCATCCCTCAAACCCTCCTCACCCCCTGGTAATAATATCGTTATCTAAGTATAAAGATTTTAATTTTAGAATTCATTTCTTTTGTTTGGAGTAGTATACCAAACTGAATATATTTATTTTTCGTATACTTTTTATTAGTTCAAGTGAGCCGGCCATTTTCAACATAGTGTCAAGTCAGTTACCAAATGTCAAGTCTGTTACAGCACGATTTTTTAATGATTATCATTTTTTTACCCATTCTACTTTTATTTTTTATTCAACTAAGAAACAAACATGCAATTTCCTTAAAATTTAATAATTTACATGAATATATACTGTAATTATTAGAAAAAGTTCTTGCATAATTTCTATGTGATCAAAATCCTGTGGCTCAAACTGTCTCTGATTTCAATTTAAGTATTATTGATAAATATCATGTTTTGAAATTTAGGGACATAAGTCACTTTAAAGTAAGTTGATTTTAGGAAATTTAATAAATTTAAAGCTGAGGATTTTCAGCAATTTTGTATGGTAACGCACTTGACAATTTGCCTTACAAGCCAACTTTAAATAGCATTTGCATATTATATTATAGGGTAAAGTGCACAACTAATTTTTTTTCATGTTCCTTAAAAATTTACTTTAACACATGCCTCCATTTTTAAAAGAAATTATTAAGTTTGAAAAACAAAAATAAAATTCTGAAATGTAAACGAATGGTGAAAATGGCTCGAGAAGTCAATAAAATGTCGCTTTATTTCAAATAATACTTAAAAGAAATAGTTACTATTTAAAAGTATTTTGTGATAGCTTTTTGCTACATAATGCATTCAACAGTAATAAAGTCTTGTTGCACTTGGCTCGAAAAGATAAAGAGTGGAGGTAAATAGAAATTAATAGTAACAAGGCAAATGGACTATACTCTATCTCTTTCTCTATTATTTATTAGTAAACACGAGCATCATTTCAAAAAAATTCACACATGGTTTCTCGATGCGTGATTACACATGCATACACATATGAAGAAGAATAGGAATGTCAAACGTTGGGCTAATCCATAATTTAGAATCAAATAATTTTATAATAATTTAGTGATTTTAATCATAACTTTGTAGTTTCATAAAAATAAATAACCTACTAAAAAGATAACATACTATTTTGAACCAAAGATATGTTACCAATAATCAGAGAAGATTTTGATTGGATCAAAAATGATATCGATAATACAAACCCGGGAAGATATCTTACGATATCATGTTGCAGCCCTCCCCCTCTCCCCCCGAAATGATAACGTTATGTATAGTGTTCTCGCTGACATTTGACCAACGTTAGTAATTTGGCTAATTAAAAATTAAAAACATTCGCCAAATGAAAAAAGTATTAGCAAAATAGGTTTGCCGTGTAACATTTAAAAAAAATATCTTTAATCCTTTAATGTACCCCCTTTTTTCAATATGTTTTTATAACTGCAACAACGATTGTTAATAATCTAATTTCAACTATCCGCTACAAATATATTAAATATATATATAGATGCATATGTATGAAAAACGAAAAAGAAAAAAAAGAAAAAGAAAAATCTGAGCAATAGCAATTTGGCGAATCTAATCGCTAGTTTACTCGCCAAATGAAGAATTTAGTCGCAATTTGGCGCAATGGCGGCGACAGAGAGAACCCTGGTTGTGTATGCACAGCCTCTTACTTCAACTGAATTAGAAAAATTGCTAAAGATTTTGCCACTTTTAAATAGATGTCCTATAATTAAGTTCTGTTTCATAAAAATATTTTTCTTCGACAAAAAAAAAAAAAAAAAAAAAAAAAAAAATTGGTTGCCTGTAAAGTCGGTATACGGGCGAAAGTTTTACGTGACAACGACTTTGAGTTGTAAAATAATTTTAATGTGAATATTCATTCGTATAGTAGGAAGAAGGATGAAATAATAGTAACAATTTAAAACATTTATTTATACAAAGAATTATATTTAAAACATTAATTTATACAAAGAATCTCGCACTGAATTTCATATTAACAAAATTTTATTTTTACCTTTACACATACATACGTATTTATATACAAATATACATACAATAACTTGCAATACACTGTGTTTGTTAAACACATTTTACTTCATGTTTATTGATGTCAAATGTTGAATTTTGTAAACAGCATATTAAAGAATTTTTCAATGAGCAGAATATAACTAAAGTAAAATGGCTTTCACTAATCACATATCATTAGTTTTCCATAATATACCACCGAATTACGAAATAAACTACACTTATTTTCTTTGTACTTTATACTAATAACTAATACATAACGTATTTCGTCTTAGTTTGATACTATCTAAAATTCCTATTAAGCACCGCCCCTTCCTTGCAGCGAATTCACATTCACGTTCAGAAAATGGTCCCACAAGTGACCGGAAAAAGTTAAGAGAAAAGTGAGCGCGTATCGTGAGCGGAGCGTAACGTAACGTAACGCAGTTTCTTGAAGTGTCTCCCGGCAAACCAATTTACAAGACGTTGTCACGTCAAAAAAAAAAAAAAAAAAAAAAAATTAGAAGTTTTTACTAAGAAATTAAGCTCTTTTTCCTTTCTCTCAAACATAAGATTTCATCGTGCTTTGCAGTGAAGGAAAAAATTGAGTTTTCTTAATTTTCTTTGAAAATTACTCACACAATCAATTACTTATTTTCACAGGATTACAATTACCAAATAAAAATTGTTGAATATAATGGGATTTTTTCTTATTATTGTTAAATTTCCTATAGACGAATCAGAAAAGGATTAATGGGTTGTTATTAGAGTAGAAGAAATGTGAAAGTTTTAAAGAAAATTAATTAATACGATTAAAGGAATAAGGTAATAAAGGAATATAAGAACTAATAACATTTCTCTTTTCATAATTCAAAACTTTCTTTTTCCTGGTGTAGAAATAATTTTGGATTATTTCATCAAATATTTCTGATTTCTTTAATGAAAAATCAATAATATTGCAGCTACTGTTCAGAGGAATTAAGTAGAAATTCACAATCGTGCAAAATAAATAAATAAATAAATAAATAAAAATAAAAATAAAAATAAAAATAAAATAAAATAAAATAAAATAAAATAAAATAAAATAAATAAACACCCTCTACTAATTCTGCAAAAAAATATCGTAGAAGAAAAGTACTGTTATCAAACGACTGAAAAAAAAGTATACTTTTAAATGATGTACATAAAATTTGCTTAGGTGACCATCTACATATTAAAACGAACCTTTTTTTTTCTTTCCCAATAGCAGTACCTAATTCTGATAGCATAAATGAACTCTACACCCTTCAATTAGCCTAAAAACAAATTTTTAGGCAATTCGTATGATAAATTTCCAAGAAATAAATTATTTTAAAATGAGCATATTTTAGGGGCTGTATCCAAATTGAAGTTCGGTACTCAATTATTGACCGAGAGAGTCCCTTCCTTGATCAAGGCATCTTAGACGTCACTAGATGGAAGACTGATAGATTATAGAATAGCATATGAAATTTCTAAATATCTGGTCACTTTTATCGTAGACGACAACTTAAACTATCCTTTTGCTGTTTGTTAAGCACATTTTGAAAACTACTACTTGGAAAAAAAATTGAAATTTGGGATTTACATAAAGTAAGACTTACTTAATCTAAATCCATCAAAAAATTATAGGTTGCTATTCATATTTTTTTCAAATATTAATTTCATAATTCATATCATAAAATATAAATATAGTTTTAAAAAACTAAAAACCACGCTTTTAAAGTAATCAAACTAAAAAGTGAAAAATAAATATAGTTTTAAAAAAAACTAAAAAACACGCTTTTTAAGTATATCAAACTAAAAAGTGAAAAATAATTCGTACTATAAGCTGAAAACGAAAATAGATGAAAAATACTATATTACTATAAAATCATTGTTATTATAGAAATCAATTAATAAGCAATAAATAAAATTATCGTGGAAAAAAAGCGTGGGGTGCTCCATCTACCATGCTCCATCCATCAGTTCTTAAGAAGCACCCCACGCTTTTTTTCCACGATAATTTTATTTATTGCTTATTAATTGATTTCTATAATAACAATGATTTTATAGTAATATAGTATTTTTCATCTATTTTCGTTTTCAGCTTATAGTACGAATTATTTTTCACTTTTTAGTTTGATATAATTAAAAAGCGTGTTTTTTAGTTTTTTTTAAACTATATTTATTTTTCACTTTTTAGTTTGATTACTTTAAAAGCGTGGTTTTTAGTTTTTTTTAAACTATATTTATATTTAATACAAAAACCAAATTAATCGGTTGGATTGTTTCGGAGTAATTGGTGAACATACATAGAAAGAAAAATACATACGCGTCGAATTGATAATTTCCTCTTCCTTTTCTGAAGCCGGTTAAAAATAAAAATTGTAATACGGAAATTTTTTTTAAATTTTTACATAGATGTAAATAACGTCAGGAGTGGGGTTCGAACCCACAATCTCTTTCGAAAAACAGAGCTTCAATCCGGCGCCTTAGACCGCTCGGCCATGCTGTCTACACTCCATTCAGTGAACGTATTCAACACTTTTAATTAGCGAAAAATCACTAATTTTATTAGTTTTTACCTAATTACTAAAAAAGTACTGAACCAATTTCGATGAAACTGAAGTGGTACTAATTCGAAAGCATCGTCTTTCATTTAACACCAAAACCAAGTTAAGTGGTTGCATGGTTTCGGAGTAATCGGTGAACATACATAAAATAAGGAGAGTTACAAACTCACAAACTTACAGGTGAAGTTAATAAAAGCGTGGTAATTATAAAAATTACAAACTCAACATATTTATGTTTGGGTATTTAAATATTATTGCTACAAAAAAAGGCACATTAGGAATATAATTTATGAAGAAATTAATAAAAATATCAAAATGTAATTTAACATTAGAAGCACTACATTTTGAGTGTTTATAATTCAAAAATTTATTATTAAAATGACTTGAAATTTGGTGTATATGCATAGTTTGAACCGAAGATTTGAAATATTTTGTTAAAATTGGGTATTGGCATTTAAAAAAAAAATGAAGCATGGGTTCGTTTTAATATGCAGATAACCCTCTAAGTAAATTTCATACACATCATTTAAAGAATGCTACCAATCGTTCATTACCGGTAAATTTCTTCTACGATAATTATTGAGGAGTTGGTAGGGGGTGTTTACTTTCTTTCCCTTATGACTGTACCTGCAATTAAGTTTAAATTTCCGAGATTTTTGAATAAAAAAAATTAACACTCCTTATCAGTGTTCTCTCTCTCGACTAAATTCTTCATTTGGCGAGTAAACAAGCAATTAGATTCGCCAAATTGCTAGTGCTCAATTTTTGCTTTTTTCTTCCTTTTCTTACATACATATACATATATTCATATACACGTTTTTAATATACACTGCTCAAAACAATTAAAGGATATTTGAAGTTTTATATAAAATAAAGATATAAACGAAATTTTTTTTGTCGAAAATAGAAGAAGAGAATCACAAATGCAATTTTTTCTGGTTTTCAAACTGTGGAGAATGCAAATTTTGAGTTCGACGTCAAAAACGTCGCTTCAGCGGCAGCGAATGAAATTTGACTTTCAACTGGATAAAAGAGAATGAAGACAAGGATGATCGGCATTCAGTGATTGCTTTGTTTCGATGAGTACGATATCTCAGCGAAGTCATTTGACAGATTCAGAAGCTTGGAGAATTGTTGGTAGGTTAGAAGGGGGCCAAACTCAAGCCGAAGTAGCGCAAGGCATTGGATTGTCACAAAGTGTCATTTCCAGGATCTGGAACCGTTTTTTGGAGAGTGGATGTGCAGGCCGAAGACCAGGGCAAGGTCGTAGACGGGCAACAACGCCCAATGAAGATTGCTTTTTAGCGTTAACAGCTCGGAGACACCGAAACATGAACGTTACTCTTCTCCAACAACAACTTCGCTCGGTTACAGGCACCACGATTTCAACTCAGACTGTCCGAAACCGGCTCCATGCTGTAGGTCTGTATGCTCGCCGACCGATGGTATGTGTTAGATTAACATCAAGGCATTGTCGCGACCGCAGGGAGTGGGCAACCGAGCATGTCAACTGGAGGACAAATGAATGGAGCAATATTCTGTTTTCTGACGAGTCCCGTTTTTCTGTGCATTCGGATAATAGGCGTATTTTCATCTGAAGGGACCGTGGCAGTAGGAATAATCCTGCGTTCGTGCACGAAAGTGTCAGATTTGGCGGTGGAGGAGTGTTGGTGTATGGGGGCATCTCCATTGACGGGCGCACTGACCTCTACATCATTCGAGATGGAGCTCTGACTGGTCGCCGATATAGGGATGAGATCCTGAGACCTATTGTAGTCCCTTACGCTGCAGCAATCGGAGATAACTTCATTTTAATGGACGATAACTGCAGGCCACATCGTGCAAACCTGGTGGAGGATTTCCTTTTCGAGGAAGGAATCGTTCGAATGGAATGGCCAGCGTGTTCTCAAGACATGAATCCAATCGAGCACGTTTGGGACGCTCTAGGAAGACGAGTTTCTGGCCGCCAATAACCCCCACAAACTCCCAAGAACTGGAAAGAGCTCTTCTGGAAGAGTGGAGCAGAATACCCCAACTCGTCATTAATAGCCTCATTGAGTCCATGCCTCAAAGGTGTTCAACGTTGCTGGCCGCCCGTGGAAACCATACCCCCTACTGAAAATGATTTTCTTTGAAGAAAACACTTTTCTTATTCTTTTTTTCTCATATGCACAAATTGTGTTTTTTTTCCTTTTGTACACAAATGCGCAATAAAATGCATTTTTTTCTGCCAAACATGTGTAATTTATTCTCATATAACCTACTATGTCTGTCGACCATGTATCAATCAGCTAAAAAGTTTCCCAGATACAAAATCCACCTAAAACTTCAATATCCTTTAATTGTTTTGAGCAGTGTATTTGTAGCGGAAATTGAGTTAAAATTAGATTAATACCAATTGGCAGTTATAAAAACTTAGGTTATTTTAGAACATATTGAAAAAAAGGGGATACATTAAAGGATTAAAGATAATTTTTTTAGTGCTACACGGCGAATCTATTTGGCTAATACTTTTTTCATTTGGCGAATGTTTTTTATTTTTAATTAGCCAAATTACTAATGTTGGTCAAATGTCAGCGGGAACACTGCTCCTTACCAATATCCCATTTAAAAAAATCTCGTACATTCATTTTGCACTTGATGAACCTCAAGTACTCATTGGCCCATTGACCATCTGGTTCAAAACAAAGTAGATCCACGGGAAAAAGACACACATATATACAAAACAATTATGATATTTCTTGTCCATGAACGGAAATTTATACAATTTTCAAATACATACCGATAGCAATGCTGCCAGGAATATTTCTGTTAATTTAATAAAGTATTTTTAAGAGTCTACTATAGCTATATTATATAGTTATACTTACTTCAACTGAATCAGAAAAATTGCAAAAGATTTTACATCTTATTAAGAGATGTTCTATAGAAAAGTTATACTTTATAAAGAAGAATTGGGATCTTTGTAAAAGAATAATGATTAAAAGTTTTTGACAAGAATTAAGCGCTTTTTCCCTTCTTTCAAACGTAAGATTTCATCATGCTTTGAGGTGGGAAAAAAAAATTCAGTCTTCTAAGAAAATTACTTACACAATTAATTACTTATTTTCACAGGATTAAAATTACCAAATAAAAATTGTTGAGTATAATAGGGTTTTTTCTTAAATTGTTAAACTTTCTAAAGATGAATAAGAAAAGGATTAATGGGTTTTTATTAGTGTTGAAAAAATATGAAAGTTTTAAAGAAAATTAATTAAATACGTTTAAGGGAACAAGGTAATAAAGGAATTGTAAGTACTTACAATATTTCTCCTTTCATAATTCAAAACTTTCTTTTTTCTGGTGTAAAAATAATTTTGGATTATTCCATCAAATATTTCCTGTTTCTTTAATGGAAAATCAATAATATTGCATCCGTTATTCGAATGTTTTAAGGAGAAAATATTATCCCCTTATTTTAATTTCCAAACAAGTCTGAAATTGAACGTCAAATGTGGCAAATGAGGTGCATTTGTTTGCTATTCGAATGTTTTAAGGAGAAAATATTATCCCCCTATTTTAATTTCCAAACAAGTCTGAAATTGAACGTCAAATGTGGCAAATGAGGTGCATTTGTTTGCTATTCGAATGTTTTAAGGAGAAAATATTATCCCCCTATTTTAATTTCCAAACAAGTCTGAAATTGAACGTCAAATGTGGCAAATGAGGTGCATTTGTTTGCTATTCGAATGTTTTAAGGAGAAAATATTATCCCCCTATTTTAATTTCCAAACAAGTCTGAAATTGTACGTCAAATGTGGCAAATGAGGTGCATTTGTACTAAAACTATTTTTATAAATCTTGGTGCAATAGCTTTTGCACTCAAACGCAAAATTTATTACAATTATATGTATTAAATTCAGTAATCTGGAAATAATAGAACTCCATCTTAATAAAAACGTCATTACCATGGCAACCAAGAATCATTACCTATCATGAGATATCACTCAATTAATTACGTATGAAAGGATGTGAGAGAATGAAAAAAAAAACTTTTATTAAAATCCTTTTAAGTTTTGATTAAATTTTCATAACATTTGAAATGACGCGGCAAAATTTTGCACCAATTATATACAGGGTGATTCAAAAAAAGTTGACAAAATGGTATAACAAATCAAGCATACAACAAGGATAAAAAAAAATCACATAGGAACGTAGGGTCGCAAACTACTTATTGAGTCATTCTAAGTTATTCTGAGCATCTTATGCGGCACTTATATCGGTCGGTCGGTCGGTCCCAATGGGTTAAAAATGTTTCTGGACGTTTTCGTTTTCGGCCTGAAATAGCAGGATCACCGATATTCGGTTTCAATTTCTGTTTCGGCTTTAAAAATCTGTTTTGGTCTCTCTTAATTGAAAGTCCAATTTAGAGGTGTGCACGGGCCCGGGCCGGCGGAGTGGTTCCAAATTTTCTAACGGACCGGGCCGACAAACAAAATAAAAAACCCGAGTCGGAAAAAAAAAAAAAAAAAAAAAAAAAAAGAACGGGCCAGGCCGGGCCGGTAAAAAAAATTAGCGTGCCTACCGGCCCATTAAAAATTTAAACTGGAGCGATAAAATATGAGCTATTTTCAATGAATAAGGCTTTAATGAGAATAAGTATAAACGTGCATCTCAAGAAGATACTAATTTAGAACATCAATACAGAAATGTAACTTGTACAGTGCAGACATCGGCATCGGACAGTTACAATGTGTCTAACCTGGTCTTAATATTTTTTTCAGCAGACTCCTGCCGGGCCGAGATCAGCCTTGCGTTGTTTTTAGACATATGGAGCCAGGCCGGAACTAAATTGTTCTCAAAATGTGTAGGACAGACAACATGTTTTGTAAAACTTTTAATAGTGATAAAGAACTTACGTTAACGTAATCTTTCTATATATACTTCTTAGTGGTTTTTTAATTCTTTTCTCAATAACACGAAATTTTGACACATTTTCTGACTAATTTTTAAGTGTATAAAGTACAAAATTGACAATCCTGATTGTTGAAGGGATTTGGAATCGAATAGCGCTTTCCATATTTGATAAATAAGATACTTGCATAACCTTGTTGAGATATAAGAGATTCTTTTCAAATGATTTTTCTCTCTTCCTATGCTGTCGCTTCCGGAAATTCTATTCAAAACGCTAACTTTTACAGTATTTTCTTGAATTACACTGTTAAAAATAAAGGTGACAAACCGGTGCCATTTGGGACCCGAAGGTGAAAAGGCGGTGCCATTTGGAACCCTAGGGTGCAATAGGGGCTTGAATATTTGGTTGGGGTGCCAACAGATCTCTTACTGGATGACTGGAGCTAAATAAGGTGCCAAGAACTTCGTATTGGCAGCAATGCCCCACCTCATTGGGTGACTGGCGACTTGCGCATGCGCTGTGACATGTGTCTTTCTGCTTTCGGTGTCGGCAAGTAAAATCTATGGCTGTGAGAGAATCAAAACATGGCAGTGTCTATATTGGCGATATTAATTGAGGACTGACAATTGAGCTACAACGAAACAACAATGAGGACTTAACGATCCAATTTGCGCGACCAGTGAACCGGGCAAAGTCTGACTAAAGGTAAGATTTAACTTAATTTTATTTTATTCTTATGTTAATTTATCGTACATCACTATATGTAATGTCATTAAAAAAAAATTAAAACAGTAAATTAGATTTTTTAGTATGATTGATCGGTAAGTTTATTATGTGAAGCTACAAGCTATACTCCCGCCAAAATACCCGCTTGCTAAAGTTAATTTTATAAGGCAGTTATTTTACAATTTCTCGTTTGCATGTCAATATTTTTAAATGATTTATCGGGGGCATAGCTACCGAGAAGCAATTGGAGCAAACTGCTCCAGGCGAATCCTAAGGGCGCACAATTAGAAAGAGCGAAATGAAAGATAGTAAAATTATTTACGTATTTTTTCATTACAAATCAGTTATTATAGACGAATCTTGTTGCGATCGGAATATACTATGACCATTTTACCTTATGTGCTCGACTGTTTAGATTAAACCCTTAACTGTTGTTAGTGGTCTCAGAGACCGTGAGTTTTTCAAGTTTGACAGTTTAACTGTATGTTTTAGTTTAACTTTAGATACTGGTCAAATTTTGCTTAGTTTGGAGTCTTATTACTACCTCTAAATACTTTTGAATAGATCGATGGATTTGATTTATAATATTCTGGTATATAAAGTTCAATACATAAATAGTATTCTGAGAGTTAATGTAACATTTTATTCATCTTCAGATTGAACGGTCTGACACTCTGACAGACAGCTCACAGTAGTTATGTGACAATTTTTGTCACAGCATCAGTTAATGTTAAAATATGTTTTTGTGTCTATATACAGTTAAAAGCAGTTACTTTTATTTGCGAAGTTTTAATTTTAACTTTTATACGGGATCTCAGACAGCATCTGGCCGGCTTTGCATATATTGTCGGATAGATGCTATCCGAACCCCTCCTGTAAAGGTTAATTCACACCATATTTCAGCCTCAAGTAACTTCTCCAATACTGTTTCAGTTTGCCTGATTTATCTTTGTTTGAGGGGGGGGGGGGGTAACTTTTTTCATTTAAGACATTGAACACTTGCAAATCTTAAAGTAATCAAAACTTACTTACAGAGTTTTTATTATTAGCATTTTCCTTATTAACTACCAATATTTACAAAATAAGCTTCATAATAAGATTAAATAGGGAGGCGGCAGCACTGACAATCATCTCGTCTAATTTACAGATAAAAAAGCACGGATAAAACCTCGATTTGCATATTAAAACGTTATTGGTCTGCCAAGTCATACCTCGGTGGGAAATGCCTAAAAATCTAAAAGATTTATCCCTAAAAGATTTTAGCGGTCTCTTAGGTTTACCATTATGTTTTCTTACTCCCAATCCTTCATATTTTCGTACTTTTGATTTCATTTTCTTTCAAAAAGTGAGAAAAAAGTTAAGGTATTTAATTGAATGAACCTTAGGATCTGATTATCGACTATGGAGATTTACACCCCTTTTTTTCAAAAGTATTCTTTCGCATTATACGTTATTTAGTAGCAAAATATTATCGTTAAATAAAATAAAACATTTTTTTTCAAAAATAGTAATTTAAGTTTGCTGAGACCGTTATCAGTCACCACCCCCCTTTCTCAATCATCAACATCATCCGATATCACAAATTTGTAGTCATGAGAATTCAAATTATAAAAGGAAAACACTCTGTATTTACTCCACTCAACTTTTAGAATAGTTTACAGAAATAATGTGTGTTCAAAAAGTATAACAATGAATAAAAACTTATGTCCTAATTTTACAAACGTGAAATTTTTCAGCTCGTGATGAAGGTTTCATGTTATAAAGAAAATGTTCACTTTCATTTATAAATCTTAAACATTTTTCTAATTATATAATTTTTAACAATCTTTCATTCCACCCATTCTGAAACAAGGCCAATAAACAAGGTTGGCTTTTTACCTGTGGAAACCTGGGGAGAAAGTTTTAAAAACCTAACGATGTACAATAAATTGTTAGCCCTTAAACTGTATCTTAATACTATTGATAAAAATTCTATTTTCATGTAATTGGTGTATTAATGTATAATATCTATATAGGGGAGAGTGGGGGGGGGGGGTAGGACATTTTTTACAAAAGTAAAAAAATTGATTTTGTTTGATACAAAAAGAAAAATTTCAATTTATAGCGTGCAAGGTAAAACACTTTTTAATCTCCCTGAACAATATATAAACATAACGAAGCTTTTTCATTTTAAAGAAGACGTAAGTTTCAAAATGTGTCCCATACCTCCCCCATTAAGAGTTATGGGACAGCAATAAAAAAAAAGCTATAAGACACAAATAACCTAGTGTCATGTCGGCAAGATAAACAATCAAACAAAGATTGTAAATTGATAATGTATGTGCTACAATATAAAATTCCAGTATCTTCATAACTGGTATGAAAATTCAGGATTCTCATAGGTCATAGATGACATAGGTCATAGATGACAAAATCATCAATTCACTTTATTTACATTTCGAAATATGAATGCATATATTATCAATGTTTTAATTAATATATTATCCTCTAAAAATGTTTTCATGTTAGCGATTTGCAATAGTCCTCATTAAAAAAAGGAACTGGACACGTCCCATTCCTCCCTTTGCTGGCATGTCCCATTCCTCGCCACTTCATTTTTTTGTGTTAAACTTCTTATGTACACAAAAGTGCTGATTTTAGGTGTAGTTTAAATTATCGATAATATACGGTATAATGTTCCATAAATAGGGAAACTATTACATTTATACATAAACAAGTCATTAATATATTGAAAGCAAATAAATGAAATTTAAATTTGATTTTTGAAATACTTTTTTCCTTCATACATTTGCAAGTCTATGCATATCAATATTTTTTGAAAACTGAAGAATAGATTACCATTGCTTCATCTTGTGTGCGATGGATGATTTAGAATAATGCATAAAGAGAAAAACCTAATGTCCCATTCCACCCGATTTTCCAATATATAACAAAAGGGGAAATAAAGAATTAGTCAGTTCCCTAAACCTGCTGATACACTTTAATCTTAGGGGTTTTTTATATTTTCGGTTCCAAATCTATACAGCAGATGTTAACTGTCTATTGTTTCACAAAAAAAAGTTTACGTGTCAGTTGCACTCTTTTCCACTTGTACTCATTTCCAAAAAGGTTCTTGAAACAAAAAGACGTAAAAGGCAAAATTTGGTGGAAAACAAATAATAATATAGAAATAAATCCTGAATTACTACATTTAACGGCGATTATTCACTCCTTCTAGTTTTTCACCCAAGTGAATTTTTTCAAACTTTTCATACATGCATAGTAAATTAAGAAAGAGACTTGGTGTACAGAAGGTTACTAAGCTTGTATTTTGTTATAGAATGCTAAGAAGCTTTAAGGACATAGATAGGTAAAATTTACTAATATTTGTGTGTACAGACAGGTCAGTTAATATTTGTGAGCGTTTGTTTTTTATCAAAATGATTAGGATTTTTAAGTGTAGAAAATGTGTACTTATAGTTTTTTGTTTTTATTTAGTTTAAATAAAAATTAGTAAACTAATCTCGATTATGATGAAATATAATGAATATTGTAATGTGCATTCCCATAATAGTTGTAATAATTTTTAGACTTGGTAATGATAAATGTACAATAATATCTTTAAAATTTTGAATTCTTGCAAGAGGAAAACAAAGATGAAAGTTTTCTAGGCTTTTTATGTTTATTAAAACCCATTATTTTTATATAGTATTTTTTTACTGACTCAAAATACATACTTAAGAAATTTTACCTAATAATAATCGAAATTAGTGAATATTGTTATATGGAATTACAGTATTAATGCTCAAAAAAGTTTTACCCCTGGAAAAATGAAAAATTTGTAGATCCATTTTCATAAAAATGATAGAAACAGTTTTAATGTGCTAACAAAACTTTTTTTTCCCTATTTTTTTTCATCATTAAAAATCATTTGAAATCCTGATGTTACAACGTTTCATTCATTGGAATATTATATTTGTTGTACAAAGTTATTTTCCCTTACTCACAGGTTCCACAATCAAGTTATGAAGAGAATGAGTTTTCCCTTATCATTAAAGTGTTGCAAGAAGAATGGCAAAAAAGAAAACCGAATGAGGATTTAATTAAAGACAAAATGGAACGCACTTTTCTCCACCTAAGTATATAACAACCCATCCCGTCGCTGAAACATTAACATGTCCCCCCCCCCCCCTCCTTCAATAAACTAATGAGGTATATTCAGTGGCAATAACTGCAAATTTATTTTGTAGTACAAGTCATTTTACAAGCAGTTTAAAAAATTTGACAACACATTTTTTTTTTCAGTTACTGAACGAAACAAAACGGTTTCGAATATATGAAGCTGTTTTGAGGTATTTTCTAACCATTAAAAAGAATAGTCTCTCACAACTGGTGCAAAAGAGAAAATAAAAAAACAAAGAATTGTCACAGCTTCTAATAGAATGCGCATCCACAGAAGGTAACAGGGTGTAATAACAGTTTTTTTCTCACAGGCTATCATAGCCTGAGAGCTTATGTGCCCGTTCGTTCTGTATGTATGTGCGTTCGTGCGTAACGCGATAACTCATGATAAAAACATTCGATCCACTTGAAATTTTGTATATAGGTATATATTGACAAGGCGCTTCCCTGATTAGTTTTTGGAGTTCATTCGATATGTATAAGAGGGGGAATGGGGGGCTGATGTCCCTCCCCTTAGTTGATATAAATGGGATTTTCATGCAGAATTAAGTTTTCGTTCAAAATTTAGATTAGGATCATTCTGATGAGACGATTCCGTGACTGTTATTAGGTGTTCATTGAATAAGTCTAAATAGGGGGAACAGGGGTTCTAATCCCCCCCTTAATTTATATAAATGGTTTTTTCAAGCAGAATTTTCAGATTTCGTTCAAATCTCTGAATAGTTTTGGAAGTTTAATGGTTAAGTATAAAATAGGGAGATAACTCCTTTTAAATTATATAAATGCTAAATGGATTTTTATTAAGAATTATCTCATTTGCTCTGAATTTTGGATATAGATTTTTTATATGATAAAGCATGCCTTTGATAGCATAGGAGGTTCAATGATTAAGTATAAAAAAGAGGAAAGGGGAGAGCTGTTTCCCCTTCTTAATTTTTTTTTTCGAACGGAATTAACCCCTGAAAATATAAGGCTTTAATGTACAATTAGTATTTGTAGCCTGTGAGTTCAATGCCATCAGTTTAACTGGGCAGTATTCATTATTAATCATTAACCTCAACAAGTGAGGGGGTACCGAGTTGTTTGGTCTTAATCAGCCCAATTTAAATCCTGTTTAAAGTCAAATTATTTTTTAAAAAATCTTTGATTTAAATTGGCCTTCGTTTTTACATCGATTATTACTGGAATAAGGATAAATTTTATTGTTTAAATTTGAAAAAAAAAGACTGAAACAATATTAAGGATTATTCAAATGCAATCAGCATGTAATGATTTTTTTTAAGTATGTAATAAAATTTTTATTAAAAATATAACTCATTATTTAAAAAAAATGAACCCAACGTTAAAAAAAGTTTACAATTATAGATACGAAGTAAAAATACGGATTAATATCACTCCCTTTTAATACTGTTCTATTTTTGTAGATGCTCCTCCCCCTCCTCCTGTCTGCAAGCATGTCGGTGAAGCAAACCTGTACAGTTGTGTTTTCTTTATAGGGTTATTACTTTTAAAGCAGGTTAAATAATTCACAAGCTAATATTAATTGTATAATTGATTACACTTATAAGTCACATATTTATTAGCTCATTCTAATATTTTTTTATTTATGGTAATATTTAAATGTAAGTTTTAAGTAATTTTCAAAATGCATATGAATTCCTTAATATTTCTAAAACATTTCTTTAATGCTTTATATTTGAATAAAAAATTATGTTTAACTATTTATTCTTCAGAATTTCGTATTACAAATAAATATATGTAGTTTATGTGAACAATAATTTATATTTTCACTGTTTACTGTTATTGAAACTAAAAAATATCAATCCAAGTTCCGTGTTTCTCTTATAACTGAATAAACTTTATTTTTCACTTTTTTTTTATTCAATGGAGTCATGAAAGATAAGATACTAGCACGCTCTTGTATGAGAATTCAGAATAAATTAATATAATTGTTATGTTACAGAATTGACAGACAAACGTATTCATTATAATATGTGTAAATACACATGCATATATATAAAGATAGATAATGTAAATTTTCAAGCATATCTATATACAGAAATATAAAAAAACTGCTTTAAATCAAATAAGTCTGGAATTAATTAATTTATTTATTTAATTTATAAAAAATAATTGTGATTTTTTATCAACCCTGAAGTGTGGGGAATAGTAATCAGTGTTATCATATATGTTTCAGTTGTTCCAAACAATACTTTTTGAAGTGATATATAAAACATATAATCCTGTAACCCAGAAGTGAAAAAATAGCATACTTATTCTCTACAAATAATCCATAAAGGTCTAATTAAATAAAATATCTAGACTGTCACACAATTTGATTTTCTCATGCAAAATTTGTCATAAAATGCATACTACAATTGTTTTAAAAATCTATTGTCCCTGTTGATGAGTTAATTTTAGATCTTTTTGTTCATTTTATTCTAAAAATCAATGTTAGAGTTTTTTTTTTTTTTTTTTTTTTTTGAAAAATTCAACTGTTATTCATTTGATTTTCACAAAAAAGTATATTTTACATAATTTTTTCCCCTCGCCCTCCCCACCAAAAAAAGATAAATGCATACATGGATTAGCTTTATAGATATTGTATGTCTAGCCACCTGGATAATCTGGAAAAGTCCAGGAAATTCACATGGACGATAAAAGTCAGTGAAATTTAACCATTTGTGAAGAAATGTCAGGAAAATTTCAAAATTCCAAGAAAAAGATAGAAAGTTTGAACTTTCAAGAAAAAAAAAATTAAATACATGCTTCTTATTAAACTAAGGATTTGAAATTGTAGCGCCATTTAAATCAAACTTTGCTGCTCATAAGTACTGTAAAGAGTTTCAACATCTCGTGCAAATCATTTTGTCTATTCCCTTTTAGTCCTCCTTTATAAGAGAGAGATTGAGTTTTTCAGTTTCTGCTTCACGGAAAGTTTCTACTGAATGGTGTAGGATTGATTAAGTCTGCTTACTTATCTTTGTTTAGGAACTGAACATTTGTTAGCTTAATTTATTGAATATTTATTATTTGTATTAAAATATGTCAAAGCAATCTGTATTAACTGTGACTGATGTGATAAAGAATTTCACACTAATTTGACAAAATGGATAGAATCCTAGTGTATCTTCAAAATGTGTAGCAAGTAAAGTGTTCTACAATTTGTAAATTTTGCAAAATAAATAAATAGATAAATAAATAAATAACAAATCAGTAATTTATGCTTCAAATTCGGTCGTAAAAGTTCCATACTCAAATTCACAATTTTTAAATTTTTTTGTGTGTAACGTCACAAACTCTTGATACCTATAATAATAATAATAATAATAATAAATGGTATAGAAAACCTGGCCATCTTAGGGAAATTCGTTGTTAATGTGGGACAGACACCTTGTTGTAAAACATGTTTTGTTAATATGGTTAATGTAAATAGTTTGTAACTCTTAATGATAACACATGAAAGAATATCTGAATGATAAGCACCAGTTGATCATGTAATTTTCTTGTGCTGTCTGAAAATAAGCAATAAAGAGGAAAGTGCCCAGTAAAACTGATAGCATTGACCTCACAGGCTATACATACAACTGTATATTATACTCTAATTTCAAAGAATAATGCCCTTCCAAAAATAAAAGAAATCAACTGTAAGTTAATGGGCAGGGAAATAGCTACCACCCCTCTTTATACTTAACCAATGAGCCCCTAAAACTAATCAGGAAAGTGCCTTATCAGAGTGAACCTATATATAAATTTTGAAGTAAATTTGATAATTCTGCATACTTATCTAAATTAAGGTGTCTAGCACTCTCTTCTCCCTCCCTTCATATTTAACCAATGAATCTCCAAAGCTAATCAGTGAAGAACCTTATCAGAACGAACCTACATATAAATTTGAAGCAAATCTGATATTTATATCAAGAATTATCACGTTACATACGGTACCTGCGGGCACATTAGCTGTTAGGCTTTGATAGCCTTTTGAGCTAAAATCGTCATTAATCTAAATTTTTAGCACTATAAACACCATAAATTTGTTCTTTTTTATATTTTATTCTTTCTTTTTTTGTTCATCTACCTTTTTGGCTGTGCTTTGATGACACATTTTAATTGGACTGTTTGTTGTGTGTTTTCCTCACTGTATTATTATTATTATTTCAGATGGTGAACTTCCATTTACAGTACCAACATTACCATGCTTGATGCAAGAAAAGCTCTCTCTTGGAAAAGCGACTCTTTATCAAGAAGAAGGTGCAGAAATATCTGTGTTTCAACCTGTGATTGTCCACCACAACTCAAGCAATTTGTTAAATGAGTCATGTTATGAATTAATTTTAGATAAACAGTTTATTACAAAACTGAAAATTTTATAAGCACAGTTACTTTGTGGTATACATTATTTTGGCTGTTTGACGTTGACTATAGCAAAAGCCAATTTAAATTTTTATCATATTTAGATATGTCTTTAAACTTTCTCAGATGCATTAGTTCCACAAAGTGTCAAATCTTTGTTTAATAATATTTAATACATTGTTTACAATAAAAAAATTATTTGAACTAAAAGGTATTTTTTATTCAGTGTTTTATTTATTTCATTATAATTACTCTTTGGATTTAAATTTCAGATGCAATAAGCCAAAACACAAAAAATTGGTAGAAAGTGTCTTGATGTGGATACTGGATAAGAAATCAGCAGTCGTTAGTGATCAAATGCAACTAAATTATAGAAAAATTATTCCTAGTCGTCAAATCTTGATAGCTAGCTTTCTTTAACTTAATTTTTGTTTAACAAATGCTTTCATTTGTATTTAAGCATACATCCCCCCCCCCCCTGCACCATGACAGCAGTACGTGTCTTACGAATTTTGCACCTGTCAATAACCTCTAAGTTAACTTCACTTTAACCAATGACTGATAAAACTGGTCCTTGGGGATTACGTCCCTGTAAACAAGAGTTTCTTTTATTATGAGATATTTCTCCATCCTTATATGTTTCTAAAATAAGAAACTTAGTCTCAGAATTTTTCTTTCAATTTGGCTTATCCCTAGTTATATCTAAAGTTCATATTTTCTTTTTGTGGACATATTTGCTTGATTATCTGTTTTGTATGCATATTAGCTTTATAAAATAAATAAGTTTTTCCAGAATCCAAATATTGTAGTTTAATCTGGTTTCATACTTATTGAAAGCCACTTTTTATTTTGTTTTAGTAAGATAAAATGTTTAATATATAAAGTTTCCTCCCCACTTGCCTTCAACACATAAAAATTAAATATGCAATGTAATATTATTTTTAACATGATTGTGAAAAGAAATAAGAAAATATGAAATGCATTGTCACATAGAAAAAAAAATGTAGGCATTATTTTGACACTTTACATACAGTTCTTAATTTCTAACCCTGTGTGGATATATGCAATAAAATATGGATTTGCAAAAGTTCACTATAAAGTTAAGTACTACATATAATTGTAAGAATGATTTTTTGTCTCAATTTCATCTATGATTTTACTACAATTATAAAATTACCTTATTTTCTATAGTTCATTTCATAGTTTCATGGCTAACGTTCTGGAAAATTTTTAAAGAATATGGACTATTCTTACTAATTAAAAAGTTACAGCATTTATTACATTAAACTTTATCATCTCTAGTTTGTGTTTTACATTTGTTTTTTTTAATTAGATACAGCAGGGTAGCTGAAAAGTATGGGTGCGTTTTTTGGCATCGATATTTTACAACTAAAATCTGAGAAATGCTTATTTAAAAATTTTGTAGCATTTTTTTTTCTATTATTGTATTAAAATCTTAATCGTCCGAAAAGTTCACAACCTTCAAAATGATCAGCGACTAATATTTTCAACGAAATGTTGGCCTCATGGAAGTAAAATAATTTTAATGGAACTTCCAGCAGTATTGAGGCTTTCACGTGAAGCAAAAACAACATTGACCTTTAACACCCATCAGCGTGGTTATTTAACAACCGGTGTATTGCCTTCGAACAATCAGACCTTAACCCACTTGATTTCTGTAAAAAAGTTAGAACAAGAAAATCTCCACTATGCATTGTATGTGATACGAAATTATCAAAGCATAGAACGATTTAAATTAGAATTATCTGCAGCGGACTGTCAATTGTGTGATCCTTCGTTTTCAAACTTGTGTAAAAATAAATGTCATGTCAGTGAATAATTTGTTAAAATATTGTTATTTCTTATATTTTTATTTTTTTAGATTAAAATGTCGGATATATTTTACAGGATATAGCATTTTTCTGTGCACCCATACTTTTCAGTTGCCCTGTATATGAAATAGAAAATACATGTCAAGCAATATAATGTGTGTCAAAAAAGATGATAACGGATTATTTCTAAAACTATAAGAGAAATTATAAAAATATTCATATGAAGTTAGATAATTCAAATTGTATTTTTTCTTATTTAGGAGACAAAAAACATCAAATTTTTATACTGTTCCTGTATCTAAAAATACCCAATCACAAAAATAGTTACTGTCCCATTCTTAATCATACCCAAAAAAATTTATCCAAAAATCTGAGTTAACAGATTACAGTCAAAAATCATGATTTATATCATTTTACCAAGAAATTCAAAACATGAAATCGAAAATCAGTCTTCAAATTGCATGACAAAGTCACAATATTTGACTATAACTCGGTGATTTTTGGCGGTACAAAGTAGGTGTAAAGATTACGTGAATTTTGTGATTTATTCAAACAAAACCCTTTGGGTATGACTAAGAGTGCAATAGTGATTGGGATATTGAAACTCAGAGAGTATAAAAGTTTTTTTTTTTTAAATACTTTCCATGTAAATGAGAGTACAATTTGAATTCTCTGCCTTTTGTATGATTATTTTTTCAGTTTATATTATCCCTCTTATAGTTACAAAAATATGCTACAATTTTTCTTTGGACACCTGTTAATTTGTTTAAAATATATAATGTTCCATCAATCTAAAAGAAAAAAAAAAGACTCAAAATATTGACTGATCCTGATAATTTTCTCTGCAGAATTCAATTTAAAAATAGGTGAATACTTTGTATTTCATGATTCAAACCATTACAATTTCTAGACAAGCGGAGGGGGGGGGGGGAGGGTGCCACTATGGACTAAAGACTGTGAATGCTTCTCTTGTAGGGTGCTACAGGACAACCTGGATTAAGCATGTCATCCTTTCACACCCTGGGGTACCCTGGATAAGAGGTGCCATCATTCTCCCCTGAGATGCGATCCTTTCACCCCCTGGAGCAACCTAAATAAGGGGTGCCATTACTCTCCCCTGAGATGCCATCCTTTCACCTCCTGGGGCACCCTGGATAAGGGGTGCCATTATTCTCCCTCGTGGTGCCATCTTTTCACCCTCTTGAACACTCTGGATAAGGGGTGTCATTATTCTCCCCTGAGGTGCCGTCCTTTCACCCCCTGAAACACCCTGGTTCAGAGGTGTCATCCTTTCACCCTAGTTAAGGGTGCCATTTTAGCTCCTCTAGGGGTGTCACCAGTGAGACAAGCGTTTCACCCCTAAAAGGTGCAATGTGTCACCATTAGTTTTAACAGTGTACTTGTATCAGAAAATGGATAACGCCTTTTCGATTACATAGTTTCTGAATAAAAAATACCTGTTAATCTTATGCATTTCCGAAAACAAAAATGAATTCAGAAATGTATCAGAAAGTAGCTCCTTTTCATTTGAGATCTTTAATAAAAAGACATAGGAATATTTTCATAAATCTACTTTTATTATACAATTTCAAAAATTATGAAGTTTTTAACTTTCTTTTATTTTAAACCATATTAATTTTTTAATGAATCTTTATTTGAATGTTGAAAGTCTAAGAATCTAAATAATCATTAATGTTGCTAATGTGTATTTCCTGTAAAATCATTCCATAGATATATAATCAATATTTTTTATAAAAATCTTAATTATATCATAAAAATCTGAATTTTTTAGAAATAATAGAAATTGTAGCGGACCAGAACGGTCTGTTTTCACTAATTTCTATACGGGCCGAGCCGGGCTTAGAAATGTAAAAATATAGACGGGCCGGGCTCGGGCCGAACTTTTGAGTTTTACAACGGGCCGGACTGGGCACGGGCTATAATACCTTTCCTACGGGCCGGACTGGGCACGGGCTATAATACCTTTCCTACGGGCCGGACTGGACACGGGCCTGAAAATCTCCCCCCCCCTCCCCGGGCAGAACTCTAATCCAATTATAACCGAATATATAGGTTTCTTTCATTCAATATAATTTCATACTTATTATTAATTTTTGTATTTATTATTATTTTTTTCTTTTTTCGGCTACCGTGTGAATGGAGCGAACCTTTTACCAGTTTCTCCGCGCGATAACATAACCTCCATCTACTACAACTGCTTGTCCGCTTCACTCCTGCATTTGATTAAAAGAGGTTATAAAGCCCATCCGGTTGAACTTCCGCTCCAAGAGACCACAAATCTCCATTCGACACCAGCAGAAATTTCATTCCTACATTTCCCATTCTCTCTTTTACGCGAAAGATATGTTAAATCATCGTTGACCTCATACTGATTTTTTTTTTTTTTTTTTTTTTCAATTTTAGAGAGAATTGTTTTTGTCAAGTAAGGTGTCTTACTGTGATTTGACGCTTATTTTTACACTCAAAGGTACACTGTAAAAAAAAATTAATTAATTAATTAAAAAATGTAATCTTATTAATCTAAATTTGCCAAAATCTGTTATGCTTACTAAAATTTTATATGTACAAGAAAATTATGTCAATCTACTAAACTTGTAAGCAAAACTAGACATCTGTAACTTTACAAAAGAATTTACTAAAATTTTTGTAGTTTTAGTAAGTAGTTTTGTAGTAAAATTTATCTCTAATCCTTGTTACCGTTACATAAAAAGTTCTGCGAATACGATTTTTCAAAAAATTTCTTAGTAACCTTAAATTTTTTTTGATTCAAAGTGCATATCTGTATCTGTTACTAGAATTTTTATTGTTGCCATTGCATAAAAAGTTCTTAGAATATAATTCTACTGTTTTTTTTTTTTTTTTTTTTTTTTTTTTTTGTAATTTTTCAATTTTTTTTTTTTTTTCAGTGTACACAATGCTGGAAAAAAGGTAAAATCATATGCTAATTTTCTTATTTAGAATAAAATTCCGAAAAAAGTTATATCTTATTTTAGACACTACCTGGCGTTTTAAATGCTCGTTGCAAAAGCCAAACGCGATAAAATAACCCTTTATTGCACGATTTTTAGGTGCATTCATAATTATGTAAATACGTAGCACCTATAGTGGTCGTTCAGTTCGTCCGTCTGTCCGCATATAACAACGCAAAAACTACCCAACCGAATCATTTGAAATTTGAAATGCATAATTATTACAAAATTTTGTCAAGTCATTTCTAATTTTATGAAAATCGGATGAATAGATCAACTACAGGGGCAATCAAAAGTATTCCATTACATTACGGTCAATGGGGGAAAGAGTTTCAAATACATTTCAATCGTTTGAAATTTAAAATACATAATTATTACATAATTTTGTCGAGTTATTTCAAATTTTTTGATAATCGGGTGCATAGATCAATTACAGGGGCAATCAAAAGTATTCAATTACATTATGGTCAATGGGGAAAAATTTTCAAATGTATTTTATACGTTTGAAATTTAAAATACATAATTATTACATAATTTTGTCGAGTTATTTCAAGTTTTATGAAAATCGGATGCATAGATCAATTACACGGGCAATCAAAAATATTCCATTACATTACGGCCAATGGAGAAAAAGTTTCAAATGCATTTTAATGGTTTGAAATTTAAAATAAATAATTATTACATAATTTTGTCGACACATTTCAAATTTTATGAAAATCGGATGCATAGATCAATTACAGGGACAATCAAAAGTATTCCGTTACATTACGGTCAATGGGAAAAATGTTATGCATTTTAATGGTGTTACATTCATTCCAAATTAATAAAATTTATATGCAACTATAAAGTATACATATTATTATATACATTTTACATAATTTGTGGTGCAAAGAATGTTTGTTATTGATTTACAAGGCCACACAAAAGTATTTCATTACATAATGGTATAGGGAGAACATTGTTTGATGAGCGTTTTAATTATAATTCAGTATTTACAATTTTATTAGATTGATATATGAGAGTGATTTTTTTAAAACTTTGTTATCGTACGAACGCACCTCATTTGCTACGCTTCACGTGCAATTTCCAACTTGTTTCTATTTTTATGAAAAACATCATTTGAAATCCATACTGGGTGTCCACTCTTAATGGTGGCCAATGGCTAATTCCTTAACCGTTAGTTATAGACACACAGTTCCAATCACAAAAATGTTTTAAATAAGGTAAAGAAATATTTTAAAAATGATTTGGGTCAATAAAAACATTTCCTAAAAAATTACGAAATTTTAATTTTTATACGGTTTTTCGGACCTATAAATTATATTTAGTAGAAATTTAGTAGAATTATATTTAGTACACTGTAAAAAATTTTCCCGTTAAATAACGGAAATAGTTCTGGTAATCTAGACGCCAGTACTATTTCCGTTATTTAACGGAAAATTTTTTCCGTTTTTTCCAGCAATATTTCCGTTTTTTTACAAAATATTTCCGTTTTCATATTTTTTTATATAAAAATCTTCGCTTGAAAGCCAAAAAAGAATTTTTAAGGACAAACTGGCTTTTTTATTCTTTAGACAAGGACACATCAGATTAGAACACATACATTTAATTTAAACAACTTTGAATAAATGTCACTTACCCTCGATGGGAATCGAACCAAGCACCTGTCCCATGACAGCTTGTAGTAGTGTAATACCATTACGCCATAGTTACGCATACAGTGCTTGCAAATATCTTTACTTATTTCGAATGATTTTATAAAGCAAAAGCCTTATGTTGAACGCCGCATTAATTTTTGTTGAGAATTATTTTCTATATGAGTGTATAGTTCTAAATGTTTAACAGATTTTATTTCCATAATTTCGAATATTTTAATTTCAGTTCTATACAAAACAAATTTTAGACTTTAAAATATTACATGTATTAAAAGTTGAATGCATTAAAAAGTTTTTTTTATTTTATTTTTTATTTTTTATTTTAAGGAGATTTTTAAAAGTTTATTGTAATATTATTCATATTTATTTACTTATTTATTTTTGAAAGGATATTCTTAAAGTAATATTAAAATATGTTAAAATTAAAGTTATTTTATTAATATTTTATTATTACTTTTATTAAAATATATTAAAATTAAAAGTCGAACGTTTTTCCATTATCCAGATTCCAGATTTTATTTCCATAATTTCGAATATTTATTTTTTAATTTCAGTTCTATAAAAAATAAATTTTAGACTTTAAAATATTACATGTATTAAGAGTTAAATGCATTAAAAACTTTTTTTTTTTCATTTTAAGGAGATTTTTAAAAGTTTATTGTAATATTATTCATATTTATTTACTTATTTATTTTTGAAAGGATATTCTTAAAGTAATATTAAAATATGTTAAAATTAAAGTTATTTTATTAATATTTTATTATTACTTTTATTAAAATACATTAAAATTAAAAGTCGAACGTTTTTCCATTATCCAGATTCCAGATTTTATTTCCATAATTTCGAATATTTAGTTTTTAATTTCAGTTCTATAAAAAATAAATTTTAGACTTTAAAATATTACATGTATTAAGAGTTAAATGCATTAAAAACTTTTTTTTTTCATTTTAAGGAGATTTTTAAAAGTTTATTGTAATATTATTCATATTTATTTACTTATTTATTTTTGAAAGAATATTCTTAAAGTAATATTAAAACATATTAAAATTAAAATTATTTTATTATTATTTTATTATTACTTTTATTAAAATATATTAAATTTAAAAGTAGAACGTTTTTCCACTATCCTACGCATATTTTAAAAAATAGGCTATAAATGTGGTAAACATTATTTAAAAATGATAATGGAAATAAACTAACTGAAAATAAACTAACTAACTAATCTCAAACTTAAAAGAGATTAATAAAATTTTATAATTTTTATTATTTTTTTAATATTGTAAAAATATGTTAGCTTTATATTATTAAAACAGAAAGAAATAGAGAACATTATTATACAAAGTTGTTCATGAAACAACTTTATAATGTTTTTGTATCTCAGATATAGATGGCGACACTGGTGTTATTTATGGAATTTATGCTGTTTTAATACGGAACTCCTCCGTTTTCAGAAAATTTTACGGAAAAGTTACTGTTTTTATAATCTCAAAATATCAATAACGGAATTTCTGCTGTTTTTTCAGAAAAACGGAACTATTCCGTAGAATTTTAGGGAACAATTTCTGTATATTGACGGATATTTTTTACAGTGTAGGCCGAGTTATGAAACTTTAAAAATGCATAACTTATACCACTTTTCTGCATGTGAAAACAAATGAGTTTAAGTTTTACGATTGAGATACATTTTAAAAAGTTTTAGATTGACCAAAACAATTAATTTTAACATATGTTTTATTTTGTAAGGATTTGGGACTCTATCTTTACATGATTTCTTTCAGCAAAAATTATGTTATAAGTTTTTATTTAACTTCAACGATCGTGTGTATGTTTTTGCAGTTTAAAATTTGTATTGGAACTTTAACTCACTTTCAAATAATCCGATCGAGATTAAATTTTACATACTGACGTAAATCCAATGACAATCTAATATTATCATGATTTTCGGTGGTTATCATAAATTTATACATGCTTTATAGGATAACACAAAAAGTTTGGACGGATTACCACCAAGAAGTTTAAGAAAAAGTTTTAGATAACACAAAACTGCGATTGTTGCTTTTTTTTAAACAAATATGTACTATTTATCACTGAATTCAAAAATTACCCTCATTTTCAACTATCATGTCAGGATTTTTTGCAAATGATAAACTGTCAAGATTAAAAAATAATAAAAACCGGATATTATAAAATAAAGGAGATGGCTGTGTTTTTTAACTTTAGATCTTAACATGTACTTTTTTGCTCTAAATCTGAAAACAACTTTCATTTTTAACAATCGCGTTAGAATTTTTTTGGAAATCGTAAATGTCAAAGTTAAAATACAGCGAAAATCTGGTGCTATAAAACACACGTATTTTTATTATTATTATTTATTTACTTTTGTTCTATACAATAATTTATTCAATATAGTGGCTTATACTGGAATTTTTACACCTAAACAGTTGAACGGTCCGTTGAACTTTTTAATTTTAACATTTTAACTTTTTTTCTTAGTTTTCAAAATATTTCTAAAATCTATGCTTAATGTGACTTTTTATGTGTTAAAAGCTGATGAATGCGAATAAAATTTTAACACTTTATTTAAAACTAAGTATGTACTTCAGAAAAAGTTTAAAAGCTGAGAAAAATAAAGACATCTTTTAAGAAGGATATACACAAAATAAAATTTAAAATGTTATTTCCCGGAAGAGATATTTTAAACATATGAATGCATCACATGCACATAGACTTTATATTAATGAGGGAAAATCAAAAAGTGGGTGATCAACCGCCTTAACCGAACACTTCGTTAACCGATTCATCCACTGTACACTGGTTCTAATCTTTTTTTCATCAAGTTATGTAATGCAGAAATTAATTTTTGCTTATTTTTTCTTACGTGATATTAATTTAAAACAAATTAAAAAACTTGAATAATTTTTAAAGTATGATTTTCAAATGATATTGGCTTTCTTAAAATAATATATTTACTGTTTTGATGGTGCTCCTAAACTTTTTTACAGCACGATATTAGTATGCTATATAAGTATGCTTTTATTTCGCTTACCGCAATATTTTTGTTTAAGCCAATGCATTATTTTTTAGCAACCCAAAGTTCTTTAAATCCAAAATATGTGTTTGCTTCCAAAACCTTTTTTATGTGCTGCATTTTTTTTTTCTTTACCGAAAGAGCGTAAGAGCCAGCAAGTGCAACTGAAATTGATTAATTACCAATAGATACATCACTCAACTCTTGATGTCGCATTATTTGTTACGATAACAACGTGCAATTACTCTTTTTCAGATTAAAAGAAAAAAAAGTCACACAGAACAAAAATTAGACTCCTTTCTAATAACTAATAACAAAAATTACTTTTAAAAATCGATCGAAAATTCGGTATAATTTTCGTTTTCGGCCCGAAATCCGAGTTTAGCCGAAAACACACCTGAAAATTCAATCAGACCAAAACTATTTGTATTCCAAAAATCTATTTCATTCCTTCGAAAATTTTCAACATTATTCGTTGGTTTATGCAATAACGGCACAAACAAGACAATTTTTATTTTAGTGTTTGAGATTCACTATTAAAAATTATCAGTCATGACTGACTCAAGACGTATAAATGAAGCAATGCATACAGGACTAAACTTTGAAGACGCTTTTCACGTACTCGTTAAACATTTCATACTTATTAGTAATGGAAAGTTTTTAGTTTGAAACTGCAGAAGTGTTTCGAATTCTCTTTGAGAAAGTTCGGATTGTATTAAAGAACAGAAAGAACGGATTGTACACACTCTTCGTCGCGAGTTTTACTCGAAGCGAATTTTCCCCAAATTTTAAGAAGCTGAAATAAGACGAACCCTATTAGAAAATATTCGTCAATACTCAATTTGAAAGAGAATTGCGCAAAATTAGTAAGCTATAGTCAAGTTCGCATCATTTATGGTTACTTATCTTTGGTCGCTAAATTTGACGATGTTTTACCAAGTGCCGCCAAGCTTGTAAGAATTTTATGCTAACGAATAATAATTATATCTTTTCATTGCACTGCTGTGGACATTGCAAATGGTCATCATTTTGAAACGGGATGGCGGATGAAGCTGGCCAACGAGATCAGTCGACACATTATTATGTACTTTGCATACAATCAATCTCATCCAAATCGGTTTATTAATACGAAAGTTAAACATGATGAATATCAGATTGTTTCAAAATGTCAGTTCTCTAAAAAGTCAAACTGCTATACTGTTTTAAGAAAATTTTTAAGATAAAGACGAAAAAAAATATACTGTTGAATCTATGTATTAAAGTTAAACTCTTAAGAAAAAAGTATTTTTCAATTTGTAATTTAGAGAATTTTTTAAATTTCAAATTTTTAAAGGGCCACCATTTTTAAAACAAAATAGCGAATGCAACTGGCAACGAACTCGGTCGAGACATTGGTGTGTACTATGCATACAATTAATCTCATCCGAATCGGTTTATAGATACGAGAGTTATCGCATGACAAAAATCATACATATATATGTATAATATATATATGTATACATGTCACCTTTGAGCGGCAAGAGGTTTTGGAGTCTGGGGGTCATGATGGGAGAAAATATACCAAAATTTTCCGGTTGTGCTTTACTCCAGACGGATGCAATAAGTAACTATTTACTTTTCATTATGAAATCTACCAAATATCATATAAAAAAATTATATAGTGAAAAATATTAAACCTATACACCTTTGTGTATACTGGTGATCTTACCTTTTGATAAAAAATGGCAAATTCAAACACGACACTCACCTGCAAAAGAAAAAGAAAATATTAAAATTTCAGAATTATAACATAAAAAACATCACAATATAATTAAATTAATTGGTGCAGTAAAATAAAGTCCTTCCGGCCAGAGCCGGAAGAAAGAGGTAGCTTTGATATTCCATATTTATTTATTTATTTATTTCAAATCAAGCTATGTTATTCAAACATATGGAGCTCAAATTAGTGGAACACGATTATATAAGATTCAATATTAGTTTTTGTCAATACTGAATATTAATGGGAATTTTTAAAAATCAGTCATTTTTTATTGAAGCTGGTTTTATTTAAATCGATTTTAAGGTCGCCAAATTTTTTAAAGTCTTATTAATATTATTCCGAAAATATGTGTACAAAATATCATTATTTTTATTTTATTTCTTCGCATTTTATATTTATTACTTATGAACAAATTCATTTATTTTTCTCTTTTTTTTTTGTGAAATTATCGTCTGTGGGATACATTCGAATTTTAACTGCTTTCGATTCTGCCATTTTAATTTCGGCACTTGACACTAATTTCTGTTTACATAAAGAATCATGTTGGAGGTTATCGAAAGTTCTAGAAACTTTTTTTTTACTTTAGCTAGAAGGCCTAGAGATGTGTGTTTTATTCGATTATTCGGGTTTGAGCGACTTGTCTGAAAGCTAGGACGAAAATTGCTTTTGATGGAACGTTTGCTTCGGAAGGGGAGACCATTTCCCTCTCCATATGAATGCATTTAAATAAAATATTTTGGATCTGCCAAGGTTTAGTTTTCATGAAGCCTCTAGATTTATTTATTTATTTATTTATTTATTTTTTTATTTCATTATACACATGACTCCTGTGCTATAAAATGGGGAGACTTATGATGATACCACTGGCTCCTAATCTTAAAATGTCACACACATACATATATATACACAAATCCACATTTGATCGGGGGGTGGTTTTGGGATCTGGGGGTCATGATTGGGAAATATACCAAAATTTTCCCTAAGTCTTTTCTTCCGGATGGATACAATAGGTAGCTTTTTACTTTTTGTAATGAAAACTAACCTAAAAGAAAGTTTTTAAAAAGAATTAACAATTTCATCGTGATCTTTGGTATTTTAAGTTGTATGTTCTGTCTTGGAGTATTTACATTATAAAAAAATTAGTTTAATGTATGTCAAATGTTTTTGTGGTTCATATCTATGAGCCACGCTCGCCAACCCCCGTTCAGACATCCCAGATTCTAACAGCACACTAATTTAATTGGCATTAAAAAAAGTTGAATTATAATTTAAAAAATTAGTGGCAATCTCATTGCAAGGTACCCTGGGTTAATAACGCCAGGCGGGGTAATAACGCCAAGTGCTTATATTTTGCATAATTATGAAATAATCAGGTAAATGACACCCATGTGCTCTGCGCAGAAGGGTTTTGAGTCATATAAATCGCAAAAAACTACTTCAAGTTAATTTGTTTCATTTTTAGATCTTATTGTTTTTACAAACAACTAAAATTAACGCTTGATCTAAAATTTCCGAGATACGTTTCGTGATGTGAAGACTATCTTTTTATCCGGAAATACTTTGTTAATTACATAAATTTGTAGTGCATTTCATGTACTTTTAAAATGTTGTTGAAGATTTTGGATATCTTCTCGAGATAATTTGCAATGTAAAATGTACTGCGCAATAACTATACCGGGGTAATAACGCCAATCCTTGACATTAATACCCCGGTTGGTTTCCTACAGTGGCCGAACTACATCCTAAATACTGATTCAAATAAACACAGTTAAAACTGCGCAATGTTTCTCATATTTCTATTTAAACGGTCCTTTTTCAGCAAAAAGAAGCTCACGGTCTGATATCCTTTTGCCTCATTCCCCTCCCTCACCACACCTTTATTTTTCTTACACTTTCACAAAAAATTGAACATTTTCAATAGCTTAGAATGCAATTTGTCAATTTCAAAGTTTGTAGAGTTTGTATTTTTAGAATTGGGCTATCTACATGCAATTATTCCATCTTATTTCATAGTTTTGTTTGCATGGCGGTATTACCCATATAGGTGGGTAATAATGCCAAATAGCATGGGTCAAGAAAAAACGCCATTACATTTTATGAATACATATCTGTTAAATTATTTTATTTTATATAGATAGTCAATGAGTTGCTGTATCAGATCCTATATTTGTTTGAAAAATACAATCTAAAACTAAGCCGTGAAAATTGGTAGAACCTTAACGTGGCGTTATTACCCCAGGGTACCTTATATGAATTTTCATTCATTTTTCTTTGACTGGAGATTTTTAAGGCAAAATTAACCACTGTTAAGAAAGACAATGTCTGTTTCCATCTTTAATTTCTTGACTAAAAAAAAAAAATCCGTTAAAAATTTTAAAATAAGGTAATGTAAAATGAATTACGTAAACAGAGTCGTTGCTCCTCGTATTTACCCTATCGATCATATAGTTCTGGAATGTGAAAAGCCATGTATATACATTTATATTTCACGTAAAATATTTATATTTGTTCCTTTTTATTAGACATTATAAAGCGATATGAAATGTGCCATGTATTTTGGAAATTTGTGTTGTTAATTTCAATATTTAATAAAACATTTGTTGTACTTCAAGATCGATCCGGATAGATCTTTTAGTTAAACAAAAGTTCATGTTATGTAATTAATATCTTTGAAAAGTGTAGTTTCTAATAATTGCAATTTTAGAACTATTTCTTTAAAACACACAAGTCTATATTTCTGCAAATGATAATGTTTTCAATTCACTTTCAATTTGAAATATATTCTTCGATAGATACAATACAATTGTTGTTAGAATTTTTCGTTTCTTGACATAAAATACTTCTAGTTTACATTTCTGGCCAATGTTATTTTACATCGTTTTCTATTTCAATGTCTAGAGGGGTTCCGCAACTTCGAGGTGGTAGTAACATCGACATAAAATAGAGCCTATATAAGAGCAAGGGCTGTCACCATCATTTTGATTACTAAGTCAGCCTACCAACAACACTCGGAGATTCTGATTCGTATCGACAACCCGAGTAGATTAATGAGAGGATAAGCAGACAAACAAATTCATAAATACTTTTCAACTGTGGTGGAATGTGTTAAAAAGGCACGTATGATATAATAAGTATTTTTAAATTTTATAACCAAATTTAGTGGGGATAATTTTATTTATTTATTTTTTGCGAAAATTAGAACCCAGCTAAATAAAACCTGCCATTTTTTTTAATACTAAAAAAATTCAAACAGAACAACCACTAAAACATCTTTTAAAACGAAAAAAAAACACAGCATCCGTTCAAAAGTTATGTGTAAACATACAATCAAAAACGCACATACATTATCGCCAATTACACAAACAATTTTTGAATTAAAACCGGAATGACATAACCTGTAAAACGTGTTTTCCAGTTAATATAAAGTCAATTCAGGTAAAGCAACTTTGGCATCATTTTTCTAAATGTATTTTAGCTTTTAATGAAGACAAATTAATGCTAGCCGATTTATTATATAAATAGGAATATCTGCAAATTTTGTGCATTTAACCATGAGAATGGCTGCATGAATGTGTCAGAATGTATGAAATTCGCATTTTGGAAAACAAGGTCAATTATTATTTTTATTCTGAATTTAGGTGGATAAATAATCAAAATATTCAACCACATACATTCGGTCGAAGTATCCAGACAACCAACATTCAGTATTCGGCTAACCGAATATTCGAAAAATAGGCCGAATACCAAACATTTTACATTGAAAATATTGACAATGAAATGCGGAAAATTTTCTTCTAATGTTAGCCTAATAATTATTTCTCCAATTTTTTGGCGATACTTCAAACCAGTATAGCCAAAACTGACCGAAAGATTGCCAATATGGACTACATTCTAAAATTTGTTTTGCTGCTACAAAGATTACGCATTCTTTTTAATTTTTATATGAATGAATCTTTAATGTAAATTATTATAATAAAAGAAAGACAAAATGCTATTCAAGTGAAAAAATATTAATAAAAACAATGCTTCAATAATATTCGTGCATTTTTTCACATTATTGTTTTGACGAGTAAAAAAAGCGGAAAAAATACGAAAAACATACTGCAGTAAACACCGTATTAAAATTTCATTCGACAACTTTTGAATTGCAAGCGGAACGAAAATGCGTAATAGAATAAAATTTCCGGCAAACAATACTAACACGTATCTTAAGAACTGAAGAAAATTGAATAAAAACAGTGAGATCGAGCGGAAATACACATCAAAAAGGCGCCATAAAATTATTCATGGTAACTGTAGAAAAATAACGTGCATCATTTTTTTTTTTCTTTTCGTTATTTCAAAAAAATTAAATAGAAAACTTCTTCCTGAAATTAATATTCGAATTCGTGCAATTCCCATCATCAAATGTCACTTACACAAACATAAAAGTCAAGTATTATTATTGAAATACGTTGCATGACGCCATTCATTGCAAATGACATGCAAAAACATTTTGAATGAGATTCAGTTTAAAGAAAATCCAGATGGTCTGCTATCTATACTGATAGAAGCTATTTCGCTCTGGCTGTATTTCGGCAGTGTTGAATTCAAGGGGGGACCCGGGGGGGGGGGCATTCCCTCCGGAGGAATGAGATGTCCCCTTTCCCAGAAGTTTTAAGATTTTGTGGTTTTATGATCAAAAAGTGCAATCCCCCCACCCACACCGGAACTCCCCGGAGGAATTTTCAGAAAGAATCACGTTTTGAGCACCTTATCGCCAGAACAACGATTGGCGCGGAGATGAAGTCAATGCTATGTACCCTTTCTTGTTTGTGACGTCAAACACCTAGCGAATAGCAATCCTTCCTTCTGCAAAGAGAGCGCGCTTATTGTTCTTTGTTTTTCCGTAAATGTTATCAAACAAAGACTATAATACGAGGAAATGTTATTCACCGTTTTTTACGATTAAAACATAGTTTAAAACAAAGAGCTTTTTTAGATTAAAATACTTTAAATTTCACAGAACATCTAAACATAAGTTTTTTTTTTCCCTCAATTTAAAAATATTGTTTCCTTAACTCGCTATGTTCGAAGAAATTGAGAAGTTAATTAAAAACAGTAGTAAAGAGTATCTTGCAATAAATCTCTTGTAATAAATATAATTCTATTAATCATATGTTTTATGACACATTAGAATTTAGTTTATTTTGTGTTTGGCGATGCAGCTAGCTGAACGTTCTCGCTTTCGCCAACTAGCCAAGGCTGGTGCTCAAAACGTGATTCTTTGTGAAAATCCTCCCTGGAGTTGCAGAAATCCCTCCCTGGGAAAAGTGTTTTAATTCAACGCTTAGTCGCAGAGCCGACCGTAAAAAACCCTAAGTCATCGAGCACAAGAAAAAATCCTTTATATAATGGAAGAGTAGTCATAGGGGAATCTAATGATCTATGTCTGCCGGAAGTGAAGTGATGTATAAGCCAAAAATTAATACCACTAGTAACTCCCTCCAGTGTTCTCGCTGACATTTGACCAAAGTTAGTAATTTGGCTAATTAAAAATAAAAAACATTCGCCAAATGGAAAAAGTATTAGCAAAACAGATTCGCCGTGTAGCACAAAAAAAAAAAAAAAAAAAAAAAAAAAAAAAATCTTTAATCCTTTAATGTACCCCCCTTTTTTTTCAATGTGTTCTAAAATAACCTTAGCGTTTATAAGTGCCACAACACAACGATTGTTATTAATATAATTTCGACTATCCGCTACAAATATATTTAAAAAATGTATATATTAAAAATATGCATGTATACATATGCATGAAAAACGAAAAAGAAAAGAAAGAAAAAACAAAAATTGAGCACTAGCAATTTGGCGAATCTAATCGCTTGTTTACTCGCCAAATGAAGAATTTAGTCGCATATTATATATTTCATTTTTTGATAATTAGCTAAGATATCAATTAATCATTTAATTCAAAGAGAGTTCATAAAAGTTATTCTTTTTCGAGAGCACACTTACTTATTAACCCTTTCGGGAAGTGCGTCTTTTACAGAATTTTTAATCTTTCATCACCGGTTTTTCAAAACAGAAAATTTTGTCTTATTCAATCAGGAAAAATGATCGGATTAAACAATATAAAATTTACAATAAAAATTTACTGGTGAGAATAAAAAAAAAAATTCTAAGCATCATATGCTGCACGTATATCGGTTTCTCGTCTCAAAGGGATTAAAACACCTCCACCAATCTCCCAGCAAAGAAAAAAGAAAACAAGTTGGAAATTGCACGTGAACGTAGCAAATGAGGTGCGTTCGTACGATAACGAAATTTTAAAAATATTCAAATCTTGCTGATATAGTAGAGCATACTTCGGATAATGTATAATAGTTGAAATCTTTTTTGTGTTCCTGTAAATATACAGAAAGTAATTTTTATTACACCTCAGAAATGTATTTCTTATTCATAAAATGTGAAATAGTTTAATATAATTAAAACACGCCCCAAACAATTTTTGCCCGTATAGCATTATGTAGTGGAATACTTTTGTGTGGTCCTGTAATTTAATAAAGAAAATTCTTTGCATCACAGAATGTACAGAATGCATATTTTAGTATATACTTCATAGATTCATGCCAATTCTATTATGTTCGAAAGAGTGTAACATCATAAAAATGCATTTGAAACTTTTTTCCCATTGACCGTAATGTAATGGAATACCTTTGATTGCCCCTGTAAATGATCTATGCATCCGACTTTCATAACATTTGAAATGACTCGATAAAATTACGTAATAATTATATGTTTTAAATTTCAAACGATTAAAATGCATTTGAAATTTTTTTCCCAATTGACCGTAATGTAACGGAATCCTTTTGATTGTCCCTGTAATTGATCTATGCATCCGATTTTCATAACATTTGAAATGACTTGCCAAAATTACGCAATAATTATATGTTTTAAATTTCAAACGATTAAAATGCATTTGAAACTTTTTTCCCCATTGACCGCAATGTAACGGAATCCTTTTGATTGTCCCTGTAATTGGTCTATCCATCCAATTTTCATAAAATTTGAAATAACTCGAAAAAATTATGTAATAATTATGTATTTTAAATTTCAAACGTATAGAATAGATTTGAAACTTTTACCCCATTGACCATAATGTAATTGAATACTTTTGATTGCCCCTGTAATTGATCTATACACACGATTATCAAAAAATTTGAAATAACTCGACAGAATTATGTAATAATTGCGTATTTTAAATTTGAAACGATTAAAATGCATTTGAAACTTTTTTCCCCATTGACCGTAATGTAATGGAATACTTTTGATCGTCTCTGTAATTGATCTATCGATCCGATTCTCATAAAATTTGAAATGACTCGACAAAATTATGTTATAATTATATATTTTAAATTTCAAACGATTCGGTTGGGTAGTTTTTGCGTTGTTATATGCGGACGGACAGACGGACAGTCAGACAGACGGACAGATGGACGGACTGAGCGACAAGAATAGGTGCTACGTATTTACATAATTACGAACGCACCTAAAAAGGAAAAATTCCTTCCGTTTTTGGTAGTCATCCGAAGCTGTGATCTGCTGAACGTTTTGTAATGTAGCAAAACGAAAAAAAAATAGTCGGTATAATGCTTTTTTATATTTATAACGATGTAATCTATTCAAAAAAAAATACGAATATTAACCCTTTAAAAAACAAAGTTTTCGAAACTTTTTTCTTTCGCGCGTTTCTCTCTTTATCGGAAGCCGAATAAATTTAATTAACTAAATTACGGGAAAACCGATTATACCAAAACAAAGATCGTATTTTTGCATTTAAAATGCCGCAATCCGTTCAAAAACTCCAGTTTAAACCTTTTAAAACATGTCTTGTAAGAGCCGGTTTTTTTTTTTTTTTTTCCAAATAAATATCTAATAAACTTTCTAATAAATATATAGTTTCTAATAAATATCTCTATCGAATGGTTCTCTTATGCTCCCGTCAATCTTATTGAACTCTCGCGTATACATGTGGTAAAAAAAAAGTCTTAATAAAACTAGATATTTTTCTTGTTAGTTATCTTCAAATAAAAAATAAATTAATTTTTTCAATATAATTTAGCCCCTTTTTGAGTGCACCTGTAAATAAACAAAATGATAAAGACAATAGTTTTATTTTTCTGTCACTTTTTTTTAAATACTTACAACAAAATAGTTTCACTAAAATCCTCTTTTATAATAACGATAAGATATGCTTTTATCTTTCATAAATTTTATCTGATAAAACAAAATTTATTCTTTCACTACCATTTACTGACAATGTTTATAATATATAAATTATTATTAATAAAAAAAAATATATATATATAGCCGATTTTAAACGACATATAAAAAAATCAAATACTAATTATAAAACCACTTCACAAAAATTATCGTATTAATAAGACACGTTTTTCCCATTCAAATTAAATTTTGATTGAATGAAAAGACTTCACTCTTTTATTAACACTAAGCAACTATTAATAGGTACTGCAAACTACGGAAATATAAAGGATTTTTCCATTTCCATTTTATATTTTACTTTTTTCTTATTTTAAAATAATTATAAGTTAATAATAATAAATTTAATATTAATTACAAAACATATTACTTATATTAATGATATAATATGCAAACGTCAACAATTCTTTCAAAGTTTCAACTTGTTTTCCCAAATTCCGTTTTGCTTTTTTAAATTTATTGAAAAAATTACTTTAAAGTGTTGCAAAATGAAATAAAAAACACTAAAAGAATAATTTACCTAAAATATTTTTGGATTTATTTGATAAAATTTAATAATAATTTTTGCATATTAAAATTTATTGCATAATATTTTTAATAGTATAATACACATAATTTTATATTCTTCTAAATTTATATAAAATAAGCTTTTAAATTGTACCTATAATATACCTATATTATAAAGAGGTAAAGTTTTTTATTTGTAGGGGTTAATCTCTGAAACTACTAAACCGATTTCAAAAGAAATGAAACCAAAATGATGGTGTTCACGTGGAATCAAACATGGGCTAAATCTTATGTTGATGCCACTAGCCCAAATGGGGTGCAAGAGCAAGAAACGTTCTAAAAATACAATTTTTGTGTTGCTGAAAGGCATAGAAATATGAAATTTGGCATGTTAATTACTTATAAGATATAAATGATCACTAAGAACGTTAGCTAAAAAATACAGAATTTAAAAAGGGTGAAAATGCGCAAAAAGCGTTCTAAAAAGCGATTTTTAAACAATGTCAAGGAGCAACTGACTGATTTAAAAAGTAATCATGTCAAAATGATGGTGACAGTCCTTGCTCCAACATAGGCTATATGTCGGTGTCACTACCCCATACGGGGTGCAGGAGCAATAAACGCTCTAAAAATGTGACTTTTGTGTTATTGAAGGGCGTAGAAACATATAATTAGGCATGTTAATTATTTATAAGAAATAAATGCTCTCTAAGAGCATTTCCCAAAAAATACAAGTTTTAAAAGGGGTGAAAATGCGCAAAAAGCGTTCGAAACACCTTCATAATTGCGATTTTTAAACAATCTCCGCAAGTAACGAAACGATTTCAAAAGCGATATCAAAATGATGGTGACACAGTCCTTACTGCAACATAGGCCATATGTTATATTGGTGTCACTACCGAAAAGGAGTTGCAGGAGTAAAAAACGTTCTAAAAATGTGACTACTGTGTGACTGAAGGACCTAGAAACATAAAATTTGGCATGTTAATTACTTATAAGATATAAATGATTTCTAAGAACATTGACAGAAAAATATGAAATTTAAAAATGGTGAAAATGAATGAAAAGCGAACTAAAAACGTCCTAAATTGAATTTTCAAAGCAGTCTCGAGAAGTAATAAACCGATTTTTAAAATAATGATGTCAAAATGATGGTGACACAGTCTTAACTCCAACATAGGCTATATTTTATATCGCTTTCACTACCTCAAAAAGGGTGCAGGAGCAAAAAAGCCCTTAAAATGCAATTTTTGTGCACTGAAGGGCAGAGAAACATGAAATTTAGCATGATAGTTACTTATAAGATATAAATAATCTCTAAGAACATTTCCTCAAAAATTCTAAATTAAAATAAAATTAAAATGCGCGAAAAGAGTCTTAAGAACATGCTAAATGGCGATTTGTAAACAATCTCAGCAGATTTCAAACCAATTTCAAATGTAAATTGGTGGTGATAGAGCTATTAAAACATAACAAACATAAACTATATTTTATGTCGGTGACACTATCAACAGAGGGTTGAAAGAGCAAACACTATTCAAACTGGCGATTTCTATTGTAATAAAGTGTCTAAAAACTTTGAAGATGGCATAGTAGTTACTTATATAATATAAATGTCGTCGAAGAACAGTAGGAAATAAATTCGAAATTAAAAAGGTGTGAAACAAATGAAAAGAGCAAAAAGCGATTTAAAAAATTCTTAAATTACGATTTCTATGCAAGCTCAGGTAGTAATAAACTTATTGTAAAAGTAACGGCTGCGATTCAATTTTGACCTCTTGGATCCTACATAGCCTATATTCTATGCCGGTGCCACTACCATCTGGGGTAGGTAGGAACAACAAATGTTTTTAAAAAGTATTTAAAAACTTTTAAAATTACGTTTCTATGGAATATTAAAAATTTCAAACCGATTCAAAGTTAACGTTGGCAACTTAATGGTGACAGCCCCTTACATAGGCAATTATGTTAATGCCGCCCACTAACTTTAGAGATAGGGTAGATCCTTAGAAAGGAAACTTGGATTTTGAGATGATGTTTAATTTTAAGATGTAAATACATATTAAGATGATTGTTTCTAAAAAATTAAATACTTCTAATGAGAATCGAGAGAAGGGTATGATTTGAGCATAAAAGTTTCAAAATATTTTCTTAATTAGTAGAATTTTTTTAGAATTAGCTTTAGTTGTTCGTATTATTTTAAGTCTCACTTCAAAATAAAGCAATGTAATAATGAAATTTAATCAAACTGTGGGTTAAATGAAAATTTTTGAATTATTTCTAAATATATTATTACTTCTAATAAAAATCAGACATACATTCCATGGTAATCCCTAATGATATATCAATTGCATGATAACCTGACGTGAGTTAGAACAGATAAACTAAATTCATTAGCATTTTTAACTATGTTGAAAAGTGTTAAAAGTAAAAAATATATACCCCTATCGATCAAGGGGATAAAAATCAATGATTATTTAACGAATCTCATTTTAATCCGCCTAAACAAGTTTTATTATTTCACTACCATTTACCGACAATGTTAGAAAGATTTAAATAATCACAAAAATATATAAACACAACAGCTTTTAAATTAATTATAAAAGTAATGATAATCAAATACTAATGATAAAGCCACTTCATTAAAATTATCTTATTAATAAAACACATGTTTACTATTCAAGCTGAATTTTGGCTGTTTGAAAAGCATTCATTCTTTAATTAACATTAAACAACCCTTATTAGTCTCTATAAAGTATGCAAAATATGAAAGAAATAGTTCTATATTATTTCTGTTCTTTCTTCTTAAAAAATGAGTTATTTTTTAATTTAATTGCCTCTAAAATCAATATACGGCACTTGTAGTGTAAATCATGCAGGTGCAAATAGCTGCAATGGTTGACTACCCATATTTTAGAACGTGATTTATTTTTTCGGAGATATCTCATTGATTTAATAAAAATCCCTGTCGGCTCGGCCTACAAACGCAGGTAGATTTCGAAGTTAAGTGCTAATATCACAAACTAAAAGTAAAATAAGATTAGAGATAAACCCAGTTTAATAACTTTATTTGGCCGCTTTTGAAGAGTTTTTAATTTCACTTTTATGTAAGAGCTGGTTTTATCAGAATTTTCTTAGGAAAAATTCGGTTCAAAATGCCCATTTTGACAGCAATTTTTGTAAGATATTCTTCCTTTATGAAAAAAACTGACCAATGCGGCACATTTGTATAAAAAGAAAAAAATTCTAATTTGCATGCGTTGAGGACAAAAATTAATTTTAAAATAGAGTCGCAAAATAAGTAATTTGTTATTTGAATATTATTTTTCTTATTTCTATTTATTTTAAATTTATTTATATTTCTGCGTAGATATCTCGAAACCCCGAGGGGGGGGGGGGGGGCGGTTACCATCGGGGAAACCCGGTTCTGTCGCCAAGTTTGTTGCCAACTTGGCAATAAGTAGAATTTGGCGACCAAAATTATTCTCCAAAAGTGACGCCAACTTGGCGTTATTTCCAGTATTTCGCCAAATTCCCATAGACTTCCATTGTAATTCAATAGGTTTTTTTTTTTTTTACGGTAAGAATTGGTATTAAGAAAAACTTAAAAATACAAAAGTTTTAGATAATATTAAGAAGAATTATGATAAATTTAATTGGATTTGATATCTTAAGAATTGACGAAGCTGTGAATTTTTTCTCCCATATATAGACTCCATTGTAATTGAATAAGGATCTTTTTTTTTGTTTTCGTTTTTATGTTTTTGCAATAAGAATTGAGTCTATCAAAAACTTGTCAGTACAAAAGTTTTAGATAATATTACGAAAATGTGTAATAAATTTAATCGAATTTGATATCTTGAGAATTGACAAAGTTATGAATTTTTTTCCGAAAAAAATTATTTTTTTCGCTTTTTCAGCCCATTTTTAATTTTATCAAAATACTGTCATACATATTTTTAGGCTATTTTTTAAAAGTAATAAAAACTTTAAACTGATTCGATATCTATTTTCATTAAGAAGTTATGGGAGTTTTTCGGTTTTCTCAAAAACCCTTTTTATCCCTACCCCCTTGGTTCGATTTCGCCCATTAACGAACTTGGCCGAGATTTTATGCCCTTGATTTAATGCATCCGTTTGGAAGAGATTTGAGCAGAATTGTGGAAGTTATCGTGTACATAAAAAGTAACAGATAAATAGATAAAGTTTTTTACCTTGCCCCTTGATTTAATGCATCCGTTTGGAAGAGAGCCGAACTGTGGAAGTTATCGTATACATAAAAAAGTAACAGATAGATAGATAAAGTTTTTTACTATTGGTAGTTTTGGAGTCTAGGCGTCATAATCGGTGTAGATCTGCAAAAATTTTTCAAAATTTGCAACACAAGGGAGAACGAAATAGGTAGTATTTCATATGAAATCTATCTAATAAAGGGAAGATTAACTTTTAGGAAATAACGGCGGCCAAAAAAGCATAACAGTTATCAATATGTGATTTACATTACAAAAACCCATGGAACTACCCTTATCTGAATTAATTCTGAAAAAAGAAATTTTCTGAAATTCTTTGTAAATTTTTCAGTGGAAAATGTTTAAATTTTTTATCAAATTAATTCCGATGCAGCTTTTCTTTATTCAGTACATTATGCATAGCAAAATATTTTACTTGATTACAAAATATATAAAACACTGTCATCTAATAAAATACTCAAATAATAATTTCAGCTATTAAATACTGAAAATGCTGTATAGATATTTGTTAAGGCCTATTACCTGCGTAAAGGAATTAAGCTGAGAGGACGGAGAGACTTCATGGGGGAATCTTACTAAGAATGCCGAATCCGTTTCGAATCGCCATTCAAAAACGATTCATTGCAACTTGTAAAACAATTGAATTAAAACGCAATTCAATGTAAAATCATAATAAGTTTATTGAAAAAAAATTTATCTCATGTACAATGAAAGTAATCACATCAATTCTCCACGCGAGAATTCCACAAGACAAAATCCTGGCTTTTTCATATCATAACATTTGTCACGTGCTTACCGTGAAAAAAACTAAAATCAACGCAAATTACTTGAGAGAGCGATCTTCGTTTAACTGTTCCAAACACTGACTGACTTATACATGTCACTCTAACGGAGTCTTCACCAAAATTGCTGTACCCCTTGACATTCCATGGCTTATCTATAGGGAGTGGAATTAAACCCTTTTGTTCCGTCTCAAAGCAGGAATTTCCTCATTAGTAAAAAACGCTACTTTGCTCGGACGTCGTTATACCGTATTTTTACAGTGATTGCACAGGTTCGGAAAAAACTGTAGAAAACTCTGATCAGTTTGGATTCGAAACCAGTACATCTCTTCTACCAGCTTTGATAAAAGAACCTCTTGGCAAGCAAATAGTGCTGTGAATTTTTCATCTTGTATACATGGCATTATTAACCTCTTTCATCGAAATCTGGAAACTAGATAATCACGGTGATTTCCTGTTGCTTTCTTTTTGAATGATAACCTAGACAGACCGACAAACATTCAAGCGTAATTTATAAAATGTATAAGCATTTTTCAGCTATGTTGGACAGCGTTAAAAATATACATCTTAACCCTTTATCTACCAAATTATGAATTCATGAAAATTTTACATTCTAAAACGTAAATTGTTTAAACTAAATTAAATGATTTACATAATAATTTAATAAATATTTGAAGGATTTTAGAAGGATTGAAGAATTTAAAAGGATTAATTAAATTTGAATTTACAGAGATTTTGTGCAGTGTTTATAACCCAACTCAAATGTTTTATTTTAAATTGATTCTTAGTATTTTGTACAATTATAAAATGTACAAATATGATTTTCGCACAATATAAATATAGAAATATTTCCGAATTGAAAAATCCTCATCCCCCGTTTTCAGCGCGAAGAAATCTGAAAAGATACAAAGGCAATAGAAATCATCCTTTTAAAAATATTTTTGTTTTGTGTAACTAATAATGTTTTTTGGAACAAAATAAAGTAATGTATCTGTAACTCATTCTAAACAGTATTACAACTAATCTATGTTAAAAGAATTTTATAATAAGTAATTTTAATGGTAGTTATAATTACCGTCGGTATGAAAAGGGTTAACGAGAAAAATCACTTTACTTATTGAACATCTCTATGAAACTCATTTCTGACATTCTTCTTTAATTCCACCTAATTAAAGGGCACTCACTCTTTCATTAAAAAAATATGGAAAAAAATAAGCATAAACTTAGAAAATAAGAAAAAAATTGCAATATGCAAAGAAAATATTTTTTATTGCTTCAAAATTCTGTCCTTTTACTACAAAAATTGACTATATAAAACCAATTCGGTAGAAAAAAATTCTGCAATTTTCTTAAAATTTCTCTCGGAGAAAAAAAAAAAAAAAATCGTTATTATTTCCAAATTAATTCACAGACAACTTTTTCTTGCATTCTACTTTGTTCGCAGCATAATACAGTCGACTCTCGTTAATTCGAAATCGGATAATTCGAATCATCGCTTAATTCGAACTAAACATGAAGTCCCGAAATTTTCAATGGCAGAATAATGTTAAATTATTAGTTCGAATTTCATTAGTTCGAACTCATTTTCTCTTGACTTCGTTTAATTCGAACTAACTAGAATTTCGATTTTGCATTTTTCTTTTCTTTCTCACGGATTTCAGATCATTTGAATAACTTTCTTTCTTTGATTTTTGTGAAAATTGTTCCGAATGAATATACATAAAATCCAATGCATTTGATATCCACTTTCTTAGTGTCCCGTCTGTCCATCAGTGACGCTTTAATTTTTTCTTCCATTGTGCTTGTTTCTAATCTTTTAGTAAGTTTATGTATTTATACATTCTAATTTAATATTAAGTCATATTCTAATGATAACAGACGAAATAAATTTTAAAAGACTCTCTAACATTAATTCCCTTGTAATAGCACCACATTAAGCATGTTTTAATTTCATATTTTCCATAATTCGAACTTCGGATAATTCGAACATTTCTTGAGGTCCCGACGAGTTCGAATTAACGAGAGCCGACTGTACTTTGTAGGCATGCAATGGCAATAAAACATTCCCACTTATCAAAACGGTGCGATGAAGATTCCGCCTGTCAGTTTCTGAACTTTTCGAAAACGTGCTGGGATCGCTCAACTTATAAATGAGGTTACTAAGAACAAGCGGTCTCCAAAGAAAAAGAAGGAATGATTAAAGACAATGTCAAGCAAAACGTGTTTCGGCTAGTCTAGTCAAATATTCTCTGTTTAAAGGGCATTCACTCTTTCAGTAACATTCGTTTACTATTTTAGTGCATCAGAATTTATACAAAATATTGATGCAGCGTTTTTTAAAATTTTTACAATCCGTCATAAATAAAATAACACAAGCCTGTAATGGTGGTGTTTTTTAAATTTTAATAATTAATTTTATGTGTTTTTTAGGACTGAATCTGAAAAGGAGTTTTATTTTTAACCCCATCAGATCAGTATTTTTTGAAAATTGTAAATTTCAAAATCAAAAAGAAAAAAAAATGGAAAAAAAATTGTCAAAGTCTAAAAAGAAAGATAAGGGATGATAAAGACAATGTCAAGCAAAACGTGTTTCTGCAATTCTATAGTTTAATAGTCTCTGATTAAAGGACATTCACTCGTTCAATAACATTCATTGACCATTTTATGTACATCAGAAATTTTACAAAATACCGATGCATCGTTTTAAAAAAAATTACAATCGATCATAAGTAAAATTACACAAGCCTGCCATGGTGGCGTTCTTTAAATTTTAATAATTAATTTTTATGTGTTTTTTTTAGGACTAAATCTCAAAAGGAACTTCATTTTTAACCATCACAATAGGATTTTTTGCAAATTTTAATTTTTTTAAAAATTACAAAGGAAAAAGTAGCAAAAATCTTAAAATAGTTAAAAATCTTAAAACACAAAAATCACATTTACTTTATGTTATCCAATTTTCCCTTACTTTATTTTTACTTTAAAATTCACGGTTTGGAAAAAATCTTTACATGATGGTAAAAAATGAAAGCCAATAACGGATTTAGTGGTTTAAAATACATAATAACTAGTCATCAAAAGCTATAAAAATATGACTAAACCCATCTTTTGGAGGCTAGTGTAATCTAATAACATTTTAAAGTATGTATTCTTTTGTAAAGAATTGGCGCTGTTAATTTGCATCATTTTATTTAACATAAAATCGGTTTTTATTTCCGTATGTGTTTATCAAAAATTGTATATTTTGTACTAATATTTTAGAATGATTAAACATTTAAAATTTATGTTGCAATTTTAATTTTACTTTGAATCATTTTCTTTTAAATCTATTTCTGATGAAATTATATTTCTACTAAATTTGTGAATGACCCCTAATTTGCAATAAAAATTATGCTCCAACGTTAAATAACTATTAATCTGTCAATTTTAATCGTGGAACAACAAGATTTTTTTTTCTGTCTTACTTGTCAGTGAACCAGGAAAAATTTTCCTAAATATAACTTAAATGACTGAAAAACCGTACAAAAATTTAAATTTCGTAATTTTTTAAGAAACATTTTTATTGACCCAAATCTTTTTTTAAATATTTCCTTATCTCGTTTAAAACATTTTTGTATTTGGAATTATGACTAATGGTTAAGGAGTTAGCCATTGGCCACCATTGAGAGTCGACACCCAGTATAAATATTATATTAACTGTAAAACATTTTTTTACAAATATCGACATATTCAGAAGATATGCTTTTGCCATTTTCTTTAAATTTTAAGAAAATAAGAAACTAATTCTTTCACTAATATTTCGGGCAATTCAAAAGCATCGTGAAATAAAAAATAAGCACCTACGAAAAAAAAAACAGCTTCCAATTCATTTTGAATAATATGTATAAATAAATACAAAACGTCGAAATACAGTGAAACCTCCAAATAAAGGACACTCCGAATAAGGGACACCTCTATTTAAGTGACAAAACTTACTGTCCCAGTCCCTCAATATAGGACTTGTAATGTATTTACCTCTGAATAAGGGACACTCTATTTAAGGGACACTTGAAAATGAGATTAAAAGGGCTGACGTTTGAATTTCAGATAATGAAGTAGTCTGTGATGAAAAGGAAAATACAGATTTTTATTAACTTATCAAACTAACAGACAGTCACGTTGATACAGATTCAGACGACAGAATTGACAAGCATTTATTTACCCACAATTCTCATTCGACTCCAATGCATTTATCCCCATTGAAAGTAATGCTGAAAATTATGAGGATGATTTTGAAGTAGAGAATAAATGAAAATTGTGAAATAAAGAATTTTAGATGCTTTAAGACTGTTCTCAAATCAAACGGACAAATTTTATGACTAAAGATTTAATTTTATTTTATTAAGAAATTCCTGAAACGAGCAAGCGTTGTTGTTTAGAAATTATATAATTTATCTCTTATTCTGTTTCTTTTTTTTCTTTTAAACGCAATAAATCTTTCAAAAAAATATTGTCAACGTGGGCATTTTGAACCGAATTTATACACGATGGAAGATTAAGTACTTAAGAAAGGGTGAAAATTTTCTGTCACATAATAAAAATCGCTTATAACTCTGTAGATAATTTATTCAAAACTTGAAAACAGTTCAGTTCCAAATCGCTCCCATAGCCAGGTATTCCAATTTTATACCTTTCCGTTAAAAAATGAATTTATAAATATGTCAAAATTTTTTGGATAGCTGAGAAGAGCAGTTGGGAGATTTGTTGCATTAAAATACACAAAGCAGCTGAATATTTCTTTTGTAAATATTGCTGATAATGAAGAACTAAAATTTATAAGTATGGTAAATGAACACTTATAAAGTTTATAATGAAAAATCGAAATTGGCAAAACAGTCACGTTTGATTGATTACTTGAAGTATAATTCTTTTAAATGTTTCTATACTTTTTGCATGGACACAGTTTGCACAAAAATACAAATCATCAATTTTACAAATTATTTAATGATTTAGCAATCAATTAAAAATTTTAAATAATTCTGATTAATAATTTGATAAACTGATTAACGTAATTTATACACTTCGAATACATTTAAACTTTACCTTTAACGTTTTGCTATTTTTATATCCTTCAGGACGATTAATTAAAAAATAATAAAAAAAACTCTGAATAAGGGACACCTCTATTTAAGGGACAAAAGTTCTGGTCCCATAGGTGTCCCTTATTCGGAGGTTTCACTGTACTTCTTTTAAAACGCCACAGTAAGGCACTTCTTTCTTATTTTATTTCAATGATTTAGTCTAATTAAAGAAAATTCGTCATTTCAATAACATCTAACTCTTAGAACGTTCAAAAATAACAAAAAACATTTTTCTTTTTTTAAAAGAGATTTATGTTTTACTAGAATTAACCTTGTACTTTTGCAATATTAACGACAAAACATGTAGGTCTACATTTCATGTAGATTAATGTTTCTGATTTCTGCGTTCTTAATTAAGTTAGTCTTTTTACAAATCATTCACTTTTTAACTAATATTTCCATAAGATTGGAATCTAAAAAAGTTTATAACAAAAGATAGCGCAAACAGATTTAACTTTTTTCAGTGCTTCGAGAAATTGAATAAAAAAAATCTGTAGTATATATCATATGATGCAAATGTTTACATCTTTAACAAAATACTCTAGAAAAAGAATCATTTTTTTTATACGTAATACCTAATACACAAACATCTTTTCTATTTTACTGTACTTTAATACTACGGATTTAGCGGAATACTTTGCAAACATACTACCAACGTAAAACAATGTTATTAAGCAAAACAGTACAAATGGGAAATCAACCTTCCAGTTTCTTAACTGCTAAAAACGTGCAGGAAATATCACATAGATTGTAAATAAGGTTACTAAGAACAAGCTGTCTGAAAGAAAAGTAGAAAAAAAGTCTTGAAAGTTATCTAATTTTTAGCGATTCCTTATAAATATAAATATTAAATATATTTTTTTTTTACAAATATTAACATATTTATGAGATATGCTTTTGCCATTCTCTTTAAATTTTAAGAAAATAAAAAACACTAATTATTTCACTAATATTTGCGGAAAATATTCAAAAGCATCGAGAAATAAACAATAGACATAAAAAAAGCTTTTAATTCAGTTTGAATAATATATACAAATAAATTCAAAACGTCAAAACACTTCATTCAAAATGTCCTAATAAGGCACTTCTTTCTTATTTTATTTCATTGCTTTAGTGTAATTAAAGAAAATTTGCCATTCCTATAACATCTAACTCTTAGAACGTTAAAAAAATAACAAAAAAACATTTTACTTTTTTTTAAAGAGATTTATTTTTTTTTCTTCTAAAATTAACTTTGTACTTTTGCAACATTAATGATAAAGCATTCCATGTAAATTAACGTTTCTGATTTCTGCGTTCTTATTTAACTGAGTCTGTTGATAAAACATACAATCTTTAAGTAATATTTTCATAAATATTATAGAATCTAAAAATCGTAGATTATAAAATAAAGTGCAAACAAATTTTAATTTTTATTGTACTTCGAGAAATTGAAAAAAAAATTGTAGTATATATCATAACACGCAAATGTTTACATTTTTAACAAAATACTCTATAAAAAGTATCATATATATATATATATCCAATACACAAACATCTTTTCTATTTTCCTGAACTTTGTATGCAGCGGAATACTTTGCAAACATACTACCGATATAAAACAATGTTATTTAACAAAACAGTACAAATGGGAAATCCACCTTTCAGTTTCTTAAACTGCTAAAAACGTGCTGGAAATATCGCTTAGCTTGTAAATAAGATTACTAAGAACAAGCTGTCTGAAAGAAAAGAAGAAAAGAAAAGCCTTGAATGAAACGTGTTTCTGCTACTCAAATAAAATATTGTCCAATTTAAGAGCATTCACCCTATCACTAACTTTAACAGTTTTCACTTGAAATAAATTCAAACTATTATTTATAATCACAATTCAAAATGAACCCATAACCATAATCACAAATAGAAAAGTTATCTAATTTTTAGCGATTCCTTATAAATATAAATATTAAATATAAAACATTTTTTTTTTTTTACAAATATTAACATATTTATGAGATATGTTTTTGCCATTCTCTTTAAATTTTAAGAAAATAAAAAAAACGCTTATTATTTCACTAATATTTCGGGCAATATTCAAAAGCATCGAGAAATAAACAATAGACATAAAAAAAAGCTTTTAATTCAGTTTGAATAATATATATAAATAAATTCAAAACGTCAAAACACTCCATTAAAAATGTCCTAATAATGCACTTCTTTCTTATTTTATTTCATCGCTTTAGTCTTATTAAAGAAAATTCGCCATTCCTATAACATCTGACTCTTAGAACATTAAAAAATAACAAAAAAATTTTTTTTAAGAGATTTATTTTTTTTTTTCTAAAATTAACTTTGTACTTTTGCAACATTAATGATAAAGCATTTCATGTAAATTAACGTTTCTGATTTCTGCGTTCTTTTTTAACTGAGTCTGTTGACAAAACATACACTCTTTAAGTAATTTTTCATAAATATTATAGAATCTAAACATCGTAGATTATGAAATAAAGTGCAAACAAATTTTAATTTTTCCTGTGCTTCGAGAAATTGAAAAAAAAAATTGTAGTATATATCATAACATGCAAATGTTTACATCTTTAACAAAATACTCTATAAAAAGCATCATTTATATATATGTAGAGGTAAATTAGCCCCAGAAACCACAAGACTTCGACTGACAATGTATGTGCATAGTTTCAATAGCTGAGAGAAGTTCAAAAAGCCCAGCCCAGGAAAATATTTGCAAGCTAAGTGCAATAAGAAAAGTGTGAGAGCTCGAAGATTTGCAGAGGGAGAATGTCTAGATCTGCGGTACAGAGCAGATGCGGCTTCCGTATGCTCGTGTTTTTAACGGAACGAGTTTCCGTTTCAGAACTTTGTAAAAGAGATCGATTGGGATCCATTAGTGACTTTAATCGTTAATAATTTCTGTTCATTTTATACTTTATGTACCCTAGAATTGTATATTCACATGTACCAGTTATCTAATCAAGAACTTTTTAATTAAATATTCATTCAGTGATACTTTGGAACATTTATTTATACACCCTGATATTCATAATCCGCCCGCTCTCCTATATATATATATATGTATAACCAATACACAAACATCTTTTCTATTTTCCTGAACTTTGTATCCAGCGGAATACTTTGCAAACATTCTACCAACATAAAACAATGTTATTTAACAAAACAGTACAAATGGGAAATCCACCTTCCAGTTTCTTAATCTGCTAAAAACGTGCTGGAAATATCGCTTAGCTTGTAAATAAGGCTACTAAGAACAAGCTGTCTGGAAGAAAAGAAGAGAAAAAAAAAGCCTTGAATAAAACGTGTTTCTGCTACTTAAGTTAAATATTGTCCAATTTAAGAGCATTCACCCTTTCACTAACTTTAACAGAAACCTTATCTGCACTTGAAATAAATTCAAATCATCATTTATAATCATAATTCAAAATGAATAAAGCATTCACTCTTTAAGGGTGTATTTCGATTCAAACTGCTTATTTTCCGATTTACTTTTTAAATTCATTTTTGCTCTCATATGCATCAAACTGGCAAATCGTCTTATTTAGAAAGTACACAAGGTGCCGTGATTGTCAATTCGTTGATAAATGCTGAAAATATTGCAAAAAAAGCAATCAAAAACGGCATTTTGAACAGATTTTTTCGAAGCGGGAGATCTGCGAACGAAAAAAAGGGTCATACTGAGAAGGTAATTGTTTATAAATCAAATTCTAATGAAGTGAGCGTAAAAAGACATCACATGGCACCTTATACGTCTCTTCCAAAATCCCCTCAACAAGTTTCATGTTTCTACTTTTAAAAATGTATCTGAAATTGTATCGGAAAATTTCGAGCTGTTGAAGGTGGAAAAGCATTTTTTTTCGAATACACTTTTAACTAATATTTTCATAAGGTTGGAATCTAAAAATCGTAGATTACAAAATATAGCGTAAAGATACTTTATTTTTTGCTGCGATTCCAGAAATTGAATAAAAAATTTGTAGTACATATTATAACATGCAAATGTTTACATCTTTAAAAAAAATGCTCTAGAAAACAGTATCTTTTTTTATGTATAATACACAAACATCTTTTCATTTTCCGGTACTTTGTATGCAGCGGAATACTTTGCAAACATACTACCAACTTGAAACACTGTAACAAAACAGTACAATGAAGAATCTGCCTTTTAGTTTCTTAATAGCTAAAGGCGTGCTGGAAATATTGCATAGATTGTAAATAAGGTTATTAAGAACAAACTGGCTGGAAGAAAAGAAGAGAAAAAAAAAAAGCCTTGAATGAAACGTGTTTCTGCTACTTAAGGGTGTTCTTAAATCAAAAAGGGCAATTTTGTGACACGTGCTTTAATTTATTTTTCTTCGGAAATGCATGAAAATAGCAGGTGTTATTATTCAGAAACTGTCTAATTGCACTCAATTTTCTGTTTTTTTAAAAACACAATAGATTTTTCATAACAAGCCTTCAAAGTTGACACTTTTGAGCAAATTTCCCGACAAAAGCAGAAAAACCGGTCGAAAAGCATGAGAAAAACGGGTGATCGAATGATTGAAATAGCTTAGAGCTGGATAGGTAATTTAATTATCATAAAATGGAAAAATACGTTCGATTTGAAATCGCTTCCATACTCAGGCATTCCAAAATTATATCTTTCTGTTGAAAAATGAATTTGTAAATGTGTCAAAATGTTTTGCGCTTGTTGAGCGGAGCAGTTAAGAACACCCTTAAGTTAAATATTGCCCGATTTATTCACATTCACCCGTTCACTAACTTTAACAGAACTATCTTCACTTGAAATAAATTCAAACCATTGTTTATAATCATAACCATAATCACAAATACAAAAAGCTTTCTAATTTTAAGCGATTCTTTATAAACATAAATATTAAATATAAAATATTTTTTACAATTATCAATATATTCATTATGTGTGCTTTTGCCATTCTCTTTAAATTTCAAGGGAATAAAAAACACTTATTCTTTCACTAATATTTGCGGAAAATATTCAAAAGCATCAAGAAATAAACAATAAACCTCTATTAAAAAACAGTTTTCAATTATTTTTTAATAATATATAATAAATTTAAAACATTAAAACATTTAATAAGAACGTCCAGATAGGACACATTTTTCTTATTTTATTTCATTGATTTAGTCTGATTAAAGAAAATTCGCTGTTTCAATAACATCTATCTTTTAGAACATTAAAAAATAACGAAAAAATTTTTCTTTTTTTTTTTTTTTTTTTTGTAAGATATTTTTTTTCTAAAATTAGCCTGGTACTTTTGTAATATTAACGACAAAGTATTTCGTGTAAATTAATGTTTCTGATTTCTGCGTTCTTTTTTAACTTAGACTAGTCGACAAAGCATTCACTCTTTAACTAATATTTGCATAAGGTTAGAATCTAAAAATCGTAGATTACAAAATATAGCGTAAACAGATTTTACTTTTCCTTGTGCTTCAAGAAATTGAACAAAAAATTTGCTTCTTTATGCTACACACTTCACGTTGTATATACCAAGCATGCCATGGTAAACATCATTAACATAACATACATCATTGCGCGAAAATCCAAGCATATTTATGGGAGTTAGAGTATGGATAGACTGACACACAAAGCGAATTCGTAACACTTTTCAGTTTTGTTTTAAAGTGTTAAAACTACAAGACCAATTTAATAAAGTTAATTCTATAATGCAAATTTCTATAATTATTTTAAGATTTTTTCTGTAGAAAACGAAAGTTTTTCTTTAAAAAATAATGCTCTGAATTTTTTCTATTTCTGTACTTTATATGCAGCAGAATACTTTACACGCAAGCAACGGAAATAAAACACTGGCACTTAGCAAAACAGTGCGATGACAATTCCGCCTGTCAGTTCCTGAACTTCAAAAAACGTGGTGGGAATTTCGCAGCTTGTAAATGAGGATACTAAGAACACGCTGTCTGAAAAAATGGGCGGAGAATGAAAAAAAAGGCTTGCTGTTTTTATTTTACGCTTTTGAACTATTAATGCTACGCACTTCATGTTGAATGCCAAACATGCGATGGTAAACATTATTAATATAACATACATCAACTGCACGAAAATTCGAGTATATTTATGGGAGTTAGAGTGTAGACAGATGGGCAGACAAAGCTAATTCAAATTTTATAATATATATTTATACATATGAACAAATTAAATGGTCAAGTTAATAAAGTTAATTCTACTATGCAAATTTCTGCAATTCTTTTAAAAATTTGGTATAAAAAATTTTTGCTTAAAAAAAATCTAATTCACAAGCAAACTTTCTATTCCAGTAGCTTACATGCAGCAAAATATTTTACACGCAGGCAACGGAAATAAAACACTGGCACTTAGCAAAACAGTGCGATGACAATTCCGCCTGTCAGTTCCTGAACTTCAAAAAACGTGGTGGGAATTTCGCAGCTTTTAAAGGAGGTTACTAAAAAACACGCTGGCTGAAAAAAAAACTTTAATAAAAAAAACCTGAATTAAAAAACCCTGAATTAAAAAAACCCCTAAATTTAAAAAATAAAAAAAAGCCTTATTTTTTTTATAAACTGGTTGGTCTTTGATAATTACTTGTATCATTAGGAGAAAGGCATCTTAAAGAAATAAAAATGATAGTACAGTAAAACCCCGATAATTCGGATTAATTGGGACCGGACCCAATCCGGATTATCGAAAATCCGGATTATCCGGAGAATTAGAAAAAATGAAATAAAGTAAAAGATAATTACAGAAAATCACCTTTATGTTAAACTTATTGATTATTTACAGACAGTAAAGATGTTTACTTTGCTTAATTCTTTCGAAAAGATTTTAGAAAAAGTTTTTTTTTTATTCAGAATACGATGATGAAACAAGTTAATGTCATGGAAATAAGCCAATCGCTTTTCAAACTTGAAAAAAAAAAATTACCAAACCGATCCGGATTAACGGGGTTCTACTGTATTAGTGTTCGATTTGATAATTCATGGGATAAATCAAAGGATGAATGAATTCCGACTAAGAAGTAATTAGACACTGTGTTATAAATGAAACAGTAATCGTCGAAAAAAAAAAAAAAAATGTATCAGTGATCGAACAAAAATTCAGTTTCGTTTTTGTTTTCGGCCCAAAATATGAGTTTTGCCAAAAAATTCGTTTTCGGTGAAAATGCTGCTAAAAATTCGACTGCACCGAAACTTCTTTGCAAAGATGTCGATTTCCTTTTCGGAAATTTCCATCAATGCTCATTGATTTGAACTTTATCCTATAAGAAACTCTTTATTTATTGTAGTGACCTTCACTGTTTATAATTATCAGTCATGATTAAATCAAGTCATGACTGCAAATTATAAAGCAAGAAATGTATATTGTGATTAAATTTTGAAAACGCTTTCTACGTGCTCATTAAGAGGTGTCTAGACGTAACCGTAACAGAAAACTTTTAGTTTGAAACAGATTTAGTGTTTCGAAAACTCTTTGAGAAACGTCCAATATTACAGATGTTCATTACAAAAAACATTATAAAAGATAAATCGAAATATGTATACCTGAAACATTACTTCGTAAACGGAATTCGTACTATTAGAAAATCACTTTGTGTCGTTGATGAGTTAATTACATTTTTAGTAATATGAAAACAAAAAGTTTTGTTCGGAGGCACAGATTCAACTTGGGCAACACATACAATTAAATAATAATTATCCATATTTAATAAACATATAAAATTAATTAACAATTGTGTCGACTTATGTATGCATTAATAAACTTTAAAATTTTTTGGAGACGTTTCGTTTACATTTTCGGCCGAAAATAGAAAAAATGCCGAAATTTGACTTTAGTTTCTATCTTGAAAATCTGTTTTTGTCGAACCTTAGTATTACTATTGAAACAAAATACATTAATAAGACACTCTCCTGCTATCTTTAATTGCGTCTAATTAAAGAACGTTGTTCCTTCTCATCAACTTCTACGGATTCTTAGAACATGAGCAGGGGTATGAAAAATGAATAATTTAAAGATGTTTCTTTTTTAGAAAGTTAATCATTGTTGTATATACCTGGTGTCCCAGACTGATGGATTTTAAAATTCAATAACTTGCAAACGGTGACAGCTATTTAAAAACTTTTTGCAGGAGGGTTATGTATAAGGTCACGAGTTTTTTTACCGTAACTTTTGATTTTAGTTCGCATCTCAAACAATAGGTGGCGCTGACGGCGATTGAAGGCCAGGTCGACGTTTCACTCAGCATTGATCACCTGGCCTTCAATCGCCATCAGCGCCACCTATTGTTTGAGATGCGAACTAAAATAAAAAATTACGGTAAAAAAACTCCTGACATTAACCATAACCCTCCCGCAAAATTTCTTTAAATAGCTGTCACCGTTTGCAAGTTATTGAATTTTAAAATCCATCAGTCATTTTTGGGACACCCGGTATATTATATAATGAATTAAAAGACCAATTTAATGAAGTTAATTCTATTTTTTAAAAATCCTGCAGTATTTTGAAATTTTGTTATAGAAAAATTTAGCTTAAAAAATCTACTTTACAGGGAAATTTTCTATTCTGGTACTTTATACTCAGGAGATCACGTTACACGCAAGCAACGGAAATAAAACACTGTCACTTAGCAAAACAGTGCGATGACAATTCCACCTGTCAGTTCCTGAACTTCAAAAAACGTGGTGGGAATTTCGCAGCTTGTAAATGAGGTTACTAAGAAAACGCTGTCTGAAAAAAAGGCAGAGAAAAATAATAATAAAAAAGGCTTACTTTTTTACTTTTACACTTTTGATACTTTTGAACTATTAATGCTACATTCTTCATGTTGAATACCAAACATGCCATACATGGTAAACATTATTAACATAACATACATCAATTGCACGAAAATCCGAGTATATTTATGGGAGTTAAAGTACAGATAGACGGGCAAACAAAGCAAATTTTAAATTAAATTATGTAATCTATATATACATATAAACAAATTAAATGGCCAAGTTAATGAAGTTAATTCTATTATGCAGATGTCTACAATTCTTTTAAGATTTTTCTGCAGAAAACAAAAAACTTTCTTTAAAAAAATAATTCACAAGCAAACTTTCTATTCTTGTATTTTATATGCAGCAGAATACTTTACATGCATGCAACGGAAATAAAATACTGTCACTTAGCAAAACAGTGCGATGACAATTCCGCCTGTCAGTCCCTGAACTTCAAAAAACGTGGTGGGAATTTCTTAGCTTGTAAATGAGGTTACTAAATACACGCTGTCTGAAAGATGAAAAAAAAAATACTTACTGTTTCTCTTTTACAAACTGGTTGGTCTTTCATAATTACTTATGTCATTAAGGGGAAACGCATCATGAAGAAATAAAAATGAGAGTATTAGGTCTCGATTCAACAATTCATGGGCTAAATCAATGGGTGAAAGAATTCCAGCTAAGAAGAAATTAGACACCCTGTCATAAATAAAACAGTGATCATTGGAGGAATTTTTAAATGATTACTAGAGATCGAACGAAAATACGGTTTTGTTTCTGTTTCTGCCCAAAATCTGAATTTCGAAAAAAATTCGTTTTCGGCTAAAATGCTGCTGAAAATTCGTCTGGACTGAAACTATCTGTATTCTAAAACTGTCATTTCTCCCTTCGGAAATTTTCATCATTACTCATTGATTTGAGCTATATCCAACGAGAAACTCTTTATTTATTGTTATGAATTTCACTTTTTATAATTATCAGTCATGATTGACTCAAGACATGAATGCAAATTATAAAGCAAGAGTTGTATATTATGACTAAGCTTTGAAGACGCTTTCTAAGTGCTCATTAAAAGATGTAGATTTAACCGTAATAAAAAAATTGTTCTTTGAAACAGCAGCAGTGTTTCGAAAACACTTTGAGAAACTAGTATAACAGATAGACATTTACAAAAAGCATTATAAAAGATAAATGGAGTATGTATACATGAAATATTTTTTAATGAGATGGAATTCGTATATTTAGAAAATCATTTTATGACGTTGATGAATTACTTCCATTTTATGTTATATGAAAATAAGAAATTTTGTTCGGTGGCACAAACTCAACTTGGGCCACACGTAGAATTAATTAATAATTATGTATATTTAATAAATAAGTATAATTAATTAACAATTATATAGACTTATGTACGTATTAATTACTTTAGAAATTTTTGGAAACATTTTCATTTTCGGCCGAAAATAAAAAAGAGTCCCGTAATTTAGTTTCAGTTTCGATCTTGAAATTCTGTTTCTGTCGAATCTTAGAATTAATATCGAAACTAACAAACACATTGCATGGTGATGGCATCCATGTGAAAAATGTGTAATCAAAATAAAAGTTTTATTTTCTCCGATCTGTATTGTAATCAGAGATTAGTGTACTGACTCTGTGTCATATGTAAATTTCCTCCTTGCGCCCCAATCGAGTTTTTTCTATGGGGGGGGGGGGAGGATTCGCAGAACAGTTTTTTGTGCGTGCATAACATGTTCGTTTCTTGCGATACACGTACGGTTCCAACGCTCTTTAGGGTTTTCGCATGCGCTGAGCATTTTGCGATGAAAAAAATGGGTGTTGCCATTGGAAATTTTCGAGTTTCTGTAACTATAACCGTAACCATGAGCGTCATTTTGTTGTCGTTTACAGAATCTCGAGCTCATACCTCTGAATAGCTATATCTGAAATTTCACCTCGATCGGTTGAGCGGACTGGCCGCTAGAGCTCCATATATCGGCAAAGTTTTTTTATGACCACCCTGTATATATATAATGCATTAAATTAATTTATAATCATAACAGTCTATTTGCTACATCATTTTAGGGGTAATTATAGTGCATGATATGTTTTTTTACCTTTTCTATCCATTTTAATTATGTTATTATGACTTATTTTTTGTTTTTCTCCCTTTTATTTTGGTTGTGTATGTAGCCCCAAACTTGTATTATTTTGCTTCTTCCTGGCTAATACGAAGATGAAACCCCACGCTTTATTTGTAGTTCCAAAGTATTTATGGGCCTGAAGATTTCTACTTTGGTTCTACTTCTTATATATATATATATATATATACATATATATATATATATATATATATATACATATACATATATATATATATATATATATATATATATATATTATTAAGAATTAAAGTACAATTCAATGAAATTAATTTTATTGTGCAAATTTCTGCAGTTCTTTTAAAATTCTGGTATAAAAAGTTTAGTTTAAAAAAAAATAATTCACAGGGAAATTTTTTATTCCGATACTTTATATGCAGCAGAACACTTTACACGCAAGCAACGGAAATAAAACACTGTCACATAGTAAAACAGTGCGATGACAATTCCACCTGTCAGTTCCTGAACTTCAAAAAACGTGGTGGGAATTTCGCAGCTTGTAAATGAGGTTACTAAGAACATACTGTCTGAAAAGAAAAAAAAAAAAAAGGAGAATAAAGAAGAAGCTTGTTGTTTTACTTTTACGAACTGGTTGGTCTTTGATAATTACTTGTATCATTAGGGGAAAGGCGTTATGAAAAAAATGAGAGCATTAGGTTTCGTTTTGACAATTCATGGGACAAATCAATGGATGAATGAATTCCGACTAAGAAGTAATTAGACACCAAGTTATAAATAAAACTATGATCGTTGGAACAGTTTTAAAATGATTATGTTTGCGGAAGAGCTAATGAAAACAAGTACATTATTAAGAATCTACACTAATCAGCGAATGACATTCACAAGCTAATGTTAAATAAAAGAAAGTATTCTCTACAAGTTTTTCGTTTCATTTCAATATTTTAAAAAGGAGTTTTTTACATAGGATATTTAAGGGAATGTTTTAAAAGTATATGCAATAAAAATATACAGTAATTTCTTAACGTTCGCAAGTATTGGTTATTCGCGAAATAAAAAAAATGCGGAACATTTCACCATCCGCGAATTTTGTTTTATAAAGAATATTTTTTCATTTATTAAACTCACTTTTCTTTTACTGATTCTATGAACCACCTGACACGGGACACTTATGTACTGTCAGTGGCGCCAACTTTTTAAAAATATTGGGAGGGCCCAGAAATTTTTAAGCAAAATGGCACGACCAGTTTTATTATTTGTTTATACTATTCATAAATTGTTTCTTATAAGAACGCAAATATTTACTATAATACCATAAATATGATTACAAATTAAAAACACAATAAGGAAGACATTACAGTCATTTAAGAGTTTTATGAATAGTAAAGTTAAGGCACAAAAAATTATATTCATCACAAACTGATCAAATATACGGATTTTTTTTTCTTTTGAGAAAAATCTAATAATTATACTTGCAATGATGGATTTTTAGTGCTCTTATTTTTGTGAGTTTGTTACGGCTGTGAATACTATTTTTCAAGCCAAATGATCTTTTGTACATCAACAAAATTAAATTTTATTTCTGAATTCAAAAATACCAACAAAAATTTTGTGAAGTAAAACTACATAAATTAGTTAGTCTTGGAGAGCTAATTATTGGGTGGGCTTGAGCCCCATGGGCCTATATAAGTTGGCGCCTCAGTGCACTGTATAGTCTACTGTATTACTGAATAGCCTGAGTTGAAAGAACTTCAGCCCTTGTGTTGAAATGGGAAAATATTGATTAGTAATTTCTTTTATTTTTTATGCAGATTTCTTTCAATTTCCTAAAACTTAAAATTTTTATAGCAGGTGAAATATTTCCTGCAAAATTTTTCGGGTAATTTTAAAACATCAACAACATCTTGTTGAAAAAGTAATAGAATGCTATTCTCTACTGGTGAGGAGCCTTAAATTTAGAATAGAAATCGAGACCGCAACTTTTTCTTACAAGAAAATTCACAAACATAAGATCTATTCTGCCAAAAATCACACATCACTAATTTTTGTCCACCATATACTGTAAAATAAAATTTCATACAATTATTACGTGATTATAATTATTCAAATATATTTAAAACGTGTACTTTTAATGAAATTTGCTTAATAAGTATTTCAATTGTATAAATTTCAACAAATATTTCGATCATTCAATAACATCAATTGTTCTTTTCTATATAAAAAAAGAGCTAAACTTCTTTATATGTATGGGAGGATAGTCTTAACATTCGCGATTTTGAAATTCGCAGAAGTTTTGGAGAACCTAACCCTCGCGAATGTTGACAGATTACTGTACTCATAATATAATATACAGGGTGTATCTAAACTCTTGAGCAAAACTTTAAGGAGTGATTGTACACATCACGACAAAAAATATTAAATAGGAAACCAAGGGTCCCAAACGTTTTCCAAAGGAGATAGCCGCCATTAAAGTTTAGGGTCTAAAATTTCAAACAATCATAAAAAACGGAAAATTTGGTCAATTGATTTGTGGTTTTCACTAAAACCATTCTTTATATCAGTATTATCTTGAAAATAAATTATAAAGATAAATTTCAAAAAATGCCCATAAAGGGCACGTTAGACTTTGGAGTAACGAACAACTATTTTTTACCGTTATTTTTTGCATATCATTAATTTTTTTTTAGAAGCTTAGACGTAAACTTAAATTTTGAGCTGAAAATCTGAATCGTTGAGAGTGGTGAAGTAGTACAAACTGAGCAGTGCTCAATGGGGGTCGGGAGGCTCAAACTTCAAATGATTATAAAAAACGGAAAAATTGGTCGATTCGTTTGCGGTTTTCGCTAAAACTATTCTTTATGTCAGTATTTCCTTGAAAATAAATTTTAAAGATAATTTTCAAAAAATTCCGCTAGAGGGCGCCTTAAACTTTAGAGTAATCAACAACTATTTTTAACCGTTATTTTTTGTATCTAATTAAATGCTTGCAAAAGCTTAGACTTAAATTTTGAGCTCAAATTCTGTATCGTTGAGAGGGATTAAGAAGCGCAGACTGGAGCTGTGTTCAGGAGTTGAAATGTTACCCTCTCCACCCCTCGAACAGTTCAATTTTGCGCTAGCTTTGAGTTTAGATACAGCCTGTATATCCAATATTCCTTCTCAAAATATCAAGATGGTTGATATTTTGTATATTTTCATAATATTTTACGTTTATTTTCAAATTTCCGAGATATTTGGTATTTTCTATATTTCTATATAGTTCATAGTAATTTTCAAAATATCACTGTGCAAGATATTTTTCATATTTTCAGTCGATACAAGTATAAATTAAATTTTTATCTGTTATTGATTGCTCCATTTTGTAAATAAAGAACTTTTTATCTTTGACAGTGACCCAAAAAACTTTTTAACCAAAGAAAATAAGAAATATCCTCTCCTCTCCAAGTTTTATGCTTGAACCTTTTATTTTTAAACATAGAATTAATGATTTTGTGGGGCATGATTCAGAACAGCCACTAAGAAATGAACTGTCCAATTTAGATAATGAGTTATTTACAGCTTCATTAGGAAAGAATATTTTCTGATTTTTGCTTAGTTGAATTTAAAATGTACAACATGCTGACGAATAAAAAAGTCGGAAATTGCACGTTAAACGTGGCTAATGAGGTGCGTTCGTATCAGTGGCGCCAACTTTTGAAAAATATTGGGTTGACTCAAAAATATCCGGTGGACTCAAAAATATTTTCGTAAAATGGTGCGACCAGTTTGTTTCTATTTGAAGGGTTGACAGATGGTGAGGATAAGAATTTTAAAGCCAAGCTACCATGTTTTAATAAAATTGCAATCTTATTAAATTATTTTCTCATGCATTTTTCCTTATAAAGACACTTACATTTATTGTAACGTCACGATATCATGAACATGACTACAACTTGAATCAGAAGAAAGTTAAACATGGAAGCAAAACATTTCAGTCATTTGTGTTTTTTGGGTGTTCGTCGGAGAATTAAAATACATGGTCATTGGCAAAATAAATTTTATTTTAAGGAGAAAAATAATAACTAGTCGTTGGGGGCCACAGTAATACTTACCCATCATTGATATGTATATGAAAATAAAACATGTGAAAACTATTTATACAATGCATTGCAATTCATAAACAAAATTTAAATTTTGTTAATATACATAGTAATGCTATATTAAAGAACTGCTGATGTACCAATTTCGATAAATTATATAAAACGCCAAACTACTCAAGTAGTACCGAACTGCGTAAAAGAAACATCCTTATAACTCCAAAAATAATAATTCTATTAACTAACAATTAACTGCGTCGGATTAAGCGTCTCGTTTCCAACTAAAATATACTTCTGAATTGAAATTTGAATGAAATACAGGGTCACGAAAAATCGAAGAATGTGGAAAACAAGATTACAAATATCTCGGCAACTAATAATCCGATCGACTTCGTTCTATATGCAAAATGTGTGTTATTTTATTGCCTTTTTCGTCCATTCCTTAGAACAAAAAAAATCGAAAATTTTTATATACCTTTCATCAGAACGAATTTTTCGAGAGTCCGAAAAAAATAGTTCCGGATAATCGAGGTTGCTGATATTAAATAGGGTTCGTCCCATTCTTACATACTAAGTACATACAAAATTTCAAGTCTCTATCTCAATTTGTTCGGGAGATAGAGCGTTTACAGACAGACAGACTGACAGACAGACGGACGGCAAAAAAAAATTTCTAAAAATATGTTTTTCGGAATCTCCACTATCTAAAACGTGCAAATCCGTCAAAAAAAATTTTCGATTTTCAAAACGATTGCAAGACTTACCCTATACTACGTATGATGGGTAAGTAATAAAATAATAATGAAATAAATAATTAGAACAATAGAAATTGGGTACGCTATGATTCAAAATTATTGGGTGGGCTCGGGCCCCATGGGACCATATATAAGTTGGCGCTACTGGTTCGTATTATAATATTTTATAAATATTCGGATCTTGGCGCATTCTTATGCAGAAATGCATGAAAACAAAATTTATTACAATTCTATACATTAAATTCAGGAATATTCGGAAATAATATAACCCCATATTAAATAGTACTTATCACCATTTGAATCTGTTCCGTATTTCTTGTGAAATTTTGGTGGAAAATTTTGCATTTAGTTATTTATTGACAATATAAATATATAGGTATATCAAAGAAGTGATTGCAACAGCTCTTTATATTTTTAAAGAAATCAAGCTAAAAATGAATCGTAAAAATAATTTACTATATTCTTATGGAGATGTGGTTTGTGATTTTAGAGAATTATTTCATAATAGTTCCAGATATATATCAACTTAGAAATATTTTATTTATACTCTAAATCAGGCATGTCAAACAGTGGCCTACACTGTAAAAAAAAAGGGTCGATCTACTAAAAAAACATTAGTGATCCTTGTAATTACTAAAAAATTTTTAGTAATCTTAGTCGGTTACAAGAAAATCTGTAAGAATTACTAGAAAAAAGTTAGCAACGAAGAGAGTTAATAGTGTTATATTTTTAATAACTATTACTAAAACTCACTTGGTGTGGCCTTGATAGCATAGTGGTTATAGTAACGGACTCCAGATTAAAAGGTCCCGCGTTCGATACTGACCACCGCCAAATACGCCCCGAATGTATGTAGTGTAAGTACTCATTAGTAAAGGATTATGAAAATCCTGTCGGAGCAGTTAGCAAGGTTTGGTGCTGCCATCTATTGTAATTTTGCCGAAAATCTTCCGCTTCAGAAGTCTGGATGCAGCTCGAAGGAACCTCCTGCCCTTCGGGTGCACGTAATGGTTATTAAAAATAATTTTGGAGCTATTACTAAAATTTGCTTGGTGGCTCATACTAAAAATTTTTAAGTTAGTTATACAAAAAATTCTTTTGTTCAGTTTACAAAAGAAATACTTGTTTCCCTTGCAAAAAAGAAGTTTGTAATGATTACTAAAAACTTCTGTGGAATACAAATTTACTAAAAAATCTTTAGTAACCTCTTGATTTTTTTTTTTTTTTTTTTTTACAGTGTACAAGCCTTTTGCATTTTCTCTACGTTCGATTCAAATCATGGTATTAGCAAAAAGCAAACTATCTTGAATCAGGGTTGGCAAGGTTTTTTCCGGAAAATACCATGGTAAAAACTGGCATTTTCAACTTCGAAATTGAGTGGTAAGCAATTACCATGGAACAATGAAGCTAATGTGATGTTTTTAAAGAGGAATTTTCTTATTTATTTTTTTAGCTATTTTTAAAGTATTAGAACAAAGTAGCCCCTAATGGGGGCTTCTTTGGTCAATTCATTTAGTATCGTATAAAATGAATATATTTTTACTGAAACCCCCATGCAATAGCATTTGCTAACGAATTAACATCTCGATAAACAAATCTCTTAAGATTTAAATACAATAAACCAATTTTTAATGTTAAAGAAACGAGAAACAGTTTTCGTTATAATAACCTCAGCAACTGGAACAAAAACAACTTATGTAACATTTTGCCACAGTAGTATTTGTAAAAAAAATTTACTTAAAATAAATTTTTAAGAGATTCGGTTCTATAAAAAGTATTTCTAAGTAGCTGGCAGTGGCGCCAACTTTTGAAAACTATTGGGTTGGCTCAAAAATATTGGGTGGGCTCAAAAAATTATGTAAAATGGTGCAATCAGTTTATTTTTCCTTGAAGGATTGACAGATAGTGAAAGATCCAAAATTTAAGTCAAGCTACCATGTTTTGCAATTTTATTGAATCATATTCTCATGCGTTTTTTCTTTTAAAGACACTTGTGGGATGTAATTCGGTACTTAAAATATAGAACAGAGATGTTACAGTCACATTTTATTGTAGACGACACAACACATATCACATTATATACAAATTGCAAGACGTGCGCAACTCAATCAATTGAATATTCATAAAAATTACTTAGCACAAAGAACATCTCTAAGAGAGATGTATAGCGAACACACATCCCAATCTTACATCTTAACTGAAAAACTAAATTACTTCACTTCATTTCATGTCTTTTTAGAAAGGAAGGCAAAATATCTCCGGATATTTTGCCGAAGGTGGCAATAGCGCCACCTATAGATACTATAATTTAGGGAAGGCAGCCATCCTGTTACACACTTATATTTGCACTGTCATAATATCATGATCATGACTACAACTTTAATTAGACAAAAGTTAAACATGGAAGCAAAACACTTCAATCATTTGGGATTTATGGGTGTTAGTCGAAGAATTAAAACGCTTGGTCATTGACGAAATAAATTTTATTCTTAGGAGAAAAATGAATAATAAAATAACAATGAAATAAATAACTAGAACAATGAAAAATGGGTACGATATGATTCAAAATTATTGGGTGGGCTCGGGTCCCGAGAGCCCATAGAAGTTGGCGTCACTGGTAGCTGCTGCTATTGTCAGACTAAAAAAAGCCTGGCGCAAAGTAGCCCCGAAATACTAATTTTCATGTTAGCTTTATGAAAACATAAACATTTCCTGTCAAAATAAAAAGTTAAAGGAAAAATTATGATCACACATGGGTTACAGGTTACTAAAATTCATAATTTGGCATTTATCTTATTTGTAGCTCTTATCCAAATTGTTTCATTATTATAGAAAGTTTTGAGAGTTAAAATTTACTCACGGAAACAGATCGTCACCTGAGAATAATAAGGTTCTATCTGTGTTTTTGAAAAAATTGACTCACTGATATGCGGAGATTCTATTTATATCTATGAAGGCATTTCTGAATTAAAATAAAGTCATATTATTATTGTAATGTCATATGTAAATTATATATAACACTATTTTGATGCAAAAATGCCTTAATAGATACAAATAGAACCTATCTATATCGACAAGACAATTTTTTCAAAAACACAGATAGAACTTTATTATTCTCAGGTGACGAGTTGTTTACAGACGTGTCCGATGTTGTCACTAAAAAAAGTAAATTATTCAAATACCCTATATTAGGGTATAAAATATTTTTCAAGGGCAAAAACTCCAAATTATCTTGTGCTGTTTGTTCAATATAAAGAATAAACCTTTTTTTTATGAAATGGACCAAAATAATCCCTGCAAGAGCCAAAGTTATCTTAAACCCTTGGGAACGAGCGACACGTATATGTGCCATAAATAGGCTTAAAAATCCTTGTTTATCCCCACCAGTAAAATTTTACGGTAAAATTTGGCTTAATTAATCGGGGCATTTTCTCGATTCAATAAAGCACAAATTTCTGTTATTAAAAACCGGTAACAAAACGTTAAATATTTCGTAAAAGACTCCCGTGTGGCGAAGAGGTTTAAAGATACATTGGGGGCATAAAGGATTCAATATAATTCGGTTTTCATGGCTGCCAACTTCTACGCCTTTTTACAGCCAAACAAACCCATTCGAACCAGAAATTTCATTTAACAAGTTAAAAGAGTATGCAGTACTACAATTCATGAAATAAATTCAGAACGTATATTATTTAATAAATTTTCTGGTTAGAAACGCATTTTTCTCATTTAAAAAAGCGTAGAAGTTGGCAGCTCTGGATTTTCATAAATAAAATCAATTACCTTTTATTTATTTATTTCTTAATTGTTCTTTTTGTTGTTGTTATGTGTCCTGTGACATTCTATAATAACGTTTAATTTGACCCTCGGTCGTCAAAGAGTCTGGCATACTTGCTCCCTGCTCTAAATGAAACACTGCTAGGCGTGAAAATAACATAATATTTATCAGGAAATGTGTACTTTCATTTATATAAATAACATGTTTTAATTATAATTATACAATATTGCATTGGCTTACGAGCATTGCTACCTGTTGACTAATGACAAAAAAAAAGACGTAAATTTTGATAGGGTAGTACAAAAATAGGCAAAAAAATTGCGAAAACAAATGTATTGCATACAGATTAATTAATTTAAGTGCAAACAACATTTGCAATTTATGTTAATAATAAAAGAGGGGTTTTTTTCTCTTTGTATTTTGGAAAAATTCAAACGAAAATAACAAATATAATGCCAGAATAACTGACATATTTGTTAAAAATTGATATTATATGTACAGTCGGAAATAAGATAACAAATAAATATGTTGCACTTTATGCTAAAAGTTATTTTTTTTTTATCATTAAGTGACAAAATAATATGAATTATTAAGATAAAATTTTTTCTTTACTTTTGTTGTATTAAAATTGTGTTATTTGATTGTAGTTTTAGAAATATAAGGTTTTTTTTCAGAAAGTAGAGAAAACCCAATAAGCATGACGAATAAAATAAAATAAAATTTAAATTAAAGGTATTCTCAAATTTAAAGGAGCTATTTTCTGACATATTTCTGATTTTTTTCCGGAACTGCATGAAAGTGGCAAGTTTTTTTATGAAGGAACTGTATAAACGAATAGCGTTTTCCATTTTTTTGGTAAAGACAGAAAGTCTTTCAAAATATACTGTCAAACTCAATGTTTTGTATAGAATTCCGACTTGACAGTGCTAGAATGACAGGGAGAAATTTTTGTTACGTGACAAGAATTATTTATAACTCAATAAATAATTTATTTATGAAAAAGAGGAAAATGCTATTGTATTCCAAATCACCTCCATAACCTGCCAAATTCCAACCTTTACATTTAAAAATGAGTCAAAGAGTGTGTCAGAAAATTTCGCATTGTTAAACGAGGAATTTGAGAACCACCTTAAATGAATTTTTTTATAAGTTGTTTGTTTTAATAATAATAATAATAATAATAATAATAATAATAATAATAATAATAATAATAATAGTAATAATAAAGAGCCATGTAAATGAAAAACTTGAATAATGATTTTCGTTTATTTTAAAATATTAAAAAACAAGTTTTTTTTTTTTTTTTTTTTTTTTTTTTTGGCAGAATATATAGATTACCCGGAAAAAAAAGATGCAATTCGAAAAAATTCATATCACGTATTGTAACATTAATAGGTTTGATTTCAGTTTTCTTTCTAGAGAAAAATGTTTCTCTAGGATTTTATGTACGCTTGTACAGCTGCAAATAGACCTAACAATATCCTGCTCGCACCTACCATTGAAACCTGGTGCATCTTAAAGTCCTATATTAGGAAGTTTGAGAATCAATAAAATCATAGCTTTTTGTCTTGTGTGAGTTGTTTGGACTTCAGTAGAAACTATATTGCCCGACTTAATTAAGCAAAGTAAATTTTCTAAATTGTATAAAAATATTAACTAATTGCATAAAAAATATCACTTTATGGTTATTTTTACCAAAAGACAGAACATTTAATAGAACGACATTTCATTTTAAACATTCGAAACTTTATTCCATTCGATTTCAAAAGAAAATAGTTTGCATAGTTTTTATTTCACTAAAAAAATAATTTTCAATGATTTTGAATGTTTCTACAGAAATATATTGCGTCCGTATATTTTTAACTGCCTACTAATCCGAATTCATACCAGAAATTCTGAATGCTAATTTTTACTTCATTTAATTACAGGTATTTCGAATTGCCTAAAGTAAATATTTTTGTTTTGGAATTACTGAGGAAGGCGATCAATCTGGCAACTCTGTAATAGGGAATAATTATACTGAAGTAATATTGTTCTGTGTTTCCAGACATGGGAGCCCTATAATGATGCCCTTCAATCTTTGCAGCTAGATGGGATACGCCCGCCCTTACCGAAAGGTTGGACAGAATCTCCTTGAAAGGATATAAACGCTACCTAAACTGTTTATACAGATCATATATTCCATGTTAAGTTTCCCTGAAGAACAATGAATCCGAATATAGTCATAATAAAATTAAAAAAATATATTATTTTATAGATGAAATTTCATTTTTTCCAATTTTGAAAAATTAAAAAAAAACCCTTCGGGAAAGAAAAAAAAATGATTTTTTTTCTGAACACTCTCATCTGTATACGGAAAACTAAATTGAGATTTTCTTGCTATTGGCCACAACAACAATAATAATAATAAAGCAGAAATAGTCGTCTGCCTATAATGACTTTGAATGAAATTCGTTTTTCATGTATTACTTCAGATAATCAAAGTGTCAAGAAAATAATGATGATTTAAACAGTCTATTTTTAGCTATCAAACTAACTCATCAAAAAATTTTAGATATATTTCCATCACGAGATGCAATCAAATATGACAGCTATTTTAGCTGGAAGCAGAAAATCACTTTTAGATTTTGCAATGGATTTTGCAATTTCAAAGCATTCTTATTTAATTTCTGACGTGATATGTATGTCAAACAGGGTATTTTTTTTCTCTGAGCAGCTTGTAAATCGAGATGAGAGGAAAGGTGAAGGGTATTGCTCAATAATATTTCTAGAAATCGTTTCGGAATTATTGCATCTTTTCAAAGGCATAATTAGTTATCAGATAGGAGTCCTAATTATCCATTAGTTTACTTTATTGAATTTGAATTGCAAATAAGATATATTCACTTATTAGCATATTATGAGCTGTTTGTCGTAATAGATTCGTCCCACTTTCACCTTATAAAAAACGTACTAAATAAAGATTGTATTGTATTCATGAAAGAAAATTGCTTAATTTCTGTTTTAATTTTTAACTTTTACTTTATCTTCTCCTATTTACAGATATGAGTCTTATTTCAACGCTAAGGTTGTTCTGAAATCAAAACTAGTTATTTTCGAACATATTTAGGATGTTATTTCTGATCTTATACAAATAAACTGTTAGTGTGGTCTTCCAAGGACGTTCCATTTCGTTCGTACTCCATTAAATGATTGAAACATTTGAGAAATCTGAAAATAATACCTTATTTTGAATTAATTAAATTCAGGTTTTTAAAAGAATTAACAGGTTAGAACTTTATGCTTTAAAAAACAACATTCTTTTAATTTAGTTTTTTAATAAAATACTAATTCATGCTAACACAAAGGAATATGGGTACAGACTCACGGTCACCAATCGCCACATGGCGACTAAATTTTTAATGTGGACACTAATTTTCAGTATTTATTTTGCCACAGTTTTTTTTTAATTTACGATAATTTTTTATAGAAAAATAAATATACGTTTGGGGAGTATTTGAATTTTTTGAGTGCAAAATAATGTTACACATCCGCAATCTTTTTTATGTGTATTCTTCCATGACAAAATTAACCCTTCGGACTCCAGCGTCTCTTACACATTTGGCCAGTAGCATTTTTTTTAAAGATGTTTCTTTCAAGTATACAATCTCAAAAATGCTCTGATTAAATGAGGCAAATTTTATTTTTCTTTATTATGATGACAAAAACGAATTTTGCAAGGAAAGATGATGTCTCCGCAGCGGACACAACGCAGTGCCAAGGGCTAATAATATAAGAAAATTGCTATCTTCAAGAAAAACATCCATTTTGTATATTTTAAAATTTAGGAATAACTAACAAAAATCTACTGACGCTTTTGTCTATGGGCGGAGTAACTCGATAAGCGTGTTGTTATCGATAACGATCGCTGATTGGCTTAGAAGCCATAATCGTCATCACGATATACATATCTGAAATATACATCCGACTAGTCCATTATGCTACCAATAAATTAAACATTTGCAACAGCGTAATTGATTTTATACATGCATTCGCCCCAGTGGCGTGGTCAGTAGAGGCAGCTGCTGCCACACCGAGGGGTCCTTGTTCGAATCCGGGTCCGGACATGGATGGCGTGTTGTCCCTTTGTAGTAGTGTAATAAAACATGTAATGGATATGTGTAACAAAAATTGTTCTGTATTGTCTCTGTTTCTGCGTATAATGGATCAATCGAGGCGACAGCCATAGCAGCTACAGGCTTAAAAGCAATGTCAAATAAAATAAAATATACATGTAAGAGTAACAAAACAATGTTAATTTAATAATTAAAGTTAATTCTGTGAATTATTCATGTTCGTAAAATGTTTTTTGTACAAGAGAATGGTTATTTGATAATTGATAATATCTCATTTCTTAAAATCTGTTATTCCACTGAGTCTTAGGCACGTAATACGAGAACATCACGTTATACACACATACATAGTTAGATAACATTAAATCTTTCTTGACATGCCGCAGTAGTGTTAACAAATCTGTTACGCACCAACAATTTCTTTTTTTCTAAGCTTTTTTCAGTAAAAGTTATATTCTAAGAATATTCAATTTTCAGTCCATATTCTTCCATAAATATCTTTTTGTGGCTTCGAATTACTAATGCATCCGTGAGAAAAAAACTTAATGGAGTAATGTAAAACGCATTCTTGAATTTCAGAGGAATTCATGTAAAATGCATTTTGAATTCCATAGCGGAACCGAACGCATCGCAATAAGCGGTAAATGGCCAGATTTGTTTGCATTTTACTAGGTGTGTATAAATTCTATATGTCTTTTACAAAGCAGCACAAAAGAATTCACAAATCATTTTTCACATTAAAGGCAGTTACTGAATCAGAATTTTTTAACTGAGATATACAGTCGAGTCTCTCTACAACGAAACTCCATACATCGAATTTCTCTATATAACGAATTTTTAGTAGGAACGGTCCCCTTTTCGCATGATTACATTAAAAACAGTCTCTATATAGCGAAATATCTATCTCCATATAACGAATTTTTTCATAAATTGGTCATAAAAAACAGTTTTAAAAAGCTTCGATATCATATGGAATCAATTTTCCATCACTTATTTTTGGTGTATCGTCAGTGCTGAGTTTTTTTTAAATTATTATTATTGTTATAATTATAATTATTATTATTATTATTATTATTATTATTATTATTATTATTATTATTATTATTATTTTCCTTGTTCTTTAAATCCAACGAATTCATCCCACCTCCCACACACCTTTCCACATCTTTCTCAAAACACTGTCAATTGGATTGATACACATGTAAGAGAGGAATCAATGAGAGGCACATAAGAGAGGCCTTGGAAATGGAGGAAAATGTTAACTACAATTTTTCATTCCTTGGTAAAATTTAAACATTTTTTTTTTTTTTTTTTTTTTTGAAAGCGTAACAATTTTAAAATAAAAAAAACAAAAAATTACAGATTTCTTCGTTTGAAATTAATGCAAGTCTTCCTTATTTGATTTCCATTAAGCTTTCAAATAAATGTCTGTTCTCTTTTTTGAAACAGCTTAAATAATTAAGAAATAAAATGTTAGGTTAATATTTACTTTTAAACACTTCAAATTCTTAATTCAAAAGATCAAAAATAATATTTGTTCAAATTTCACACATTAAATACGATTTTTAACATCATTCTCTATACATCGAATTTCTCTATAGAACGAATTTTTTACTGGAACGGTGGATTTCGTTATATAGAGACTCGACGGTATATATATTTGTTAACTGAACTACATCTTAGCATATATCTTATACTATAATGCGAGCAAAAATTGTGTGTGTGTGTGGGTAAATTTTATCTCAAAAACGGCTCTAACGATTTTCGCAAAAATTTGGATTTTACCATTTTCGGGCACGAGAAGACCATTGGGCTAGGTCACATGTTCGAGAAAATTCGATTATTGGGTCATTTTGGGTCATAATGGATCAGGATCAAGCTATTTATATCTAGAGAATGGCAGGATCGATTTTAAGGAAATTTTGTATCCAATCGTCTTTTGGCACGAAAAAACTATTGGGCTGGGTCACATGTTCGAAAAATTTCGATTAGTGGGTCATTTTTGGGTCATTATGGGTCAAGCCATATTTATCTAAAAAACGGCTCTAACGATTTTGACCAAATCTTATATTTTATCGTTTTGGATTACAAGAAGACCATTGGGTTGGGTAATATGTTCGAGAAAATTCGGTTAGTGGGTCATTTTGGGGGTCATTGTGGGTCATGCTATTTTTATCTAGATATTTTCTCATGCAATTTTGACTAAAAATTTCATTATATGGTTTTCGGGCACGAGAAAAACATTGGGCTAGGTTACATGTTCGAGAAAAAATTTTAATGGGTCATGTAGGGTCATTAAGGGTCTGGGTCAAGCTGTTTATATTTAAGGAACGGCGTGATCGATTTTAACGAAATTTTGTATGTAACAGTTTTTTGACATGAGAAAACTAATGGGCTAAATCAGATGTTTGAGAGATTTCGACTATAAGGGTCATTCGTGAGTCATTATGGGTCAAGCCATTTTTATCTAAAAAACGGCTCTAACGATTTTGACCAAATTTTATATTTTATAGTTTTGGATTACAAGAAGACCATTGGGTTAGGTAACATGTTCCAGAAAATTCGGTTAGTGAATCATTTTTGGGGTCATTGTGGGTCATGTTTTTTTTATCTAGATATTTTCCCGCGCAATTTTGACTAAAAATTGCATTCTTTGGTTTTCGGGCACGGGAAAAACATTGGGCTAGGTTACATATTTGAGGAAAAATTTAATGGGTCATATTGGGTCATTAAGAGTCTGGGTCAAGCTATTTATATTTAAAGAACGGCAGAATCAATTTCATCGAAATTTTGCCTGTAACAGTTTTTTGACACGAGAAAGCTAATGGGCTAAGTCACACGATCGAAAGATTTCGATTATAAGAGTCATTTGTGGGTCATGATGGGTCATGGTCAAGCTATATCTAAAGAACATGTGGATCGATTTTAACAAAATTTTGTATACAACATTTTTTTGGCACGAGAAAATTATTGGGCTAGGTCTCAGTTCAAGAAATTTCGATTAATGGGTCATTTTGGGTCATAAAAGGTCTGGGTCAAGCTTTTTATATTTAAAGTACGACAGTATCAAATTTAATGAAATTTTGTATGTAACAGTTTTATGACACGAGAAAACTAATGGGCTATCTCACATGTTTGAGATATTTCGATTATAAGAGTCATTTATGGGTCATGATGAGTCATAATGGGCCATGTCAAGCTATATCTAAAGAACATGTGGATCAATTTTAACGAAATTTTGTATACAACGTTTTTTTGGCACGAGAAAATCATTGGGCTCGGTCACATGATCGAGAAATTTCGATTAATGGGTCATAAAGGGTCTGGGTCAAGCTATTTATACTTAAACAACGGCAGGATCGATTTTAACAAAATTTTGTGTGTAACAATATTTTTACACGAGAAAACTAATGGGCTAAGTCACATTTTCGAGAGATTTCGATTATAAGGTTCATTTGTGGATCATAATGGGTCATGGTCAAGCTATATCTAAAGAACGGGTGAATCGATTTTAACGAAATTTTGTATACAGCATATTTTTGGCACGAGAAAATCATTGGGCAAGGTCACATGTTCGAGAAATTTCGATCAGTGGGTCACTTTTGGGTTATTCTAATTTTATCTTGACAATCTCTCGCGCAATTTTGACTAAATTTTATATTCTATCGTTTTCGGACACAAGAAAATCATTGGGTTAGGTCATATGTTTGAGAAAATTCGATTAATGAGTCATTTTGGGTCATAATTGGTCAAGTTCAAACTATTTATACCTAAAAATTGGCTCAATCGATTTTATCTAACTTTTGTATCTAACGTTTCTCGGCACACAAAAATTAGTGAGCTAAGTCACATGTTCGAGAGATTTCGATATAAGGGTCATTTGTGGGTCATGCTAATTTTATCTAGAAAATCATTTTCACCATTTTGAGTTTACTTTCTATTATATCGTTTTCGGGCAAGAGAAAACCATTGAGCTAGGACACATGCTCGTAAAAATTCAATTAGTGGGTCGTTTTAGGTCTTAATGGGTTCGGGTTATTGTAATTATATATATCAACGACTCAATCAATTTTATCTAAATTTTGCAACGAAACGACTTTTGTCACGAGAAGACTATTGGGCTGAGTTGCATATTAAACAAAATTATATCAGTGGGTCATATCGCTTCATTGCTGAATGCTGTCAAACTAATTTTACTTAAGAAATGGCTTACACGATTTTGATTCATTTTATTCGCGTTTGTAATGACCGAAAGGTGGCGTTGTATGGACCTGATAATCGTTTGTTTACGTAGTCTGTTTGTTCCATGCTGTAGCATGTGTTGCTGTCATGTTATTTTGCCATGAGTAAGTCAAATTTACTTTTTTATATTATAGATCTAAACTTTGTGTATAAAATTTTGATTTTAGATAATTTTAATACAAAGAACCCAACGTTGCATGCGTTATAGAACTGTTTATTTATTTATTTATTATAGAACTGTTTATTTATTTATCAGCCTTTTAAACACTGATTTCAGCGGATGATGCTCACGGTATAAGTTCTATTTCGTTGCAGACTTTGTCCGCGAGAGGGCGTCTATTTCATTTCAAACGCGAATACTCTACTGTTTTTGATTACCTGAAGACCATTGAGCTAAGTCACATGTTTAATCACATTTGATTAGTGGATCATTTCGGTAATAAGGGTCAGGATCACGAGAATATGGCAAAAGCCAATAAGTTGGCCAGATTTGACAAAATACTGGCGAAATTTGGCCGAAAAATCAACTATTAAGATTACGAAACCAAAACACGTATTTGGCACCAAATGAAAGAATGTGTCCAAATTTGGCTATATCTGGCAAAAAATATTGTCTTTCAGAATGTGAAGAAATTTCTTATACATTCATAATAGCACTGAAGATGCATAGTTAAATTAATCAGAGTCGAGCTAAAAAAGTGATTTGGATTGATGTCCTTACGTTGTAAAATTTATGAACATGTGCATACAAACATAGTTTTCTTATTGATTGTTTTTGTAAATAATACTATTATTAATAACATGTTTTACAGTAATAATGCAGAGTGAATGATACAGTGAAAATACTATATCGAGTTGAACACAAAGTTAATTTTGACCGAGCTGAGCTCGGTCACCCCTGCTAGTCTTATACTATAATGCGAGCAAAAATTGTGTGTGTGTGTGTCTGTGTGTGTAAATTTTATCTCAAAAACGGTTCTAACGATTTTCGCAAAAATTTGGATTTTACCATTTTCGGGCACGAGAAGACCATTGGGCTAGGTCACATATTCGAGAAAATTCGATTATTGGGTCATTTTGGGTCATAATGGGTCAAGATCAAGCTATTTATATCTAGAGAACGGCTGGATCGATTTTAAGGAAATTTTGTATCCAATCGTTTTTTGGCACAACAAAACTATTGGGCTGGGTCACATGTTCGAAAAATTTCGATTAGTGGGTCATTTTGGGGTCATTATGGGTCAAGCCATTTTTATCTAAAAAACGGCTCTAACGATTTTGACCAAATTTTATATTGTATCGTTTTGGATTACAAGAAGACCATTGGGTTAGGTAACATGTTCGAGAAAATTCGGTTAGTGGGTCATTTTTGGGGTCATTGTGGGTTATGCTATTTTTATCTAGAGATTTTCTCACGCAATTTTGACTAAAAATTGCATTCTATGGTTTTCGGGCACGAGAAAAACATTGGGCTAGGTTACATGTTCGAGAAAAAATTTTAATGGGTCATATTGGGTCATTAAGAGTCCGGGTCAAGCTATTTATATTTAAAGAGCGGCGTGATGGATTATAACGAAATTTTGTATGTAACAGTTTTTTGACATGAGAAAACTAATGGGCTAAATCACATGTTTGAGACATTTCGACTATGAGGGTCATTTGTGGGTCATGATGGGTCATAATGGGTCATGGTCAAGCTATATCTAAAGAACAGGTGGATCGATTTTAACGAAATTTTGTATGCAACATTTTTTTGGCACGATAAAATCATTGGACTAGGTTACATGTTCGAAAAATTTCGATTAATGGGTCATTTTGGATAATAAAGGGTCTAGGTCAAGCTATATATAATTAAAGAACGGCAGGATCAATTTTAACGAAATTCTGTATGTAACAATTTTTAGAAACGAGAAAATTAATGGACTAAGTCACATATTAGAGAGCTTTCGATTATAAGGGTCATTTGTGGGTCTTAATGGGTCAAGGTCAAGCTATATCTAAAGAATGGGGGGTCGATTTTAACGAAATTTTGTATACAACATATTTTTGGCATGAGAAAATCATTGGGGTAGGTCACATGTTCGAGAAATTTCGATTAGTGGGCCACTTTTGGGTCATTCTAATTTTATTTAGACAACGTTGCGCGCAATTTTGACTAAATTTTGTATTTTATCGTTTTCGGGCGCAAGAAAATCATTGGGTTATGACAGATTTTTGAGAAAATTCGATCAATGGGTCATTTTGGATTATAAGGGGTCAGGGTCAAACTAACTATATCTAAAAAACGGCTCAATCGATTTTATCTAAATTTTGTATCTAATGTTTTTCGGCATGCTAAAACTAATGAGCTAGGCCACACGTTCGAGAGATTTCGATTATAAGGGTCATTTGTTGGTCATGATGGGTCATGCTAATTTTATATAGAAAATGGTATTCACCATTTTGACTATAATTTGTATTATATCGTTTTTGAGCAAGAGAAAACCATTTGGCTTAGACACATGCTCGCGAAAATTCGATTAGTGGGTCATTTTGGGTCTTAATGAGCTAGGGTCATTCTAATTATATATAACAACGACTCAATCAATTTTACCTAAATTTTGAAACAAAACGTTTTTTGTCACGAGAAGACTATTGGGCTGAGTCGCATGTTAAACAAAATTATATTAGTGGGTCATTTCGCTTCACTGCTGAATGCTGCCAAGCTAATTTTACCTAAAAAATGGCTTAGACGATTTTGATTCTATTTTACATTCTACTGTTTTTGATTACCTGAAGACGATTGAACTATGTCACATGCTTGATCAAATTTGATTAGTGGCTCATTTTGGATAATACGGGTCATGGTCACGAGAATATGGCAAAAGCCAATAACTTGGTGATATCTGACAAAATATTGGCGACATGAGGCCAAAAAATCGACCATAAAAATTACGAAAACAGAAACACGTATTTGGAGCCAAATGAAAGAATGCCTCCAAATTTGGCTATATCTAGCAAAAAATATTGTCTTTCAGAAAGTAAAGAATTTTTTTTATACATTGTTAAGAGGATTCGAGATGCATGGTTAAACCAATCAGAGTCGAGCTAAAAAAGTGATTTAGATCGATGTCCTTTCGTTGTAAATTTTAAAATAAAGTAAAATTTATAAACATGCGCCTAAAAACATAGTTTTCTTATTGATTGTTTTTCTAAATAATACTATTATAAACATGTTTTACACTAATAATACAGAGTTAATGATACAGTGAAAATACTATATCGAGTTGAACACAAAGTTAATTTTGACCGAGCTAAGCTCGGTCTCCCCTGCTAGTGTAGTTAATAGACACAAATCTATGTATACCATTCACAGGACTGCTGAAAAAAAAAAAAAAAAAATTGGATAATTTTCCGATTCTAGATGGGAACAGCTGAAATTGGTTTTCAAATGTGTTTTGTGTTTCCATATGATTGAATTAAACATTTTTTTTTTAATTTACTAAACCGTGCAGTTTTGTTATATTATTCTGAATATGTTGAAAAGTGTTTTGTATATTTGACGCACGATTTTTACTTACCCATCATACGTAGTATAGGTCAGTCTTGCAATTATTTTTTAAACCGAAAAAGAATTTTTTGACGCATTTATACGTTTTAGACACTGGAGATTCCGAAAAACATATTTTTAGAAAAACATTTGCTATCTGTCTGTGCATCTGTCTGTCTGTTTGTTCGTCTGTCTGTAAACGCTCAATCTCCCAAACAAATTAAGACAGATACTTAAAATTTGATGTGTACTTGATATGTAATCATGGGAAGAATCCTATTGAATATCAGTAACCTTGATTATCCGAAACTATTTTCTTCGGACTCTCGAATATTCGTTCTGATGAAAAATATCATTTAAGTAGTGGTTGTAAAAGACAATAAAAAAAAATATTTTGCATAAAGAATTAAATTAATGGGATAATTAGTTGTGGAGATATTTATAGTCATATTTCCCACACGTTTCGATTTTTCATGACCTTGCATTTCATTCGAATTTCATTTCAAATACAGTCGACTCTCGTTAATTCGAAATCGGATAATTCGAATCTTCGCTTAATTCGAACTAAATACGAAGTCCCGAAATTTTCAATGGCAGAATAACGTTAAAAATTTTCATTAATTCGAACTCATTTTCTCTTGATTTCGTTTAATTCGAACAAAGGAGAATTTTGATTTTTCATTTTTCATTTTTTCTCCCTGATTTCAGATCATTTGAATAACTTCCTTTCTTTGATTTTTGTGAAAATTGTTCCGAACGAGTATACATATAATCCCATGCATTTGATATCCACTTTCTTAGTGACCGTCTATCCATCAGTGACGCATCAAATTTTTCTTCCATTGAGCTTGTTTCTAATATTTTAATTAGTTTATGTATTTATATATTCTAATTTAATATTAAGTCACATTCTAATGATAACAGACGAAATAAATTTAAAAAAACAATATAACATTAATTCCTTTGTAATAGTACCATATTAAGCATGTTTTCATTTCATACTTTCCATAATTCGAACTTCGGATAATTCGAACATTTCTTGTGGTCCCGAAGAGTTCGAATTAACGAGATCCGGCTGTATATGTTTTAATTGGAAATGAGACACTTCATCCGAGTCACTAAACTGTTAGTTAATAGGTTTATCATTTTTTGGGTTTATAAGAATGCTTTTTTTTACTACTTGATCATTACGTCGACCAAAAAGCTATCATCAAACTACATAAGATTAAATGCCAATAATGACTTATCGTAAAAGTCACATGCACTTGACATTAAATACGTTACATTTGTTTATATATCATAACTAATTTTTAACTTGACGTTTAATTTGTATTTTTATTAATCTTTTACTAATTTATTTGCTCTTTCGTTATTTACAATGAAAATTATGCCAATTTGTATAATTTACTCGTAGTTTGGCGATTCATATAATTTGTCGAAATGGGTCCACGGTATAACCAAATAGTTCCCGCAATTCCGTAATAGAGTATTACTATGTATTAAAAATATTTAAATATACATTTAATTCTTATTTTGGAACTGCAATGCATTTTATAAATAGTTTACACGTGTTTTATTTTCATATTGTATAGCATGCAGATCCATGATATGGTGGCCCCCAATGACTAATTTCTTGCTTATTAGGTGCGTTCGTAATCATGTAAATACGTAGCACCTATTGTTGTCGTTCAGTCCGTCCGTCTGTCTGTCCGTCTGTCTGTTCGTCCGCATATAACAACGCAAAAACTATCCAACTGAATCGTTTGAAATTTAAAATACATAATTATTACATAATTTTGTCGCGTCATTTCAAATTTTATGAAAATCGGATGCATAGATCAATTACAGGGACAATCAAAAGGATTCTGTTACATTACGGCGAATGCGGAAAAAAGTTTCAAATTCATTTTAATCGTTTGAAATTTTAAATACGTAATTATTACATAATTTTGACGAGTTATTTCAAATTTTATCAAAATCGGATGCGTAGTTCAATTACAGGGACAATCAAAAGTATTCCGTTACATTACGAGTAATGGGGAAAAATGTTTCAAATACATTTTAATGATGTTACACTCATTCGGACATAATAAAATTGATATGCATCTATAAAGTACATATTATAATATACATTTTGCATAACAGTGGTACAAAGAATATTTGTTATTGATTTACAAGGCCACACAAAAGTATTCCATTGCATAATGGTATAGGGAGAACATTGTTTGGCGCGCATTTTAACTGTAATTATTTACAGTTTTATGAGATTGATATATGAAAGTGATATTTTTAAAACTTTGTTATCGTACAAACCCACCTCATTTGCTACGCTTCACATGCAATTTCCAACTTGTTTGTTTTGGTTTGTTTTTTAATAAGTCTGATAAAGCGATTAACAAGGGACTACTTTAATTTTAAAAAAAGAATACCTGTTTCATTCACAAAGTCATATTTGCGTGAAATGAGCTTCCCGGCAATGAAGACTATAAAAACAAAAACCGATCACGGCTTGAAAAATTGGAAAAAGTTTAATGATATTTTTACTCCGAAAATCAACCCAAGGGACACGATATTATAAGAACATCTAAAATTCAGCTATTTGATTCAGTGTTAAAGTACAATAAATTGGGGAATATAAAAATCTAATTAAGTTTTAAGAAATATTAATTGTTACTACTTTAATTACAAGAATTCAACAAATTCTTTTATTTTAATGTGGAACATTTTGTTAACATGAAGCAACGCTTTATTTGTAATAACCCTTCATTGCACGATTATTTCTATTCTTATGAAAAAAATATTTGAAATCTATATATTGGTGTAATAATGGGAAAAATAGAAAAAAAAATTTAAATTCAAAATTTTAGCTAAAATTTGATATTTTATGGCATATATCCTCTATACACAGTAAAAGTTTTTAAACATTGTATTACTACATTTTCTAATTAAATAGGCTTAAATATGTAATTTTATCTTTCTATTAATCTACAACTTTCTTTATCTTAAAAATTTCTTTATCTTAAAAGTAATCAGTAAAAATAATAAAACTCGTAAAGCATGATGACGTCACTGCAACGTCGTTGTGAAGTCACATTGTGACTTTGTGACCATCGATTGTCGATGTGACGTTTCGTGACGTCGATGTGAAGTCACAGTGACTAAAATGTGAAGTCGTTATGGCTGTTTTAGAGCTCTTTTGTGACGTTTCACAAAGTGGTCACAATGTGACAAATGTGTCATTTGTGACTAATTTGACATTAACATCGTGACGAAACTATGGTAAAAGTGACGATATTTAAATTGCCGGAAACATGTTTTTTAAAGTAAATAACATGTTTTGAAGGATATTTATAAATTTCGAAAGATTTTTAAGAAAGTCACATCTCAATCACAATGTGACGTCACTGAGTGGTGGCATTTTGGTCACAGATGTGATGTGACCAAAGTGACGCACAGTGACGACACTGTGACGTCACTGTGACTATGCATGCTGCTATTAGGGAAGTAAGTTTTGTCTTAAGAGCCCACAATAGTCACAGAAAAATTACTCAAAAAGACCCGGATGACCATGTAAAGTCTATGGGAGCGTTCTTTTCTAATATCTCGCTCAAATTTTAATATTTTTGCATGATTTTTTTGCACAAGATAGCTGAGGTCAATCCACAACCGGGCTAGTTTTTACTTTTTCGATTTTGGTTATATATTTTTTATATTACGATAGTTTCAGTTTCAGAGCCGGTTTAAACCGGTTTCGAAAGTTAAAGTAATTTTTTAAAGAAAATCTGAAACAAAAATTGAAAAAGTAAAAACTAGCCCGGTTGTGGATTGCCCTCAGCTATCTTGTGCAAAAAAATCATGCAAAAATATGAAAATTTGAGCGAGATATTCGAAAAGAACGCTCCCATAGACTTTACATGGTCATCCGGGTCTTTTTGTGTACTTTTTCTGTGACTATTGTGGGCTCTTAATAACTTAATTTTTTTTTAAAAACATTGTTAAGAAAAACAACTTTTTTTTCTGTCAAATGTAGTCATCTGACATGGACAAAATAAGTGTTATTCTATTATTTGGATTGATCATGATCAGTTGCAGCAATCATATTCAATGGCGCCACCTTATATGGGCTCGCGGGGCCTGAGCCCACCCAATAATTTTGAATCAGATCGTACCCAACTTTTATTGTTCTAGTTATTTATTTCATTATAATTTTATTATTCATTTTTCTCCTAAGAATAAAATTTATTTCGTCAATGACCACGTGTTTTAACTCTCCGACTAACACCCATCAATCCCAAATGAGGGAAATGTTTTGCTTCCATGTTTAATTTTCTTCTAATTCAAGTTGTAGTCATGCTCATGATATCGTGACATTACGATAAATATAAGTGTCTTTATAAGAAACAAGTTGGAAATTGTACGTGAAGCGTAGCAAATGAGGTGAATGAATTTTAAAAATATCACTCTCATATATCAATCTCATAAAATTGTAAATAGTTAATTACAATTAAAATGCACAACAAACAATGTTCTCTCTATACTCATTATGTAATGGAATACTTTTGTGTGGCCTTGTAAATCAATAACAAATGTTTTTTGCACAACGGATTATGCAAAATCTATATTATAATATGTACTTTATGATGCATATCAATATTATTATGTTCGAATGAGTGTAATATTATTAAAATGCATTTGAAATTTTTTTCCCATTTTCTGTATTGTAACGGAGTACTTTTGATTGTCCCTGTATTTGATCTATTCATCCTATTTTCAAAAAAATTGATATGACTCGACAAAATTATGGAATAAGTATGTAATTTAAATTTCAAACGATTAAAATGCATTTGCAACATTTTTCCCCATTGACCGTAATGTAACGGAATACTTTTGATCGTCCCTGTAATTGATCTATCCATCCGATTCTCATAAAATTTGAAATGGCTCGACAAGATTATGTAATAATTATATATTTTAAATTTCAAATGATTCGGTTGGGTAATTTTTGCGTAGTTATATGCGGACAGACAGACAGACAGACAGACAGACGGACAGACGGACGGACTGAACGACAACTATAGGTGCTGCGTATTTACATAATTATGAACGCACGTAAAAACGCATGAGAATGTAATTTAATAAAATTGAAACTTTATTTAAACATAATAGCTTGATTTAAAATTCTCTTTTTTTCACCATCTGTCAACTCTTTAAAGAAAAATACATTGGTCTTGCCATTTTACAAAAATATTTTTCAGCCCACCCAATATTTTTGAGCCAACCCAATATTTTTCAGAAGTTGGCGCCACTGATCATATTGATCAAATTCATGGCTCATAATGAGAATTATAGTGTTTTTAGGTAAGGCCCAGGTTTCGAACACGGTTCTAGTAAAGGATTAAATGGCCTAACCCCTTAACGCTCATATTCACCAATGACTTCAACCCCAAGTTATACCGAAAACCTCGGTCGAAAGCTCAAACGATGTTCATCTCTAATCCTAATTGGGCGCCTTTATGATAATAACCAATCGAATGCTATTGTGAATTTCATTTGAGCATTCGACCCAGGTTTTCTAGGTTGAGGTAGATGCTGAATAAGAGCATTAGTTGCGCATTAAATTACGGTTTAGAAATAGACATTGATTATTGCCACCCCTTTATTGAAAAAGAAATATTCACCCTATTTAATGACAAGCAAAACGGTATCAGAATAAAGCCAATTTTTCTGTTTTTTAAAATGAAATCAAACAAGTAAAGCTCGCAGCCCGTAAATAACAGGGTTGTGAGAATTAAGGGGTTAAACAGCGCTCCCACTCGGTCCGTTTTATGAATACCACTTTTATTTAAAGAAAAATATTGTCTATAATTTCCATTGACATTTGTCAGGAACAGCGTTTCTTTGTAATTGTAACAGAAACCTACCAAGAATTTCTTTCTAAAAAATTACTAGTTTTCCAAAAACGGACCAGTGGGAGCCGCTGTTTAAACAAAATTTGTGCATTCTTTCTTACAAATATTCCGTAGATTCAAGTTTAATGTTTCCAGATGTTCCGATTTGCACAGGACTAATATGTGAAAAAAGAATCACGATTTCTTTAGAATAATAATATAATCGGATTTAGTTTTATTCTTGATATTTAAATCAGATTGTATGTTCCCTTCCCCCTATGTTAAGATATTGAATTTTCGATTGAAAGGTGTAGATTTCCAAAATAATTTGTCTTCATACTTGATTTATTTTTGGTTTGATGCAAGTTCTTTTAAACCCATTGAAGTCGGAATTCTTTTCCTTCTTAAAATGCAAAACTTGCATTTGACATCAGTTTTCTAAAACAGCTTGATTTATTACGAAGTTTCATCAAATAAAGGTAATATTTCAGCTCAAAAATACCGGTATTCAAACAAAAATAAAATATGCTTTAAAAAAAAAAATACTAACCGACTTCAAAAAAAATACCAAGCTTGGCGACAACTTGGCACTAACGCATATAAATGCCTAGTTTTAATATGGTTACTAGCTGCACCCGTCGAAATTCGACGGAAAAAATATATATTAGATAAGTATGTTACATTTAAAGCTTAGAAATAATAAAAATGAATGACATAAAAGAAAAGTGGATTTAGAAGAAAATATAAATTTTATTCAGTTTTATCTATAATAAATAGGAAATCAGTTTTCATATAGGTTCAATGATAGGTTTTAGTTTTCTTTTCGAGTTCCTTATCTAAGACATTAGTTGTTGTGTTGCTTTTTGAAACTGTTTGCACTTTCAAATTTTTAAATGAACGTATTCGAAATATCGCGACATATACACTATATTGCCATTGATTATGGAACACTTGCGATTTTAGACATTTTACTAAATATCTAGAAAAATACATGAGGAATCATCTCGAAACTCTTAGTGTATAAATATAATAGTATACGTCATACATCTCCGTGAAGATTTTTTACCGAAACGCCATAGGGGACCGTCAACAAATTAAAAAAGAATGAATATCTTTTGAATAACCCTGTCAAAACTAATGTAGCAAAAGCGCTCAAACTCTAGATTATGATTGAATGCCTTATTGTAATAAGCCTTGTTCATTTTTATACAAATAGCATGCACACTCGCAGAGTAATTAAGGTTTTTATAAAAATGGTCCCAAATTTTTCCAAGTTTTTCCATTATAATTTTCAGAGTTCTTAATATAAAATAATATTTTTTTCAGAAAATATGGCAAACAACATTGCAGACAGTACCCTGTAATCAGAATTAAAAAATAATAAAAATTGTATGAAAAATGAGAAGGTTTACTATATAATTTTTTACTGCGCATGCGTTAAAGATATCAAAATTTCATTTGCATATTATGTTAGCTAAATGTATAGAGCAACTTTTGTAAAAGTCTCAAAATCATAGCTTGAAAATTCTGAAAGTAATCGTCTATAGAAAAAGGACAAAATCCGTTGTTTCCAAAATGAAGCAAAAAAATGAGGGATTTTATCCAAATGCAGTAGTACATCCCATATTGTGTATTCTATATTGACACTAATCAATGAATATATGGATACAACCCCTCTTGTTTTTGCTTCATTTTGAGAATAACGGATTTTCGACTTATTCAATTGACGATTATTGTCAGAATTTTCAAGTTATGATTTTGTGACTTTCACAAAAGTTGCTCTATACATTTAGCTAACATAATATGCAAATGAAATTTTGATATCGTTGACGCATGCGCAGTAAAAAATTATTTAGTAAACCAACTCATTTTTTATACAATTTTCATTATTTTTTAATTCTGATTACAGGGTACTGTGTGCAATGTTCTTTGTCATATTTTCTGAAAAAAATAATATTTTATATTAAGAACTCTGAAAATTATAAGGAAAAAACTTGGAAAAATTTGGGATCATTTTTATAAAAACCTTAATTACTCTGCGAGTATGCATGCTATTTGCATAAAAATGAACAAGGCTTATTACAATAAGGCATTCAATTACAATCTAGAGTTTGAGCTCTTTTGCTACATTAGTTTTGACAGGGTTATTCAAAAGATGTTCATTCTTTTTTAATTTGTTGACGGCCCCCTTTAGAGTTTCGGGAAAAAATCTTCACGGAGATGTATGACTTATACTATTATATTTATACACTAAGAGTTTCGAGATTATTCCTCATGTATTTTTCTAGATATTTAGTAAAATGTCTAAAATCGCAAGTGTCCCATAATCAATGGCAATATAGTGTAGGTGGCCGTGGCTAAATACTCGCTAAGGTAAATAAATACCCACAAAATCCATTGTTTGCCCTTCTGCTTTATTCATTGTTACACAAAATGCAACTCGATTTGGAAATTGGCGTATTCTAAATGAAAAGGGAAGAGTTGTATCTGATGGCATTAAATCGGTTTTTGGAATCAAAACGCTTTCTCCTACTCTGTCGCCAGTAGTAACTCCTAGATCCAAAAAATTATCGTACATGTTTCGTACAATTAACCTGGTCCCATTTAAAAGACCTTCGTGAGGACTTAAATTTCCTGATAATATTATAATTGCTCCGATTTTAATTGTGAGAATGTGTGGAGGCAATCCACTAAATTCTAAGCTATTTAAAAATTCTGTTGGAAATTGGAGGATTTCTTTTTCATTTCAGTCATTAAATTATTTATACTCATGTATGTTCTGAATGTGCCAGGTATAAGGTTTATAACTTTATAGTTAATTTCATTGCAATGTTCGTTTTTTGGAGCTAGAATTGAAACTTTAGCAAATTTAGTAATACTATCTGAAGATGAAAACCCTTTTCCAAAAATTTGGGATACGATGTCATTTTCTGCTATAGTAGACGGTGGTAAACATACTTTATTTGAGTCTCCAGGGAATTCATCATTCATGCAAGAATTTTCTCCATTACCTATTTTAAGCAAAAATTCCGAAAATTCAGATTCTTCTGGTCTTAATCGCATATTTTTAAAACAATTTAAATATTTTAAATTCTGACCAAAGAGTCGAAATCTTAATGCATTTTTAAACTATGTTTTGTTTTGTTCTTTGTTTAGTACCATTTTGTAATTGTGGCGACAGAATTACTGCATTTTCTCTTAAAATTGAAAAAAAAGAAAGAAAGAAAGAAGTTAAAATGTTTATACTATTTCAAAAATATGGTCTGTTAAAAAATACAATGAATTTCGGTTTTATTTCGTTTAATAATTTGGATAATTGTATTTTATAGTATTTTGTTAATATTGCCTTAAAATAATATTTGTTTTAGAGTTAGACTGAGCAATATAAAATGTACTTTTTACTGTAACTAATTTTGTAGATTTATTATAAGTCAATGAAACTGTTCTTAAAGATTTTTTCGTCGAATTTCTACGGTTTCCACCTCGTAATTATAATAGCAACAAAACATTTTAATTATAATAGAAACAGGGAGTTACTAAATTGTATATCCAACCAACTATACATTTACAGCATTTCCAATAAATTTAATTTATTTATTAGTTTGTAGTCTTCATGAACTTGTCAAAATTAGTTTTATTGTCATGACAACGAAAAGAAAAAAATCTTTGTTATTAAAAAGAATAAAAAATTTGTGTTTGTTATTGAAATGTAGAAAACATTTTATTTATTTTTATTTTAAATAATAAATTAATACAACTAAATGATTTAAATTAATTTTTGATATTATGTAAAATTGAAATATCGGTAAATCACAGGTTTTATTCTTTTTATTCTAATATGACATCAATTACATTCTCCTGATTGGTGGAAAGTAATAAAGCAAAATAAATTTTCATTATAGTGGGAAAAGCTTAACCTGTTGCCACTGTTTTGAAGAAATGTCACAAAAAAGCTTTTAAAATTAAAAATAAAATATAAAAATGGAAATAAATCAAAAATTAGCCAGAATGGGCACATCTACACATGAACAGCTTTCATTTAAAAAAATAATTATCAAAATCGGGCCAGTAGAAAGCTCAGGGTTGATGACTAAAAAAACAGCCAGGTGTTTTAAATATATAGATGACTTGAAAACGTTGCAACAATGAAAGATGATTTGCGAGAAATCATTATTATTTTTTTTTTTTTTTTTATCAAATCCACATTTTGTTATTTTAAAAACTTTCAAGTCACCAGAATTTGATGAAATTAAAAGATCTAGTATTGGTGTAAGAGTTATAGCCTGAAATTTTATTTGTTTATTGTACGCACACATCTGACTTGTGTTCTCGACATGAAAGCCTGCGATTACCTGAAAAATGAACACTTCTAATTTGATGACTGCTTGAAAAAGAGATGGAATTTTCATGTTTTTATTTTTAAAAAGTTCTAATCTCAAGTATTTGATAAAATTGAAATGGGATCATGTGGGCATCTTACACTTTCAAACAAAAAAAGAATTATTAATATCGGTTCATATTTACAGAAGTTATGAGTGAACAACAAATACATACAGGACGAAATCATAACCTCCTCCTTGAAGTCGGTTAAAAATGGTTGAAACTTTTTTGGTATCATATGATATCGCTAGGCTTTAATCAGTAAATTACTTTTTTTTCTTTAACCCATTAGGGGCGAGTCAATTTTACAATTTTTTTAATTATTTTTAAAGTTTTTCCATGACACCAGTTTTTATTTAACCGCTTCCCTGATTTCCCCGTACGTCGTACGGGTAATGTGTTTTTGCCAATTATGATTTGCCCGTACTACGTAAGGGCATCCATACTCCAATTATAATTTGTTCTCACCATTAATATTTTATTGTAAATTTTGCATTATTTAATCCGAGCATTTTACTTACCCATCATATGTAGTATAGGGTAAGTCTTGCAATCGTTTTGAAAATCGAAAAAAAATTTTTGACGGATTTGCACGTTTTTGACACTGGAGATTTCGAAAAACATATTTTTAGAAAAAAAAATTGCCGTCCGTCCGTCTGTCTGTCTGTAAACGCTCTATCTCCCGAACGAATTGAGATACAGACTTGAAATTTTGTATGTACTTAGTATGTAAAAATGGGACGAAGCCTATTTAATATCAGTAACCTCGATTATCCGGAACTATTTTTTTCGGACTCTCGAAAAATTCGTTCTGATGAAAGGTATATGAAAATTTTCGAAATTTTTTATTTTAAGGAGTGATCATAAAAGGCAATAAAATAACACAAATTTTGTATAAAGAATGAAGTTGATCGAATTATAAGTTGCCGAGATATCTGTAATCCTGTTTTCCACATTCTTCGATTTTTCATGACCTTGTATTTTATTCAAATTTCAATTCAAAGATATATTTTAATTGGAAATGAGATGCTTAATCCGGCGCAACAAACTGTTAGTTAATAAGATTATTATTTTTGGAGTTATAAGGATGTTTCTTTTTCACAATTCAGTACTACTTGAGTAGTTAGGCGTGTTGTATAATTTATCGAAAGAGATTCATCAGCAACTCATTAATACAGCATTACTATGCACAATAAAAATATAAATACACGTTTAAATTTTGTTTTGGAATTGCAATCCATTTTATAAATAGTTTTCAAATGTATTATTTTCATATATTATATATGCATATATATGATGGGTAAGTATTACGGTGGCCCCCAACGACTAGTTTATGATTGAATTAAACAAAAATTTCTGTTTTGAAAAACCGGTGATAAAAGATTAAAAATTCTGTAAAAGACAGTGGAAAACTAGACATAACCGTATTTACTCGTGTATCGCACTTTTTTTTTCAAAAAATTAGGGCAAAACTCCTAGGTCCGCGTTATACACGGAATATTTTTTTTACTGTTGGATGTAGTCGCACGATATACATATGAAACAGGAAATTATTCAAAGAATACATTAAAACTCGGAAAATGTAACTTAATTGATGTATTACTGCATATTTATTTCACTCCTTGCAGTTTTTTTATACAACAGAGCTATTAACATTATCTAAACGCTAACTAGCAATTCTCTTTACCGTCACTTATTCCTATTTTCCGTCATTTACTTAGAACCCTAAATCTGAAAATGAATTTTCGTTTTGTTTTCTGGCCTGATGTAATGTTTGTTTCGACTTTTTTTTTTTTTTTTTTTTTACTGAAATTTATATTAGCGTATCAAATTTATGGTGCGCGTTATATACGAGATTTTAAAAAATCGCCATTTCTACTTGTAAAGTAGGAGTGCGCGTTATACACGAGTGATTACGGTATTTTCCCGTAAGGCATGGTGACGTCACATCGACGTCGTTGTGAAGTCACATTGTGACTTTGTGTCCATCGATTGTCGTTGTGACGTCGATGTGAAGTCACAGTGACTAAAATGTGAAGTCGGCCGTTTTAGAGCTCTTTTGTGACGTTTCACAAAGTGGTCACAATGTGACAAATTTGTGAAAAATGTGTCATTTGTGACAAATTTTACATTAACATTGTGACGAAACTGTGACAAACGCAACGATATTTAAATTGCCAGAAACATGTTTTTTAAAGTAAATAACATGTTTTGAAGACTTTTTCATAATTTTCTAAAGATTTTTAAAAAAGTCACATGTCAGTCACAATGTGGCGTCACTGAGTGGTGGCATTTTGGTCACAGATGTGATGTGACCAAAGTGACTCACAGTGACGTCACTGTGACCATGCATGCTATGAGGGTTGAAAGTTTTTTGAAAAATATTGGTCAGTTAAGTGATTAATCTGAGCATTTTCCCGATTCAATTAGATAAAATTTTCTGTTTTGAAAAATTATGATAAAAGATAAAAAAATTTTGTAAAAGACTCCCTTCCGGGTAAGAGTTAATTTGTATTTTTAAGTTTGGCACTCATTAGTGATCACTTTAACTTTCTATGGGGAAAGTGAACGCGTTAAAATACACTGTAAAAAAAAGGTCGATCTACTAAAAAAACTTTAATGATCCTTGTAATTACTAAAAAAATCTTAGTAATCTTAGTCGGTTACTAGAAAATCTGTAAGAATTACTAGAAAAAAGTTAGCAACGCATAGAGTTAATAGTTTTATATTTTTAATAGCTCTTACTAAAACTCAGTTGGTGTGGCCTTCATAGCATAGTGGTTATAGTAACGGACTCCAGGCTTAAAGGTCCCGGGTTCGAAACTTGCCACCGCCAAATACACCCCGAATGTCTGTAGTGTCTCGTTAATAAAGGGATTATGAAAATCCTGTCGGAGCAGTTAAGAATGTTTAGTGCTGCCATCTATTGCGGTTTTGCCGAAAATCTTCCGCTTCAGAAGTCTGGAGGCAGCTCGAAGGAAGCTCCTGCGCTTCGGTTGCACGTAATGGTTATTAAAAGTAATTTTGGAGCTATTACTAAAATTTGCTTTGTGGCTCATACTAAAAATTTTTAAGTTAGTTAACCAAAAAATTCTTTTGTTCAGTTTACAAAAGAAATGCTTGTTTCACTTGCAAAAAAAAAGTTTGTAATGGTTACTAAAAAATTCTGTGGAATACAAATTTACTAAGAAATTTTTAGTAACCTCTTGAATTTTTTTTTTTTTTTTTTTTTTTTTACAGTGTAGTTGTGACATACTTTTCCGACAGAAAAACGTTTGTCATACCAATTTTTCTGAAAGAGTAAAACATTTTCTATAAAAAGCTATAAGAGGGATCAGTATCCATCACGATAATTGTAAAACATTATATTTTTTTTAATAATAATTAATTTAAAATTTCGTGTCCGATTTTTTTTTAATTTTTAGAAAAAATTACTTTGACGTTAATAGTATTAACACTTACTATCCAAATAGATTAATTAGTGTTTAACGAATATTTCATTGTATGAAAGATAACGAATGTTGTTGTTTTGCGTACTATTCAATTAATATCCATATGACCAGTGTTCTCGCTGTCGCTCGCCAATGCGCCAAATTGCGACTAAATTCTTCATTTGGCGAGTAAACAAGCGATTAAATTCGCCAAATTGCTAATGCTCATTTTTTTTTTTTTCGTTTTTTATACATATGTATATATATATGTGTGTGTATAGTATATATTTACATTTTATATTTGTAGTGGATAGTGGAAATTGATTAATAACAATCGCTGTCACAGTTGTAAAAACTTAGGTTATTTTAGAACATATTGAAAAAAGGGGGTACATTAAAGGATTAAAGATATTTTTGTGTGTGTGTTACACGGCGAATCTATTTTGCTAATACTTTTTTCATTTGGTGAATGTTTTTTATTTTTAATTAACCAAATTACTAACGTTGGTCAAATGTCAGCGAGAACACTGCATATGACAATAGGCTAAGGAAGAATTTTTGGAAATGTTTAGAAAATATTGTATTACACTAAGATTTAATTTATATTACAACTTTCTGTTACCTTTTGCGCTTTATTACACTTGATTCTTTCAGAAAAAAAAATATTTTTTAAATTTGAAGAGGGAAACGTACATTTAAAACAAAAGAATCGCAAATGGCGCCAAGAGAATTGAGTAAATAATAATAATTATTATTATTATTACTAAATGCCTTAACATAAATGAAGTCATATAGTAAATGCATAAACTAACATTACCTCATGTAAATAGTAGCCAAAGTATTTCTTAAAACAAAATAATGCTCCATTAAAAAACATGTGCTATTAATAGTACACCACCCGAAAGGGTTAAATAAACATACTTTCGGCTTGTTAAACCGAGTCATACCAATCTCATTTGGTTCGTATGGTTTTTTACTATCGATTTACATAAAAAAATTTTCAATTCCAAGATGACATTTGATGTCACCGGCTCCCGGACTAGAAACATCATATAGTAAAAGTTTTGGAAAACAAAACCAGTGTATAACGGAAATAATGTCTATAATAAGAATTAATATTTTTTATTAATTATTTTTTAGAGCTCGCAAAACGTTAAAAAAGGGAAGGCGAGAATATGACTTTAAAAAAATACATAATTCAAAAACTACTTTGCATAATTATCTATTTATCTTTAATTTTGGATTTGAATGTTAAAAGCTGGTGCAATTTAAAAATTTTCGCCAATTACGTTTGCTTAAAAATATATCTGAACAAATTTAATTTTTGTGAGCGTTCGTGAATTTCTAAATTAAATATTCAATAGAAACTTAAAAACACAAAATATGACGTCTATAAAAAAAACTGAAACATAAAATTTATAAGCTTAATAAAACACCCAATGAATTTCCCACAATGAACTTCACTAATATATCTATTTTTAATACAAACCTGAAAGCGTAAAATTAGTATATTTACTGCATAAAACAATAAAAATAGAACTACTTCGTAAGGTATTATGCAAAAATATCTGCTTTGGTTGTGATCAAAGTTTCAAGGGTGTAAATCTCTTCATGTGACGCAAATTCCTTTAATTTATAATCTTTGCACGCGGTTGGAAAAAAACATGTTCTTGTCTTACGTAATGTGTTATAAATTACTACTAAAAATATTTATGTTGTGCGTAAAAGAGTGGTTCTACAGCTCGATGATACACTATCACAACCACGGTATCTAGAATACAACATAGTCTGCGTACCGTGACTGCAACTGCAGTCAACTCTCGTTAACTCGAAATCGGATAAATCGAATCTTCGCTTAATTCCAACTTGAAGTCCAGAAATTTTCACTGGCAGAATTATGTTAAAAAATTTCATTTATTCGAACTCATTTTCTCTTGACTTCGAACTAATTGAATTCGAACTAACAAGAATCGGATTTTTCATATTTCCTTTACTTTCTCCCGGACTTCAGAACCTTGAAATAATTTTTTTCCTTTCATTTTAGTCAGAATTGTCCTGAACAAGTATACATATAGTCCCATGCATTTGATATCCACTTTTTTTTGTGATCCATCTGTCCATCAATGACATCGCTCCACCCCATCTTCGTTTGTGCTTGTTTCTAATCCCTTAATTAATTTGTCCTCATATTTTTTTTTAATTTAATACTAACAAGGAGGTCTCCATACAGGCATACCCCGAAAAATCTGAAAAAATTACAGAATGTACTTCTCGTGGGGATATATACGTTTATAAAAAAAATTTCGGCGGAACTTCCATTCAGTATCCGTAAAAAAATAATGAAAATATCGTTATTTGGCGATTTATCGCCGGTTGGCGATGGAATGTAATTTCAAAAAATAGTTTATGTCAAATACACTTCAAGAAAAAAAAAAGTTTCATACTGAACTTGTTTTGATAAATTTAATTTAAATAATTTTAGTTCTGTAACTTTTAGTTTGTTTTAAGTATAATTTTGTTATATCGATATTTATATGTATTTATATTCAAATTTAATCATCAAAATTTGAGAATTAAAACGAAATTCATAATTTAAATTAATTAAATTTGTTTCAAGCTCAAAGTCCTATTGAGAATCGTCGATTAGATTTTGTTGCTATGGAAACATCTGATTTTATTTTTCAATAAGCTTAAACGTATGAAGATAATTTTTCTCAATATGAATTTTTTTAATCTATGGAAACATTTTTTCCAGTGATTAATTAAATAACTACTTCAAGTAATATATATACATGTAATACTATATTTATATAATATATTAAAATCTCTCATTGTTAATGTTTAAATTTATGAAATACCATTTACACGCATTCTAAATATCTAACAGTTATGAGTTGCATTATAATCGTTCGCTTTTGGCGAGGAAAAAGGCTGCTCGCCAAATCGAGTGACTCTTTCGTTTTTTCACGCCAAATATTCGAAAACATTTTTTTTTTTTTTTTTTTTTTTTTTTTTTTTTTTTTTACACAATATCTAATGTGATTCCGCCGCTAATTTTGACTGATCCTTTATTACATACATAAGTACTTTAATTAGTATTTTTTTTTCATAAAATTCTGAGTATGCCCAGTATGGAGACCTTCCTTGTAAGTCATATTTTAATGACAGCGGTCGAAATATATTTAAGAAATACTATAACATTAATTTCTTTGTAATAGTACTCCTTTAAACATGTTTTCCTCTCATACTTTCCATAATTCGAACTTCGGATAATTCGAACATTTCTTGTGGTCCCGACGAGTTCGAATTAAGAGCCCACAATAGTCACAGAAAAATTACTCAAAAAGACCCGGATGACCATGTAAAGTCTATGGGAGCGTTCTTTTCTAAAATCTCGCTCAAATTTTAATATTTTTGCATGATTTTTTTGCACAAGATATCTGAGGGCAATCTACAACCGGGCTAGTTTTTACTTTTTCAATTTTTGTTTCAGATTTTCTTTAAAAAATTACTTTAACTTTCGAAACCGGTTTAAACCGGTTCTGAAAACGAAACTATCGTAATATAAAAAATATATAACCAAAATCGAAAAAGTAAAAACTAGCCCGGTTGTGGATTGCCCTCAGCTATCTTGTGCAAAAAAATCATGCAAAAATATTAAAATTTGAGCGAGATATTAGAAAAGAACGCCCCCATAGACTTTACATTATCATCCGGATCTTTTTGAGTACTTTTTCTGTGACTATTGTGGGGCCTTAACGAGAGCTGACTGCATATCACATATGACGACCTCAGAAGCCAAGGGGTATAAGTGACAAAAATTCGATTTGAAATAAATTGAGTTTAAAGCTAATTGACATTAAATATGAACATCAATGATAATTGGCGGAATAGAAATAGGAAACTGAGCTCTTGTTTCATTGTGGTCCTCTTATTTGAATAACTGTAAAAAAAAAATATTGTACAAAGTTTTTAGGTGTGTTCGTAATTATGTAAATACGTAGCACTTATTGTTGTCACTCAGTCCGTCTGTCTGTCTGTCCGCATATAACAACGCAAAAACTACCCAACCGAATCGTTTGAAATTTAAAATACATAATTATAACATAATTTTGCTGAGTCATTTCAAATTTTATGAAAATCGGATGGATAGATCAATTACAAGGACAATCAAAATGATTCCGTTACATTACGGTCAATGGGGGGAAAGTTTTAAATGCATTTTAATCGTTTGAAATTTAAAATATATAATTATTGCGTAATTTTGTCGAGTCATTTCAAATATTATGAAAATAGGATGCATAGATCAATTACAGGGACAATCAAAAGGATTCCGTTACATTACGGTCAATGGGAAAAAAGTTTCAAAAGCATTTTTATGATGTTACACTCATTCGAACATAATAGACTTGGCATGAATCTATGAAATATATACTAAAATATGCATTCTGTACAATCTGTGATGCAAAGAATTTTTATTATTAAATTACAGGGCCACACAAAAGTATTCCACTACATAATGCTATACGGGAAAACATTCTTTGGGGCGTGTTTTAATTATATTCAACTATTTCACATTTTATGAATAAGATATACGTTTCTGAGGTGTAATAAAAATTAGTTTCTGCATATTTACAGAAACACAAAGATTTCGACTACTATACTGTATCCGATGTACGCTCTACTATATCAGCAAGATCCGAATATTTTTAAAACTTCGTTATCGTACGAACGCACCTCATTTGCTACGTTCACGTGCAATTTCCAACTTGTTTAATTTTATAATTAATCAGTATTGATTAATATTCGGCAAAAGTGATTTATCTCTAGAACACAGCATATAAATAGACAATCACTTATATTTCTTTACCTGAAAAGAAAGAAGCATATTTCCAGGTCGTCCGTGCACTTAATTCATGCTTTTAAGAGTATATTTCTTTTAAACTTCTTTTAAACTGTTCATCTATACAAAATGAATAATTTACGCAAAAAAATACATTAAACATTTACACCTTCTAAAAAAAGAACGTCTTTTCTTCTTTCTCTGTTTTTTTTTTAATTTTTTTAAATAAATTTTTTTTAAACTGTTCTTGTATGCAAAATGAATACAATACGCTAGAAAAAAAAATATATTAAACATTTACATCTGCTAAAAAGGGAACATATTTTTTTTCTTTCTTATTTTTTTTAACTGTAAATTTCTTTTAAACTTCTTTTAAACTGTTCATCCATACAAAATGAATAATTTACGAAAAAAAAAAAAAAAAATTAAACATTTACACCTGCTAAAAAGGGAACGTATTTTTTTCTTTCCAAAGCAATTCCGTCTTAGAAGATTTTACTTTTACCATATACTATTTTTTAGATTTTTATGTCTCCATTACATGGAATATGAATTAATCAGGGCTAGCACCGTTCCTAAAATTTTCATACTCTGCTACCAGTATTTCAAATCAAAAATCTTCATGGAAGATTAATTCAAGATTTACAATAGAAATACACAATAAATATTACCATTTTAAAATTGTGGTAGGAAAGTATGAAAATTTTAGGAACGGTGCGAACCCTGATTAATAATACTAATGATAACTGAAACATTTACATACAACAAACAGAGGTTCATTAAAAGCATAAATATCGCAGCCTACGACACTTCTGTATAAATAGATATTATAAACATGAAAAAAAAAAAAAAAAAAAAGACTAAGATAAGTTTTTTGTCAGAAATTTTCCGTAAGAGTAAAGATCAATGTTCTATAGAAATTCACTTGGGCCGGGCCGGGTTTGGGTCGAAATTTTAACTTTTTTCCGGGCCGGGCCGAGCTCGGGCCTTGTTGTTAGCTATTATATCGGGCCGAAATTTTAACTTTAATAAGGGGCCGGGCTAATATTTTATTTGTTGGAGCCGGGCAATTAGAAAATCACTTATATTTCTTTACCTAAAAAGAAAAAATCCTATTTCCAGGTCATATGTGCACTTAGTTCATTTTTTAGGTGCGTTCGTAATTATGCAAATACGTAGCACCTATTGTTGTCGTTCAGTCCGTCCGTCCGTCTGTCTGTCCGTCTGTCTGTCTGTCCTCATATAACAACGCAAAAACTACCCAACCGAATCGTTTGAAATTTAAAATACATAATTTTTACATAATTTTGTCTAGTCATTTCAAGTTTTATGAAAATCGGATGCATAGATCAATTACAGGGACAATCAAAAGTATTCCGTTACATTACGGTCAATGGGGAAAAAAGTTTCAAATGCATTCTAATCGTTTCAAATTTAAAATACATAATTATTACCTAAGTTTGTCGAGTTATTTCAAATTTTATCAAAATCGAATGCGTAGTTCAATTACAGGGGCAATCAAAAGTATTCCGTTACATTACGGTCAGTGGGGGGAAATGTTTCAAATGCATTTTAATGGTGTTACACTCATTCGAACATAATAAAATGCATATGCATCTATAAAGTACATATAATATTATATATGTTTCATAATTTGTGGTGCAAAGAACATTTGTTCTTGATTTACAAGAACACACAAAAGTATTCCATTACATAACGGTATAGGGAGAACATTATTTGGTTCGCATTTTAATTGTAAATAACTATTTACAATTTTGTGAGATTGATATATGAGAGTGATATTTTAAAACTTTGTTATCATACAAACACACCTTATTTGCTACGCTTTACGTGCAATTTCCAACTTTTTTTTTTTTTTTTTTTTTTTTTTTTGTCACTTAAGTCTCCACAATAGCTACTGAAAAAGACCCGGATGATAATGTAAAGTCTATCTGGACGTTCTTTTCAAATTTCTTTTATCTGATTTTTTTTTTTTTTTTTTTTTTTTTTTTTTTTTTTTGCATATGATAGTTGTGGACGATCCACAACCGGCCTAGTTTTGACTTTTTCGATTTTGGTTATATTCTTTTAATATTGGGACAATTTCAGTTTCACAACCGGTTGAAACCGGTTCTGAAAGTTAAAGTATTTTTTTTTTTTTTAAATCTGAAACCAAAATCAATAAATTTAAAAACTAGGCCGGTTGTAGATCGTCCTCAGCTATCCTATGCAAAAAAAAATTGAGCGAGATAGTATTTGAAAAGAACGCCCCCATAGACTTTACATTATCATCCGGTTCTTTTTCTGTGACTAGTGTTGCTCCTTAAGAGGACAGTGGACATTAATTTTTATTTTTTTAAATTTTCATCATAGTAATATGAATATTTGTGCATATATACATTTCACCAAAAACATATAGAACAACTTAAAAAAATTTCCAATATTATTAAAATTTTTAAATATTTAAAAAATTTTTTAAAAATTTAAACAAAATTTTAAAATGCTCCTCGTGTTTAAATTTTTGAGATATTGTCTTGCTTTTGCATTTTTATCACTTAAAACGCTATTATAAACAATTTTGTGTAAGATTTTTTAAATCTCTTGAATAGTTAATATTTTACAGGTTTTTTCAAAATTCCATATCGATTTTCATCAAAATTTTGCCTTTTAATAAGTAAAAAATCAAATTGTACTAACTTAATAAAGACGAATTTTAACAAGCTTACACAATTTCTTTCTAAACAATATCAGGATACTTCCTTATCTATTTTATAAATACTAGCAGGGGAGACCGAGCTTAGCTCGGTCAAAATTAACTTTGTGTTCAACTCGATATAATATTTTCACTGTATCATTAACTCTGTATTATTAGTGTAAAACATGTTTATAATAGTATTATTTAGAAAAACAATCAATAAGAAAACTATGTTTTTAGGCGCATGTTTATAAATTTTACTTTATTTTAAAATTTACAACGAAAGGACATCGATCTAAATCACTTTTTTAGCTCGACTCTGATTGGTTTAACCATGCATCTCGAATCCTCTTAACAATGTATAAAAAAAATTCTTTACTTTCTGAAAGACAATATTTTTTGCTAGATATAGCCAAATTTGGAGGCATTCTTTCATTTGGCTCCAAATACGTGTTTCTGTTTTCGTAATTTTTATGGTCGATTTTTTGGCCTCATGTCGCCAATATTTTGTCAGATATCACCAAGTTATTGGCTTTTGCCATATTCTCGTGACCATGACCCGTATTACCCAAAATGAGCCACTAATCAAATTTGATCAAGCATGTGACATAGTTCAATCGTCTTCAGGTAATCAAAAACAGTAGAATGTAAAATAGAATCAAAATCGTCTAAGCCATTTTTTAGGTAAAATTAGCTTGGCAGCATTCAGCAGTGAAGCGAAATGACCCACTAATATAATTTTGTTTAACATGCGACTCAGCCCAATAGTCTTCTCGTGACAAAAAACGTTTTGTTTCAAAATTTAGGTAAAATTGATTGAGTCGTTGTTATATATAATTAGAATGACCCTAGCTCATTAAGACCCAAAATGACCCACTAATCGAATTTTCGCGAGCATGTGTCTAAGCCAAATGGTTTTCTCTTGCTCAAAAACGATATAATACAAATTATAGTCAAAATGGTGAATACCATTTTCTATATAAAATTAGCATGACCCATCATGACCAACAAATGACCCTTATAATCGAAATCTCTCGAACGTGTGGCCTAGCTCATTAGTTTTAGCATGCCGAAAAACATTAGATACAAAATTTAGATAAAATCGATTGAGCCGTTTTTTAGATATAGTTAGTTTGACCCTGACCCCTTATAATCCAAAATGACCCATTGATCGAATTTTCTCAAAAATCTGTCATAACCCAATGATTTTCTTGCGCCCGAAAACGATAAAATACAAAATTTAGTCAAAATTGCGCGCAACGTTGTCTAAATAAAATTAGAATGACCCAAAAGTGGCCCACTAATCGAAATTTCTCGAACATGTGATCTACCCCAATGATTTTCTCATGCCAAAAATATGTTGTATACAAAATTTCGTTAAAATCGACCCACCCATTCTTTAGATATAGCTTGACCTTGACTCATTAAGACCCACAAATGACCCTTATAATCGAAAGCTCTCGAATATGTGACTTAGTCCATTAATTTTCTCGTTTCTAAAAATTGTTACATACAGAATTTCGTTAAAATTGATCCTGCCGTTCTTTAATTATATATAGCCTAGACCCTTTATGATCCAAAATGACCCATTAATCGAAATTTTTCGAACATGTAACCTAGTCCAATGATTTTATCGTGCCAAAAAAATGTTGCACACAAAATTTCGTTAAAATCGATCCACCTGTTCTTTAGATATAGCTTGACCATGACCCATTATGACCCATCATGACCCACAAATGACCCTCATAGTCGAAATGTCTCAAACATGTGATTTCGCCCATTAGTTTTCTCATGTCAAAAAACTGTTACATACAAAATTTCGTTATAATTCATCACGCCGTTCTTTAAATATAAATAGCTTGACCCGGACTCTTAATGACCCAATATGACCCATTAAAATTTTTTCTCGAACATGTAACCTAGCCCAATGTTTTTCTCGTGCCCGAAAACCATAGAATGCAATTTTTAGTCAAAATTGCGTGAGAAAATCTCTAGATAAAAATAGCATAACCCACAATGACCCCAAAAATGACCCACTAACCGAATTTTCTCGAACATGTTACCTAACCCAATGGTCTTCTTGTAACCCAAAACGATACAATATAAAATTTGGTCAAAATCGTTAGAGCCGTTTTTTAGATAAAAATGGCTTGACCCATAATGACCCCAAAATGACCCACTAATCGAAATTTTTCGAACATGTGACCCAGCCCAATAGTTTTGTTGTGCCAAAAAACGATTGGATACAAAATTTCCTTAAAATCGATCCAGCCGTTCTCTAGACATAAATAGCTTGATCTTGACCCATTATGACCCAATAATCGAATTTTCTCGAATATGTGACCTAGCCCAATGGTCTTCTCGTGCCCGAAAATGGTAAAATCCAAATTTTTGCGAAAATCGTTAGAACCGTTTTTGAGATAAAAATTTACACACACAGACACACACACACACACAATTTTTGCTCGCATTATAGTATAAGATTGATTAAAAAAATTACGTCGCAAGAAGCATTTCAAAAATCTAAAAACGCTGAAAAATTAATTTTGAGAAAAACAGATTTAAAGTATATAAATACAATTACTTTTATTATTTACTTCTTAAAACAATCATAAAAGATATTTTCATAAGAAAAAACTGTTTTGATACTATTATACCATAGAAATAGACCTTTTATGTGACAATTTTGCTATAGACGATTTTGCTTAAATAAAGGTCCAATGTCCCCTTAAATCCCTTGGCTTCTGGGGTCCTCATATAATATTGTTGGAAACCTTTATAAATATGCTCCAATCATGATGTCACATTGATATTCAGCTCTATAGATATCTATATAACATATACAACCTCATCTATGTATTCCTTTGATGCTATCGCTTTAATTTATATTTTTACATATTTTACTTACTTTTATTTTAAAATCACAAAAATTATTATTTTTTTAAATATAAATAAAATGACTAAAAGTAAACATGAAAACATAAAAATAAAAATGTACCTCAACTGTAGATGTACTTGCTAAAACGATGTAATATCGAAAACACTAAAATTAGTACAGTAAAATATCGATAATTCGGATTAATTGGGACCAGACACAATCCGGATTATCGAAAATCCGGATTATCCGGAGAATGAGAAAAAAAGGAAATAAAATAAAACATTCTTACAGAAAATCACCATTATGTTAAACTTATTGAATATTTACAGACTTTAAAAATGCTTACTTTGTTTGATTCTTCTAAAAAGATTTCAGAAAAAGGTTTTTAAAAAAAAATCAGAATACGACGATGAAACAAGTTAATGTTATGGAAATTAGCCAATCGCTTCTCAAACACGAAAAAAAAAAATGACCAAATAATCGATCCGGATTAACGGGGTACGAATTAGCGAGGTTCTACTGTAAGTTGTTAAAATCCAATAATTTCAATCAGTTTCTGTGGTCATCACAGGGATGTACAAAGAATGACGTGCAAAGTTTCACAGACGTCCGTATTTATCAAAAGTACTTTATAGATCAGGAGGCGGCAATACAGACAATCACCTCATCGAGTTCACGGATGAAAACATAGGATTAATTAAATTTCGATTCACATATTAAAACGCAATCGGTCTGCCAAGTTATATCTTAGTTTAAAATACACAAAAACGCGATTTTAGCATGTGCTTAGCATTGTGCTTTCCTTCACCTAAAAGTAAGAAAACATGGAGGATTGATCACAGGAATACGTAATGGTAGACGTGTGAGTCAACCGCTAAAATCGGGATTTCAGATATTGTCCACCAACATATAAATTAGCAGACCGATTGCGTTTCAATATGCGAATCGAGATTTAACTAATCCTAGATTTTCATCCGTGAACTCGATTACCCGTAAAGCATGGTGACGTCACTGCAACGTCGTTGTGAAGTCACATTGTGACTTTGTGACCATCGATTGTCGATGTGACGTCACGTGACGTCGATGTGAAGTCACAGTGACTAAAATGTGAAGCTGTTATGGCCGTTTTAGAGCTCTTTTGTGACGCTTCACAAAGTGGTCACAATGTGACAAATTTGTGTAAAATGTGTCATTTGTGACTAATTTGACATTAACATCGTGACGAAACTGTGACAAAAGCGACGATATTTAAATTGCCAGAAACATGTTTTTTAAAATAAATAACGTGTTTTGAAGGATATTTATAAATTTCTAAAGATTTTTAAGAAAGTCACATCTCAGTCACAATGTGACGTCACTGTATGGTGGCATTTTGGTCACAGATGTGATGTGATCAAAGTGACTCACAGTAACGTCACTGTGACCATGCATGCTATTAGGGTAGACGATTGTCTGTGTCGCCACCTCCCTGTCTATAAAAATTCACCTGTCGGAAGGTCAAGAAGTTTTTAACCCTTGGCACTCCGCTGCGGAGACATCATCTTTCCTTCCAAAATTTGTTTTTGCCACCAGTAATAAAGGTAAATAAAATCAGTGCCGTAGCTAAGGGGGCGCTATGGGCGGTTCAGCCCCCCCCCTAAAATATTTTGAGCCCCCCTGGAAAAGATTCCAAGGTCACTCAATGAATTTATGTTCTAAAAATTCGAATGAAATTCTGTTCAAAAATCTAATTTAGTTTTGAGACTCTTTCACAGTTTTGCAGAATTACTAATATCATAATTAGAATTATATCTGAAATAAGTAATTTAATACTACCTCATCTTATTTGTAATTTGTACATATGAAGCTAACATGATGTTGAATTTTGCACCAGTTGTACACTCAAAATTTTCATCATCATATACTGTTCTTAATATAAAATGAAGTTATTACAACAATTTAATAAGAAACATAGTACATACAATGTGAATAAGCACTAACATATCTTTCTGCGTCAGAAAAAGAGAAAAAAATTATGACCCCCCCCCCCTAGAATGTCTTCAGCCCCCCCCCCCCCCTATTGGAAACTTCTAGCTACAGCCCTGAATAAAATTCTCCTCATTTAATCAGAGAATTTTTGAAATTGTCTACTTCAAGGAAAGTTCTTTTTAAAAAGTGGTGCTAATCGAATAGAATTTGTGTAAGAGGAACCGGAGTCTGAAGGGTTAATATCCCAGGAATTGTGTTGCCTTACTTATGCCGGATATGAAACGAACGCGGAGAATGCAATGCAACCGGGCCTCATATTAACAAAAAACTCCGAAAAGACTAAAATATTTTAATTTTGAATTTTTTTTTTTTTTTTTTTTTTTTTTTTTTTTTTTTTTTTTAATTAGACAAAAAAAAAAAAAAAAAAAAAAAAAAAAAAAAAAAAAAAATTGAGAGCCGAGAAAGTTTTACACACATACACACATCTGGTTCGTAAAAATTATGCAAAATTCAAAGAAGAGTGAAAGACCCTTTTATTAACAAACTAAACTATTATATAGAATATCAAAATTTTGTTGATTCAAGTAAGGTATCTCACAAGAGGTTGTAATGTGTGCGATGCAGCTAGGTCATTACAAAAATTAAAGACAATTTTTTTTTTTTCTTTTTTTTCAATAGCAACAATAAAAAAAGTCAGTCTTAGAAAGAGTTTTTGACCTGTACCTATAGCCTCCACGATTATAGAGACCACAAATAAGATTATCAAACTTTTGAAAGCTGTTAAGGGTAATATAAAAAAAATTCACCTGAAAAAGAGTCTGTATCGGATCGAGTAAGCCGATTCTTTTAAAACCCGATGCAATACAAAATTCGGTTTTGATCGGGTTGACGTTAATTTGCTTAATAGTGGGTTGGATTCATTTCGGGATGATTTTAGTTGTTTTTCATTTCAGTTAGTTTCAAGAAATGATTTGAATCTTGTAGGTCAGATTAACACTAATCCGATTTTTTTAATAAAAAATCTAGGTTTGTTTTTGTCTTTTTTTCTTCAGGCCAGGTAAGAAAAATTACGTATTTGAGCATCAGTGATAATATTGAACGGCTCACAACAATAGTAGTCCATTTTGAAAAAAAAATAATTGAGATAGTCTATTTAAAAGTTGCATAAAATATGTTTTATTCACTCCCACAGTGAATCAAGTCTGTAAACAGATGACAAAGTAATATAATAATTTTTTAGTTACAACCAATTTTATCCATCTTTTACTAATTGCATCAATTTTATTATTACGAATGCTAAAACAAAAGCTACATAAACCATTTTTAACAATTTTGAATTTCCAACTATTAAATTGTATTTAATATTTTCTTTCTTAATATCTGCATCAAAAAGCGAGAGCAAACGATTTTAATATCTGCTTCTCACTGGATTATTTTCTTCACGCGATGATTACGTTTCTGTCATCATCAAAAAATTTTTTGTCTATGTTAAAACAATAATATATATATATTTTTTTAGTTACGACCAATTTTATCCACCTTTCACTCATTACGTTAATTTTATTATTACGAATGCTAAAATAAAATCTATATAAACAATTTTTACCAATTTTGAATTCCCGCTTATTCAATTGTATTTAATTTCTTTCTGTTCTTAATATCCACATCGAAAAGCGGGAGCAGACGATTTTTATATTTGTTTCTCATTGGATTTTTCTCTTCACGTGATGATTACCTGAAAACATGTTTGGTTCACTTGTGGAAGTACTAAAACATATTTTATGCATCTCTGAGCTGCAGTTAGAAGTGAATAAGAGGGAGGCTCAAGAAAATGTGGGAAGGGCGCTCATATTTTCTCTCTCTCTCTCTCTCTCTGACGCAGAAAGATAAACTAGTGCATATTCACATTGTAAATACTACGTTTCTTATTAAACTGTTTGTAATTAATTTATTTTATACTAAAAAAAAGAATATTATGCGGAATGAAAAATTAGAGTGCATAACGAGTGCAAAATTAAAAATTATGTTAGCTTCAAATGTGCAAATAGGATGTGAGAGCCGTTGAAACATTTATTTTAGTTACATTTTAGTATTCCTGCAAAACTGTGAAAGGGCCTCAAAACTAAATTAGATTTTTGAACAGAATTTCAATTGGATTTTTGGAACAGAAATTCAGTTAGTGTGCTTGGAATCTTTTTCAGGTGAGTCTCAAAATGTTTTAGGGGGGGGGGGGGGTGCTGAGCCGCCTATAGCACCCCCTTAACTACGGTCCTCATGCATTTTCTTTTAAATGAACCATCTCTTTTTTTAACCAAAATGCACTATATCTACTATGGTTATGAGCCCCTTATATAATGATCATTTTTATGCACAAAATATAAAGTAATTAGAAATATAATTGTAAACTACTTTTCCATAATTTCATTAAAATAAGAAATAGTTTTCTTTCATTTCGAGGTCTGGTTTGAATATTTCTGATTCGAGTTAAAGTGTGTCGGATTAGAGTCGGGTTTCTGGTTGACGAAATATTTTTGTCGGGTTCGGATCGGATTGAGAGGAAATTTTTGATTTCGGATAGGTTCGCAGGATTCATTAACTTTTTTTTAAGACGAGGCTGTCAGAATGAAATTTAAAAAAAGCAAAATATTTTTCTTACCTTTTGTTACCAGCGGAGTCAGTGTACGAACTTCTATAAAAGCCGGCCAGCTGATCAGTCAGTGAACCCACAAAGACCATGGACACTTCGTACATGGTGTCTTTCATCAAATTAGCCTTCAAATGCAAGATGTAAAACTGTTTCTCTGTATCTTCACTAGTGGACACAATCTCCACGGCATCGCCGGACTGCGCTTCGGTCAGTTTAACACTTTCGCGGTCCACTGTCATGTTATGTATGTGCAAAGTCACATTGTCAGTCGGTTCGAGCACTTTAATTAAAATCCTCACTTTCCCATCAAAAGTAAAATTATCCGGAATTATATAAGGCTGCAGTTCTACATCGTAATGTTCAGGTATAATGCTCCGGGGCAGACGAACGTAAGGTAATTCTTTTTTTACTTCCTTATCACCTGTGATTTTTTCAGAGCGGGTATCTAGTTCGCAAGGGGTTAAATAACCAACTAAAAGTCCTACGCATATAATGCAAAGAGCAGCAACTACGATTAATAAAACTAAAACCCAGCGGTGTAAAAAGCATCCTTTCTCGTGCTTGAAACTTAAGTTATTCGATGTCTTCGCTGCATCCATAACTCCTTACTATGATGAGCAGCGGGAGTGAAAACGAGGTCTTGTTTTCCAAATAACCACGCGTGATCTGTTGCGCGCGGGAAAAAGGGCCAGCAGCTGAGCTCTCCGCCCGCTGACAAAAACGTAATCATCACGTGAAGAAAAGAATCCAATGAGAAGCAGATATAAAAGTCGTCTGCTCCCGCTTTTCGATGTGGATTTTAAGAAAAGAAAGAAATTAAATACAATTCAATAAGCGGGAATTCAAAATTGTTTATGTAGATTTTGTTTCAGAATTCGTAATAATGAAATTAACGTAATTAGTGAAGAGTGGATAAAATTGGTCGTAATTAAGAAAAAATTATTATTATTGTTTTAACATAGACATATATTTAGGGATGATGAAAGAAACGTAATCATCTTGTGATGAAAAGAATGCAATGAGAAGCAGATATTAAGATCCAGGGACGTAGCTTTAGGGGGGGGAGGGGGGGGAGCCTCCCCTCCCAATATGTTCAGGTAGTAGGGCGCCAGAGAAGGTTTAAGGGCGCCGTTAGGCGCCCTGAAAAAAGGCTTTGTTAGTAGTAATTATAAAATAACTTAATTTGAAATGCAAAATTACAAAATAAATTACTATTCACTTACAAAACATGAAAAAGGCATTTAATTTTAGACTTGTTACTACCTCTATTCCCCCACTCCTATCCCGAAGAAAATTTATGCATCCAAAATAAAAAATTTCAAAAACAGGCTTGTAATGAATTCCAGGATACATGTACAGTTATTTCCTTCTTATAATAGTTGTTGGTCACTCTTAGAAATAGATAGAAAGAAAAAAGAAGTGTGGAAACGACTGTAGTGCGTTTGAATGGTTCTATAATATGCTTTAGTAGGGCGCCACAAAAGGTTTAGAGGTGCAGTCAGGCACCTAAAAAAGAGGGTTTCAGAAAGGGTGCCGTGGAAGGTTTAAAGGCGCCGTTAGGCACCTAAAATTTTCATTATTAATGTGGCATTCTTAGATTATTTTTTACACACACACACACAAAAGGAAAAAGAAAAAGTAATGAAATAGCAGTAACATGATTTGGAATTAATATTATTGTAAATTTATAAGAAAATAAATCATGGTTTCAAAAAAATATAGGCAATCCATTACATTTGAGACATTTTAAGATTATTACTAGGCGCTATCCCCAGAACGAAAACAGGAACACATTCCGGAAATGGACATTGTTCGATCACTACATGTAATGTGATTTTTCGGAGAAAAGCTCTCCCCTTATTCCAACTCAAGGTTGGTGGTCCTCAACAGGGTCATCTGACCTTAATTATTTTAACTCCCCTCTTATTTCCTTCCTTGTGTGAGGTTATATAATTTCCGGGCGTCACCTACATACATCTTTGTTGTCCAGTGTCTAGTGTTGTCAGATTGTACTGAAGCTAATAACGTGACTTTTCAAAACTAGCGATTTTTTTCGTTCAATTTTTAAAATAAAAATAAAAAGCTGTCTTTCGTAGTCGTCCAGAGAGAAGAAATTCAGTCATGAATGATGACTGAAATAAAACATGAAAATAAAAAACCAGGAACAAAAGAGAGAAAGAAGTTATGAAGCGGAGAAATGACGCAAATTTATGAAAAAGTGGATGAAAAACGATGATGCTGTCGAAGGTAAAAAATGTACATATTTTCCTTTAATTAAGCATGTTCTTAAAGTACAATGTTTATGTTTCAGACGCAATTGTGAGTTCATTTATTATCAATCATTGCTATTATTATAGGAAAAAAAATCGAATAGCATCCTCAGTTTTCCGGTAAACTTAAGTTTTAATGATTTTTATTATTTATTTCCTAAACAAATAGCGATTTTTTGATTAATGGTGATTTCTAAAACTTTTACCTTATTAATAATCGACCTAGTTTTAACCCAGGACTGGGCAGGAATGAAGCTTTCCCCAAAATTAAAAGAAATATATGTTTAAGGGTGTACTCGAAAACATGCTTTTCTACATTCAACACCTGGAAATTTTCTGATAGAATTTCAAACTCATTTTTAAAAATAGAAACATGAAACTTGTTGGAGTGATTTTCGAAGAGATGTACAAGGTGCCGTATGATCTTATTTTTCGCTCCATTTATTAGAATTTGATTGATAAACAATCATTGCTTCAGCATGGTTCTTTTTTTCGTCTCCCAGGTCTTCCGCTTCGGAAAATTCGGTTCACAACGCCCACTTTGACAGCATTTTCCACACTATTTTCTGCCTTTATCAAAATATCGAGATTTACGGCACCTTGTATAGTTTCTTAATAAGAGAATCTGCCAGTCTGATGAATTTGAGAGCAAAAATGAATTTAAAATTAAATGCAAAAATAAGCAGTTTGGATCGGAATACACCATTACTTACAAATGTTTTTCAAAAAAACAATCTAACATAGTAAGATGCAATCGAATGGAACCAAACAAATATTCAGTTTTACATGATTTATTATTATTATTATTATTTAGGTTTTTAGTATCCACATATTGCATTTTCACAGATTTTATTTTATAAAACACTGTATTTAGAATTGTAACATTATAGTTAAAAATGCATTGTTTATGATCAAGTGGTACTGACTTCATTCTTGCAAGGGTTACTGATCATGTGGTAAAAAAAAATGTTTTCCAAAAGCATTTTCAACTGAGCAATAGATTTTTTTTTTTTTTTTTTTTTTGGCTCTATTTTTGTTTTATAATATGATTCCTAAATATAATTTTGTTATGTTTTATCAATTGTACATATACATTTCAAGTTATTGTCACTCTTCTGATGGGTCTTTTTTCTGCCTTGCGGTAGACATTACAGCTTAAATTTGATTTATCTGAAAAATAACAGTTTTCAATTAACTATATAAACATCACGATGTACCGACGTGCAAAGTGAACTCTTCTGTCTGAAATTCCAAAATATATGTGTATATGTCTTAATTTTAAATCCAGATTGAAATAGTCTATGCATCTGAGTTTTCTGAGTCGCTAATTGCTATTGTGATAAATTACTTTTGACGAAATTTAATGGTATCCGGTATTCAGCATACTATTGCTAAATTGAACATGTTGCTTAAGGGGTTAAAATGTTTTTGTTCAAGTGATTGGATAAAGGGATTTGGAAATAATTGATTTTTGCTTTTAAAGTAGCCATTGTCAAAAGAGAGAAATAAATTTATTTTGAACGACTGTCTTTTAATGTTAAAAAGTGACAGGAAAAAAAGTATTCGTTAATGTACTGTATAATTAATAGAATAATCGTGCAACCGATTTAAAAAATGCACATTAGAAAAAAATAACTACTTTAAAGTTTTGTGTTACAATTGCAGTACAATACAGGTTTTTTTTTTTTTTTTTTTTTTTTTTTTTTTACTTATCTTTATTTACTGGGAAACTAAGATTATAAAAGGGAAAACATGTTATTTCACTTTACAGAAACTGGAATATTCAGTATGTTTGGTATATAGACCACCATTACTTTCTTGAAAAAGGGTCAAATGTTCATCCAGAGATTTAACATTCCTTTTTTACTACTATCACTATTACTACTATCACTATTATCACTCCCACCACATTGGTGGGAGTGATAATAGTGGGTCCGATCTCGGAGGATGTCACCAGAAAAAATTGAAGGCTAAATTCAATTATATTGACCAGTAAGTTTCGGGCGGAAGCTGCGGCTTTGAAACCACTATAACTCTATTGTAAATAACTCTGTGTTCTGTATTTTTATTTTTCTTCCAAATACAATTGTTCTTATCATGGCAGGAAAATGAATTTAAGGATCCAGGATTCGGATTCTCTTCAAACATTCTACATTGTCTGTTTTTTTAAAAACAGACAATGTAGAATGTTTGGGTCGGTGAAACGGTCTAAAAACCTTAAAAAAAACAAGAGCTGGGAGAGATATTTTATCAGCACATGTGCATGCACGCTGGAAATGGAAATTTAATCATGGCTGCATCACTTACATCACCTAAATAGATGCCATTGCCATGAATAGTTAAATAAACATAAAAAGTAGCATAACTACCCCCCCCTCTCCTAAAAAATGTGCAAATAATTAAAGGGCGCCAAAACATTAAAAGGCGCCAAATTTTGGTCCCCCCCCCCAATAAAAATTTCACGCTACGCCCCTGTTAAGATCGTCTGCTCTCGATTTTCGATGCGGATATTAAGAACAGAAAGAAATTAAATATAAATGAATAAGAGGGAATTCAAAATTGTTTATGTAGATTTTGTTTTAGAATTCGCAATAATAGATTTAACGTAATTAGTGAAAGGTAGATAAAATTGGTCGTAATTAAAAAATATATATTATTATTGTTTTAACTGAGACAATACGTATTTCATGATAATGACAGAAACATAATCATCTCGTGAAGAAAAGAATCCATTGAGAAGCAGATATTAAAATCGTTTGCTCTCACTTTTTTATGCAGATATTAAGAAAAAAAAAATTAAATTTTAGGAAGTTCAAAATTGTTAGAAGTGGTTTATGTAGCTTTTGTTGTAGAATTCGTGATAATAAAATTAATGCGATTAGTAAAAAAATGGATAAAATTGGTCGTAACTAAAAAATTATTATTATTACTATTTTAACAAATACATATATTTCGTGATGATGATAGAAACGTAATAACCACGTGATGTGGTTGTTTCCGATGCAGATTACTCAGAAATAAAGAAATTGAATACAATTGAATAAGATGGAATTTAAAATTGTTTATTTAGATTTTATTTTTAGCATTCACACTACAACTAACGTAATTAGTAAAAGGTGGTTATGATAAATCGTAACTAAAAAAATATATATATTACTATTTTAACAAACAGTAATATTTCGAATTTACAGTTTAAAGAAATCAACATAGTAAAGCATTTTGCGCTCTTATTTTTATTTTATTTTATTTTTTTCCTACAGAAATAAATAAAATGTAATTTATTACGATCCGTAACTATATTTACTTTTTGATTTAAACAATTTACCTTACCTATGTATAATTTGAGATTTACTAAAAATATGTACTAAAATAAATACGGATTACTGAATGGTACACTTATAGAAAGAATATAATATTTAAAATACACTTAAAAATTCCTCGACGTTTCATTCGCTTCTGCGAATGTCGTCAGGATACAATAACAAAAGATGTTAAATGCATTTAACTATTGATGATACTAGATTGATGATATAAGATGTGACTTGACAGACCGATTGCGTTTTAATTTGCGAATCGAGTTACATCATATAGCAGTGTTATAACTATACAATATTCTTCTGATGACGAAGTGCTCCCTGATGACACATTAAAAACAGCATCAGCTAGTCATATACACATCATAGGCACATGTACACTAAATATACACATGTAACAGTAAGAATAAAAAGGAATTGTATACAGTTTTTATTTTTGTGCTGATTTTTGCTCAAGTGTTGTGGCCCGATAGTATTTTGAAGTACCACATCAAGTAATTAGCCATAATTAATAGGAAAAAATAATATCTTTTATTTTCACTGCATAGGGGTATATATTCTAATGTATCATACCAATACAAGAAAAAAAAATTTCGAGGATATAGCTGTTTAATTAATAATTTCGGATATCAAGGGTTAAGAAAAATGCGCTTGTTGCATTTTTTCTGCTGAACTCTTTTAAGGGATCTCAAGAGTTTTAATTTTAACCTGGCTATGCAATTTAGCAATATGTTACATTTAATTTTTTTCCCCTCAGACCCTGTAAAACATAAATTCATATATATATATGTATTTTTTTTAAATAGACAACTTAATATCTCTTCCATTTAAAATATTTTTTAACATTCTATATATTGAAATTATGCTTTATTTCTTTTATGTTCAATAATGATAAAACAAAACAAAAAAAAAATTGTTTTTTGACTTGCATCTACTGCGCGCAAGAGTGTAGCAAAACTGTTGGTTCAAGAACTCCCCAAAATATTGATAATGGTGTAAAACTAATGTATCTTGAAATTGTACTTTATTTAATTTTTAAGCAACTTATTTATTTTTTTTTTTTTTAACATCGGCAATTTTTCAATAAAAAAATGATTTTTTTTTCAAAATTTTAAAATTAAATTTAAAATAAATAAAGGAATAAATTGTTATAAATGAAGTATAAGTTCAAGACACATTAATTCTGTATCATTATCAATATTTTGGAAAGGTTTTGAAACAATAATTTTGCTACACTCTTGCGCGCAGTGGATGCAAGTCAAAAAAACATTTTAAATTTTTTATCAAAATTAAACATAAATAAAATAAAGCAAATTTTCAATACATAATGTAAAAAAATTTAAACAGAAGTGATTTTAAGTTGTCTTTATAAAAATTGTCTTAATTTATATTTTATAGGAATTGGAAAAAAATATGAAATGTTGTTAAATCGCTCCGCCCAGGCACGTAGCCAGGGAGGGGGCTAAGGGGGCTGAAGCCCCTCCCGAAAGTTAAAAAAATTAAGTTAAATCAAATGATAGTAAAAACTGCCAATTTTTTTTTCTTCCATTACATTAGAACTGCGTATATTTTTAGTTGTAAAAATACAAATTTATAACCGAAATTTTTACTTTATGCACAGTAAAACTCGATAAGTATAATACATGTATTCATCATTAATTTGACATAGAAAAAAAATTAGTTTAATACGCATATGTCGTATAATTTAACTTTAGGAGTCAAATTTAAAACATTTACTTTTGTTATGATCTTTCTTAATTTCCTCTATACTCATTATATCACGATATAATAAACACTTAGTATGTGTCAGTGTTAAAATATTTTGTAGAAAAAAGAACCAAAAAACTGTAACAGACCCTTATACTTTAAAATTATGTGAAAAATAATGATTTTTAAAAAGCTTTTATTATAAAAGGCTTTATATATATATATATATATATATATATATATATATATATATATATATATATATATATATACATATAAAACTAGTAATAAGAAATTTTGAAAAGAAATGGTGCGAAGAAAAACGATAGGGTATCAACAAACTTTCAAATGCCATAGCGGCCAGTGTTTTTCCGTCACTTCACTGAATAAATTTGAGTTAAATTGCTTGCATAGGAATCTTTAATAGAAAGCGAATGTGCACAGAGTAGTCTTTTTGTGTGGGAAAGTCTGTCGTTTGTAGAATTATCAACTGCAAGGATAGATAATCCTGAACAGGGATTTTTTGGTGGTGTTTCACAGTGCCTCCTCTAGAGTTTTCTAGGCGGCAACATCTAACATTCTAAAAATCTTTTTTCTTGTGGGGAGCAAAATATGCTATTAAGAAGTAATCATAATACCGGCGCTCTAAATTTAGAGAAAAAATAAAAAAAACGGTAGACTAAAAACTCTTTTAAGGTTTATAGCAAAACCTGGAGATGAGGAATTGAAACATTATAAACGTCCATAGAAGTAGGGTAGATGTGCCAGTAATGGATCCCTTTAAGGAATTTCTCTAAAAAATAATTTTTTATTAATAGTTATAATTATTGTATTCCAATTTTTTTCATATTATATTAATCTTTCAACAATATTTAACTAATACCATAGTTACATTTACCAATAGAAATAAAAATTTAATTTTAAATAATAGAAATATGTCTAAACACCCAAAAGCCCAGTAATGGACCACCTATGTTCCAGTAATGGACCGCCTATGTTCCAGTAATAGGCCACCCTACAAAAAACAACAGATAATTGTTTATAGGTGCGTTCGTAATTATGCAAATACGTAGCACCTATTGTTGTTGTTCAGTCCTTCCGTCTGTCCGTCTGTCTGTCTGTCCGCATATACCAACGCAAAAATTATCCAACCGAATCGTTTGTAATTTGAAATACATAATTATTACATAATTTTATCAAGTCCTTTCAAATTTTATGAAAATCGAATGAATAGATCAATTACAGGGAAAATCAAAAGGATTCCGTTACATTACGGTTAATGGGGAAAAAAATTTAAAATGCATTTTAATCGTTTGAAATTTAAAACATATAATTATTACATAATTTTGTCGAGTCATTTCATATCTTATGATATTCAGATGCCTAGATCAATTACAGGGACCATCAAAATTATTCCCTAGCATTACAGTCAATGGGGAAAAAAGTTGCAAATGCATTTTAATGGTGTTACACTCATTCGAACATAATAAAATTGACATGAACCTATGACGTATATATATACTAAAATATAAGTTCTGTACAATCTGAGATACAAACAATATTTATTATTAAATTAGAGGGCCACACAAAAGTATTCCACTACATAATGCTATACAGGGAAACATTGTTTGGGACATGGTTTTAATTATATTAAACTGTGCCACATTTTATGAATATGATATACGTTGCAGAGGTGTAATGGAAATTACTTCCTGTATGTTTATAGGAACACAAAGAGTTCAACCACCGTACTGTATCCGAAGTATTGTCTACTATATCAGGAAGATCTGTATATTTTTAAAACTTCGTTATCGTACGAACACACCTCATTTGCTACGCTTCGCCTGCAATTTCCAACTTGTTTCAATTGTATTTTGCTCCTGAACTTAATGAAAGCATACTAATAAAACAAAATATTAAAACTTAAGTTAGAAATTCATTACATTAAAGGATTTATAATGAAAAAACATAAAACAAAATATTTAAATTTAAGTTATGGATTTATTATAATCAAGGATTTATAATGTGGATATAAAACAAAATATTAATGATATTATTAACTGTTTATTATTAACTACCATTAAAGGATTTATATTGTAAAGATATTAAACAAAATAAATTTAAAGGATTTATAAGATAAAGACAATGTTTTACTGAAATCAGTTTAGATAAAACAAGGCATTAAAAAAAAGTCTCCAATCTTCATTCATATCATTATCTAAACGATGTGCTGTGCAACTATGAAATATAAATAACAGATCTTCAATTTTATCATCCCTTTCCGATAGTCCAAAAACATCCCATAACAGTGATTTGTTCTTTTTCATTATTTGGTACTACATAATACACATCTTTAACTGATTTTGGTCCCAAAATTTTCCTTGTTTTAAGAGAACAAAAGAAACCTTGTTTTAACTTTATTGAAAATTCTCTCTGTATGCTTTAGAATTCGGAAGAAAATATTAATAATATCTCCTTCCAAATATGATTTTACATTTCTGAACCAACTTAAAGCAACTTCTCTTGTAACGGCACATCTAGATTTTGTCAAATATTCTGCTTGTTTTTTGTACCAATTTTGAATGACTTTTTAAAAACAACTATTTATAAAGAAATTGCCTTTATTAAATTCTAATAGGTAAAATTTAAGTATTAAGTTTGATTATTTAGCTTTTCAGTTAAATCAAAAAATTTTATCTCTACTGAAATTACACTTTTTGTATTGGTCACTTGGGTGGTCCATTACTGGAAAATCACGAAATAAGCAACCCAGTAATGGACCACCCCTCCTAAAATCTTAAAAATAAATAAAATTTTGTAAATGGCCATTGGTATATTAAATTCAATGTTTTATATTGATAACCAAACAAAAACATTCAATTTTTACGAAAAAATAAAAAAGATATAAACTAAGTAAATAAAGTCAGCTCTTAGCATGTTCATTAAGATTTTCAATGAAAAACAGAAAAACGGCGAAACTTTATTTTCTGCTTCCTAATTGTTTTGACGAAAAGTGTAAAAAATTAATCCAGCTTATAAAGCATGCAAGGTGGAGTTCAGAAAAAAATAATAAAAGCTTAACTATTATTTATTATTTTTTTATAAACCAAAAAGTGCGAGGTGGCCCATTACTGGAAGGTGGTCCATTACTGGCACATCTACCCTACTACTTCTTACTTTAGCTCAGAGACTCAGACATTCAGAATGAAATCATTCAAATATGTTGGATATATAGTTACTGAAGAACAGATTACCAAAATAAATAACGCGATCTGTTTTAGGTTTGAATACTAATAAAACTATGGACATTTCAAGCACAGAATAGTTTGCCTGAATAGTTAGATATGTGGATTAGTATTTATAAAATGCACATACCTGAATATTCTGGGAAATTATTTTAGGTTCATTCAAATAAATGATTTGTCTACCGAAAATATAACAGAAGAAATAGTACGAAGTGGTAATGAACTACGTAATGATATGTCTAAATTCGTCATATAGGCGTATGAATGGTTGGACATGTTAGTGGAATCCAATCTACAATTCGTCAGAAATATCCTAAAATCAGATACCTCCAATTTGTAAGTCAATGTTTAAACCATACATTGTCCAACAACACATGCTGCCATCCAAATTCCTTTTGGAACAATTAATAAGCTGATAATTTTTTTAAAAACCAACTTAAGGTAAATTTCATCAATTTCATCATATGCCCCAGGAAATAAAAGAAAAAAAATACCTTTGCCTTTGAAACACAAGATTTATAGAAACTCATGAAAATAAGGTAACTTTTGTCAAGTTGTTTGAAAGAATTTGCATTAGCTTAAAAAATATTTCAGAAAACACATGAATATTTCTTCATCAGTTATTGATCTTTCATGAAAGTCATGGAATGGAAAAGAGTGCTTTTTTCACAAGCCTATTAGTTTGTAACAAGCTTTTCAGCTTGACAAAGCCATCATTTTCAGCTCATCTTCATGAACAATCTCGTGACACATTTTTGACTGTAACTCATGCTAAAGATGTCCTAATTATTTTAGAAAACATAGAGAAAATGAAATGCGATGAAATTTTTTGAGAGACATTTTATTCTACATCAAAACTTATAAAAACGTCTTTCAAATTGAAATAAAAATCTCAAGGTCAAAATTTAGACAGACTATTATACATACAAACCACAAAATTAAATCCACTGAAGAATATTATAAGGCCACAGTCTGCATTTCCTGTGTTGAAAGTCTTTTTTTTAAATTTGAATGACAGATTCATTTCAAATAAAGACATTTTAACCGATTTTCAAATGCTTTTTTTTTTCCAAGATGTGGATCCAGAATAAGCAAACAAATTAGAGAATCTTTCTCAATATTTCGAACATAAGGTGTTAATTGAGTAAAAGATGGATAAAGTATGGTGCGAGAGAATTTGTAATGTTGATAGAAATACAGAGGTCCTATAATTTTTAGAGTACTGTAATGCAATGCATTACAATGCAATGCATTACAATGCAATGAAACACTCGCTGACATTCTTAGTTACCAATTCGGTAAATATAGCTAGGGCTGAAATGCCTTTTTCAACAATGAGAAAATTAAATTTTTGCCTTGACACACTATGGTTGATGAGAGACTACTATTGTTGTTGTTGTTGATTATGACGGTTAGTTATCTTATAAAGATACATGAGGTTCATCGCTAAAATTGTTAGTTTGTACTTTTTTATTTTCTTTGCAATTTTTTTTCTCAAAAACATTTTCGGTTTTCTAACTGGTACTGAAAAACTTCTTAGAGACCAAAAATTGTAATAGAAATCGAAAAACTAACAATTTTTGGAATGGACAAGTATATTATCATAGACAAGTATATTGAAGGATTATATCGTAGGTTAAGCCTTGATTATTTTTTTTTATTTACGCTTTAAATTATGCCCATTACTGCTGCCAGATGAATAAAAGTTCCAAGATTGAGCCCCTCCCGAAAGGAAATCCTGGCTACGGGCCTGGCTCCGCCATATTCCTGTGACTCCTTAAATGAATTTTTTAGACAGTGATTATTGACTGAGTATAAAGCAAGAATTATTCGGGTTATAAAAATCATTTCTGGTAAGTAATATCAAGAATGCAGCTTTGGAACATAGTTACGCTTTTCTTCACTTTCAAAACATTATAATGTCATAAAAAGCAATTTGTGACAATACCCAGTATTCCAGTTTCTTTAATCTGATCCTATAAAAATCTATTTTTGTTCTAGGTGAATTGATATATGTGCTGATTTTACTCGATGGCATAATTTTTGGAAAATAGTTGCATTTGAATCAATAATAAAAAACTGACTTTTCAACCGATTTGAAACAAAAGGTTTTCTACAATTCGCTGGCATGCATACATATAAAGCCCTACATTATTGCAAGTCCCAAATTTAAGAGGTGTATTTCCAACTGCAAAAATCTCTTAACCCTTTTCTTTTATTCCTTTTATTTATTTCCTTTTTATTCTTTTTTTTTAATTCCATTCCATTGCTAAGGTGTTTAAATTAATGAATGACACCGGAATTTGAAAACAATTTTATTTCTGAATAAGAAAAAAAGTATACTTCACTCACTCACACGCACACACATACATATAAAAAATTTAGTTTTTCATAATTGAAAAATCTATTTTCATCGAAAGGGTTATATTTTAACCACTTAATTGATTAATATTTTTGAAAATAAATATAGTTTTAAAAAACTAAAAAACACGCTTTTTAAGTATATCAAACTAAAAAGTGAAAAATAATTTGTACTATAAGCTGAAAACGAAAATAGATGAAAAATACTATATTACTATAAAATCATTGTTATTATAGAAAGCAATTAATAAGCAATAAATAAAATTATCGTGGAAAAAAAGCGTGGGGTTCTCCATCTATCAGTTCTTAAGAAGCACCCTACGCTTTTTTTTCACGATAACTTTATTTATTGCTTATTAATTGATTTCTATAATAGCAATGATTTTATAGTAATATAGTATTTTTCATCTATTTTCGTTTTCAGCTTATAGTACGAATCATTTTTCACTTTTTAGTTTGATATACTTAAAAAGCGTGTTTTTTAGTTTTGTTAAACTATATTTATTTTTCACTTTTTAGTTTGATTACTTTAAAAGCGTGGTTTTTAGTTTTTTTAAACTATATTTATATTTAATACAAAAACCAAATTAATCGGTTGGATAGTTTCAAAGTAATTGGTGAACATACATAGAAAAAAAAATACATACGCGTCGAATTGATAACTTCCTCTTCCTTTCCTGAAGCCGGTTAAAAAAAAAAAATTGTAATACGGAAATTTTGTTTAAATTTTACATAGATGTAAATAATGTCAGGAGCGGGGTTCGAACCCACAATCTCTTTCGAAAAACAGAGCTTCAATCCGGCGCCTTAGACCGCTCGGCCATGCTGTCTACACTCCATTCAGTGAACGTATTCAACACTTTTAATTAGCGAAAAATCACTAATTTTATTAGTTTTTGCCTAATTACTAAAAAAGTACTGAACCAATTTCGATAAAACTGAAGTGGTACCAATTCGAGAGCATCGTCTTTCATTTAACACCAAAACCAAGTTAATCGGTTGCATGGTTTTGGAGTAATCGGTGAACATACATAAAATAAGGAGAGTTACAAACTCACAAACATACAGGTGAAGTTAATAAAAACGTGGATTAAAAAAAAAAAAAAAAAAAAAAATTAACTAATGTCTATCTTTTCATGTCTTTCACAGAATTTTTTATCTTTTATTGCCGGTTCTTCAAAACATAATTTTTTGGCTAATTAATCAGAAAAATGCTCGAATTCAGTAATGCAAAATTAACAATAAAATTTTATGTGTGAGAATAAAAAATTATGATTGAAGCATGGAAGCCCGTTAGTGGTACGGGTAAATCATGATTGGCAAAAACACGTTGCCTGTACGACGTACGGGCAAAAGAGAGAAGCGGTTAATAAGTTACGAAATTCAAATTTTTATACGATTCTGAGAGTCTATAAGTCAGTTTCTCGATTATAGATGCAAGTTATGCAAGAATCGTGGTTGAGTTTGAAAATAAGGCAAGTCCATTTTACATTATTGATAAATTGGATAATTGAAAATAAAAACTAGTCGTTGGGGGCCACCGTAATACTTACCCATAATGGATATGTATATGAAAATAAAACATGTGAAAACTATTTATACAATGCATTGCAATTCATAAACAAAATTTAAACAGTGTTAATATACATAGTAATGCTCTATTAAAGAACTGCTGATGTACCGATTTCAACAAATTATATAAAACGCCAAACTACTCAAGTAATACCGAACTGCGTAAAAGAAACATCCTTATAACTCCAAAAATAACAATTCTATTAACTAACAATTAAAGTGCGTCAGATTAAGCGTCTCATTTCCAATTAAAATATACCTCTGAATGGAAATTTGAATGAAATACAGGGTCATGAAAAATCGAAGAATGTGGAAAACAGGATTACAAATATCTCGTCAACTAATAATCCGATCGACTTCGTTCTTTATGCAAAATGTGTGTTATTTTATTGCCTTTTAGATCCATTCCTTAAAACAAAAAAATTTTATATACCTTTCATCAGAACGAATTTTTCGAGAGTCCCAAAAAAATAGTTCCGGATAATTGAAGTTGCTGATATTAAATAGGCTTCGTCCCATTCTTACATACTAACTACGTACAAAATTTCAAGTCTCTATCTCAATTTGTTCGGGAGATAGAGCGTTTACAGACAGACAGACGGCAAAAAAAAAAAAAAAAAAAAAAAATCTAAAACTATGTTTTTCGGAATCTCCACTATTTAAAACGTGTAAATCCGTCAAAAAAATTTTTTTCGATTTTCAAAACGATTGCAAGATTTACCCTATACTACGTATGATGGGTAAGTAAAAATAAAATTGAAATAATAAAATTGATAAATATTGGATGGGTTTAAAAATATTCGCAAGCAGAAATAATAAACTTATTTTATATTTAGGAGAGCAAGTCCATTTAATGTTATAGCTAGATATTTAATGGTTTGCGTTTGAATGGGATTTTAAATTTTCGTAAGTAGTAATAAATGTATATCTATATAATTACACATTTAGAGAGAGATATCTAAAGTATACACTTTAGATATATAAAAAATATTTATATAAATATCGCATATTTTTTTAATTGTGACATATATAATGTTTATTTCATAAGTATATATTTATAAATTATATTAAAATCATGTTTTTCCGTCATCTTCCGAAGCTGCTAAAATGACTTTTTGTCGTCATTTTCGATTTTTTTCGCGAATCGCGTCAACCACAACAGGATATGGAACTCTTACCTTGGGGGTCCTATCTGTAAGTAACAGAAAACTGTTTTGTAGTTACAAATTTTTCGTATAACATTTTTGAATAGGATAAAAGCTACACCTAACAAAGTAAATTGTTGAGTGAATTACACTTTAAATCTTCTACTGTGCTTTCTAAATGGGATTGAACAAATCCTTTTGTATGAAAAGTGCAATCTACTTTTATTTATTAGACGAATTAGCCGATTTGATCGTACATCATATGGACAACGTATTTGTGCAATCATGATTTGTCCCTATCACATATAGGCATCCGTATTCGTATTATGATTTATTATTCTCACCTGTAAATTTTTATGGTAAATTTTGCATTATTTAATCCGAGCATTTTTCTGATTCAATTAGGCAAAAATTTCTGTTTTGAAAAATCGGTGATAAAAGATTAAAAATTCTGTAAAAAATAAAGGATATGAGATATTAAATTTCTGATATTTAATTTACTTAAATGGTGCTTAAAATATACATAATAAGGTCTTGAGAACATAAAATACCGTCAAAAGATGTTAAAAACATCGTCCTCTTTCAACTGCAATCAGCAGCCGTCATCAGGAGGAAAAATTAGAGTAATCATTACTCTGTTTTTTCCTTATTATGTATTAAGTTTGCGATCCTTATTCCTTACTATGTATTACATTATCCTTATTATTATTATTATTATCTTATTATGTATACCCTAGCACGCTTTAGGTAAATTAAAAATCAGAATTTTAATGTCATATCATTATTTAGTAATCAAGGTGAATATGACGTTCAATAATTATAGTTTAAACGATATTTTATAATATTCTGTAAATAATGCAAAAAAAAATATGCATTATTTGAAAGTTTTTTCAAAAGTATTGATCGGTTAAAGCGGGAAAAGAGTACAAAAATCGATTTTATATATATACCGCGCTTCGGCTTCTAGGTGTGCATTGCCGTATTATTACTTTATCGCTGTTTTAGCGTTGGTTGCCGAGATGAATCAACGATTCTGTGCTGGTGTGATGGCCACGTTTAATTCTGTGGTAGTTGTATTGTCGACTGATGTGTGCCTTTTAGTTGTGTGATGTTTCAGCGGAGTCTCTTTCTCTTTCTGTTTGTATGATGAGGGTCATCCGATGTGATTAGCTTAGCAGTGATCAACAGATAAGTCGTTTATTATTATTATTATTATTATTATTATTATTATTATTATTATTATTATTATTATTATTATTATTATTATTTTGTTATCGCTTTTTTTCTGTCATTTGATATATGAATGCATCATGTTTTAGCATGCCACGTGAAATATTAAGTTAAGGACGTGCTTTTGTGACTACTTCCACTTTATAGTTCGTAACTGATTTATTTTCCCCCATATCCACTGTGGATTACTTGGTATTTCTTTAATGAATTTTGGTTTTTGTGTGTTGGTAGCCCCAAATTCGTATTATATTACTTTTCATGGCTAATACGAAGATAAAACCATACACTTCATTTGTAGTTCCAAAGTATTTGGGGCTTGATAATTCTACTTTGGTTTTACAGATTTCTATTATATTCATTTTAATGATTTATTTAAATTTTTCCTCATGTTTAGTTTTTTTTCTAATACATTCAACTGGTTAATATTGTTTACTGTTAATGGTCTTATATGTATATATATATATACTACAATTCATAAGAAATATTCCCAGAAAATTTGAAGTCATTAGGAGTAAAACTTCCCAAATTACAGACAATTGAGTCTCCGGGCGTGTTCGGTCCCTCTGACCGTTACTAAGCCCTTAAAAGCAATACTTTTGTGTTGGCTTCGTGCCCCAAGAGTTAAGCAAAGATGTAGTTTAAGGTATTAAGGATACTTTGGATGTGCAGCAGCTGCAGATGGGTTGCTTCATGTAGATGAAGTAAAAAATTCTCTATAAGTTAAAAAAAAAAAAAAAAAAAAAAAACTCAATTTTATTTATGTATCATACTTTAATCGCGTTTTTTTTTTTTTTTTTCAAAATTTTTTTTAAAAGTCGGTAGTTAAAATTTCTCGAAAATCTTCGGACCGATTTCGCCTAGACTTCAAATTTCATTTACACATTTAATACTAGTTTCTGAAAAAAGGTTTTTTTAACTACATTTTTTTTTATAATTAAATAAAATGAGCAATTTTTGACAAAAATCAAAGTTTATATCAGAATTTTTTATTGCACTTTCACCAAAAATTCAAAAATGAATATTTTGTTAATCCCTTCGGTCAAATTCAATGTAAACTTATGTACTAAAGAAATATCTTTGTTTTTTTAATTTCAGATGAAGCAATCATCAATTATCTTGTCTACTTTATAAAAACTTTTTTTTTGTGGTGAACAACTACTGGCTGAATTTAAAAAAAAAATTCATGAAAATATAGCAAAATATTCTTAGAATAATGCTTAATAATGCTCAATAAGTTTTAAAATATTAATAAATAAGTTACTCTGTACAAAAAAAAGAGAAAAAATCACAAAAGTATGTTTTTTTTAGTATCTCAGACTTTTCTCCCCTTTGAGTGGTTAAATAAATTTTAATAGTAAATTTCCTTTAATGGTAGTTAAAAATACCATAAGGACATCAAGGGTTTAACATGCAAGCGTCATTGAAAATTATGCACTCCAAATAGATACTTTTTGTTGTTGCATGACCAGCACACTGACATAAACTGCAAACTGATCTAAATTCTCCTAAGGGCACTTTAGCGGTAAATACGAACTTTATAAATCCCCCAATTACTTTAACGGTTATTGGGTATAAAGCGTAACAGTGTCGCTCGGTCTGGTTTAACGAATGTTTTTTTCACGGTCTACTGGTTCACTCGGTTTAAAAGTGGAAGTGTTAATCTGAACAACGTTTTTGACCCACTATGCAAACATGCCTGAACTATTGTTTGTTTATTTTAAATCACTGAACTAATATTCGTTAAAGTCTTGATGTCAAAGTTCAAATTATAACGAAAGAAAGGGAAAAGATAATGCATATATTTTCTTCAACTGGGCCGTTTAAAATCGCAGTGGTGTAAGTCATTAATTTTGGAAATTGTAAACAGGGATATGTTTAGGAAAAGTTTAGAACAGAATAATTTATCTTAAAACAGGACCCTTCAGAAATTTTTTTTATCCCCAAACAGGACCCTTCAGAAATTTTTTTATCCCCAAACAGGACCCTTCACAAAACATTTTATCCCAAAACAAGACCCTTCACAAAATTATTTGTCGCTTAAATAGACCTTTGACAGAATTTTTTCACCTTCCAAATGAACTTTTCGCAAACTTAACCCTTAAATGCATAGGATAGAACGCGTTCCAAAAAATGCGCAATTCAAAGAATCAGAATTCATACCAGAAAAATCTAAATAGTAAATTTTTCTATATTTAATTACGAATGGTCTGTCATTAAGTAAAGTGAAAATTGCTCTTTTAAATTTCTGGTGACAATACGGAATATGTGAATAAAACCCCCAATAAATCGGAAACACTTATGGTATCGAAAATGATACAATATGCATTTAAGGGTTAATCATTTAATAATAAAATCTGGCTTTTAAATAAAGAGTTGAACTCACCAAAGAGAGTATTACTTAGTTTTTTTTCTTTATGAAAAAAAGAACCTGATGACATCGATAATTTAAAATTCACAAAATTCTGACTGGAATTTTCACAAATATAGGAACAAAATTCACAATTTCACAAAAACAGGACCCTGTGAGAAAAGTCTGGACAGACTCCTGGTAAATTTATCTACGCTAGTGGGCAAAATTCGCTGTTTTTGTAAAAAATTTTGATTTTTTTTTTTTATTATTTAAAATTAAAGTTCAAACATTTAGGATTCCAAAAATGATTTATTTTCGGTTCAGTGATAAAATTAGAAGCAAAGTTATTGCTGAAAATATAAACCGGAAATGAATTTTCTATAACCGGAAGTGACAGTTCAAAGAATCACAGTAAGGTAAAAAATAGATTATAATACACAAATATATAATACAGTCGGCTCTCGTTAGTTCGAACTCGTCGGGACCACAAGAAATGTTCGAATTGTGAACAATTTTTTGAATTTATAAAACTATCAAAAAAGGTGAGAAAAACTATAAAGGTGATTTAAAAAAAATTACCATATGCAAAAAAAAAAAAATTCTGTCTACTATATTCAGTAGTTTTTGCTTATAGAAATTAACACATTTATTAGTCCAGGCATTACGTGCTCAAAAAGGACAAATAAATGCAAGTTTTGGTGTAGTTTTGATTTTTGGCTCCCTTTATGTTTTTTGGGTCGCTGAACACGAATCTGGCATTATCCAACAAAATTTCTCCCCGGAAACACGTTTTTTGGCAAAAAACGTGAAAAAAACGTGGCTTTTTTTCGTTTTTTCTAAATAACTTCAAAATTATGCATTTTACATAAAAGTCATCAATACATAAATTAAAGAGCACAACATTTCCTACATTTTATTTATTTAAAGTTTTTTTCTCTGATCAATGGTTTAGCCGCGAGAGAGCCGCAAAAATGGGTGTGAAAAGCAAAAAATTCTGAAAAACGTGAATTACAGCACCGTACGTCGATGAAACATGAAAAACAACCATTTTACGCAAATTTTCCCCACTTAATAATACTAAATATATTATTATTGACAATATTTTATTAATCTGATGGTCATTGTTTCTTTCATAACAAAAAATAAATAAATTAATTAATAAATAAAAATAAAAATGAGCATTTTTGTGATCAAAATCTTCATTTTCTATTACAAAATAATAACAGTGATAATTTCTTAATTTGACTTTTAAATAATGTAAATAAAATAACTAACACAGGCTTTAACATATAAAAGCTGATACGGATTCCAATTCTTAAAGTTCTCGAAGTTCAAAATGTGGGTGTGACAATAAAAAAAATCCGGAAGATAGGAATTATGGCACTGTACATTAGATTTAACATGAAAACTGACCATTTTTCACAAGGATTGACTTTAAATGATACTGAAGATATTAAGATCGACTATATTTTACAATGAAGTTGCTAACAATAAAAACGACGACTCATTATGAATTATTATTTAATTATAAATAGTTATGTACATTAGTAAGTACATTTACTTAAAAAAACAAAGTACTATTTCCGCTTTCTTTTATTTGAGGGTCTCTGCTTTTCACCGACATTTACAAAATAGAAAATAGACGAATGGAATTAGTGGGTGTTTTTATAACTATTAATATTATAAATAAAAGTTTTTTTTAATAGTAAATATTTGATACCTTGCGGCATGACTATGTCCCCTTCCATTGGGACCTCTGATTCATTGTGTGGGCAATCCATTTCCAGATCGGTTTCAAAGTCTAGCTCATCCTCTTCGTCTTGACACACAACTGCGATGTTGTTGCAGTTTCCCGAAGCAAATCTTCTATCTGATATCTTCGCAAATAATTTTTGCTGCTGCTTCAACCACTCGCAGCCTCTCATCTCGAACAGATTTACATGTTTGCTGATACCATGCATTAGTCAGTATCTTTCCTCCTATATTCTTGAAACACGCAATGGACTTTTTTTTTCTGATTCTTTGTGATCAGTATGTCGTCTCCATATCTCTCAATGAGGTTAAACTTTACAGTTCTCATATCAGGTTGATAACTCCCTGTAACCTGTTTCATTAGCTCTTCTATGGAGAGTTGACACTCGTCATCATGATTTTCAAGGTAATCGTAATATACTTTGCATTGCTCTGTCGATTGCCTTGGCAAATGGACCACGTTTCTACTGTTCTTGGACCTTCGACCTCCCATAAATATATTTAAAACATTTGATGTGGTATTGAGCATTTGCTGCGATCAAATCATTCACTGGTTCGATGCGCTGAATTATAGCCTGCCCATAATCATCATTGCGAGCTCTTGCTGCTTTCAGAATTGTTCTTTTGAATCCCATGTGTCGCACACTGTATACAATATTGCATTCGCATGGTGGATTTTTCGCTTGTGTTGCGATGAACTCTTCCGAAATGCACAGTCCACATATAAAACAATTAGTTTCAAAATTAAACTGAGGCGTTGATGATCTTAAAATTTGAGAAGTGCTAGTACTTTTTTCCACAATCTTCTTCAGATAAGCAGAAATCATCCGTTCATTTACGTATGCTTTTCTACACTTAACATGCACATCTACTGAGATTTTCCCCTTTAGGAAAACTGCCTTTCCATCCTTTCTTTCTGTACTTGCCTTGATTAACGCTGCAATACCTCGACTAACTTTCACTGACCCCTCTTCTAAAGGAAAGTTACAAATAAAACTCAGCGATATCGCGCAAAATCATTTTAGATGTTCACTATATTCACGAAGACTCAAACAGTGAATTACTAAATTATAAGTAAGCAGTTGCATATAGAAACTGAGAGGAATGTGTCCTCCTGATAAGCTAGTGATCTGTGCGACGCATATTTCTAACAGAGGCGAGACTGGTGGAAAAGGGGGCGGGGAGTTAGTATTCCACTGAACGTGGACATGGGATGCGGGGGTGGGGGCTTGACCAACGTTATTTCATACTTGCACCCCTTCAACCAAGGGGGAAAGTGCAGATGGGATATGTTAAAGCCTGTTTTAGTTATTTTATTTACATTATTTAAAAATCAAATTAAGAAATTATTACTATTATTATTTTGTAATAACAAATGAAGATTTTGAACACAGATATGCTCATTTTTATTTATTTTTTAGTTATGAAAGAAACCATGAACATCATATTAATAAAATATAGTCAATAATAATATATTTAGTATTATTAAGTGGGAAAAATTTGCGTAAAATGGTTGTTTTTCAAGTTTCATCGATATACGGTGCTGTAATTCACGTTTTTCAGAATTTTTTACTTTTCACACCTATTTTTGCGGCTCTCTCACGGCTAAACCATTGATCAGAGAAAAAAACTTTAAATACATAAAATGTAGGAAATTTTGTGCTCTTTAATTTATGTATTGATGACTTTTATGTAAAATGCATAATTTGGAAGTTATTTTGAAAAAACGAAAAAAAGCCACGTTTTTTGCTAAAAAAAACGTGTTTCCGGGGAGAAATTTTGTTGGATAATGCCAGATTCGTGTTCAGCGACCCAAAAAACATAAAGGGAACCAAAAATCAAAACTACACCAAAACTTGCATTTATTTTTTACCAAATGCCTGGACTATATGGAGAAAAAGCTATATTTATGAGAACTGTTCACATGTGCCTCAATCCCCCCGAAATCTTAAGCAAACTTTATTTCCAATCGTTTGGTACCAGTAATTATCTTAGAATATAATTTATTTGCAGAGTTGTTAGTGAGTGGGGAGGGGGGGGGGGTTATTGTCTTTCTACGACTTTACACCCTTTTATTATTGTTTCACAATAAACAATAGATTTTAACACATAAAATCTTTGATACATTTTTTAAAGATTTGTATGTGCTTTTAAAGTGTTTAATTAATTTATCTGAATATTTGAGCTTGTTTTTATTTAATAAAAGACAGAATATCCTTTTTACTATTTAATATATTTTTTTACAAGAATAAAATATCTGAAATAGATGTGTATATTTCAACAATTTAACTTTTTTTAACAATTAAAAATATTCTTTGTTGTAAAAATGTTTTAACAATATTTTTGTTATCCATTTTATTTGTTTTATTATTTTACAATGAAATATTAAGCTATGTAAGCTTACATCATAACAATTAATTTTTATTGCATCAGTTACCTATAGTTAGAGTTTATTTATTTGCGTCGAATTTAAGGTATACTCGTTTGAAAAAGAATTTTATTTAAAACTTTAAAAATGAAATTCTGCACTCTCATTCTATGTTTATGTTAAATGTACGTAACATGTCAAAACAAATCGGTAAGTATTGCTTTATAATATTAAATTATTTTTTACTTTGTTCAATCACATTTGTACTTGTAGCTTACGTCAACGTCAATTGTTGAAAACAGAAATGTTTCGTTATTGAATTTAAAAATAAAAAATTTACTGTTAATGTGATGTTTTAATGTAATTTCAAGTATTTAGCATGTTTAGCAGTATTTTATACAGATAAGAATAAACGTTATACTTTCAATAAATATGTACGGTGGTTAGAAAACAATTTAATACAAAATATTTTTCTGTAAAAAAAAAAAAAAAAAAAAGTTGTTTGCAACAAAATTCCCTTTTTGTCATTTTTTTATTTCTATTTATAAAAAAGTGTACATATATATATATATATATATTTTAATTCTTAAATCTCAATATGAACCCCTATATCAATGTAATATACATACATATAACTTTCGTATATACACTGGCGGAAAAAAAATCTCAACACCAAGAAAAACTTATTGTAGAGTAATGAAATTCGGACAGTGCATTTGTCTAGTTAAAATGTTTAATTGATTAGATTTTCGAGATCATAGGTTAATTTAAAGTCAATAAAATGCATTTCAAATGTGAAATGCTGTTACATTAAAAGTCGCTATAACCTCCAGAATTTTGAATGCATACTTGCACACGTGCATGCATTGTGTCATACAGGTGCCGAATATCACTTTGTCGTATGGAGTTCCATGCTTGTTGTACTTGCTGTGTCAATACTGTGATGGTCAGTGCTGGCTGGGTATGACACCGGAGTTCTCATCCAATGATAGCACATACGTGCTCAATGGAAGACAGATCTGGTGATCTAGCTGGTCAAGGTAACAGGTCGACACTCTGTAGAGCACGTTGCGTTACAGTAGCGGCATGAGGGCGCGCGTTATCCTGTTGAAAAACGCCCCTTGAATGATTTTATTGAGTGGCAGCACTACAGGTTGAATTACCGGACTGACTTACAAATTTGCAGTCAATGTGCTTGGGATAAGCCGGAGAGTGCTTCTGCTGTCATAGAAAATTGCTTCTTAGACCATGACTCCAGATTGTAGATCCAGTGTTTTTAAGCCGCAGACAGTTTGATTGCAGGCGTTCCCCTGGCCTCCTTCTGACCAGCACACGTCCATCACTGGCACGAAGGCAGAACATACTTTCATCAGAAAACACAACAGATCTCCACTCCATCCTCCAGTGAGCTCTGGCTTGACATCATTGGCGTCGCAAACGGCAATGGCTTAGAGTCAGTGGAATGCATGCCTTGCATCGAGCTGTCTTTAAAGTAACCGATTTCTAACAGTTCGTTGTGTCATTGTGGTACCAACTGCGGCTCAAATTTCTGTCGCAGGCACAATACGATAAGCCACAGGCGTACGCCGAATACGACGGTCTTCCCTCTCAGTAGTGCCACGTGGTCACCCGGAACCTGGTCTTCTTGAGGCAATACCATCCCTTGACCATTGCTCCCTATAATCATGCACAGTGGATACATTCTGTCCAAGTCTTTCTGCAAAATCGCGGAAAGAAAATCCACTTTCTCCACTTTCTCCCTAATTTACGACCTCTTTCCAATTCGGGGAGCTGATAATAGTGGCTTCTTCGTCTTCTTAAAAACATTCATGATCAACCTCAACTCAATTCGCCAAATTTTGAAGAGAAAAAAAACTCACGAACTTTACAGCACTCGTTTAAAGAAAACCTGACTTTAAAGTTGTGAGTGGCGCTACTAGCGCCACACTTATGTGCGAAGCCCGAAATTTGAATCAATGTCATCTTTCAGATGTATAAACACGCCTACAAAATTTCGTTTGGCTAACACAAGTCTTTCTTGGTGTTGGATTTTTTTTCCGTCAGTGTATGTATTATTACGATTAAGGGTGTATTTCGATTCAAACTGCTTATTTTCCGATTTATTTTTAAATTCATTTTTACTCTCATATGCATCAAATTGGCAAATTGTCTTATTTAGAAAGTACACAAGGTGCCATGACTGTCGATTCTTTGATAAATGCAGAAAATATTGCAAAAAAGGCAATCAAAAACGGCATTTTGAACAGATTTTTCCGAAGCGGGAGATTTGGGAACGAAAAAAAGTGTCATACTGATAAGATAATTGTTCATAAATTAAATTCTAATGAATGGAGCGTAAAATAACATCACACGGCACCTTGTACGTCTCTTCAAAAATCCCCTCAGCATATTTCACATTTCTACTTTTAAAAATATATCTGAAATTGTATCGGAAAATTTCGAGCTGTTGAATCTGGAAAAGCGTTTTTTCGAATACATCCTTAAGGATGAATAAATAAATAACTATACTATGTATATGATAATTATAGTTAATTACCATATACAAGTTAATTTAAAGATATATTACAGTTAATTCGATGGAACAACTCATAAAAAAATCCAATCAAATATGATGAAAATTCAAAAAAATGTCGTTGACAGAGTGCGTTTTTTTTTTTTTTTTTTTTTTTTTTTTTTTTTTTTTTTGTAGTTGCTGTCTAAAAGCAGCTGACTGAAAACGGATTTTCCACAAATTGTCATTTTTCTATTAACTTATTTTTTGGAAAAAGTTACTATTTAATAAATATAAATGAATGGATTTGGAATAAAAGCTACGATTTAGATATTTTTTTTTTTTTATCATGAAATAGGTTCTCTCTGATAGTTATCCAAGAAGAACTGATACATCAATAAAAAAAAGACAAGAAAAAAAAATATTGAAAATGTAAGGAAACTTCCTTACCATTCAGCTAATTTTAGGGAGCAACAAAATATCAACTCACCCCAATCGTCGATATCCTTCTGAATTTTCATAAAATTTTACTGGAGATTTTAAAAAGTGTTACTTGGTTTTATTAAAAAGCTAATTATTTGAACTTCATAGTATTGACTATTAAATTATGTAACAAAATCTTTGTTATTGTTCGCGCATGAGAGTTAAATATAAATTCATACAACTGTTCATATTTCCTAAAATAATTAATATATTTATATTCCAAATGTACTGCATTGTTTATGTCATTATTCCAATTTTTCTGAACCTGGCGTTAAATTCGATTGCAAACTCTGCATGAAATAACTAATTATTAAGCAACAAACTAATTAACGAAGAAAAGATGCGAAACATATCATTATAGTAAATAAATGAATTTCAGAGATATACCGGGTAATCCAAAAGTCAGGACGAACTTTAAAAACGAATAATTCGAAAATGAATCAAGATACAAAGATACGGCTTTCACCAAACAGATGGAAAAGAAATCGGGTTTTGTGTGGCTACGAGAAAAATAGTACTATTGTCGACCAACAGATGGCGCTGTTGGATTTCTGAATTGCAAGCACGACAGGCACTCCAAACAGTCATCAAGATGGAGTACCAACTCATAGTACCACTGGAGTACCACTCTCTTAAAGTATTGCACATATTGCTCTGTTTGTGTAACGTCTGCCACGCTCAATATTTGGGAGAGGATCGCATTATCAGTCGCTACTTTAAGCATGCATGGCCTCCAAGATCTCTCGGTCTGATACCCTGGGAATTTTGGCTCTGGGGATTATTGAAGTCAAAAGTGTACCGGTGACCAACCGGCATCACTGGCAGCACTGAAAGATGCCATCTGCCAACATGTGTCTGCCATAACGCAAGAAATGCCACTCTATGCCGTGAACGGTGAGGTACCTCGTATCACATCTGTGCTTCTGAATGATGGACAGCATATTGAACATTTACTGTAGTACTAAATAACTGTAATTAAGCTGACTTGTAAGTTGTCAACTTTTTTTTCATTTGTAAATCATATTTTGGCACAATAAATCACTATAGCGCCATCTGTTCGTCGGCAACAAAACTATTTTTTGGTTGCCAAACAAAACTCGACTTCTTTTACATCCGTGCAAACCGTATCTTTGTATCTTGATTCTTTTTCAAATTATTCATTTTTAAAGTTCGTCCTGAATTTTGCATCACCCGGTATATTATAAAAATAGATAGTGAACTAAGTATCAGGATGAACACGTGAATGTCGGAGGTATGTATTTTTGTAACAGATATTGAAATAAGTATTACATTCAATCTTGAATTTGTAATTCAAAATAATAATTTGTTTCAGATATAGCTATTTTCAAATGAGACGATGAAAATAGATATCCCTCCGAAGCATGGATCACCTAAATAAATTACAGAAGAGAAACGTCTCGTTATCCATCGACGAAAATGTATAACGGAGATTGAACAAAACGGACAATGTGTCAGGATGAACACGTGAATGTCGGAGGTATGTATTTTTGTAACAGATAGTAAAATATGTATACATTCAAACTTGAATTTGTAATTCAAAATAATAATTTGTTTCAGGTATAGCTATTTTCAAATAAGACGAGGAAAATAGATATCCCTCCGAAGCCTGGATCACCTATGATACCGGACAACTCACAAATAAATTAGAGAAGAGAAACGTCTCGTTATCCATCGACGAAGACGGATAACAGAGAATGAACAAAACGGACAATGTATCAGGATGAACACGTGAATGTCGGAGGTATGTATTTTTGTAACAGATATTGAAATAAGTATTACATTCAATCTTGAATTTGTAATTCAAAATAATAATTTGTTTCATATATAGCTATTTTCAAATGAGACGAAGAAAATAGATATCCCTAAGAAACCTGGATCACCTAAATAAATTACAGAAGAGAAACGTCTCGTTATCCATCGACGAAAATGTATAACGGAGATTGAACAAAACGGATAATGTATCAGGATGGACACGTGAATGTCGGAGGTATGTATTTTTGTAACAGATAGTGAAATATGTATACATTCAAACTTGAATTTGTAATACAAAATAATAATTTGTTTCAGGTATAGCTATTTTCAAATAAGACGATGAAAATAGATATCCCTCAGAAGCCTGCATCACCTATGATACCGGACAACTCGCAAATAAATTAGAGAAGAGAAACGTCTCGTTATCCATCGACGAAGACGGATAATGAACAAAACGGACAATGTATCAGGATGAACACGTGAATGTCGCAGGTATGTATTATTGTAACAAATAGTGAAATATGTATACATTTAAACATGAATTTGTAATTCAAAATAATAATGTGTTTCAGGTATAGCTATTTTCAAATGAGTGGTTGAAAATAGATATCCCTCCAAAGCCTGCATGATTCATGGTACCGGACAACTCGCAAATAAAATAGAGAAGAGAAACCGCTCTTTATCCATCGAAGAAGACGGATACCGGAGAATGAAAAAAATGGATTATGTATCATGATGATCATGGTGAATATCGGAGGTATGTATTTTTGTAACAGATAGTGAAATATGTATTACATTCAACCTTGAATTTGTAATTCAAAATAATAATTTGTTTCAGGTATAGCTCTTTTCAAATAAGACGATGAAAATAGATATCCCTCCGAAGCCTGAATCACCTATGATACCGGACAACTCACAAATAAATTAGAGAAGAGAAACGTCTCGTTATCCATCGACGAAGACGGATAACAGAGAATGAACAAAACGGACAATGTATCAGGATGAACACGTGAATGTCGAGGTATGTATTTTTGTAACAGATAGTGAAATATGTATTACATTCAACCTTGAATTTGTAATTCAAAATAATAATTTGTTTCAGATATAGCTATTTTCAAATGAGACGATGAAAATAGATATCCCTCCGAAGCCTGGATCACCTAAATAAATTACAGAAGAGAAATGTCTGTGTATCCATCGACGAAAATGTATAACGGAGAATGAACAAAACGGAATATGTATCAGGATGAACACGTGAATGTCGGAGGTATGTATTTTTGTAACAGATAGTGAAATATGTATACATTCAAACTTGAATTTGTAATTCAAAATAATAATTTGTTTCAGGTATAGCTATTTTCAAATAAGACGATGAAAATAGATATCCCTCAGAAGCCTCTATCACCTATGATACCGGACAACTCGCAAATAAATTAGAGAAGAGAAACGTCTCGTTATCCATCGACGAAGACGGATAACGGAGAATGAACAAAACGGACAATGTATCAGGATGAACACGTGAATGTCGGAGGTATGCATTATTGTAACAAATAGTGAAATATGTATACATTTAAACACGAATTCGTAATTCAAAATAATAATTTGTTTCAGGTATAGCTCTTTTCAAATAAGACGATGAAAATAGATATCCCTCCGAAGCCTGAATCACCTATGATACCGGACAACTCACAAATAAATTAGAGAAGAGAAACGTCTCGTTATCCATCGACGAAGACGGATAACAGAGAATGAACAAAACGGACAATGTATCAGGATGAACACGTGAATGTCGAGGTATGTATTTTTGTAACAGATAGTGAAATATGTATTACATTCAACCTTGAATTTGTAATTCAAAATAATAATTTGTTTCAGATATAGCTATTTTCAAATGAGACGATGAAAATAGATATCCCTCCGAAGCCTGGATCACCTAAATAAATTACAGAAGAGAAATGTCTGTGTATCCATCGACGAAAATGTATAACGGAGAATGAACAAAACGGAATATGTATCAGGATGAACACGTGAATGTCGGAGGTATGTATTTTTGTAACAGATAGTGAAATATGTATACATTCAAACTTGAATTTGTAATTCAAAATAATAATTTGTTTCAGGTATAGCTATTTTCAAATAAGACGATGAAAATAGATATCCCTCAGAAGCCTCTATCACCTATGATACCGGACAACTCGCAAATAAATTAGAGAAGAGAAACGTCTCGTTATCCATCGACGAAGACGGATAACGGAGAATGAACAAAACGGACAATGTATCAGGATGAACACGTGAATGTCGGAGGTATGCATTATTATAACAAATAGTGAAATATGTATACATTTAAACACGAATTCGTAATTCAAAATAATAATGTGTTTCAGGTATAGCTATTTTCAAATGAGTGGTTGAAAATAGATATCCCTCCGAAGCCTGCATCACCTATGATACCGGGCAACTCACAAATAAATTAGAGAAGAGAAACGTCTCGTTATCCATCGACGAAGACGGATAGCAGAGAATGAACAAAACGGACAATGTATCAGGATGAACACGTGCATGTCGAGGTATGTATTTTTGTAACAGATAGTGAAATATGTATTACATTCAACCTTGAATTTGTAATTCAAAATAATAATTTGTTTCAGATATAGCTATTTTCAAATGAGACGATGAAAATAGATATCCCTTCGAAGCCTAGATCAACCTAAATAAATTACAGAAGAGAAACGTCTCGTTATCCATCAACGAAGACGGATACCTGAGAATGAACAACACGGATAATGTATCAGGATGAACACGTGAATGTCGGAGGTAAGTATTACTGCAATAGATATTGAAATATACATGCATTTAAACTTGAGTTTGTGGTCCAAAATAATAATTTGTTTCAAATATAGTTATTTTTAAATGAGTAGATGAAAATAGATATCCCTCCAAAGCCAGGATGACCTATGATACCGGACAACTCACAAATAAACTAGAGAAGAGAAACGACTCTTTATCCATCGAAGAAGACTGATAACGGAAAATGAACAAAATGGACAATGTATCAGGATGAACATGTAAATGTCGGAGGTACGTATTACTGCAATATATAGTGAAATATATATACATTTAAACTCGATTTTGTAATTCAAAATAATAATTTGTTTCAAGTATAACTATTTTCAAGTGAGTGGGGGGAAACAGATATCCCTCCGAAGCCTGGATGACCTACGATAACGGACACTTACAAATAAACTAGAGAAGAGAAATCCCTCCTAAGTCATGATGACCTATGGTACCGGGCAAAAGGCGTACTTCTCAACTTGTAGTCAGGAAGTAACAATTCTCGCAATGTCAGTAATTTATAATGTATTTTTTCTTACATATTATACGATATATATCATTTAGGGGAAAATTGAGAGCATTTTAACATAATTTCAAATACTTTGTTTCGAATTTTAGCCTAGAGCAAGTTGAGTTGGCATTCAAAAAGCCAGTTTGTTGACAAACATGCATATTATCTATAAACGTCCTGAAAAAAACAACAGAAAATATTGGACATAAAAATGTAATAAAAAGGTAAAAAAAAAAAAATACACGATAAGGCCAAAAGGTAAACAAATAAGCCTAAATTCTTTAAAAAAGAGAATAAGTTTAATCCTTTTCGAGCTGAATTTTTAATAATGCATTTTTTGCAACGAAACATTATGATTTTCAGTCAAAACATCAAATAGTTCAAAACATCCAAACATATAAATAGTCAATAAATTATCTTTTTAATTTTTATTATAATTACTGTAATTAAAGGTAAAGCATTGCGGTAACAGTATTCTTCAACGCATAAGCATATATTTCCTCTCAGCAATTATATAAATTTAACATCTTAGAAATTATTATGTCATGAGAATCATAAAATGCTGTGTTCGAAACCGATCAATCCGAAAATGAGGACATTCTGTTCGATTTCTATAGCTTCATTTTAAAACTAAAAAGTACGAAAATTTTTTTTAAAAACAAAATAAGAAAATTGTAATACAGTCGAGTCTCTATATAACGAAATCCATCGTTCAAGTAAAAAATTCGTTATATAAAGAAATTCGATGTATAGAGAATGATGTTAAAAATCGATTTTAATGTGTAAATTTTGGACAAATATCATTTTTGATGTTTTTAAATAAGAATTTGAAATGTTTTAAAACTAAATATTAACCTAACATTTTATTTCTTAATTATTTAAGCAGTTTCAAAAAAGAGAACAGACATTTATTTGAAAGCTTAATGAAAATCAAATAAGGAAGTCTTGCATTAATTTCAGACGAAAAAATCTGTAATTTTTGTTGTTTTGATTTTAAAATTGTTACGCTCTCAAAAAAAAAATGCTCAAATTTTAGTAAGGAATGAAAAATTGTAGTTAACATTTTCCTCCATTTGGAGGCCTCTCTTATATGTGTAACAATCTAATTTACTCTGTTTTGAGAAAGGTGTGTGGGAGGTGGGATGAATTAGTTGGATTTAAAGAACAAGGAGAGAAATAATATTTTTAAAAAATTCAGCACTGAACGATAAATATAAATAAAAAATAAGTGATGGAAAATTGATTCCATATGATTTCGAAGCTTTTTTAAAACTGAATAAATTAAGACCAATTTATGAAAAAATTCGTTACATGGAGATAGATATTTCGCTATATAGAGACTGTTTTTAATGTAATCATGCAAAATAGGGACCGTTCCTACAAAAAATTCCTTATATAGAGAAATTCGATGTATGGAGTTTCGTTATAGAGAGACTCGACTGTATAACAAATTACAACGACTATATGGAAAATGATATTTTCAAAGACTAAAATTTTAAAGACTTATAAATAAACTCTATATTTAAATTAATAACAATAATAAACATCATTTTTAGGATAATCATAACGAGTCATCTATTAAAATCATCGATGCATTAAACATTAATATCACTAGACCAATGATAAAAAACAGTTTATTGATATACAATTTTAAGTGTTTAAAATGTGCAATTTTCTTTGATGGAGTTAATGTAGTTGATTTCTGAACGCCTCCTATTACCGTACGACATGAATTAAACATAAATATTCCTGGACCTAAAAATATGTACTAAAATGAATACAGGTTGCTAAAAGTTAATTTTGATGAAGCTAAAATCATAATTCCATGCAAGAATCCATATCTTAATAAAACTTTAGAGTTCATTACGATCATTAAGCTCGGGCAATGTGCATGTAACGATCATTTGTCATATAACATTCATAAAATCTGGCATAATGTGCTATAATTAAAAAAGCAGGTTTGCGCACTCTAAACTCAAGTATGCTCGTGGACTCCTGGACGTATGTGTTTATATCAACGCCGACTATGTACTACCGGCCGAGCCATTTCGCAAAAAACTGCCGAAAAAATGAAGCTGGATTAAGCTTAAAACCCTGAACCATTCCATTGGACCACGTGTAAGTCCACGTGATGCAAACCCTGCCCAAATTAGCATTGAATAAGCTGCTTTCTGTTCTGTGCACATGTTTGCACACGTGGTCATTGTTTTGGTTCAGGGCTTGCACGATTGGTTAGCTTAACTTGAGCAAAGTATCAGAGTCCTCTGGCGGGAGACTTCATAGATTAATCTCAAATAGACAGGCCTTTAGATCTAGTGAGCCATGGTTTATATTTTGAAACTTTTAATTGAATTTAACATCTTTCCATATTATCCTGACGACGTTCGCAGAAGAGGTATGAAACGTAGGTAAATTTAAGTGTATTTTAAATATATTTTTTTGAAGTGTACTATTTAGCAGTCTGTATTTATTTTAGTGTATATATTTAGTATAATTTATGGTGCAATTTGTCCAATTCGTAATTATGTACCTGGACCCATAATAAATAAATTTAAAAATAAAATTTCAGTTTTACAGTTTTTAGAACTCCAAATTTTTAAACTTCTAAACATCGCACTTCTTTTAAATGTTTACACCGTTGCGTAGAAAAAAAAAATGCCCTTTAAAATGAAAAATGTTTAAAATCTTTATCGCAATTTGTTTTCAAATTATTATTATTTTTCAAGTTTTTATTACTTTTTTGGCATTGTGGCAACAGAAGTATTCCATTTTTGGACATTAAACAGTGACCAATCAGAAAATGAATAAAATAAAGAACATAAGTATTCTATTTTCGGACATTAATTTGAACCAATCAGAAAACGAATAAAATGAATAATAAAGTTGCGGAATTCAATCAATAAAAATATTCCGATATACTTCAGATTTCCCAATTTTCTACCGGGAACAATAACTATTTTCCAAATAGTTTAAAAAAAAAAAAAAAAGATATTTTTTGCGTTAAACTTATAACACTACTTTTCTGACAATAAGAAAAGTGTTAAAGGAAAGAAGAAAGAAGTTTTTCAGAAAAAAAAAACACGAAAAGCCCAAATAAAAAAATAAATAAGGTTAAATTTGTTTGAAAATATTGTAATTTTTGGGCTAAACTGGTAGCATCGTTTATTTATTTACTTATTTTACAATAAGAAAAGGGTTCACCAGTGGCCGCGAGGTTCTGACCTCCAAACTGGTAGACGGTAGGTGCTGGGTTCGAACCCAATCGCGACCGTCGGTCTAACCGTTCGAAGTTTTCCGTGGTTTTCTTCGAACCTTGCGTAAATACGGGTTAGATTCCCTTAGAAAGACCCCCACGGAGGGCAACCCACCCCATAGGGCCTATATCCCATAGCGTAGATAATCAGCCGACAAAAATACACCACCACTACACCACTACAATAAGAAAAGTAAAATGTAGCCAGCATAAGAAAAAAAAAATGCCAAAAAAAGATCTAAATTAAAACATTTTATTGAAAGATGTTAAATTTAATGTTTTCAAACTAAACTGCTTTTCTGACAGTAATAAATGTGAAGAAAGAAAAAAAATAAGTTTTTGAGGGGGAAAAAAATAAAAAAGGACCGAAGTGAAAAAATAAATAAATCAGACCAGGTTTTTAAAAAGGAAATACATTTAATTCTTTTCGACTAAGTTGGTACACTGGACTCCCTCAAATGCGCACAACTCGGGCCCAGAGATTGTGGGGATTTCAGAATTTTCCAGATTTCTGTTCATTGCTTTGTTTACATTTTTTAAACGGTCTTTTGAATGTCATAATAATGCAATTGAAACTATAATGAATGCTTACAATATAATAAAATATTAAAATAAGTAATAAACTAAAATTATAATAAAAATTATAATTTTTAAAATGATTAAATGCAGAGGTCAAATTAATGATAAATAATGTATTATTAAATATTCATTGTAATGAGGAAATGTATTTTTCCTAAATTATTCAATGAAATCTGCCTCATAATGGTACATTATTCACTCACATCCAAACCATAAAATAAGGAAGTTTTATTCCAGGTTTAGCCAGACTTAATTACTAAAAAAACTTGAATACAGTAGAACCCCGCTAATTCGGACCCCGATAATCCGGATCTCCGGATAATTCGAATCGGTTTGATAGTTTTTTTTTTTTTTTTTTTTTTTTTTTTTTTTTTTTTTCAAGTTTGAGAAGTGATTGGCTAATTTCCAAAACATTAACTTGTTTCATCGTCATATTCTGAATAAAAAAAAACTTTTTATGAAATCTTTTTGGAAGAATTAAGCAATATGAACATTTTTATTGTCTGTAAATATTCAATAAGTTTAACATAAAGGTGATTTTCTGTAAGTATGTTCTGTTTTATTTCATTTTTTTCTAATTCTCCGGATAATCCGGATTGGGTCCGGTCCCAATTAATCCGAATTATCAGGGTTTTACTGTAATACATAAAAATATTTGGTAAGGCGATTGGGATTACCAGTTATATCAGCAATATGTGGACTTTTTTCAAAAATAAATTTATTCTTCCTTTATGAAAAAATATAAATTCAGTAACATTAACAAAAATTACAAATTAAAATACATATGGAATTGATATAAAATTTAATAAGTCAATTTTTGTTCCTCTATCTGAACTGAAAGTTTCATTATTTAAATCTGTAAATTATGTGAGGATTTTAGAGAGTTGCGGATTTGAGGGAGTCTACTGTAACATTATTTTTCTGACAATAAGAAAAGTGAATAAAGAAAGAATAAATAAGTTTTTTAATGAAGAAGTAAGTTTTTTAGACAAAACATCCAAATGGAGCATAAAAATAGTCAATGGATTACCTTTATTATTATTACTATAATTACAGTAATTAAAGGTAATGCATTACGGTAACAGTATTTTGCAATCCAGCAGCTTATATTTCCTCTCAGCAATTATGTAAATATAACATCATGAAATAATCATATCATGCGTTGAGAATCATGCATGCTGTGTTCGAAACCTATTGACCCGAAAATGAGGACGTCAATTTCAGTTTCTACAGCTTCGTTTGAATACTATTACTGCAGCATGTGGGAGATAGGAAATCCGAAGCAGATGCTTTTTAGAAGCAATGAAACACGTAATTAGTGAAGCTGTTAAATCCTATTACATAAGCAATAACGACATTAAATAATTTTTACAAAACCGTATTTTTTTATAAACTCACTAGCAGGCTACGCCCACAACGCAGGTGTTATTTTTCAAAACAAACCTTGAATCAAACAATATAAACTATTAATATAATGTATTTTAAATCAATATGGATTTCCACCTGTGATGTATTTTCTGATTTTGAGAAACGAAGAAAATGCCATTGCGAATTGTATTTTCTAATGTGTTGGACAAAAATTGAGTTATATAAGTTGATACTCCTGATCCTTTCAGGATAGCTCAGTTGACAGAGCATTTACAACTTCAGTTAAAAGGTCCTGGTACGATTCCAGATTTCGACATTTTTCACTCAGTTTGAAAATTACAGCTCATTTAAATTATTTACCAATTAGAATAACTGTACTAAAATTAATGTAGTTTAAAATTTAACTTATTATGCACAAACTATTTTAGATAATTCATTACAGTAAGACTTAGCAGGAAAATGAAGCTCTTATGACAACAGGAATGAGAAATGTTCTTTTGTCTACTGTAAAACATTTGTGTAACGTTATTCCATAAAGCTGGTGGCAGCCTTGCTGCCTCCAATTTTGTGGAGTACTTTAATCGATATAACCGGTACACTGTAAAAAAATTCAAGAGGTTACTAAAAATTCTTTAGTAAATTTGTATTCCACAGTATTTTTTAGTAACAATTACAAACTTTTTTTTTGCAAGTGAAACAAGCATTTCTTTTGTAAACTGAACAAAATAATTTTTTGTATAACTAACTTAAAAATTTTTAGTATGAGCCACCAAGAAAATTTTACTAATAGCTCCAAAATTGTTTTTAATAACCTTTACGTGCGCCCGAAGGACAGGAGCTGCATCCAAACTTCTGAAGCGATAGATTTTCGGCAAAACCGCAATAGATGGCAGCACCAAAAATGCTACCTGCTCTGACAGGATTTTCATAATCCCTTTATTAACGATTACTTACACTACATACATTCGGTGCGTATTTGACGGTCTCGAACCCGTGACCTCTTAGCCTGGAATCCGTTACTATAACCACTATGCTATCCAGGCCACACCAAGTGAGTTTTAGTAATAGCTATTAAAAATGTAAAACTATTAACTCTTATCCATTGCTAACTTTTTTCTAGTAATTCTTACAGATTTTCTAGTAACCGACTAAGATTACTAAAAATTTTTTAGTAATTACAAGGATCACTAAAGTTTTTTTAGTAGATCGAACCTTTTTTTTTTTACAGTGTACAACATTGTAATATTATTCCAGTAGTATATGTTTAATACCAATTTTATCGAGAAACGATACACAAATTGTTTTAAAATGTCACTTTACTAGTGACATTTAATGCATTACAATGAATGCAAGGATTGTGTGTAAGCTTCGAAATAATGTTCAGATGTATTATTCTCATTTGTTAATTTTTTAATTCCAGGTCTCTGGACTTTGTTTCATGTATGATTCTGGAAGTGTAAATGTTATTTTACTTTACGTTCTGTCATATTTTCATATTTCGTAAAGCACAAATCTGCTAGATTTTTTCATATTTTGGTTCTAGTAGAAAAAAAGTGCTTAAAATTTAATAGCAGTAAATAAGACTGTAGCTTCCATCATCAGTTAAAATACAACACTTATTTTTAATACGTCGCAAAAGGTTCTCTTTAATAGAAAAAGGAAATTCTTGTTTTAATTACTGAAATTTTTAAAAAAAGTAATCTTTAACAATCGGATTAACAAACTTTAGAAATCTCCCTGAAGCTCTATAACTAAACAACACAGAATAATACCTGTATATTTTTATAGACCTGTATAAAAATAGTATTTTATTATCTAAATAACATAAACCTTTTCACTGAAATGCAAAGTTGCGTTTTATATACCGGGTGTCCCAAAAATGACTGATGGATTTTAAAATTCAATAACTTGCAAACGGTGACAGCTATTTAAAAATTTTTTGCAGCAGGGTTATGTACAATGTCAGGAGTTTTTTTACCGTAATTTTTTATTTTAGTTCGCATATCAAACAATAGGTGGCGCTGACGGCGATTGAAAGCCAGGTCGACGCTTCACTCAGCACTGATCACCTGGCCTTCAATCGCCGTCAGCGCCACCTATTGTTTGATATGCGAACTAAAATAAAAAAATTACGGTTAAAAAAAACTCCTGACATATATAACTCTCCTGCAAAAAAATTTTAAATAGCTATCACCGTTTGCAAGTTATTGAATTTTAAAATCTATCAGTCATTTTTGGGACACACGGTATGTAGTAGATGATGATACGATTTTTTGTAAGCAGTTCATCATGAAGGTTTCGCTTGGAACAAAAGCGGTGCTTTTAACATGTTAATTGGAAAGATATTCGGAAGATTATGGAAGATACGTCCTGAATTCTATGAATAACTACGCAATGAAAACGTATGTAATCTGAAAAGAAGAAATTAATATACAATGATAAACAGATGATCTACTTTTCTTTTTCAATAAACACTGTTTTTTTTTTTTTTTTTTTTTTTTTTTTTTTCAAAATTGCGAGATTTATGCAAATAATATTAATATACATATGCATAAATGTCGGCAAGAATAATCTTCAACTCCGAATTCCTGAGATGGTTAATATTAAAAAATTAATAATATTAATAAAAATAAGAATTCAGGAAAATCGTATATTTTTCTAACTGGCTTAAAAGAATAAATTTTTTAACCAAGAATATTGAGATTGGTTGTTGCGAAGATAAAAGAAAATTATCGTTGATAACGTTTTCTCCCGCATAGGCAAAAAATAAAATAAAATAAAAATAAAAATAAAATAAATAAAATAAAAATAAATAAATAAATAAATTTCAAATATTTTAGTGATAAGGGTAGGGTGTCCAGCAAATAAGAACCCGATTTCAAAATTAAATTTCTCAAAAACAAAGATCGATAGACTTATGCTTTAAACGGTTTTTTTATTTGGTAAGCTATGAAAAACTTATACAGAAGTTTCGAACGGAATATTTTGAAAAGATTGCAAAGAATGCTTGATATGACATTTTTCTTGTTTTAGATTACTTGCTGAGAACGTGTTTTTCTGCTTACAGTGCCATATTTTAACGATTTTTAGAATTTTAATTTCTTTAAATTTCGAAATTCCCAAAATTTAGTTCGAAAAATCGTTAAAATATGGCACTGTAAGCCGAAAAACTGGATCTCTGTAAGCAATCTAAAACAAGAAAATGTCAAATCAAGCATTCTTTGCAATCTGAACGCAATCTTTTCAAAAAAAAAAAAAAAAAAAAAAATCATCGTTCAAAACTTTTATTTAAAATTTTTACGACTTACCTAATATACCGCATAATTCTATAGTTCTTTGTTTTTGAGTAATTTAATTTTAAAGTCGGGGTCTTGTTTGCTGGACATCCTGTATTGTATATATTCTAACATGCTTATAACCAGGGGTAGGGAAATACATAATTTTGCTCGCCAGTGGGAAGTGGATTTTCTGGCAAGGCGAGTGCATTTTTAGTTTTTGAAAAAACTGTAGGGAATAGAGACATTATCAGTGACACTTTTTCAATCTAGATATTTTAACTTTCCTAACTATTACAGTGTAAATATGATACCATGTTCTATCTTATGTTAAGCTTATCTTTGTTGCATATATTTTTTAATTTTATAGGAAAAAAGGAGTTATGGAAGTGTAATGTAGCAATAGTAATTTCGTGTGCGATTTTGTCATAACTATTTTCAACTGTGTGCGTGTTGCATCTTGCAGACTGGTGAAATAAATCCTTGGCTGGTAAGATTTTTGAAATTTTCCCCACCCCTCAGTGGTGACCATCCCCCCAAACCCAATGACGCAAATCCCCCCCCCCAAAAAAAAAATATTTATACGTTAACATTGACCCCCCCCCCCCTAAACAGAATATCAATTGTAAAATATATTCTACTTATAATCTATTGCACATTCAAAAGATAGCGAATTGAGTATAGCGGAGTATATTCTTATTACCCTTATCTAGAATTTAAAGAAAGAAAACACGGGAACATTTCTGAAAATTGAATGTTGAAAAAATTTAAAAGTGATATTAAAAGAATCAAGATTTACAAAAGATAGCGAGTTGAGTATAGCAAAATGAGTTCTTATTGCCCTTATCTAGAATTTAAAGAAAGAAACATTTCTAGAAATTAAATGTTGAAAAAAATTAAACGTGATATTAAAAAAAATCACGATTTTTTTTCAACAGTAAAAAAAAGAAATATTAAGAATTAAAAAATCCCCCCCCCAAATTGTACTTTTTCTCAAATTCCCCCCCCCCCCCAAAACTAAGTTGTATGACGCATCTTGCGTCACCAAACCCCTCTCTGGGCACCAACGGCCCAAGTTTTTGAATTTGAGGCTAGATAGTTCATTATTGCTTTGAGTGTGCCGTGTGAAGATTAATTAATTGAATAATCTGGAATTTATAAATAATCGTTAATAATTTTATCGGCATATTCTTTGTAGTAATATTCACCGAGAAGATATCTCTCCAGTCATAAAAAACAAACACATAAAATCATAAAACAATATAATTTATAGAATGTGTCAATAGTCAGGGCAACCAATTATAGAAGATTAATCAAAAATTCTGATAGCACCTATTCGAAACAACGACTTGAATACACAGTTATACTAAAAAGTAATGAGGTAAAATATATAAATTTATTTCACCATGAAAATTCTTTTAATATTTAGCGTGGAAATTACATGAGTTTTAAACAATACATTGAAAATGCCTAACTTATTTTTTTTTTCTTATACCGCGTTTGAAAAAATACCAAGAGACAAAGACTCTGCGTATTTCACTGTTTAATTGATCTTGTTCAATCAAACATGTAAGTACTAGATCAAAAAGGGAGTCCTAACTACCGTGCAGGTTATTCTCGAAACCAGCGCTTTAACAGCTCCGGGTAAAAAAAAAAAAAATAAATAAATAAATAAATAAATAAACCCACCTGAGAAATGACGCAACAAGAACGTCACATGCTGGAAATGCAGATGCTGATCAACAATTCTGTTTATGTTTACTTTCTTACTATTTATTTTCATTATAATTAATTTTCGTTTTTATATAGAATTTTTTTTTTTTTTTTTTTTTTGTAATCTATATTTTTATTTTATTTTTTAAACATCTGTCATTTTTAAAAAAAATTTTAACATTTATATTTATGTATATATATATATATATATATATATATATATATATATATATACATATATATATATATATATATATATATATACTATTTAACATGTAATTTTGATATTTATTACTCCCTCTGTTCCAAATTAGTTGCGACATTTGAATACTTTTGTACTGATTATTGATATTTATGATTTTGTTTCAACATTTTTTAGAAAGCTATACTATCAATCAACAATATTTACGCGCCTAACATTCCCTCCATCATTCCATAAATAAATAATTAGTTTAAAAAATCCCCGTTCACACGCTCTTAAGCCACGCCCCCATTTTTAAAAACTTTTTAACAGTAAACATATAAAACTACCTTCAAGCTAATCAATCGTGAACTCATTTATGAACATTTTATTCCAAAATTTCTGAAAAGTATCTTTTAGCATAAGCATGCTGCAAACAAAATCGAATACTGTCGACCTTGTTTTTTTCTATTAGACTTTGCTTAATGATGGATGAAATACGCTTCAAAATTTTTTTCCGCTTTGAGAATCATGTGTAATATTGATATACAAATGATAACAACATATGATAATCTTCGCAGAGATTGTCTTCGTTTTATTGGGATATCTTTGATTTCGCTCAGTGGCTTTTTTTTCACCCGCATTTGCAATTTTATGTAAACTTTCTCTGTAAATTTCCTCATCTTCTTTTTTTGACGTTTTTGCCTGCTTCTGCTAACGGGATAGGATGATGCACATTGAATTTAATAGCTGCAACATTTATGGCATGAAGGCTTAGTTTACAATTTTTCAAATACAATTTCAAACATTCCAGTGGAGCTTTGCGCTCAATATTATTCATTTCTTTCTACAGAGAATTTCTTAAATTATTATTTCTTTTTCTTTTACTTTAAATTCGAGTTAACATTGCTTCTGACACCTAGTGTAAGCTTTTATATTAATTCTAGTATAATTTTACTGGTGCCTATCCACTAAATTGCATCAGAAGTTATTTATGACTCCGCCTACTTGAATTGTCGCAACTAATTTGGGACAAAATTTTCAACCTAAATGTCGCAACTAATTTGGGACACAGGGAGTATTTTTAACATCTTTTTAAGAATTTTCACCGAAATAAACAATCTAAAATTATGTTTGCTATCGCAACAACAGCTGACTAGCGCAAAGCAACGTGAGAAAATAAAACATCGCCGATGTCTATAAACCCTGGCAACGAGAGTGCCTTGCTGGGGTCTATCGATCGCCAAGCGCAAACACCTATCAAACCAACGTAGAGGTCTGCACGGGCCCGGGCTTGGCCCGTGGCCCGTACCCGGCCCGGCCCGGCGAAATCGTTTCAAATTTTCTAACGGGCCGGGCCGGCAGAATCAGAATAGTTTTCTCAACGGGCCGGGCCGACAAACAAAATAAACGGGCCGGGCCAGCAAAAAAATTGAACGGGTCATACGGGCCGGGCCAGGCCGATAAAAAAATTTTCGGGCCTGCCGGCCCGTTCTGCAGATTTAAGAAAAAACGATAAAATATGATCTATTTTCAAAGCAAATGGTTTTAACGAGAATAAATATAAATGTGCGTCACGAGCCATACTAGTTTGACATAGCATCAGTATAAAAATGTAACTTGTACAGTAGGGTGGAGCGAAAAAAAATTTTTTTTGAAAATCAAAAACGGGTAGGTGCCAAAAGTTGCCTTTATACTAGTACATCAACTGTGTGAAATTTTACCGCTGAAAAAAAATGGCTTGAGTCTGCGCTTTTGCTCCAAAAATCGAAATTTTGGGTAAAATTTGTCATTTTTTGACATTTTTTCAAAAAAATTAAAAAATTCCTACAGAGTTGGTTAGTATTTAAAAATGTTGCTTAGATCTTTATATTTATCTGCTTAACATATTTAAACTATAAAGCAATATCTGTAGTCTGTATAATTGGAGCAAATCTGACAACTTTTTGTGAAAAATCAGCGTTAACCTCTCTTTTGGAGCATACAACGAAATGTTGTTTTAAATGCATTTCTTACCTAGTTGCTTTCAAAACTACTGTGTATATAACTCATAGAGGTGGTTGCATTATCCCACCCGTCTCAATCATCCAATCATCTAGGCCCAGTGTTTTATTTATGTATTGAATTGTTATTTTTTTTCCCGAAGACGAGTATAAGTTTTCTATATATCAAAGTAATTTATCTCTTCTTTATATTCACTGACTTTGGGTGATTTGGATCATGCTAGTGTGACCTACTGCACGTATATTTTTATACCATGTATAACAGAAGAGAAGCTGAGCAATGTATTGGGTATGTTCTTAATTGAACCTATTCAGCAGTCTATTATCTTCATTAAAATTTCATGCAATTAGTACATTATGATTGGAAGTTTTGTCATCACAGCATTCTTTCAATCAATTACATTTTATATGCAATGATTTGCCTAAAAATTGATTGTATGAATTTAATTTCTAGTATGTCATCATTTATTGAACCTATTACATTGAATATATGCTGAGAAGCTAGCTGTTTAATATTATAACGATTGTCACAGAGAATTGCAAACAAAATTTGCAAAAACTACTTGTTGTAAAACAACAATATTTCTAAAGAAGTTTTAGTATGCTTTATGTCGTTTTCTGTGTTCTTCAGTAGTCTAGTAATTTCTAATAAGATTTTAGATCTATTATTTAGGTGCGTAGTACATTTGGTATAAAACATCCCGCGGTATAAACTTGGATTATACATTTTGTGAGTGAACATAAAACGCTTGACAATCTGTGCTTATATAAAGCGGAAAATTTTATTAACTTTATGAGCTGTCTTTTGTGTGAGATGTTTTCTAAATTCTTATTACCTATTCTTTCTGAGAAATAGCTTTCCTTATGAATTAGCTTTGCAATCTCCGACAGAAATTTCTAGTCTGTTCTGAGTATCTTTTTCTCAATTTGAGAAAATAATTTTTCAAAATTATTCTCTATTTTATAAAAAAAATTGCAATAGGAAGTGAATAGTACGCAGACAAAGATTTTCCTTATTGATCCGGTGAATCCATGTAGCTTAGAACGTTTTATATCGACTTCTCAAATAATTGACGCTGAGGAAATTCACTGGAGTTGAAGTAGCGAATGATTCAATATTATACACAATTCTAAGCTTACCCCATGCAAAATGATTCACAGTGACAAATAAAATTCTCCTAATTTTAAATGAGCACTTATAGTCGATTAGAATCCGTACATTCCCTCATAAAGTACTACGCATTATAAGTTTATACCCACATTTCACCATCAAATGTTGTTCGCTCATAAAAAAAGGGATCTAAACGTTAATTGGAAATTACCTAGATACGAAAACACTTAGAAAACGGCATAAAACTAACGCAAAAGAAAAAGTTATTTTCAACAGCGGTTGCTTTACACATGGAGAACAAATTTTCATTGCAATTCTCTCTGACGATCACCATCACATGAAACAGCTCGCTTCTCAACATATAAAAAATGCAAAAGTAGAATAAATGATGGCATACTTATAGTTGAAATATCTGAAATCATCTTTGAAGCAAATCATTATGTAAAAAAAATACAATTGACTGAAAAAACGTTGTGGTAACAGAACTTCCAATCACTATTCATCAACTGAATGTAAGTTAGATAAATATAATAGATGGCCGAATAGATCCCTTTAATAATATTCCCGTGCATTACTCTGCTTGTCCTTTTTTTTTTTGTATAAACTGTAAAAATATACATGAAGATAGTTACAGCAGCATGTGGATGCAAAGAACAGATAAACAAGGTGGAAGCATCGAAAACATGCCAAATTTTTATAAAGAAAATCACAAATCAATGTATAAATAAAACACTGTACTAAGATGATCGAATAGTTGGGCCGGGTGGTATAGGAAATACAGCCACCTCCACGATGCATATCCAAGGTAGTTTTGAAAACAAGAGCTCTATTAAAAACAATAATTCGTTGTATGACCCAATAGAGTGGTAATGCTGTTTTCTTACTAAAAGTTGTCTGTTTTGCTCCAGCTATAGGGAATAAACATATTGTTTTATAGTTTAAATATGTTAAGCAGATAAATATAAAGGTCTAAGCAACACTTTTAAATACTAACCAGCTCTGTAGGAATTTTTTAATTTTTTTGAAAAAATGTCAAAAAATGACAAATTTTACCCAAAATTTCGATTTTTGGAGCAAAAGCGCAGACTCAAGCCATTTTTTTTCAGCGGTAAAATTTCACACAGTTGATGTACTAGTATAAAGGCAACTTTTGGCACCTACCCGTTTTAGATTTTCAAAAAAAATTTTTTTTCGCTCCACCCTATTGTACAGTTAGGACTCCTATAACTCAGGCTGAATCATCAAGCATCTTGTTTCCCAGTTACCGTTTGTTTCCCATTGATTCCTATGAGGCGAGAAACGTTTGAATGATTATAAAACTACAAAATCGTTAAAAATGGACGGTTGTTCAGCAGAAAATTATTCTGACATGTTCAGGAATGGCTTTGGAGTATTTAAATTCCATATAAATGAAGAAAAATGGAATAATTTGTCTATAAATGCTTAAAAGAATAGATCTGAATTGGAGAACTTCGCCAAATATCGCGTTAACCTAATCACTTGTACACAACAAACCGGTTCTTCGAACGAATGTTCTATTCACATATTTTCCCGTGAAAGAGATTAACTAAATTTATTCGCCTCGCCATCTACGCGATAAGACGCCAAGTCAGGCAACCATTTTGGAAACTTAATGGAGGCGTGATTCAGCCCGTATTGTAGGAGCCTTAGTACAGTGTGAGATCGGCATCGGACAGTTAAATTGTGTGTAACCCGTTTTAATATTTTTTTAGCTGACTCATTACCGGGCCGAGATCAAGCTTGCACTATTTTTCTACTTGCCGGACCGGAACAAGACTTAATTGTTCTCAAGATCTGTAGGGCAGACAACATGATTTGTAAAATTATTAACAGCGATAAAGAATTTATGTTAGATTAATCTTTGGATATATACTTCTTGATGGTTTTTTAATTAATTTCTCAATAACGCGAAAGTTTGATGGTTTTTAAATTGATTTCTCAATAACGCGAAAGTTTGACATATTTTCAGATTAATATTTAATTGTAAAAATATAAAAGTAATAAGCCTGACTACTGAAGGCATTTGGAATCGAATAGCATTTTTCATTTTTGATGAATAAAATACTTGCATAAATTTGTTCAGATACAACAGTTTCTCAAATGGTTGCAGGTTTTTCTCCCCTTCCATGCTATCGCTTCCGAAAATTCTATTGAAAATGCTAACTATAACAATAATTTATTTCCTTTCAGTATTCTTAAATTGCTTGTATCAAAGAATGGATAATGCCACTTGATTATATAGTTTCTGAATAAAGATACCTGCTGTGCGTTTCTCAGAAAAAAATTAATTTAGAAATGTATCAGAAAGGCGCATATTTGTGTTAACGAATGAATTTGGATTTAAAATCTTTAATAAAATGACATAGAAATATTTTTATAAATCTTCTTTTATTAAACACTTCAAAAGTTACGATGTTTTTAACTTTCTTTCTTTTTTCTTTTATTCTAAGCCATATTAATTTTTTGATGAATCTTTATTTGATTGTTGAAAGCCTAAGAATCTTAGTAATCACTAATGTTGCTAATGTGTATTTCCTGTAAAATGTACTGTAAAGAAATCTTAATTATATGAAAAAAAATCTGAATTTTTTAGAAATCGTAGAAATTGTAACGGGCCAAATCGGGCCGGGCCGGGCCGAGCCTGTTTTCACTGATTTCTGTACGGGCCGGGTCGGGCCTAAAATATAAACATTTAAACGGGCCGGGCCGGGCCCGGGCCGAACTTTTGAGTTTTACAACGGGCCGGGTAGGGCCAAAAAAATTTTCCTACGGGCCGGGCCGTTTCCGGGCCCGGAAATTCCGGCCCGTGCAGACCTCTAAACCAACGTGGCCATGCGTGCGAACAGCTATTGCTGTCAGGATCTTAACAATGTGAGCCACTTTTCGAAAGAGCAGCTACTCTATTATTATTTTCTTTTTGGGTTGAAATTTGAAATCAAGAATGTTTATGTATTTTCCATTCATACTTGAACAACTATGCCTGCAAAAATGTATATCGTAAATGTTACTATGCAAAAAGTTACGAGTAAGATTTTTTTCTACCTTGTGTATATCTGCATGGAAAAACCGAATTTTTTCACAAATTTTCTAAGAAAGAATTTACTGTATAAAAAAAGAAGGACTTTTGCCTTCATTTTAAAAAGTTCCAAAATCCTTGCCATAGTATGTTATTTGTTAGTTACAATTTTAAAGAGGATAAAATTCTGACCAATTTTCATATTTATATTTTCTTTAGACATTGAAGAAAATTCGCGTTTTTCTTTCTTTCTTTCTTTCTTTCTTTCTTTCTTTTTTTTTTTTTTTTTTTTTTTTTTTTTTAAGGAAATAAATACGCAAAATTATGCTCAATTAATTGCAAAAATCTATCATTTTTATGAAATACTACTATTTTGTAACTTAATTTTGAATGCTATTTTGAATTTGTTGTAATCCAAATAAATTTTCATGAAAAGGAATAATATACTCATTTATCAAACACATGATTATATAAATGTTGTAAATGAGTTAATATTTTGTTATTATTTACTTACTAATATTTAATAAAATGGAAAATAAGCAGGCACTAAAATTTTTGCCCAAATTCAATGCAACTTTGATCTGTCTCAATGTAATACTGATGTTTATAGTTTACTTATTATAGGTGCTACAGTCGAAAATTCCCCATACCTGCAGAAATATTTTATATAAATGCTGAAAGTGTATATTAGCTATTACATGTATTTAACTTCACTAATATGTGTAAAAAACATAAAATTCATTTAAAGGCGTTATTCAGGGCGGAGCTTCTCAAATTTCAAATTTCATACATTCGACACTTTTTATTCTTGTTTGAAAAATACTAGTGCTAGTATTTATTACTATAACGATGGATATATAATTGAGTTACAACATTGAAAATTGTTTTTCAATGATTTTATGTATTTTATATGAACAATAAATAGTTCTTTTTTATTAAATATTCAATGTTCTCTTCTTTTTCTTTTTTATGCTATATATTTGTTGTAATTTCATAAATTAGACAAATCTTATGATGTTGAGAAATGTAAATTAAGAGGCTTTACATCTGGAAATATTTTTTAAGGTTCAGAATTGGCCTAACTACCGTATTTACTCGTGTATAGGGCGCACGCGTGTATTAGGCGCACTGCTACTTTACAAGTAAAAATGGCGATTTCTTAAAATCTCTTATATAACGCGCAACATTAATTGATACGCTAATGAAGAATGACCAAATGAATTTCAGTAAAAAAAAAAGTCGAAACAAACATTAAACCAGACCAGAAAACAAGACAAAAATGCATTTTTTGACTTCGGGTTGTACAAAAAAATACATCGGGTAGTACGGGAAATTGGAATGAGTGACGGGAAAGAAAATTGCTAATTAGCGTTTAGATAATGTCATTAGTTCTGTTGTATAAAAAATTGCAAGGAATGAAATAAAAATGCAGTAATACTTCAATTAAGTAACATTTTATGAGTTTTAATATCTTATTTAAATAATTTCTTGTTTCATATATGTATAACGTTCGACTGCATCGAACAGTAAAAAATTATTCCGTGTATAAGATGCACCTAGGAGTTTTGCCCTAATTTTTTGGAAAAAAAGTGCGCGAGTAAATACGGTATAATACTTTATTTTTAATGAATTATTTTAGATGCTATTTATTATGCGTTGCGAACTTACCCGAAATCGCTGGGTAACTTTGAATCAGGATAAGAATTAATTTTTGATTGCTTTTGTCATTGTCATTCCTTAAATTTTAATTGTCTTACAATAATTTAGTATTATTTCTTCTCTTTTTTGTTCTTAGTTACAATAATATTCATTACAAGTTGAACTCTGCATGGAATAGAACTCAAGCTGTCTAACCTGAATTTGAACATCATACCTCTACACCATAACGTTCTGCGTTAGATTATACTTAGAATATGTTCAATGAAAAATAATCACGTCATGCGCGAAACGCTGTGCGCAAGAGCTGATACCGCAGGATCTGAGGATCAAAGTGGAAATGTTTGATTGCTTGAAGCTAGTCATCAGTACTTCCGAAGACTGATCATATGGAAAGAGGCAGGCCAATAAGATCACTTTGAATATATCGAACAATTCCTAACGCTACCATAATAAAAAGGGTGAATTTCCTTTAGTTTTACGCCAGTTTTATATACACATGATATGTGGCACGGATCTAATATACAATACACACCTTTGTAATTCTTTCTTAAATCTGCTGCTTGAACGTATCAACTGCAGATTTTAACGACAGACCTTGACAAATCAACTACAAGTTACAATAATTATATCTTTTACTATATACTTTTTTATTATTATTTTTCTGGTGTGAGATTTAACTTAAAGTGTACATTATTTTCCTACATGTTTAATTTCAAATAAGAGATATCTCCTCTATTCTTGTCAGGCACGTAGCCAGGGAGGGGGCTAAGGGGGCTGAAGCCCCTCCCGAAAGTCTGAAAAGTCTTAACAAAATTATCTTTATGATAATAAGGCATGAGATTCTTCCGAGGATCCGCGATTTTCCGCTTTTTTGTTATTTTCCGCGTTTTCCATTTTTTATATCTTCAAGGATCGCGGGAGAAAAACGAGATTTTTAACAAAATATCACGAAAAAAAGCGATTTTCGTCAAAATATTGCGGAATAAAAACGCGATTTTCGCCGAAAGTTCGCAAAAATAGCTATTTTTGTCAAAATATCGCGAGACAAACACGATTTTCGTCAAAAATCACAATAAAAATGCGGTTTTCGACAAGACATCGCGAGCAAAACGCGATTCCGTCGAACGAATTTTTTTCACCGAAAGATCGCGGAAAAAAGCCATTTTCGTCAAAATATCACGAAAAAACGCGGTTTTCGTCGTAATATCGCGAGAAAAACGTGGATTTTGTCATAAGATTAGAAGAAAAACGCGGATTCCGTCCAAGGATCGCGAGAAAAATGCAGGTTTCGTCAAATGATCGCGAAAAACCGTGATTTTCGTCAAAAGATGGCGAGAAAACAGTGATTTTCGTCAAAAGATCGCGAAAAGTCTCGATTTTCGACATAAGATCGCAAGAAAACCGCGATTTTTTTCAAAAGATCGCTGAAAAAAATGCAATTTTTTTGAAAGAATCGCGGAAAAAATACGAATTTCGTGATAGAATTGCAGAAAATTTGCTGTAATGTTTTCAACAACTTTTTTGCGATTTAGTGGCATATTAAACATTAGCTTGCGTGTTTTTTAATTGATGTTTTAAGTGAAAACATGTTAAAATTTAAATTAGACGACTAGCTAAGATTGCTGTGCATTGCTTCAGAAGTATGAACTTAAAATAGAAACTTTAATTTCAGAACTTCTACTCAACTATAATATTTGCATAAATGGATTCACTCTGACCATCTTCTCCCCCCACCTCCTCCCCAAAAAGTAAAGTAAATAAATAAATAAAATAAAACATGATTTAAACAAAAGTATTGACAATTTTGTTGTGAATAAAATAAGCTTCTTAATTGTCTTACCCTCGCACTATTTAAAATAATTTCTTTTTTTCCAATTCACTCGCTTTTCCTTTTTTTTTTTTTTTTTTTTTTTAACTTTTTGCAATCTCATGCCTGAATAAAATAAGTTTGGTTTGTTTTCAACTTCCATGACATAAAAATCAATTGCATTTTTAGCTACAAAAATATTCAGTTATTCAATTACAGTTACAGAAATCCTTCCTTATATCGGTTATTTGGATATATTGTTTTTTAATAGATAATTACCACTCAAAATATAAATTCTTTTTAAAACACAATTTTAACTATCTGTATGTGCTGTAAAATTCGATCAAGAGTAATTTTGTATCATTAATTTGGCTAAGAAAAATTAAGTATATTACACACATGACATATTAACTTTGGGAGACAAATATAAAACATTTACTTGTAATGTTATGATCTTCTTTATTTTTCCATATTTTCCCGTATATAAAGGAAATTTAAAGCAGTCAATGTTAAAATATTTTACAGAGAAAGGAACTTCAATAGCCGTCTGTACAATGTAAAATCATGTGAAAAAATATAATTTTAAAGAACGTATCTTTTGATAATAATGTTAAAAAAAAAAAAAAAAAAAAAAAAAAAACTATTAGAATGCATTTTTGAAAAGTAAGTGCGAAGGAAAACGATATGGTATCGAGAAATTTTTAAAGACGCCATAGCGGCATCTCCCAATCTTTAACTTTTCTGCGAATTGTTTGCATATGAATCTTTAATAGAAAGAAAATGTGTATAAAATAGCTGGTTTGTCTGGGAATTTTCCTTTGTTTTTTTTTGTTTTTTTTTTTGTAAAGCTATAAACTTTAGGGATGGATACCCTCTGTGTGGGGATCTTTGGCAGTTTTTCATAGCGCAACCAAAGAAGTTTCTATCCCATCAGCACACATATTTGGGTAAAATTTACCCCAATTACATTGTGAAGCCAATCTACAGATGTGAACGAGCGCGCTGACGGCTGGAAGCGCTATTTTTATAGTGAATATAGAGACATTTTGAGTTGTGCCGCGACAAAATAAATAAATAAATAAATAAAATAATTAAAAGAAATAAACAACACTGGCTCAGTTTATAGCCAGAAATTTAATCTAGTAATTGAAGTAAAGTGGTATTCTGATCTCAAAAAAGCGAATTTTGTCAAAGACAATTTTTAGACCTAAAAAAGTTTTTCGAGCCGCGAATTAAGTGACAGAAAATATAGTATTTTGTCAATTGGCTAGATAAAATTAAAGAAAAAGTTAATGGGATCTTTAAAGTAATTGGAAAATATGATATGAAATGGCAAAAATTATTTTACAAATGTGTTTTTTTTTTCTTTTTCTTTTTTTACTTTTTTTGGAAATTACAAAACAGCACCATGGGTGCACTAAATCTTGAACTGACTGGCGTAAAACCAGTTCCCATAATATCAATTTTTTCTCGTAGCAAGTCTTGTTTTGAAATTAAAATTGAGTATTGTTTTGATGTTCAGAACAATGGCTCAGACGAAGGTTCGTCAAGAACTCGATATGAGCCTACATTATGGCAAGTAACTCAAATTTGATATATTGCTATATAACTAAGTGATGACTTAGATGTTACCGCGAAGAGAAACACTTTTGGTTTTCTTTTACTTCCCAAAGAGCCATACAATCTTCTAATAATTGTAGGGTGAAAACAAAAATAAGAGAAATGGATAAAAGATACAGAAATAGTATTTCCTTTTCTTACATATTCTAAAACGCATTTATTGTAAACTTTGTTTTTTGTTTTTTCACGAAAGAATAGGTAAAGAGCGATCACAAAAAATCAGGACGACTAGTTTCTAAGTGTTTCAGACATTGGAAAAAGGCTAAATGTATTTTCTTAAAGCATATGCAATTAGATTTTCATAAACCATATGTTATTTTACAAACAAATTTGAAATTTCTTCAGGAAATAAAAAGTTATTATTTCATTGTTGGGTTTTCAAAGAGCTTCAGGAAAAGAAATCAAAGCAGTTCTTAGATTCATACTTGAAATAATTTTATTTTGTAGAGCAATTTTGTAGAGCAAAATACATCACTCAGAGGTGACCACGATTACGATCATCTAACGTTGGAGAAATGGATATAAAAAAGACTGTTATCTAAGAGCTCTTTTAGGTTCGAGCAATGTCTGGAGAGAATGAATTAAAACGAGAAATTATAAATATCCGTATAAATGCTATTTACTTCATTCCAGATATTTAGAATAATTCAAATATCCTCGGGTACAGTTACTGAAGTACTAATTATCAAAATAAATAACGCAATCTGTTTTAGCTTAATTGCTGATGAAACTATGAACATATCACGCGCAAAATAGCTTGCCCTTTGTGCTAGATATGTGGATTATTAAAAAAATCACTAATCCCAATAATTCGATTTTTAGTTTTTATACCAATAAATGTCTTCTCTGCCAAAAATTCAAGAAAAGTAATGTTACAACTTTGTGATGAACTATACCTTGACATGTATAAATTCGACGTATAGGCGTATGATGAAGCAGTCAATAAGCCTGGTCATGTTAGAGAGGTCAATTCTAGAATTCTTCAGACTATCCAAAAATTAGATACGTCCACTGTCAAAGCCAATGGTTAAATCTTGCCTTGTCCAACAGCATGCTGATTCCTGTCATCCGAAAGTATCATGAACGTGTTAAAACACCGACAAAAAGTTTTAAAGTCACCTAAAGGCAAATTTAACTCTTCAATAAGCAATTGCATCATATGCTCCAGAAAACAAAAGAAAATTACTTCTTTGCATTTGTGACACAAAATTTATCGAGAGTTATGAAGGCATAAATACTTTTGTTAAGCTACTTAAACAGATCAGATTTGCATTAGCTCAGAAAGTATTTCGAAAAACACATGGTAGATTCCATCAACAGCCGGAGCTTTTCTGGCAGTCAGGGAGAAGAATGATTTTTTTCACAAGCCTGTCTGTTTGTGAGGTTTTCTGCAAGACAATCATTCAGTTCTTCAAGAAAAATCTTTTTACATGATATCGTTTGCAACTCTTGCTAAAGATAGCTGAATTGTTTTACATAAAGATAAAGAAAAATGCAATAGAAATCTTTTGTGCGATATTTTATTGTGCATCAAAACTTTGGGAAGACACTTTTTAAACTCAAATAGAGACACCGGGTTTAGACAGATAACACTTAAAAACAGTTAAATTACATCCGCTGAAGAGTGTTGCAATATCTCGGTCTTTATTCTTTATGTAGAATATCTTTTTCAAAATTTAAAGGATCTATTCATTTCGAATGAAGACATTGTAAGAGATTTCTCATTACTTCTTCCAGAATTTGCTTCATTGGAAAAAGCAAGCAAATAAGAGAATCTGTCGCAATATTTTCAGAATAAAGTGTCAATATAGCAAGTGAAAGCTGAATATCAATTAGGGTGTAAACGAATTGATAATGCTGACACCAACACAGAAGGCCTAAAAGTTTTAGTACTGCAATGTGACGTATTACAATAATATTAAACATTTACTGACATTCTTGGTTGAAAGTCCAGTAACAACAGTCAGTGCTGAAATAATCTCTTTCGACAATGAAAATAACTAAATCTTCGCCTCGAAGTGTTATGGCAAATGAGAGACTGAGTTGCTTTGTAATGATTTCCATTCAGTGGCACAGTAGATCTTGATAAAATAGTCAGCATCATAACCAATAAGAAATTACGATGATGCTTCTGTTGCACTAGTAAATTTATTGTGCCAAGAGCATTGCTTTTAAAAATATTATAAACAGAGAATGTGAAATCCAAATATAATTTTTATGATTACATATGACTGTAGCCATTAATTCTTCTTTGAAAAAATAATGCGTTTAGTTAATTTCATTTATGGATCAATAGTTTCAAAACCTCACATTCGTAATGTCAGACTCTCGCATTCTAATATTAATCCGGGGGTTTAAGTCAAATTACATTATTTGTCTGCCTTTCAATATTTTTTAACTTTTTCTCATGGCTCATGAAGGTCATCTCTAATATTACATTAGATTAATTTTTAAACACGATTATTCAATCGGTAAATCAATTATAACAGAGTAATTTATTCCATTTGGAATTTTTCCAAATGGAATAATTCTGTCATCTCAAATATTGTTAGTTTGTGTGCTTTTTAAGTTTCACGAAAGTTTTTTTTTCCTAAAAACTCTTTCGGTGTCTGAACCGGTTTGGAAATTGAAAATGCCCTTTCCCTTGAAAATGCCCAAGTCAAAAATTGCAACAGAAATTGAACAAATTAAGTACTATGTAATAATATTTGACAGTGTCATCAAGTATTCTATGCACGAACACACTTTAGGTTAAGCCTTGGTTATTTTTAAATTATTTGTTGTTAATTATACAAAATACTTTTGTAAGATCAGAAAAAATTCCAAAATTGAGCCCCTCCCGAAGTCAAATCCTGGCTACGGGCCTGATTCTTGTCACTGATAAGTACATCCATCGAACGGATCTCAACAATAGGAATACATCATATCTCAATTATATGTGTCCGTTTTATTAGTTAATGTACACTTGGCTTTTAATGGCACATTTCGGCACACGATTGGTGACGTTTACCTCTGAGTTTTGGATATATGCGTGAATATAAATATTTATTTCGAATCTATAAGAAAACTTACTGTATTCAATGCTGCTACAAACACCTCACAAAAGTAAGCAACATAAACTAGTAAATCTGCAGATCAGGAGCCTAAACGTCAGCTTTGCACATCATTTTTTTAAACACACTTTGTGCAACATTCAACTTTCTGGAAACTGTAATTTAAAATTTTCAAATTACGTAATTATTTATAAGAATAAAATAAGAATAAGAAGTTTTCAGCCATCAAATCCGTTAAATTAAAATTTTAGTTATGTTAGGAAATTCTGAAATTTTCATGATCTATTATTTTTGTCTTTTTATTATACCATAGTAGATCTCTTTAGGTGGGCTTCACCCCCCCTGAACCCCCTGCAGTCTCATTAAATTTAAATTTTCAACTTTCTATTAAGTGTGCTAATGGTTATCGTATATCTTGCATTTCTTTATACATTTTGATTGATAAGGATAAGTAACAGTTTGGACAAACATTTTTCATTAACCTCATACTTCTACATGCCTGCCAACCACAAACACCTAAATCTGTTGTATAAGGAACTTTTTAAAGTGTAAAATTAGTAATCTAGAGTTTCACAAAAAAAAAAAAAAAAAAAAAAAAAAAAAAAAAAAAAAAAAAATCCGAAAACAAAAGTTTGATTGCATTTTACAGCCATTATCGCGGAACAGACGGACAGAAGAACAGACTGACAGACGGAATAAACAATAAATTTCTAACAATTTCATGAACAATAAATTTCGAGTCACCAAAGTAAGCTTTCACTGAAGTTTCGGCAATGACGTCATTATTCATGAGTTATTGATATCCATGTTTCTTGTATTTTTAACGACTACTATAAAAAACCTGTTTTATTTCAATTATGACGTCATATTTTACCAAGTGAATTGTTTGTTAAAAATATAATTCTTTTTTATTTCTTTTACTTCTAATTATGTCTTCATTTTTGTCAGTAAAATTCTTATTAACGAAACAAATATCCGTGTTTAATATTTAACAAAAAGTACTATATCTATTTTTATTTTAATTCTGATGTCATATTTATTTATATTTTCTTAGTTTAATTTCTCGAATGGAAATTGCTCAATTGAAACTTATTGCCGTTGAAAAATAATTATTCCAGATTTTAATTTTTTTGGCAACAATAAAGGAAATTGGTCAAATTGTATCTAAAAAGTCTCTATTGATTGTGTATGAAAAAGAATGAAATTTTGAATTATTAAGGAAAATATTTGAATAAAATTAATAAAACATAACCTATGTTCTTTTCTGCGCTATGTTATATTTATACTCAAAGATACAAAGACATTAATTAATTCATCAGTTTTGATGTTGACTTGATTTAAATTTTCGTACACGCTTTCAAATTATCGATAAGAATTAGGATGAATGGTTGCTTAGCAACCAATATGAGAAAATAAAGAAAATGAAATAAATACATTTGAAATAAGTAAATCTCTAAAACAAATTAGTCTATATTATTGGAACACATTTAAAAAAAAATCTCCAAAATTTAAAGTAATAATTTAAAAAATCGGAAAAATGAGTAGACAAAATTTCAAAACAATACGAATAAATTAACTGGTAAATTTCTTTATCCATTTATCATTGAATTCCATTAATCAAATGTATCATTTTCTCTCAAGAAAAAAAAAATAAATTAAAATCATTGGATTTGCCATAGGAAAGCATTATTGCGGAAAATAAAATACTCTATATTTTCCGAACGAATGAATCAAATCTAACAAAAAACTATACAGCTTAATCCCAGTGCCTCACTAACATACCCACTTAATTTCAAGTTAATCGAATGCTTTTTACGTCAGTTATCGCGGAACAGACAGACTGACAGACAGACAGACGGAAACAAAAAAATTTCGTGTCTCCAAAGTATGCCTTCACTTACGTTTCGGCAAATATTATTCACTAGTAAATCTGCAGATCAGGAGCCTCAACGTCAGCTTTTCACATCTTTTTTTTTTAAACACACTTTGGGTAATATTCAACTCCCTGGAAACTGTAATTTAAAATTTTCAAATTGCGTAATTATTTATAAGAATAAAATAGGAATTAGAAGTTTTCAGCCATCAAAAGCGGTAAATTAAAAATTTAGTTATGTTAGGATAGTCTGAAATTTTCATGATCTATTATTTTTGTTTTCTTTATTATAACATAGTAGGTTTCTTCAGGGGGGCTCCGCCCCCCTGAACCCCCCGAGCCTCACTTAATTTAAATTTGTCACTTTCTAATAATTGTGCTAATGATTATTGTATATTTTGCATTTCTTTATACATTTTGATTTATAAGAATAAGTAACAGTTTGGGCAAATATTTTTCTTTATCTACATACTTCTACATGCCTGCCAGCCACAAACACCTAAACCTGATGCATCAGGAACTTTTGTAAGTGTAAACTCAGTAATCTAGAGTTTTACAATTTTGTTTCCGAATAAAAAAAGTTTTGATTGCATTTTGCTGCAGTTATAGCGGGACAGACAGACATACAGAAGAAGAGACTGACATATGAAAAAAATAAATTTCGTGTCTCCAAAGTAAGCCTTCACTGAAGTTTCGGCAATGACCTCATTATTCACGAGTTATTGATATTCATGTTTCTTGTATTTTTAACGGCTACTATAAAATAGTACCTGTTTTTGTTCAACTATGACGTCATATTTTACTTAGTGAAATATTTATTAAAAATATAATTCTTTTTTATTTCTTTTACTTCTAATTATGTCCCCATTTTTGTGAAAAAAATTCCTATTAACGAAACGAATACCCGTGTTTAAAATTTAGCAAAAAGTACTATATCTATAGTTATTTTAATTCTGACGTCATATTTATTTATTTATTTATTTATTTATTTTTTTCATAGTTTAATTTTTCGAATGGAAATTGCTCAATTGAAACTTGTTAAAAAATTATTATTCCAAATTTTGATTTTTTTTGGCAACGATAAAGGAAATTGCTTAAATTTTATTTTAAAAATCCCTATCTGCATGAAAAAGAAGGAAATTTTGAATTATTAAGGAAAATATTTGAATAAAATTAATAAAACATAGCCTATGTTTTTTTTTCTGGGCTATGCTATATTTATACGCAAAGATACAAAAACATTAATTAATTCATAAGTTTTGATGTTGACTTCATTTAAATTTCGCACACGCTTTCAAATTTATAGCATTATAAGGATAAGCATTAAGATGAATGGTTGCTTAGCAACCATTAAAAGAAAATAAAGAAAATGAAATAAATACATTTCATATAAGTAAATCTCTAAAACAAATTAGTCTATATTATTGGAACACATTTATAAAAAATCTCCAAAATTTACAGTAATAATTTAAAAAATCTGACAAATAAATAGACAAAATTTCAAAACAATACGAATAATTTAACCGGTAAATTTTAGCATCCATTTATCATAATGTGGCATTTTCTCTCAAAGAAAAAAAATGGAAATCATTGGATTTGCCATAGGAAAGCATTATTGCGCAAAATAAAATATTCTATATTTTTCGAACGAATGAACCAAATCTTACAAAAAACTATACAGCTTAATCCCAGTGCCTCACTAACATACCCACTTAATTTCAAGCCAATCGGATGCTTTTTACGGAAGTTATCGCGGAACAGACAGACTGACTGACAGACAGACAGACTCAAAAAAATTTCGTGTCTCCAAAGTAAGCCTTCACTGACGTTTCGACAATTAATTATAGGAATAAAATATGAGAGTTCATAGTGCATCTTACCCCCAAATGCTGAAAATTAACAATACTTTTTTATACATTTTTTAAAATAAAGTAATAACATAATGAAATAATTATAAAACATGAGAATAAGAACTTTAATTATTCAAGATGATCGACCAGCCACATTCCCCTCTTTGGTGAAAAGATTGAATGACTCCGCCCCCATTTTAAAAATAATACTTCGAGAAGGTTTCGAAGGCGTGCCACACCTACATTGAAAAACTAAGATGAAACTCGATTGATAAATAATTATAAACTAGTAAATCTGCAGATCAGGAGCCTCAACGTCAGCTTTTCACATCTTTTTTTTTTTAAAACACACTTTGGGTAATATTCAACTCCCTGGAAACTGTAATTTAAAATTTTCAAATTGCGTAATTATTTATAAGAATAAAATAGGAATTAGAAGTTTTCAGCCATCAAAAGCGGCAAATTAAAAATTTAGTTATGTTAGGATATTCTGAAATTTTCATAATCTATTATTTTTGTTTTCTTTATTATAACATAGTAGATTTCTTCAGGGGGGCTCCGCCCCCCTGAACCCCCCGAGCCTCACTTAATTTAAATTTGTCACTTTCTAATAATTGTGCTAATGATTATTGTATATTTTGCATTTCTTTATACATTTTGATTTATAAGAATAAGTAACAGTATGGGCAAATATTTTCCTTTATCTTCATACTTCTACATGCCTGCAGCCACAAACACCTAAACCTGATGCATCAGGAATTTTTGTAAGTGTAAACTCAGTAATACTGAGGTTTACAATTTTGTTTCCGAAAAAAAAGTTTTGATTGCATTTTGCTGCAGTTATAGCGGGACAGACAGACATACAGAAGAAGAGACTGACACATGAAAAAAAATAAATTTCGTATCTCCAAAGTAAGCCTTCACTGAAGTTTCGGCAATGACCTCATTATTCATGAGTTATTGATATTCATGTTTCTTGTATTTTTAACGACTACTATAAAATACCTGTTTTTGTTCAACTATGACGTCATATTTTACTAAGTGAAATATTTATTAAAAATATAATTCTTTTTTATTTTTTTTACTTCTAATTATGTCCCCATTTTTGTCAGAAAAATTCCTATTAACGAAACGAATATCCGTGTTTAATATTTAACAAAAAGTACTATATCTATAGTTATTTTAATTCTGACGTCATATTTTTTTTTTTTTTTTCATAGTTTAATTTTTCGAATGGAAATTGCTCAATTGAAACTTATTGCTGTTGAAAAATTATTATTCCAAATTTTGATTTTTTTTTTTTTTGTTTTTGGCAACGATAAAGGAAATTGCTTAAATTTTATTTAAAAAATCCCTATGGATTCTGTATGAAAAAGAAGGAAATTTTGAATTATTAAGGAAAATATTTGAATAAAATTAATAAAACATAGCCTATGTTTTTTTTTTCTGGGCTATGCTATATTTATACGCAATGATACAAAGACATTAATTAATTCATAAGTTTTGATGTTGACTTCATTTAAATTTCGCACACGCTTTCAAATTTATAGCATTATAAGGATAAGCATTAAGATGAATGGTTGCTTAGCAACCATTAAAAAAAATAAAGAAAATGAAATAAATACATTTTAAATAAGTAAATCTCTAAAACAAATTAGTCTATATTATTAGAACACATTTATAAAAATTCTCCAAAATTTACAGTAATAATTTTAAAAATCTGACAAATGCGTTGACAAAATATCAAAATAATACGAATAATTTAACTGGTAAATTTTAGTATTCATTTATCATTGAATTCCATTAATCAAATGTGTCATTTTCTCTCAGGAGAAAAAAATGAAAATCATTGGATTTGCCATAGAAAAACATTATTGCGCGAAATAAAATATTCCATATCTTCCGAACGAATGAATCAAATCTAACAAAAAACTATACAGCTTAATCCCAGTGTCTCACTAACATACCCACTTAATTTCAAGCCAATCGAATGCTTTTTACATCAGTTATCGCGGAACAGACAGACAGACTGACAGACTGACAGACTGACAGACAGACAGACAGAATCCAAAAAATTTCGTGTCTCCAAAGTAAGACTTCACTGACGTTTCGGCAACTAGAAAAGTCAAGTAAATAGTAAATAAGATCTTCACGATATTTCAGTGTATCTTTAATCATCTCTTAGATAAATTTTATTTGGCCCGCACTACTTTTTAAAAAGAAGTTTCCTTCAAGTACACAATTTCAAAAATGTTCCGATTAAATAAGTCGAATTTTATTTCCCTTTATTACTGACTAGCTGTTCTGCCCGGCGTTGCCCGGGTTCATCAAAAAATAGCAAGAATTGCGAAAAAACTTTAAAAATCATAATAAAAACCTCGAAAAATTTTTAAAATGCTGCACTAATTTCGTCTAAACTTCGTTGAAAAGAGATGGGCTAGAAAATTGAAGTTGGATTATTTTTACTAATGTGGAAAAATCTTACAAATCGCAAAAAACATTAAAAATCTCATAAAAATATAAAACAAAATTCAAAAATTGTGTTTCAAAATTCGAATAAACATTGAAGAAAAGAGATCAGAATTTAATAAATTCGGCCAAAAATTGAACCTCTAAAAAATCAAAGCGGGTCGCGAAAAAACGTAAACATCGCTTTAAAAATGGCAAAATTTTCAAAAATCATGGAACTCAAAATTTACTCTACTTGGATAAATGTTTTGAATTTAATTAATTTGATAATGTAAAAAGCATTGAAATACGAAAAAAACTGCTAAAAAATCGCAATAAAAATCTTTTATCGCACAGGAGAAAATTTATCACATTAGTGAAAAAAATTAAAAACTGAATTCCTTTTCCGTATCTGAAAAAAAAAAAAAAAAAAAGCATACTGCATTAAAAATTGCTGTAGATCAAAACAAGAGAGCAAAACAATTACCATAAAAGATAAAAGTTTGAAACCAAACTTTTATTAGTCTAGAAATTTAAAATCGAATTCCTTTGAAAAATGTTTAAAAAAAAAAAATGACTGAGAAAGCCCAAAAATTGCATTGAAAGTTGTAATGAAAGTCGTAAAACATTAAAAAATCCCTAGGGTAAAAATTCACTGTTATAATATAAAATATTGTAATCAAGAAATTAACCATATTAACCAAAAAGTTTGAAATCGAAATCGATTTCCGGATGTAAAAAAATCGCCACGGAACTTGAAGAATGGCTAAAAATTACATTGAAAATAGCATTAAAAATAGCTAAATATTTGGAAGTCAATGCTTAAAAAAATAATATTAAGGCAGGGTGGGGGGGGGGGGGGGAAGGGGGGTATGATCGAAATCATTCATAAATTACAAAATGTAGGCATGGAACGCTAAAATCATATTAAGAGATAAAACATTGCATTCGAAACATAACTACATTAAACAAAATGTTTGATATCAAAATTGGTTTCTGAATGGCAGAAAATCGCCAAGGAACTTTAAAAAAATGGCTAAAAATCGTATCGAAAACTATATTAAAAATATCTGAATATTTAAAAGTCATGGGTGTAAAAATTTAATATTCAGTCGAAAATATTGTAATCGGAAATCGTTCATGAATAAGGAAAAGTCAACACGGAACACCTAAAATCCCCCAAACTAACTAAAAATTACATTGAATATATCATTAGAAATTGGCAAAATTCATAAAAGCGTGGAGAACAAATTGTACTATTTATGCTAAAAGTTAGAAACCGAAATTCTTTTACCGATGTCAACAACTGTCACAGAACTTGAAAAATCACTATAAAACAGATTAAAAATCAGTAAAATTAAAAAATCCGGACAAAATTTGCCATAGTAAGATAAACATTTATATTAAATTCCTGCGGACATAATTTACCATATTGGGACAAAACATGAAATTTGAACTCTTTCATTAGTTAAAAAATATCGACACAAAACTTGCTAAACATTTTATGAAAATACACAAAAAATCTGAATCATTGATGTCAGAATTTACTACATTAAGCTACAAATTATTTAAAAATTTCTTTTCCAATTGTGAAAAAATCGCCGTAGACTCGAAAACATCTAAAAATTGTATTCAAAAATTCATTACAAATCGTTTCAAATTTAAAAATAGCAGGGGACAACATTTACATTAATGGAGTAAAATAGTGTAATCTGAATTATTTCTTAAATACGAATGAAAAAATCGGCGCAAAGCGTGAGAAATAATGAAAACATTGCTAAAAATTGCATTAAAAAATCACTAAATTTCAAAATTCGTAAATGAAGTGTAAATGTTTGAAATTAATTTTATTTTCGAAATTTCAAAAAATAGCCGTGAAATTCAAAAAACCAATACAAAACCATTGAAAAATTCATTAAAAATCGCTAAATGTGAATACATCCCGTGAATAAAAAAATATTCTAGTCGTGTAAAACGTAGCAACCATTCTTTTTTACATGAATTAGAAAAAAAAATCGACGCAGAACACATAATATATCAAAAATCACATTGAAAATCGACAAAATTAAAAAAAAAGGTAAATGGTGAAATTTACTATATTAGGCTAAAAGTTTGAAACCAAAATAGTTTTTTAATTGTTAAAACACCACTGTGGTGGGGATCGAAAAAAATAGTACTAAATCGCATTAAAAAGTTCATTAAAAATGCATTGAAAAATGCACTAAATATCGCTAGTTATTTTTTAAATCGCAGTAATCAGAATTTCATCAAACGAATAAAACATTCTAATCGGAAATCTGAACTATTTGATTATCCGGTTGACCAAGAAACTATCAGGGTCAAACCATAAGATTAAACTACAATAATGGCGGATCGTAAATTCCATATTCATTTGACATTAAACATGTTACATATGTTTGTTACGTCATCAAGTGGTTTTTACTTCTTATTTTTATAAGTATTTGTATTAATGTTTTTCTAAATTATCTCTTCTTTTATTATTTAACAAAAAATTACATCTATTTGCATAATTTGGCTTGTTTCGTGATTGATATAATTTGGCGAAATTGGTCGACAGGATAATCACGTAGTAAAAGGAAATCCTTTATAGATAATAAAAAATCGACACGGAACACAATTCTTGGAAAATCGCATTAAAAATCTCTAAAATTATATTAGATTAAAAGTTTGAAATCTATTTTTACTTCCGAATATCAAAAAATCACCATAAAACTCAAAATTTTCTAAAAATTGCATTGAAAAGTGCATTAAAAATGACTAATATTAAAAAATCACAGGTGTCAAAATTTAATCTAGTAGGGTAAAGCGTTGTAATTGGAAATATCTCACGAATGACAAAAATCCGACATCAAACGCAAAAAATCTCGAAAAATCGCATTAAAATTAGCTGAAATTCATAAATCTTAACAGCTAAAATTTAATACATCAGCCTGAAAGTTTTAAGCAAAATTCTTTTTACTAATGTCGAATAATAGCGGCAAAATTTATATTAAATAATTCACTAAAAATCCAAACATCGTTGCACGAAATCCAAATAAATTATATTAAAAAGAGAACAAAATTCACTAATTTAGGTCGAAAGAATGAAACCGCTTTCCTTTTCTCTAATGTGGAAAAATCGCCTCGAAACCTACTAAAATTCGCATATGAATTAAATTAAAAAAACTGAAAATCGGCCTTCAAGGCATAAAATTTCATACATAACTTCGTGCAGGGTCTCTCCAGAGCATCGCCAGTACTTTAAAAATTTTAACATGCGTTATAAACTACCTTAAAGTGTAAAACAGATCTCCTTATTACATTTCCTAATTTTGTTCGAGCCCCTCCTTTCACGCACCTGAAATGTGTCACACCATTCTTTGTTTAAATTTTTTATCATGTATTATAAACCATTTTAAAATTTAAAATAAATCACATTGTTATATTTCCAAATTTTAACAAAATCGCGTTCTGTTAGTTCCATTTTTCACCACCAGCTAGCGCACTCTATTCTTCAAAAACTTTATCAAAACGATACTCTGTTAAACAACCTATCAGGTGATATATTACTCGAGGGGGTAGCGGTCTTAAGAAAGAATTTAAGATATTTTATGAAATTGCTATTCGAAAATAGTGGTACCTAAATTTTTGACATTTTAGGTAGATTTCACAAAAAATACTACTTTTTGCATTCTTGAGAATGCAATAAGTAGACAATGACAGCTCAAGTTTTTGATAGAACAACTATGAAAAAAATAGATGCTAAACGCAAAAATCTTAAAAAAAACGTTAAAAATCGCATTGAAAATCGCATTAAAAATCGTTAAAATCTAAAAATCGTAACAAGCAAAAAATTTAGGGCACTAGGCCAAAAGTTTAAAACGATTTTCTTTTTATCAATCCCAAAAAATAGCCGCAAAATGAGAAAAAACACTAAAAATCGCGCTAAAAAATTCGTTAAAAATTCAAAAATCTATGTACGATATCCGAATAAATTTTGTTGAAAAGAGAAAAAAAATTGCTATATTGGGTTAAAAGAATGAAACAGTATTCCTTTCACTAATGGAATAAAACTGCAAAAATAACGCTAAAAATCGCCTAAAAAAATATTTTAAAAAATCTAATCAGTAAATCGAAAATCGGGCTTCGAGGTGCAAAACTACATGTAAAAAAGTACCTTCCCTCCAAATTTTGTAACTCCACGTGCAGCAGTCTCTTCAGAACAGCGCTGACAGACAAACATAGTTCTCTCTTTATTATTATAGATTCTTCAAACAAGTGGGTGACAGATAAAAATATAGAAAATGCGGATCAAAGCTATCCTCAATGACAAATGTACAATGAGTATGATTAGCCTGTGAGCTCAATGCCATCCGTTTAACTGTGCAATACTCTTTTTATTTATTTTGATTCGGTGGAGAAATATGAATAAATATGTATAAATAGATAAATATGAATAAATAGATATAAATAAATAGAACGAATGACTGTACAGTAGGGTGGTCACAAGATACCATATTTATTCGTGTATAGGGTTCACGCGTGTATAAGGCGCACCCCTACTTTATAAGTAAAAATAGCGATTTCTTAAAATCTCGTATAACGCGCACCATAAATTTGATACGGTAATGAAGAATGACCAAATGAATTTCAGTAAAAAGAAAGTCGAAACAAACATTACACCAGATCAGAAAACAAAACGAAAATGCATTTTCAGACTTCAGTTGTAAGAGAATGGCGGGAAATAGGAATGAGTCACGGTGAAGAGAATTGCTAATAAGCTTTTAAATAATGTCATTAGCTTTGTTGTATAAAAACTGCAAGAAATGAAATAAATATGCAGTAATACTTCTATTAAATAATATTTTCCGAGTTTTAATATCTTTTTTGATTAATTTCTTGTTTCATATGTATATTGTTCGACTGCATCTAACAGTAAAAAATTATTCGGTGTATAAGGCACACCAACGAGTTTTGCCCTAATTTTTTGAAAAAAAAGTGCGCCTTATACACGAGTAAATACGGTATACAGGAAACATTTATTTTAATCTTATCTTCAGGGGTCTCCCCTAAAAGTTGTCAGTTAGTTAATAAATGAGATTGGCAATGTTTTAGTTCAATCGAATATAATTAACCCGTGCCTCATCGAGGTTGATATCTCGAATATTTGCGATTTTTGGCAAAAAGTTTAGTTTTTCCTTCATTAAGTGAAAACTATTTGTCTTAGAAACTTGGTTCTTGTTTTATTTAATAAATAATGTTGTTGCCTTGAATTTTTACGCTCATCAAAACTTATACTCAATAACATTTAGAATTTTTCAGGTCAGTTCTTGAACCATACTCTCAACATTTGGATTTTTAAAAATAAGTAAAAAATGACAAATGAATAATTTTTATTATTCTCGATATTTTTTTGATACATGATTTTTGGATGCAATCATTCAGAGTATTTTTGAATCATAGGGTGTAACTTGTAACCATGGGATGTAACTTCGCACCACGTCCAAACTTTCAATATGTTTGACTTCAAAAGGCTAAACAAACGCTAGTGCTGCACTTTATTGGCAAGATTCTAAACTGGAATTTCTACTCTTTATTTTAGAAATAAATAAGCAAAATTATACGCAATTAATTGCATCATCGAACAAATTTGTGAAGTACTGCTTTCAAATTAATTTTGAAAATTTTTTCACATTTATTTATCAATAGTTAATAAAATATACAAGTGCCGAAAGTGTGTATTAGATTTAATATATAAATATTTTCTCTAAATATGTATAAATTACATAAAATCATTTAAAGATGTTATTCGGGGTGGAGCTATCCAGATTTGACATTTCATACATTCGACATTTTTTATTCTTCTTTGAAGAGTGCTAGTACTAGTATTTTTTACTGCAACGATGGATATCTTATTCAATTAGAACATTGAAAATTGTTTGTCAATGAATTTTTATGATTTATATGAACAAGTAACAGTTCTTTTTTATTTCTAAATATCCAACGTTCTGTTCTTTCGCTTTACTTGTGCATAATGTTTGTTGTAATTTCATAAATTATACAAATCTTATGATGTTGAGAAATGTAAATTGAGAGACTTTATACATGAAAACATTTTTTAGGGTTCAAAATTGTCCTAACTGTAATGCTATTTTTATACTGCATTATTTCAGGTGACTTTTATTAAATGTTGCAAAGTTACCCTAAAATGGCTTCCAGGATAAAGATTCATTTTTAATTTCTTTTAGCATTATTATTCCTTAATTTTCGGTAGTCATACAATAACTTAGTATTATTTCTTCTCTTTTATGCCTTAGTTGCAACAATACTCTTAGAATAAGAGGGTGAAATATGAAAATATAGAAAATTTGTATCAAAATTACCCCGAATGACTGTAATGAATAGGACAATAAGTAAACTTTAAAATAATCAATAAACTAATTTTCGCTACAAAAATTATGCTATTAATTTACCTGGACGTGAACTTTCTATGCATTTGTTGCGAAAACCTACTGTGAATATATATATATATATATATATATATATATATATATATACAGGGTGATTCCAAATTTTCTTTACAATAAAAGAGGGGTGATAGTACACATCAAGACAAACAATATTAAATAGGAGACCAAGGGTCCAAAACGTTTTCCTAAGGAGATAGCCGCCATTAAAGTTTAGGGACCAAAATTTCAAATAAACATAAAAAACGGAAAAATCGGTCAATTGATTTGCGGTTTTCACTAAAATTATTCTTTATGTCGGTATTTTCTTGAAATTAAATTATAAAGACAAATTTCAAAAAATGCCGATAGAGGGCGCTTTAGACTTTGGAGTAACGAACAACTATTTTTTGTCGGTATTTTTTGCATCTCATTAAATGTTTTCGTAACCTTAGACTCAAACTTAAATTTTGAGCTCAAAATCTGTAGTTGGGAGTGGTTAAGTAACACAAACTGAGCTGTGTTCAGAAGGTTCAAATTTCAAATGATTATAAAAAACGGAAAAACTAGTCGATTGATTTGCGGTTTTCACTAAAACTATTCTTTATTTAGGTAGCGTTAATGAACGTACATTTGTAACGCGCGCTACCCCTACAAAAATACTCTCGTATCACGTGACCAACTGTTTCAGACAATGTGCTAGAATTTAAAACAAATTAGAAGTGGCCGCAACTATCTTATAAACAAGTAAAAAAAAAAAAAAAAAAAAAAATCAAATATATAAAATTTGAGCGACATATTTCAAAATAACGCCTCCCATAGACATAAACCTTCGGGTATTTTTCAATGACTCCTGTAAGCTCTTAATGTATACTTTAATTAATGAGTTTCAGAAAACTGTGCAAGAAATTTAAATAATTTAGAAGTGTCCCAGTTGATTAATTTCCAAGAAAAATTGTATTTTTCAGATAAAAAACCTATTACTTCCTAGAGTACGCAAAGGATTTTGTCAAAGAGTGTTTTGGTAGAGCAGTATAAGTATAAGATTATATGTGAGAGATAGTTTTTAAAAAGTTTTTATTAGTTGAATAATATATATCAAAAATGTAAAAAAATCTGAAATTTTTCCATTGTTCTGAAATAAAAATATCAAAAATCAATAATAAAATTATCAAAATATCAATAGTAAAAATATCAAAAATCTGAAATGAAAATATCAAAAATGAAAAAATTCTGAAAAAATTACGTTGTTCTGAAATAAAAAAATCAATAATAAAAGTATCAAAAAATATAAAATATCGGAAACAAAAATTTAAAAAATCGGAAAATTTTCCATTGTTCTGAAATAAAAAGAAGGGTCAAGTAATTTTCGATAAAATGGGTCTTAAAAGGCCTCATGTTTCTCATAGTATTTCAACCAGTCTTGAATTTTCTTCACTTTTAAAATTTAAATTTAGAATTTATTTCATAAAGATGATCTTCCATTTGTCAAGAATGAAACAAAAACTTTACTTCAGATTGTTTATTTGCAAACTATGATAATCGGTAAAAAAATATTAATTATTAATTTTATTAATTCTTTATTAATTCATAATGATATTAGATGTCAAAATTTTGTTTTTTTAAATTCTTAATTTTACACCGGAATATATCAAAGAAAAAATATTTATGTAAAAAGTACAAATTTTGGCATTTTAGGCAATTTTCAAACTCTTATCATTCGAGAAGAGGTTAACTAAATAACAGTGACCTCTTAAAATTAAAACAAATGCATGCGATAGTTCACTACGTACGAAATAGAACTCGATTCGTCTCACACGGACGTAATATGCAAGTCGAAATCTCTTCGGGCAATCAGTTTCAGTCGAAGATTTGTAGGAGGCGCTTTAATGAAGAATTTGCTTTGCACGCTTGTGATAACTCTTGTCCTAGATATAAATTAATTGAAATTGTGGGTTTTGAATTTTTTTTTTTAGTAAAAATTGGCTCTTTACTTTGTTCCATGCTGCACTCTAAAAAAAATCAGAAATTTCTCTTCGTGGATTTTATTCAAATTTGGAGTACAAACTATTGAAAAAAAAATACTTATCGAATTTTTTCATATAATGAAACCTGAAAGAAAAATGCTATTATTATTTCTGTAATATTATTAAATATTAGTTTTTTTTCTTTATTCCGTACTTCATGATTAGTACCTACATTATTTAAGTTTACCGAGAAGATTTTTATTTTTGCCAATCTAATATACAGGGTGATTCAAAATAATGTGAACAAAATGATATGACAAATCAAGCATACAACAAGGATAAAAAAAATCACATAGGAACATAGGGTGGCAAACTACTTTCTGAGTCCCAAATACAGAGTGTTTCATTCTAGCTACACCCGGTTTGAAAGTAATAATTTCGAGGAAAATATAAATATTGTAAGGAAATGCAATGATATGTACCTTATTTTGTGTGAAATGTGATAACGTTATTAAAAGATCTAGAAAAACAAATTGCTCAAGCAATTGATGATACCGTATAAACTAATTATCAGAGTCTAAAATGTGAGGTGCCAGGTGCATATTGCTGGTGCGCATAATGCAAATTTCTAACACTTTTGTTTGGTGTTATCATATTTAAAACAAAGATGAGAATGTTTGTTAAATGTTTTATTAATAATATACTTCAGTTTTCTGAAATTTATTACCGTCAACCCAAATTGAGTTAGGATGAAACACCCTGTATTTGCGACTCAATAAGTGGTTTCGGTCCCTATGTTCCTGTGTGATTTTTTGTCCTTGTTGTATGTCTGATTTGTCATATCAATTTGTCCATTTTTTTTTAAATCACCCTGTATTTTAAAAAGTACTGAAAAGTAAACAATCTATATTTTAACATTATTTTAACCATTATAACCATTTTATTTAGTCGAAATATGATAGGTCCCATAAGGGAAAACCCGACCTTTATACCACGCTCATTCACATTAATTTAACTCTTACATTTTATGCTCATTTATTGTATGTAATTGAATTTTATCCAAGCGTTAATGAATGTATATTTTTATTCATGTGTTTCAGGTAACTATGAAAAAACTTCAAACAATTGAGAAGTGTCTCGGTCTTTTAACTTTCGAAAAAATTATATTTTTCAGCCCATTAACTACTAAACTACGCAAGCGATTTAGTTGAAAAATATTTCCGTAGAAGAGTATAAATATGAGATTATATGTGAGAGACAGTTTTGAATAATTTTAATTAGTTAAGTCGAAAATGAAGTAATTCTAAAAATTTTCCATTGTTCTGGAATAAAAATATCAATAAAAAATAACATAAATATCAAAATATCAATAGTAAGAATATCAAAAAATATCAAAAATCTAAATTTAAAATATAAGAAATCTGAAATAAAAATATCAAAAAGGAAAAAATTCTGAAACATTTCCGTGGTTTTGTAATAAAAATATCAAAAGTCAATAATTAAAAAAAAAATCAAAATTGAATAATAAAATATCAGAAATCTGAAACAAAAATATCAAAAATCTGAAATAAAAACATCAAAAATTAATATATTCTGGAAAATTTTACATTGTTCTGAAATAAAAAGAGGGGTCAAGTAGTTTTCGATGAAATGGGGCTTAAAGATCTCAAGTTTATCGTAGGACTGCACCCAGTCTTGTGTCCTCTTCATTTTTAAAATTTAAATTTAGAATATATTCTATAAAGATGCTCTTTCATTTATCAAAAGTGAAACAAGAAAACTTAGTTCAGATTGTTTATTTGCAAAATATGGTAATCGATAAAAAATGTGAACTGTAACTAGTTCATAATTATATTCAATGTTAAAATTTTACTTTTTAATAATTCTTAATTTCACACCGAAATATAACAAAGGAAAGATATTTAAGTAAAAAGTTCAACTTTTTGCATTTCACACAAAGCGATGTACCAGTCAAATTAAGAAGAGGTTACGAGCTGACAGCTACGACAGCTACTATTTTTATTATAATCGCAAGATTATATTTAGTAAAAACCGCCTCTTACTGTGTTCCATGCTGCACATAAAATTCTCAAAAATAAGTTCAGAAATTTCACTTCCGGAATTTCGGTGCGATTGCAGTTTGCTCTCCTTCTTGGCGCGACTTTCAAAGATCGCCTAATGGCACATTTTTGCGTACTAACTCCCGGAGCTGCAACATCTCCGAGAAAGAGTACACAAAATTATTATTTGTTCTCTCTTCTCATGTATTTTTAAACAAGTACCTATCTAGACAAATGCTTTAAATGTGAGAATAAATATTTGATCAGTTATTTTTCTCTTATTTTAACCTGTATTTTTGAGTAAAAATAAAAAATACATAACATTTCAAATTTTTTCGAAATACATTTTTAAAGATACGTTTAATATATTTTAAAATACATTTTATAAAATATACCGAAACACAAATTTTTTACTTACCCAAATTATTAAAGAAGAATGTTTGTAAACAGTAAGAGGAGCAAAACATTGTTGTAGTCTTTTTATTCAGAGGGCCTTTTTTTAATGAGGGGGGCTGCCGCCCCCCTGAACCCCCCGCTTTTTTTATTCATAATTTTATCTTCTACTCTAGGATGTCATTTAAAACCATCACTCAATATATCATTTTTAGTCATTCATATCTTGGAACAATCAGCCTCTCTTTCATACATAATTCAATCAAAGCTCAAAAATACAGGTTTTAAAAAAAAAGAGAATAATAAACGATCGAATATTTATTCTCACCTGTCAAGCATTTATCCATATCGGTACTTGTTCCAAAATATACGAGATGAGAAAACAAATAATAGAAATTTCGCTACGCAATTGTAATAGACAACTTTTCAACGTGGAATCCATTACAACATTAACGTTTTTCCAAAAATTTAAACGCTCCTTCTCTGAGTTCTCTTCTTTCGTCCAATAAGAAAACATGGAACAAAAAGGAGCGTCCAATCAAGAAACGGCTTAGAAAACGGTAGGATACGGTTTAAAAAGCAAAGACATTAAAAACGGAGCACTCCTTAGGGTTGCCACATTAAAGATGCGAGAGGAGAAAATGAAAATTCAAGGGTTGCCATATTGCAGCATTTATCGCGCCAAAAAAAAGTCACCTTGGCGAAGGAGAGTAAACTGCATTTCACCCGGAATTTCCTTCAACTTCGGAATACAAACAGTAAAAAAAAAACCTTACTTGTCGATTTTTTAAAATAATGAAACCTGAAACAAAAATCTATTATTATTTATGCATTATTATTTTTAGTTTTTCTCCCGTACTTCATGATCAATGCGTACAATATTTAAATTTACCGAGAAGGGTTTTTTTCTCTTAAATAATTTAAAAATCATAATGCATGGGTTTTTTTAAATCAATCTAGTACTTTTAAAAAAATACTGAAAAGTAGTTAAAATTTATTTCAAATTTTTTTAATTATTATTATTCTATTTTGCCTAGTGAGTCTTCACTCACTTGAAAACTTCCGCACCGTGATGTTAAACCAATAAAGCAAGTTAATTTCGAATTTCTCGTTTAAATTTCTATATTTTTAAATGATTTTTTTTTTATAAGATGGGTAAGCGTGATCTTTATTGTGTTTTTTTTTTTCTTTTCTTTTACGATTTTGGCAACTAGGCACAGAAAAAGACCCGGATGATAATGTAAAGTCTATGGGGGCGTTCTTTTGAAATATTTCGCCCAAATTTTAATTTTTTTACATGATTTGTTTGCAGAAGATAGCTGAGGACGATCCTCAACCGGCCTAGTTTTTACTTTTTCAGTTTTGTTTTCAGACTTTTTTAAACAATATTACATTAACTTTCAAAACCGGTTTAAACCGATTCAGAAATTGAAACTATTATAATATAAAAAATATATAAGCAAAATCGAAAAAGTAAAAACTAGGCCGGTTGTGGATCGTCCTCAGCTGTCCTATAAAAAAAAGAAAAAAAACCATGTAAAAATATTAAAATTTGAGCGAGATATTTGAAAAGAACACTCCCATAGACTTTACATTATCATCCGGGTCTTTTTCTGTGCCTAGTGTGGGGCCTTAAGAAAAGACCAGACTCGGATGCCACGCCCATTCACATCAATTTTACTCTTACTTTTTATACTGTTTTATTGTATGTAACTGAAAGCGTTAATGAACGTACATTTGTAACGCCCGCTACCCCTCCAAAAATATTCTGTCGCATCACGTGACCAACTGTTTCAGAAAATGTGCTAGAATTTAAAACAATTTAGAAGTGACCACAACTATTTTAGGCACAAGTAAAAAAAAAAAAAAAAAAAAAAAATCAAATATATAATAAAATTTGAGCGACATATTTCAAAAAAACGCCTTCATAGACATAATCCTTCGGGTATTTTTCAATGACTCCTGTAGGCTCTTAATGTATACTTTAATTCAGAGGTTCCCAAAGTGTGCTCCGCGGAGCCCTTGGGGCTCCGCCTGAACTTTACAGGGGCTCCGCGACGTTCCAGAAAAATAAACAAAACACGAAAGAAATTGGCATATTGCAAATAAAAGATTTTCAAATGTACGTAGGATTTTGTGTGTGTGTGTGCGTCAGAAAAAAATAGATCTATAACTGAGTTGAAAAATAGAATAATACATTTCAAAACCATTTAAGCATTTGCATTATGGATCTAACTATTTTCTGTATAATATTTTTGGTTTGAATCGCTTTATTTTATGTTTCAGCATTTAATATAATATTTCCGCATTTAACTGCATAATGTTTTTGCATTTAATGCTTTATTTTATGTTTCTGCATAAATGTGTTTTAAAATTCAAATTAACAAAAGCTACAAGAAATAGCATTCTGAATAGAATGCACAACGTGAATCGAAACAGAAAAGACCCGCCAGTGCTATTAATCCAGCTTGCTGAACAAAAGTGAGAACAATTTTGTTCTTTGGAGCTCCGCCTATTTATATATTTGTACTTAAATCTTTTTTGTTACCTCTGTTTTTGATAGCTCTTGAACTTATGACAGTTCTGAATGATGCCATAAAAATAAAAAACTTTATAAAATCAAGACCACTTAAAAGTAGACTTTTCTACAAATTTGCGAAATTAAGGGAAGTTTACATAATGTCCCTGCTGCTGCATACTGAAGTAAGATGGTTATCCTGATGAAAAATGTCGACACATTTGCTGGAACTGCGTGCAGAGGTTGAAACCTTTTTGACAGATCACAACCCTCAATTGACAACAATTTTAAATGATGAAGATTGGTAATGTACATTGGCATGTCTGGTAGATAATTTTAGTAGTATTTAATGAATTTATCGTTGCAAGGAGAAGGTGTTACTGTTTTTGATGCAAATTCCAAACTGTCGGCATTTAAGATGAAACTTACCTTCTGGCCTGAATGTGTAAAAAAGCTGATATAAGTTGTTTTCCTCTTATTAAAATGTTCTTAAGTGACTATAACATTAAGTTTGAAAAAAAAAATCACAAAAGTATTTAACATCATCTCGAAGCTCTGATAGATTCGTTTGAGCATTACTTTCCAGCTACTTAAAATAAAATGACGGACGATTTTAAATGGGTACTAAATAAATTCATTGTAAAAGCAAAACCAGACAGCTTAAGTCATTTGAAATCTCAAAGTAATCGCATCATCTCTTTTCAAAGAAAGCGTATCACTGAATTTTGGTGTCATTTGACAGATTAATGTAAAATCTTGTCGTATAGAGTAAAATTAATTTTATTCCTATTTTTAATGACATATCTGTGTGAAGCTGGATTCTCCACTTACACAAGTATCAAAATAAAATTCAAAAACTGGTTAATGCAGACCAGATGTTCCCTTACAATTGTAGAAAATTGCACCAGATACAAAAAACGAAATAACTGTGATAAACTGTGAAAAACAATTCAAGCACATTTTTCACACTAAACTTTTATATATTATTGTTCATCAAACTTTATGCAGAAAAAAAACTATCGGCGTTTAATATTTGTATGTATTGCATATTTATTTATTTATTGTAATTTTAATTTAATTAAACTCTTTATTTTATTTTTTATTAAATTTAACTTATTTAAATCTTCTATCCTAGTTTTCAAAATTTTATTTAATTTTCAAAACTATGTCTGTCGCTTAAACCATTTTTTAAAAAGATCTTGTATCATTAAAAATCGCCCACTAGATTCATTTGTGTTTAATGTGTGTGTATATTTCTTTTTTATTTTTATATCTTTGTTTTTCTAATTTATTTATGTTTTTTGTGTATATCGCCGAAAAACTTATTTTTTATTGCATCTTCAATCATTTAAAGACCCTTGTTAAATTCATACTACCTCTGACAATAAAGTACGGTGAATAGTTCTGTAACATTCTTGTAGATTAAATATTAACAAAAGTTGCCGTACCATCCTTCGAAATAGTCATCTCCCATTAATATGCACCACTGATAACTGCTATACATGTCCTAGGAAATTCGCAAGAAGTCTTCTTTTGTAATGGAGTTCAAAAGCTTCGTCACGTTTCGTTGGATGTTAGCAATAGGGTCAAATCTCTTTCAAAGAGAATTTGATTCGTGAAAATAGGAAGAAGTCTGGAGGATTGAGATCTGGCGAGTATGGTGGATGTTCAGTTTGCATCATCCCTCATGAATTACTTTTGGTGTCTTGCAAAGCTTAAAACCAAACTTTAAACTCATATTTTGTTCGTTCATTTTACTGTTCTCAGTTAAGAACCAACACACTTAACAAGCACTTAGTAAATCACTCTTACACAAAACATAAACGACGCTCAACTAAACAACGGTGAGGGAAGATGGTAAACACTTGCTTCTATGCAGGTGCAGATTTCTGTTTCCTCAATGTTGCCAGATCGGTCATTCTAAATTCATTCACCGAACTTTATTGTTAAAGGTAGTATTACATTTGTGTATATTGTGTATATATATATTTCTTTTTTAATATATAAATTTAAATTCTTTAATCTGCTTATATTATTTGTTAGGATGAGCGAAGCGAATTCTCTACTAGGCCACTCAAGTTACACTTTGTCGTACACTTTATAAAAAATCTATTCAGTATTTTGATTTGAAATTAAACATAAGAGTAAATCATGATTTGTAGATTTGCACAATGTTATTTTTTTACAGAATAACCCTAAAAAAAATTATTTTAATAATTAATTTATTCTACATGTTTTTCTATTATAGACGCATTTTTGGAAAATAAAAAATTGAACGCGTATCTTTTTAATTTCAGAAGGAAAATAAACCATGGGGTTAGTAATTATAAGTAGAAAAAAGGACTATTTAATTTAATTTAATATATTTTCATTATTCCGCCAAAATCGTTTGCAAATAAAAAATTGAACCCGTATCTTTTTATTTTAAGAGGGAAAATAAACCATGGGGTAAGTAATTATAGATATAATCATGATTACTATATTAAATAAAATATATTTTCATTATTCTGCCAAAATTATTCACGCAGTTCATACTTACGGATTTTAAAAGAATTACATTATGATTTATTTATTAAGGTATTTACTTTGGTAAACTGGCAGCAAAAGAATCGTAAACAAGTAAAATTAATTCTTATATTTGGTATTTAAAGTGAATATTTTGTTAAGTTTCTTAAGTTTGGTATCCGAATCGAAAGGTTGAAGAATAATTGAGATTGAAGAATAATTTAAGAATATTTTAATTGATTGAAGAATAATTTAATTGAATCAAATTATTACTGTTTATCAGGTTAAAGGTGGTCAACTTGGATACAGTGGGCAAGTTATTAATTTCCCACAAGACATTATGGAATTTTGTACTTTATTACCCCATTCCATTACTTAAACCAGCCTTATATCATAAATAAAAAATTCCGAAGAAATTCTTAGTTATTTGGCTGAATTTACATTTCTAAAATTTAAATGTGCCAAAACATGAGCTAACGTTTTTGCTTAATAAAGATGCAAAAATAATATGAAAAATTTTGTTACATTCAAATATTTATCTTATAAAATAATGCTTCGCGAATCCAAACAAAGCACGGATTTTGCTAGTATATTTTAATTTTCTACGCTGTTTTTCATTGTTCAACAATATTTGTCGATTAAAACGCCCTTTTTTTGCAATACCTTGTATCATTTAACAAACCCCTCACTAGATTCGTTAATATTTATATACGTTGTGTGTATAGTTTTTTTTTTCTTTTCGTAACTTTAATTGCTTTAATCTATTTACTTTATTTTGATAATATCTCAGTTATTTCAATTTTTTATGCTGTTTTGCATAATTGTACTCAATTTTATAAGCAATGTATATCGCAGAAAACGCATTTTTTTAGCATCTTGTATCACTTTACAACCCCTGTTTAAAATTTTCTTTTAATTAGTCTCTGACGAATTTTCCAATCAGATGTAAGTCTGTTGCAATTTCAAAATATATACTGGTTCTTTGCATTTGTCATCACTAAGTTTGTTTCACTGAGAATTTAAAATTTGCTTGGCTCTACACCTTGCTTAGACTTTTTGTCAATGAGTACCCGCCCTGATATAAATTTAATCCCCCTTTGTTAGTAAAGTTTTTCTTCTAGTTGCAGTTCGTTCAACAGGTATAGTTTTTAACTGCATATCTGTTTTCAGGCAAAAATAATGACGATAGAAAGTTTCTTTCAAAACTATAATTAATAGCCAAATACTTTAAATAAAATATTCAAAAAAGTGAACAATGCTGCAGTAACAATACAGTTTGTAGATTTTGCTCCGCCCATTGAAACACTAATTGAAACACTGCTTCTAAATATATATTTTTTAAATGGTTCAAAAAAAGAAGCTGAGGGGCGATTTATTTTAGATGAATTTTTAGAAGTACTGTAAACTTAAAGAAGACCGAAAAAATATTCCATAATTGCACGATTCTATTTTGGGTAGGCGGGCCTAGCGAAAACGTGTTACGTAATTACTCATGGGTGACTGGAATTTTGAAATAAAAATTTTAATTTTATAATATAAGCGTTTATCTAGTATAAAAAAAGCGTTTATTTTGAACATGCTTTTAATTTCTGGTGTCATTCAATTATTTTAGTATTTTATGTATAGAAGTGCTTTGCCCCTGAAAGGGTTAACAGTATTGCTTGAACATCGCTCAAATAAAAAAAAATTTGTTTTCCTCATTACTAAAAGCTTTCAAAAAGCACAAATTTTTAACGATAATTTTTGCTGTATTTGAAGGAAATATCTCGATTATACAAGATAGATATTGTAATACAAAAAAGAGGGTTTTAATCCTTATTTTTATTTTATTGTATCCAATACTAGTAATATTAAATAAAACTGTTAACGGGTTATGTAATAGAAAATTTTATTTTTAAAATTTCTTGTATGAATTCAGAATTTCTATATCAGGAAAGGGCCAAACTGAGAACCTTGGTCCAATGTGAAATTACAGTCTCGGATTTTTATCCAGCTGATTTTTCTCGGCTCCAAAGGCATAAAAAACATTAATTTGTAAACCACAGAATACCGTTGGGTTCAGGGGCTCCGCCTTAGAACTTCTTCCCAGAAAGGGCTCCACAAGACCAAAAGTTTGGGAACCGCTGCTTTAATTCATGAGTTTCAGAAAACTGTGCAAGAAATTTAAATAATTTAGAAGTGTCCCAGTTGATTAATTTCCAAAAAAAAAATGTATTTTTCAGATAAAAAACCTATTAACTCCTAGAATACGCAAAGGATTTCGTCAAAGAGTGTTTTGGTAGAGCAGTATAAGTTTAAGATTATATGTGAGAGATAGTTTTAAAATAATTTTTATTAGTTGAATAATAAATATCAAAAATGTAAAAAAATCTGAAATTTTTCCATTGTTCTGAAATAAAAATATCAAAAATCAATAACAAAATTATCAAAATATCAATAATAAAAATTTCAAAAATCTGAAATAAAAATATCAAAAATGAAAAAATTCTGAAAAATTTACGTTGTTCTGAAATAAATAAATAAAAAAAAAATCAATAATAAAATTATCAAAAAATATAAAATATCGGAAACAAAAATTTAAAAAATCGGAAAATTTTCCATTGTTCTGAAATAAAAAGAAGGGTCAAGTAATTTTCGATAAAATGGGTCTTAAAAGGCCTCATGTTTCTCATAGGATTTCACCCAGTCTTGAATTTTCTTCACTTTTAAAATATAAATTTACAATTTATTTCATAAAGATGATCTTCCATTTGTCAAAAATGAAACCAAAAACTTTACTTCAGATTGTTTATTTGCAAACTATGATAATCAGTAAAAAAATATTAATTATTAATTTTATTAATTCTTTATTAATTCATAATGATATTAGATGTCAAAATTTTATTTCTTAAAATTTCTTAATTTCACACCGGAACATATCAAAGAAAAAATGTTTATGTAAAAAGTACAACTTTTGGTATTTTAAGCTACTTCGTATACTCTTTTAATTCGAGAAGGGGTTAACTAAATATCAGTGACCCCTTAAAATTAAAACAAATGCGTGCGATAGTTCACTACGTACGAAATAGAACTCGATTCCTCTCATACGGACGTAATACGCAAGTCGAAATCTCTTCGGGAAATCAGTTTCGGTCGAAGATTTGTAGGAGGCGCTTTAATGAAGAATTTGCTTTGCACGCTTGTGATAACTCTTGTCCTAGATATAAATTAATTAAAATTGTGAGTTTTGATTGTTTTTTTTTTTTTTTTTTTTAGTAAAAATTGGCTCTTTACTGTGTTCTATGCTGCACTCTAAAAAAAATCAGAAATTTCTCTTCGTGGATTTTATTCAAATTTGGAGTACAAACTATTGAAAAAAAAAATACTTATCGAATTTTTAAGCTATTGCATAGCTTTTATCGCGGACTTAGAGCGCGGCGACCGAATGTAGAAATTCCGTAACGAGAAAAATTGAGCGTAACGTGAAACAACAATTCCGTAACGAAAAAAACTTAACACTCCGCTAACCATCGTTTCAGTTCGGCAGACTTCGGCATGGTATCCTTCGGTAGACTTCGGCAGACATTGACGCGGTATTTTTCAGATATTTAGAGGATATCAAGTCTCAAACTTATATTTCTTATTTCAGTTACTATAAATCTATAGTTTCAATAATAAAAATTCCTGATAGAATCTGTATAGAAAAGAATCGTCTTAAGATCAAACAAGGTAGGATAATGTATCTTTTGGTGATTGGAGACCCGCCCAATGGTGAGGATCGAAAAATTTAAAATGCTTACAACTCGCGGTCTAATTTTCGTAGTGCGGCCAAATTTTGTTTGATAATTTATTATGAGACAGTGTTACTTTTGATGACAGGAGACTCCCCCACGGTGAGGGTCGAAAAATTTAAAATGCTTATAACTCGCAATCTAATTTTCGTATCGCGGCCAAGTTTTGTTTATTAATTTATCTAGAGAGAGTGTTTATTTTTGGTGACAGGAGACCCCCCAACGGTGAGGGTAGAAAAATTTAAAATGTTTATAACTCGTGATCAATTTTCGTAGCGCGGCCAAATTTTGTTTGGTAATTTATTATGAGACAGTTTTAATTTTTGGTGACAGGAGATCCACCATGGTGAGGATCGAAAAATTTAAAATGCTTATAACTCGCGGTCTAATTTTCGTAGTGCGGCCAAATTTTGTTTGATAATTTATTATGAGACAGTGTTACTTTTGATGACAGGAGACCCCCCCACGGTGAGGGTCGAAAAATTTAAAATGCTTATAACTCGCGATCTAATTTTCGTAGTGCGGCCAAATTTTGTTTGGTAATTTATTATGAGACAGTGTTACTTTTGGTGACAGGAGATCCCCCATGGTGAGGGTCGAAAAATTTAAAATGCTTATAACTCGCAATCTAATTTTCGTATCGCGGCCAAATTTTGTTTATTAATTTATTTAGAGAGAGTGTTTATTTTTGGTGACAGGAGACCCCCCAACGGTGAGGGTCGAAAAATTTAAAATGTTTATAACTCGCGATCAATTTTCGTAGCGCGGCCAAATTTTGTTTGGTAATTTATAATGAGACAATGTTAATTTTAGTGACAGGAGATCCCCCATGATGAGGGTCGAAAAATTTAAAATGCTTATAACTCGCGATCTAATTTTCGTAGTGCGGCCAAATTTTGTTTGATAATTTATTATGAGACAGTGTTACTTTTGGTGACAAGTGACTGGTAATTTATTAAGGTATTGAATAGCTTTTATCGCGGGCTTTGAGCGCGGCGAAAGAATCTAGAAATTCCGTAACGAGAAAAAAACTTAACACTCCGGCTAACGTCGCTTCTGTTTGGCAGGCGGCACGGTATCCTTCGGTAGACTTCGGCAGACATTGACGCGGTAATTTTCAGATATTTTGAGAAAATCAAGTTTCAAACTTATGTTTTTTTTTTTTTTTTTTTTTTTTTTTTCAGTTACCATAAACGTATAGTTTCAATGATAAAAATTCCTGATTAACCTAAATGTATTGTAAGATAATAAAAATATTTTAAACGATATTAACTTCTCATTTATTCAATAAAAGAAAAAAAAATTATATCGGTCATCATGCTCAAAAAGTGTAACTTGAATTAATATCAAAGACAAAAAAAAAAAAAAAAAAAAAAAAACAAGTAAATAATTATAATTGCATAAGTTGATACAAAATGCAATGCAATAGCTTTACCGCGGCAGTTCCCGAGTGCCACACGTATTTTTTCATATAATGAAACCTGAAAGAAAAGTGCTATTATTATTTCTGTAATATTATTATTATTAGTTTTTTTTCTTTATTCCGTACTTCATAATTAGTACCTACATTATTTAAGTTTACCGAGAAGATTTTTATTTTTGCCAGTCTAATATACAGAGTGATTCAAAATAATGTGAACAAAATGGTATGACAAATCAAGCATACAACAAGGATAAAAAAAAATCACATAGGAACATAGGGTGGCAAACTACTTATTGAGTCACAAATACAGGGTGTTTCATTCTAGCTACACCCGGTTTGAAAGTAATAATTTCGAGGAAAATATAAATATTGTAATGAAATGCAATGATATGTACCTTATTTTGTGTGAAATGTGATAACGTTATTAAAAGATCTAGAAAAACAAATTGCTCAAGCAATTGATGATACCGTATAAACTAATTATCAGAGTCTAAAATGTGAGGTGCCAAGTGCATATTGCTGGTGCGCATAATGCAAATTTCTAACACTTTTGTTTGGTGTTATCATATTTAAAACAAAGATGAGAATGTTTGTTAAATGTTTTATTAATAATATACTTCAGTTTTCTGAAATTTATTACCGTCAACTCAAATTGAGTTAGGATGAAACACCCTGTATTTGCGACTCAATAAGTGGTTTCGGTCCCTATGTTCCTGTGTGGTTTTTTTATCCTTGTTGATTTTCTGATTTGTCATATCAATTTGTCCACTTTTTTAATCACCCTGTATTTTAAAAAGTACTGAAAAGTAAACAATCTATATTTTAACATTATTTTAACTATTATAACTATTTTATTTAGTCGAAATATGATAGATCCCATAAGGGAAAACCCGACCCTTATACCACGCTCATTCACATTAACTCTTACATTTTATGCTCATTTATTGTATGTAATTGAATTTCATCCAAGCGTTAATGAATGTATATTTTTATTCATGTGTTTCAGGTAACTATGCAAAATCTTCAAACAATTGAGAAGTGTCTCGGTCTTTTAACTTTCGAAAAAATTATATTTTTCAGCTCATTAACTACTAAACTACGCAAGCGATTTAGTTGAAAAATATTTCCGTAGAAGAGTATAAATATGAGATTATATGTGAGAGACAGTTTTGAATAATTTTAATTAGTTAAGTCGAAAATGAAGTGATTCTGAAAATTTTACATTGTTCTGGAATAAAAATATCAATAAAAAATAACATAAATATCAAAATATCAATAGTAAAAATATCAAAAAACATCAAAAATCTAAATTTAAAATATAAGAAATCTGAAATAAAAATATCAAAAAGGAAAAAATTCTGAAACATTTCCGTGGTTTTGTAATAAAAATATCAAAAGTCAATAATTTAAAAAAAATCAAAATTGAATAATAAAATATCAGAAATCTGAAACAAAAATATCAAAAATCTGAAGTAAAAACATAAAAAATGAATGTATTCTGGAAAATTTTACATTGTTCTGAAATAAAAAGAGGGGTCAAGTAGTTTTCGATGAAATGGGGCTTAAAGATCTCAAGTTTATCGTAAGACTGCACCCAGTCTTGTGTCCTCTTCATTTTTAAAATTTAAATTTAGAATATATTCTATAAAGATGCTCTTTCATTTATCAAAAGTGAAACAAGAAAACTTAGTTCAGATTGTTTATTTGCAAAATATGGTAATCGATAAAAAATGTGAACTGTAACTAGTTCATAATTATATTCAATGTTAAAATTTTACTTTTTAATAATTCTTAATTTCACACCGAAATATAACAAAGAAAGATATTTAAGTAAAAAATTCAACTTTTTGCATTTCATACAAGGCGACGTTCCAGTAAAATTAAAAAGCGGTTGCGAGCTGACAGCTACAGTGCGTGTCAAAAATTTAAGCACAATAGCAATTTTAAAATAAAACTTTAAATATTACCTTTAATTTCAATATTTGTCTTGTATATGTTAAAAATATCTATTTTACACCATATTCATTTAAATTAACTTTTAAATTTTATTTCAAACCATGGAGTTTAAGAATAGAAGAAAAATGACCGTGTCAAAAGTTTAAGCACAAAATCGTTTTTATACAAATTTGACAGTCTGACGTAAACGGTTGCGCATGCAAACAATTTCTGGGTGTATAAGAAGTAGTCCGCTGTTGTTTTTGAGCTAGTACAAAATGCCCAAGTCGAAAGAATTTTCAGAGGAAGAGATGATAAAAATTTGAAGTATGAGAGCAAAATGTAATTCTGTTTCTGAAATTGCAAGTGCATTAAAAAGGTCAAAACAAAGTATTCATCAAATTTTGGTTCGTGATAATGATTTTAAACGAAAATTTCGTTCCGGAAGGCCGCGATTGACTAGTTTGAGCGAAGATAGCCGCATCAGAAATTTGGCTTCAACTGGTAATTACTCCCTTTCGGAAATAAAATATGCAGTTGGAGAACAAATATCGAAAAAAACTGTTTATAGGAGAGTTTTGGAATTCAAATACATAAAATACCGTAAAATGGCTCGATTACCGTGTCTTAAACGACACCATAAAGAAGCTAGATTACAATGGGCCAAAGACCATATGTCATTTGGTGACAAGTGACTGAATGTCATATTCAGTAATGAAAAAAAAATGGAACCTCGATGGCCCTGATGGGTTTAAGTACTATTGGCATGATCTCCGTAAAGAACCTAGGAATGTATTTAGCCGATAACATAAGGGTAGTTCTGTAATGGTATGGGGGGGGGCTATTTCTTTCAATGGTCAGACATCTCTAGCATTCATCAGTGGTCGTGAAAACTTTGAAAACTACCAAGAGATACTTGCCAATCATTTGCATCCTGTTGCCGAGGTTTTTAGCGGGAGAAAAATGGTTATTTCAACGTGATAATGCTTCCATCCATACATCAAACTCAACTTCATCGTGGCTTAAGTCGAAAACAGTGTCTGTTTTGAAATGGCCGGCAATTAGTCCTGATTTAAACTTTATAAAAATATGTGGGGTATTCTCTCACATGCAGTTTATCCAAATGGAAAGCAGTAGTCTTCAGTTAAAGATTTGAAAGATGCCATTGAGAACGCTTAGTTTAAAAATGAACCAGGACAATACAGAACCTCATTTTAACGATGGAAGACCGTATATTTAAACTAATTTAGCAGAAAGGAGCAATAATCAAGTATTACTTTTTTTTATTCTTGTTCTGCTGAAGACTAAAAATCTACTGTGCTTAAACTTTTGACACACTCATTTTTGTTGTTTTGATCAATTTTATTATTTAAGATAAATTTTATAGCATGAATCTTTTAACTATCTTTTTATAACTACAATTTGTAGGCTATGTGAAAAGGGAGGTAACTTTCACCCATTAATAAAATTTTATTTTGAAACTTTCTGTTGTGTATAATATAAACATCACTTTAAAATATCAGTTTAATTTAAATGCTTTAAGTGATAAATTAAAATAACATAAAAAGATTATAGCTTGACATGTTTCATTGCTCTTACGGCAACATTTTCAACTAGCGTCTATACCCCGCCCCAAACTTTGGCTCTTATCACAAATGCACCCAAGAAATTCCCCATGCTGCCGATAATTTCCCTTTTTTAAACGGAAGATATGGTTTCTCGACGATATAGTTTCTTAATTTCCGTTTTTTGACGATACTACAAATAAACAAACAAACAAGCAGAGAGACAAAGAAACAAACCGACAAACAAACATACAAACAGACAAACAGACAGAAAAACAAATAAACAAATAAACAGACAAACAGACAAATAAAAAAACAAACTGACAAACTGAAAGACAAACAGACAAACAAACAAACGACAAATAGGCAAACAAACAGACATACACATAAAAAACTGACAAACAAAAATACAAACAAACAAACAGACGTAAAAACAAACAAACTAACTAACAAACAAATAAACCGACAAACAAACAAACAGACGTAAAAACAAACAAACCGACAAGCAAACTGACAAACAATTAAACCGACAAATAAACAAACCGACAAACGAACAAACAGACAAACAAACAAAAACAAACAAACAGACAAACAAACAGACAGACGAACAAACAGGCAGACATACAAAAACAAACAAACAAACAGACAAACGAACAAACAGACAGACGGACAAACAAACCGACAAGCAGATAGACAAATAAACAAACAAATCAACAAACAGACAGACAAACATCGCTGGATCCCCGAAACTTGCTGCGCAGGAAACACTAAAATGCACGAAACTCGCCAACGCCGCAATCACTAACGTGTGTATGAGCGCTGCGCGCCCATTAAAACAAAAAAAAAGCATCACTGGATCCACGAAAATCGCTGTGCAGAAATCACTAAAATGTACGAAACTCGTCAGCGCCGCAATCACTAACGTGTGTATAAGCGCTGCGCGCCCATTAAAACCAAAAAACATCACTGGATCCACGAAACTCGCTGTGCAGGAATCACTAAAATGTACGAAACTCGCCAACGCCGCAATCACCAACGCGTGTATGAGCGCTGCGCGCCCATTAAAACAAACAACAACAAAAAAAAAACATCACTGGATCCACGAAACTCGCTGTGCTGGAATCACTAAAATGCACGAAACTCGTCAACGCCGCAATCACTAACACGTGTATGAGCGCTACGCGCCCATTAAAACAAAAAAAAAACATCTCTGGATCCACGAAACTCGCTGTGCAGGAATCACTAAAATGTATGAAACTCGTCAACACCGGAATCACTAACGCGTGTATGAGCGCTACGCGCCCATTTAAATAAATAAATAAATCCATTTAAATAAATAAAATTTAAATAAATAAATTTAATTTTTTTTAAATAAATTAATTAATAAAATAAATTTAAATAAATAAATAAATTAAATTAAATAAATCCATTTAAATAAATAAATTTCTAAAATGAGCAAAATTGTTGTTATTAACGCAGGTATCAAACTATTAATCCCCATTTTCGGCAGCATGGAGAATTTCTTGGGTGCATTTGTGATAAGAGCCAAAGTTTGGGGCGGGGTATAGACGCTACTACATTTTCAAAAGAAAATAAAATGACAGAAAGGAATTTCCCGAAATAAACAGAAAAAAACCCAAATCACGTGAACATGAGCATATAAAAATAAACCGGAAATAAAAATGAATAAAAATAAAAATAATTGTGAGCGTGACATATTACAAATTATTGTCTTAAAAACCTTTGAAGCATTTCTTTCCATATTTTAGGTAGTTCCATGGAGGCAAATTCATTGCAAACATTGTCTTTACGTATGAAGATTTCTATTGATTCTCTTATGCATTGCACAGCCAGCATAAAAAGATTTCATATGTTTATTTTTTAGTATTTTGTTATATATTTTTCTATAGTAATCGTTAAAAAAAAGTTTTTATCAGTTGCATTAGATGATTTTTTTAAAAACAGCAGAATCCATTGAAATGTATAATATACACACATCCCACCCCCAAATAAAGAACATTATCCATTTTCAATTCAGGAGGGGCGGTGCTTATTTATACGTTAAAAATTTTAAATAGGCAAGTTTTTAGTAAGAAATGTTTGTCAGGATGAAATAAAAATCGGAATAGAAAACTAATATAATATATTTCAATGATTTTTTGTAGAGAAAATCATATAAAAGACTATTGCACTATCGAAATAATTGCCACTCGCGGTTTTCGAGAAACGGTATTCTTGCAAAAAACGGGGAAATTGACGTCAAAAGTTCAGGCCAATCAGGCTTCGAGAAGGCAAAAGACGATTGGGAAAACCGAAATATGTACCTGTCGAATATGCCCGATTACACCGTGATCAAAGAGGATTTAAAATAAATATTAAATACTAAAGTTACGTATTTTTGTCTGTATATTACGAATCTGCAATAAAAAATGGGGGTTATAATTTAAGATTTCAAAGTTGGACCCCCTTTGACCCCCAGGAGGGTCGGTTGCGTTGGTCAAATTTAGTATCACTGAGTAGCTTATTTAAAAATATTTAATACGTATATTTTTGTTTTTCAATATGATATATATTTCTCAAGTTATTCGACCGTTTCCAGACTTTTCGGACACCTTGTATATGAGTTGGACAGGTAAGAACACAAATCACAATTACTTTTATACGGCCATAGCAAAATATCTCTACATACCGTGCATAATAACTTTCACAACTAAAATAAATGCATTTAAAATGCAAATGCATGAAATAGTGAACGTACGAACTCGATTCCTCTCATATGAACATAACAAAAAGTTGAAATCTCTCCGGGGAATCAGAGTTTCGCTCGTAGAATTGTAGGAGGCGCTTTTGCCTAGTGTGTTTAATGAAGAATTTGCTCTGCACGTAATAGTACCCTACACGTTTTGCATTGTCCTAGATATAATTAAAATTGCGATTTTTGATTTTTTATTTATTTTTTTTTTTAGTAAAAATCGGCTTTTTACTGTGTTCTATGCTCCAGACTTAAAAGAATTCAGAAATTTCTCTTCGTGAATTTTGTCAAATTTGGAGTACAAACTGTTAAAAAAATAAAGAAAGAAAGAAAGAAAAAAAATGATTTGTCGATTTTTAGCTCACAGGCTATCATAGCCTGAGAGCTTATGTGCCCGTCCGTTCTATATGTACGTTCGTACGTGCGTTCGTGCGTAACGCGATAACTCGTGATAAAAATATCCGATCCACTTGAAATTTTGTATGTAGGTATATCCTGACAAGGCGCTTCCCTGATTAGTTTTGGAGTTCATTCGATATGTATAAGAGGGGGAACGGGGGGCTCATGCCCCTCCCCTTAGTTGATATAAATGGGATTTTCATGCAGAATTAAGTTTTCGTTCAAAATTTAGATTAGGATCATTCTGATGAGGCGATTCCGTGACTGTTATTAGGTGTTCATTGAATAAGTATAAATAGGGGGAACAGGGTTTCTAATGCCCCCCCTCTTTAATTTATATAAATAGGTTTTTCAAGCAGAATTTTCAGATTTCGTTCAAATCTCTGAATAGTTTTGGAAGTTTAATGGTTAAGTATAAAAGAGGGGGATAACTCCTTTTAAATTATATAAATGCTAAATGGGTTTTTATTAAGAATTATCTCATTTGCTCTGAATTTTGGATATAGATTTTTTATATGATAAAGCATGTCTTTGATAGTATAGGAGGTTCAATGATTAAGTATAAAAAAGGAGGAAAGGGGAGAGCTGTTTCCCCTTCTTAATTTTTTTTCGAACGGAATTAACCCTTGAAAATATAAGGCTTTAATGTACAATTAGTATTTAGAGCCTGTGAGCTCAATGCCATCAGTTTAACTGGGCCCTATTCTTTATTTTTAGTGAATCCCATGACTCCAACTGGAAGAAGTGATGTATACCAAACGAATGTGGCATTTTCAAACTTCATTTAATAAACATATCCTACTACTTAATGCAAGATTTTACTTTAGATTCAATTCTGCCTTCCTTCTTAAAAATAGTACTCAAATTTATTTTCACATAAAGTGGAAATATTACCATTCTTTAATTATTCTGCTGAATATAGGAAAATAATGAAAAACAAGCTCCAGATTTAATTTTTTTTTAAACAATGAACCCATTGTCATCCCAAATTTATATTTTGCCAAATGATTTACAAGAATACAAACTATTCAGGGAATTGATTTTAAAATTTTAAAATATGTACTTTTTGAAATTTTTTAAATTATTTTTTTTTTAATATTTGCAAAATATTTTTTGTATTAAACTATGTCATGTTGGATATCACAGGAAAGATCATAAAAAATGCTGTAAAACGACATCTCTTATAGCTCCCTAGCTCAATTAGGAGAGCTCCTGGAGTCATTCAAAAAATCCCCGTCTGCGGTTTTTAGGCAAAAATTTTAAAATGTTATGTGCTATAATTCAAAAACTAGTCGTTGGGGGCCACCGTAATACTTACCCATCATGGATATGTAATATGAAAATAAAACATGTGAAAACTATTTATACAATGCATTGCAATTCATAAACAAAATTTAAATATTGTTAATATACGTAGTAATGCTATATTAAAGAACTGCTGATTACCAATTTCGACAAATTATATAAAACGCCAAACTACTCAAATAGTACCGAATTGCGTAAAAGAAACATCCTTATAACTCCAAAAATAATAATTCTATTAACTAACAATTAACTGCGTCGGATTAAGCGTCTCATTTCCAATTAAAATATACCTCTGAATTGAAATTTGAATGAAATATAGGGTCATGAAAAATCGAAGAATGTGGAAAACAGGATTACAAATATCTCGGTAACCAATAATCCAATCGACTTCGTTCTATATGCAAAATGCGTGTTATTTTATTGCCTTTTACGTCCATGCCTTAGAACAAAAAAATTCAAAAATTTTTATATACCTTTCATCAGAACGAATCTTTCGAGAGTCCAAAAAAAATGTTCCGGATCATCGAGGTTTCTGATATTAAATAGGCTTCGTCTCATTCTTACATACTAACTATATACAAAATTTCAAGTCTCTATCTCAATTTGTTCAGGAGATAGAGCGTTTACAGACAGACAGACAAACGGACGGCAATTTTTTTTTTTCTAAAAATATGTTTTTCAGAATCTCCACTATCTGAAACGTGTAAATCCGTCAAAAATTTTTTTTTTTTCGATTTTCAAAACGATTGCAAGATTTACCGTATACTACGTATGATGGGTAAGTAACTATTGGACATACCTCAAAGAAATTTGGTATTTTTTTCAAGTCTATATGATTAGTATACCTACGCTAAATTTCATGAAAATCTGAAATGGATTGGTTTATAGAGTGTGTTGAGTTCATATGGAATGTCCCAATCAGCGATATCTCAATAACTAATTTACGGATTTTCATAAGCCTGTCATTTAATTGTTTTGGACACATTTTTGCATTCTTTCTTCAAGCTGGTGATCATATTTATGTTCACATAAAGTGTAAATATTAGCATTCTTGAAGTATTCTGCTGAATATAGAGGAAAATAATGAAAAAAAAGCTCCAGTTTTAATTTTTTTTAAACAATGAACCCATTGTCATCCCTAGCTCAATTAGGAAAGCCCCTAGAGTCATTCAAAAAATTCCCGTTTGCGGTTTTTAGACAAAAATTTTAAAATGTTATGTGCTATAACTCAAAAACCAGTGGACATATCTCAAAGAAATTTGATATTATTCCAAACCTATATAATTAGTACACCTGCACCAAATTTCAAGAAAATCTGAGATGGTCAGGTAAATTTTGTTTTAAAATTGTGTTGATTTGGCCTGGAATGACCCTGTTGCATAAATCGCAAAAAATGCATCATAGCAATTTACAGCTGTTGAGCAATGTACACTACAAACTAATCAGCATCAATCTACATTAGGGACGACCTGAATATAGAATTTTATTAAATTCAGTACATTAATCCTTGAGATAGAACAATTGCAAAATTGTGAAACATGTAGCATAGTAGCGCCACCTGTTGAGTGATTAATACCAAAATGTAAACAGCATCAATTCATGTCAAGGATTAACTGAATCTGAAGTTTGGTCGAAATCCATGTTTTAGTTAGATATATAACTGCTGCGTAAATCGTACAAAATGACATAGCAGCGCCACCTGTTGTGCGATTTATGCCAAAAACTAATCAGCATCAATTTATGTCAGATATTACCAGAATATAAATTAGATGAGATTGATGAGATACGTACAATTTTGCAACAATCCTTTAAAGCAAATTTAATTGAAAAAGTTCAATTCCGCCAGTGGGTTTCAATTGATCGTTGTAACCTAGAGATTTTGGAGAAATCTACAGAAAAAATTATAGATTTATTCTGCAGTAAGTTGTCTTCATTGATTCGGCATGACTTCCTTGCTAAACAACGAAGAACTACACAAAAGAAAATCTCAAAGAATCAGAATTTGCTGTCATCTGTGATTTTTCTGAAAATTATAGCATAGTGCTACAAGATGAAGTACAGCGCTATCATTGGACAAATCAGCAAATCACAATTCATCTTTTCGTAATTTATTTCAAAAAAAAAAAAGTAAAGTGGAACATCTTAATTATGTAGTTGTTTCTGATTGCTTAGAGCACAACACAGTGGCTGTTTAAAAAAAGCCTTTAAAAAATACCTTTTTGACATACAAATTTCACAAACATCCACAGAAGATTTTTTACTTTTCAGATGGGTCTTCCGCCCAGTATAAAAATGAGTAAAACTTTTTGACCTCTGCTTTCATGAGGAAGATTTTAAAATGAAAGCAGAATGGCATTTTTCGACCACCTCGCATGGAAAAGGCCCCTGTGATGGATTCGGTGTTTCAGTAAAAAGCCTGGCAGCTTGTGCTAGTTTGCAAAGACCCTATGAAGATCAAATTCAAACCCCACGACAATTTTTTGATTAGGCAGTAGAAAACATTACTAATATAAATTTTGTCTACTCAACCCAAGAGGAATACGCTGAATCAGAAATGTTCTTGAAAAGTCGCTTTGATGAAGCATTAACAATCCGAGGAACACAGCAATACCATGTATTTATTTCCATAACTACATCAAAATTTTTGGTGAAATTCTTGGTTACAGGTGATCTTAAGGATTGGGAAAAGGAAGTATCAAAATCTCCAAATAAACTTAAATTAGAAGACATATCAGGCTATGTTACTCCAGTCTACGAAGGAAACTGGTGGCTTGGGTATGTTTTACAGAAAAAGGAAGAACTTGATGAAGTAAAAATAACTTTTTTTCATTCCTCTGGGCCATCTACATCATTCTCATATCCAAGAAATGCTGATGCTCAGTGATTATCAGTAATGGACGTTCTAACTAATAATAAAACCTGAAAGAAAAAGCTATTAATATTTATGTATTATTATTATTATTAGTTTTTTCTTTCTCTGGTACTTCATGCTTAGTACCTACATTATTTAAATTTACCGAGAATTTTTTTTTCTAAATAATTAAAAATCGTAATCCATGATTTATTTTTAACAATCTAATATATATATTTTTTAAGTACTACAAGGGAGACAATTTATATTTTAACATTATTTTTACTATTATAACTATTTTATTTAGTCGAAATATGATAGGTCCCATAAGGGAAAACCCGACCCTTATACCACGCTCATTCACATTAATTTAACTCTTACATTTTATGCTCATTTATTGTATGTAATTGAATTTCATCCAAGCGTTAATGAATTTATATTTTTATTCATGTGTTTCAGAAAACTGTGCAAAATCTTCAAACAATTGAGAAGTGTCTCGGTCTTTTAGCTTCCGAAAAAATTGTATTTTTCAGCCCATTAACTACTAAACTACGCAAGCGATTTAGTTAAAAAATGTTTCCATAGAAGAATATAAATATAAGATTATATGTGAGAGACAGTTTTGAATAATTTTAATTAGTTAAGTCGAAAATGAAGTAATTCTGAAAATTTTTCATTCTTGTAGAATAAAAATATCAATAAAAAATAATATAAGTATCAAAATATCAATAGTAAAAATATCAAAAATCTACATTTAAAATATAAGAAATCTGAAATAAAAATATCAAAAAGGTAAAAATTCTGAAACGTTTCTATTTTTCTGTAATAAAAATATCAAAAATCAATAATTAAAAAAAAATCAAAATTGAATAATAAAATATCAGAAATCTGAAATAAATAATATTAATAAATATAATAATATATAATAATATATAATATAATATATAATAATATAATATTCTGAAAATTTTTACATTGTTCCGAAATAAAAAGAGGGGTCAAGTAGTTTTCGATGAAATGGGGCTTAAAGATCTCAAGTTTCTCATAGGACTGCAGCCAAGTCTTGTGTCTTCTTCATTTTTAAAATTTAAATTTAGAATTTCGTCTATAAAAACGCTGTTTTCATTTGTCAAAAGTGAAACAAGAAAACCTTAGTTCAGATTGTTTATTTGCAAAATATGGTAATCGATAAAAAGTGTGAACTGTAATTAGTTCATAATTATATTCAATGTTAAAATTTTACTTTTTAATCATCCTTAATTTGACACCGGAATATAACAAAGGAAAGATATTTAACTAAAAAATTCAACTTTTTCACGCTCATGCACGGCGGAGTTCTAATAAAATCGAGAATAGGTTACGAGCTAGCAGCTAGTAGCCTCTTATAACTACAATAAATGCAGTTGAAACTAAACTGTATGAGTTAGTAAAGCAAGAACGCGATTCGTTTTATACGGTTGTAGCAAACCGCGCATAGTAATCTCTCATAACTAAAATAAATGAATTTAAAAATTCAAATGCATGAAATAATGCACGTACGAACTTGATTTCTCTCATACGGACATAACAAAAAGTTTATATCTCTCCAGGGAATCAGTTTCATTCGAAGATTTGTAGGAGGCGCTTTTGCCTACCGTGTTTAGTGAAGAATTTGCTTTGCATGACCCTTTGCACGTTTTCCATTGTTCTACATATAAGTTAATCAAAATTGCGATTTCTGTTTTTTTTTTTTTTTTTTTTTTTTTTTTTCTTTTGTAAAAATCGGCTTTTTACTGTGTTCCATGCTCCACACTAAAGAGAATTCAGAAATTTATTGATAGAAGTCAAGAGAAGTCAATAAAACACCGCTTTACGTCAAAAAATATTTAAAAGTATTTTATTATAGATTTTTGCTACATAATGCATTCAACAGTAATAAAGTTCTGTTGCACTTTCAACGATCGGAGGAGGAGTGGTTAATAGATAGAAATTCTTATCAACAAAGCAAGAAGACAATACTCTTTCTTTTCTCTTTTATTTATTATTAAACACAAGCTTCCTTTCAAATATATTTCACACTTTCTCAAATCATGATTATATTTGCATACACATATGAAAAAAGTTTAGAAATGTAAAACCTTGGGGTATTCGTTAGTTTAGAATTAAATAATTTTATAATAGTAATTTAGTGATTTTAATAATAAATTTGTATTTTCATAAAAATAGATAGCAGACTAAAAGAAAGAGATAATATACCATTTTGAACCACAAATCATATTAAAAAAAAAAAAAAAAAAAAAAAAAAATGTCAAGATAAAAAATTATGTCGATATCAAAAGACAACTCCTCTCCCCTAAAATGATAATGTTATATTAGCATAGCTTATTGGATGGCAATTTATAACATTCGCACAAAAGATAAAAGTCTGCTATAAATAAAACATAGAAGACGATCGACGAACTAAGTGAAAATTTCTTACATAGATTTTTTCCAAAGAAAATATTCCCAAACATGGTTAGGAAACTTTTTTCTGATTTTGAGGAAGAACTGTTAGTGGGAAATATTTTTACTATTTCCTGTCTCTCATTAGTCTAAATTATATAGCATTGGCTTCAGCATCGACCAGCCAAATTCCAATTGCGCCTCTAAATTGAGATTCAAAAACATATCTTGATATCTTGCTAGAAAAATCTAAATTATTATATAATTTTTGATCAGAATGTGATGTTTACATTTGAATTCCTCTTTTTAGTTTTTATTGCATTTAATATGAATAACAGTCTGCTAAACTGAACTCGTAAAGTACCGTATTTACTCCTGTATAAGGCACACCTTTTTTCCAAAAAATTAGGGCAAAACTCCTAGGTGCGCCTTATACACGGAATATTTTTTTACTGTTGGATGCAGTCGAACGATATACATAAGAAACAAGAAATTATTCAAAAAAGATATTAAAACTCGGAAAATGTTAATTGAAGTATTACTGCATATTTATTTCACTCCTTGCAGTTTTTTATCACTAGAACACCCAGAAGGAGTCGATTCGACTCCGACCATGATATTAAATTTCAATTCGAGCCAGAAATTTTTTCTTGAAACACCACAGATATCGCTTTTAACAGCACAGATATCGCTAAATAAATGAATAAAATAATTTTGAATAAAAATTCTGGTGAGAATTATTATTATCAAACTTGAGTAAAATGTCCGGGCGTTCCAGTGTTAAACAACAGAGCTAATGACATTATCTAAATGCTAATTAGCAATTCTCTTTACCGTCACTCATTCCTATTTCCCGGTCATTCTCTTACAACCCGAAGTCTAAAAATGCATTTTCGTCTTGTTTTCTGATCTGCTGTAATGTTTGTTTCGACTTGTTTTTTTTTTTACTGAAATTCTTTTGGTCCTTCTTCATTAGCGTATAAAATTTATGGTGCCCCTTATATACGAGATTTTAAGAAATCGCCATTTTTACTTGTAAAGTAGGGGTGCGCCTTATACACGCGTGCGCCCAATACACGAGTAAATACGATATCACATATGATAATATGTAAATCACATATGATATAGAAATATTTTTAATCAAAATAAACAAACTGAAAGATCAATTTACTTTAAATCTTCTCACACCAGTAAAATCTATAAACAGATTTATAAAATAATATCTAGTACCGATCAGTTTGTTAAAAAGGGTGTCTACCTGCTACATGGTACATGGTCCTCTCGGGGATCGTGCAGAATCGCAAGCAAGAGATTCTGGACACATAATTTTTGGGATCAGGGACTGCCGATAGCCGTTGCGTTTGGCGTCCCTAATAAATAAATTAAATGGAGATGCAAGGAATTTTAATCTCCGAAGTCCGACAAATTCTGAGAGATTTTTAAGTCCCTACGAATCCATAGATTACAGTACAAATTTTCCATAGCGAAATATTGTCTTCTGCTGAAAAATTTATCGGACTCGATCAATTCCGCCTTAGGGACTGTTCAAATATAACGTTATCATTTTAGTGGCAGGGGGGGGGAGGTGACTTTTGATATCGATATCATTTTTTATCCAACCAGAATTTTCCTTTTTTATTTGTAACGGGAGTTCGATAGAAAAATCTTCAATTAAATTATTTGTGTTTAATTATTATTTTTATTAATGTATGAATTAAATTATGGGGATTTTATAAAACTCGTACACGAAATTGCAAAATTTATTTCTTGAAAATGGATTTTAAAATAGATACTTTATCTTAATTTTTTTGTTGCAAATATAAAGGCATGTATAGACTTTAAAAACATTATACTTTATTATTTTTTTAAGAATCTAATTATAAAATTATGCATGTATTAAAATACATTTTTCTTGAGTACTTTTCAGAATTAACATAAATAAACAATGCGCTTTTTTGTTTGTTAATTTTGACATAAAAATTATCATTTATTTTCTTTATTAAATTGTTAAAAACTTATAAATGACTGCAAACAATTCTGAATAAATTATACTATTTTTATAAAAAAAAAAATCTTTTACTTCTTCAAGTAAAATTTAGCTGAAATTACTAAAGGCATTTAAAAGTAAAAAATTATCAATATTTCATTTTTTCTCTTTTTTACTCTTTTATTAAGCGTAAATTCAGTATTTTATTTTAAAAATAAGATTGTGGAGGCGTTAATCTTTAAGACATTCGCTGCTAGCCACGCACTAACACGTGAAATTCACAATCATGGGCGGAGTTTACAGCAGCGAACGTGTTAAATTAAAATCGCCTTATTTTCGCATTTTTCAAAAATAATAAATAAAAAAAAATTCTTCATTATATTATGTGTGTATAGTATTCTTAATGTTAATCAAGCCCAGATTATGACTAATTGGGGCCCAGGGCAAAGATAAATTAGGCTTTCCCTTTCGAATCATTACAACGTTATTTAAATTGAACTAATGATCACTCATACGTGTATGTGTTATGCATAAACATGTTTTCTTACCATGAATATACAGTAAAACCCCGATAATTCGGATTAATTGGGACCAGACCCAATCCGGATTATCGAAAATCCGGATTACCCGGAGAATTAGAAAAAAATGAAATAAAATAAAACATACTTAGAGAAAATCCCCTTTATGTATAGCTTATTGATTATTTCCAGACAGTAAAAATGTTTACTTTGTAATAAAAAAGTTTGTAATTTTTTGCTGGGCCAGTTTTCTATACCTTTTGCGAGCCGTACGGTCACGCATCCGCTTGAGCATAAGTAGTTTGTTGGGTGTAGTTTAAATAAGAGTTTAAATCAGAAAGCTTAAGGTATTCTTCGGAAAAGATTCCAGAAAAGTTTTTTTTATTCAGAATACGACGATAAAACAAGTTAATGTTATGGAAATTAGCCAATTCACTTCTCAAACTTGAAAAAAAAATCACCAAACCGATCCGGATTATCCGGAGATCCGAATTAACGGGGTCCGAATTAGCGGGGTTCTACTGTAAATAGAAGAAAATTCTTAGTTCCATGAAACTAAATTAAATACTTTAATTAATAAAAGTACTCTTTTATTTTACTATTTTATTTTTTTCCTTAGTAAAGAATAAAACTCTTTTATTTAATTTTAGAAATTTGTTCTATTACTTTAAGATAGATTTAATTAACTTCAATATATGGAAGGTTGGAATTAGAAAAATTAAATAAATAATTTATTTTATAATTTAATGTATGGATTTGGGGCCCTCTTAACGTCCGAGGCCCATTCTCATAGTCCTGATTTGCCCATGCGATTATAAGGGCCAAATAACAATAATAATAATGTGTTTTTTTTCTCTAATTATCATTAAAATTTATAATCTGGCATCATATCACCATGGATTATAAAAAAAATTCTTTTACTTCTTCAAGTAAAATTTAGTTAAAATTATTAAGGGCATTTAAAAGTTAAAATTATCAATATTTCATTTTTCCCTTTTTTACTCTTTTGTTAAGTGTAAATTCAATGTTTTATTTTTAAAATAAGATTGTGGAGGCGTTGATCTTTAAGACATTCGCTGCTAGCCACACACTAGTACGTGAAATTCTCAATTATAGGCGGAGTTAACAGCAGCGAACGTGTTAAATTAAAATTGCCTTATTTTGGTATTTTTCAAAAATATAAATTAAAAAATTCTTCATTGTATTATGTATGTATAGTATTCTTAATATTAATTAAGCCCAGATTATGACTAATTGGGGCAAAGATAAATTAGTTGCTCCCTTTCGAATCATTGCAACGTTATTTAAATTGAACTAATGATCACTCATACGTGTATGTGTTATGCATAAACATATTTTCACATCTTGGATATTAATAGAAGAAAATTCTTAATTCCATGAAATCTAAATTAATACTTTAATTAATAAAAATGCTCTTTTATTATTTTTTTCCTCAGTAAAGAATAAAACTCTTTTATGTAACTTTAACAATTCGTTCTATTACTTTAAGATGAATTTAATAATTTCAATATATGGGAGAGTTGGGATTAGAAAAAATAAATAAATTATTTATTTTATAATATATGGATTTGAGGCCTTTTAAAATCCGGGGCCCATGGACCAAAGTCCTGATTTGTCCATGCGATAATTAGGGCCTGATAACAATAATAATAATAACAATATGATTTTAGAATTTTACGTGTGTATGTGTATTTCAAACTTCAATATATTATTTCAATATTAATATCTATATTATAAAGGCCAAACGTATCTGTACGTAACGCATACGTCATTTTGCGAATTGCAACACTTTGAAATTTAAAATGAAATTTCGGTATTGCAATTTTTGCTACTGCAGATTTCAAAACTTCTAAACATCCCACATTTTATATTTTTACACCATCGTATAGGGGAAAAAAATGTGCTCTTAAATGCACTTTGTTTGAAATCTGTATCTTAATTTATTTTCGAAATATTATTATTATTGTTATTATTTGTAGTTTTAAATACCTTTTTTCTAATTATGGCAACAGGGGTATTCCATTTCTTTTAAAAGCAAGCGAAAAAAGAGAAAAAAATTGATTACTGTATCTTTATGTTACCATTTTCCCATTAAAAGAAAAAAAAAAAGATTGGAGTTTAAATATCGCCTGTTATAAAAACCCGAATTTGAATTTCATTTGCAAAGTTTGATTTACACGTAAAACAATATCAATAGTTTAATATCTGTTCAGTTAATTGCATTGAGACTTCAAGTTTTGAATTAAAATGATCAAATTAAAATACCAATTTTTTATCTCTATTTTTTTCAATAGTTAACTTTAACTTAAGTTTTAAAGTGAAATTTTCATTACTATCCCGCAGGACCGTAGCTAGAAGAGAAAATAACAGGGGGTCTCAAGAAAATGTAGTGGGGGGGGGGGGGGTTATACTCTCTCTCTCTCACTGACACAGAAAGATAAATTAATGCATATTCATATTATAGGTACTATGTTTCTTATTAAACCGTTATAATAACTTCATGATGAAAAATTTGAGCGTATAACAAGTGCAATATGAAACACCATGTTATCTTCCTATGTGCATATAGTATGAGCGAGAGCTGACACACTTATTTCAGTTACAATTTAGTATTTCTGCAAAACTGTGAAAGAGTCTCAAAGCTAAATTAGATTTTTGAACAGAATTTCAGTTGATTTTTCGGAACATAAATTCATTTAGTGACCTTGGAATCTTTTCCAAGTGAGGCTCCGAATGTTTTAGGAGGAGGGCTGAGCCCCCCCCCCCAACACCCCCTTTAGCCACGGTCCTGCTCTTAACGATAATACTAATAGATGGGATTTTGTACATCTGAACTGCTGTTTTAGATTGATTAACATTGCAAATAATGACGCATGCTATCAAAGCAATAAATAACAAGTCAGAAATCACACATCAAACGTAATAAGTAAGGTGCTTTTATATTATAACTAGTTTTATAAATATTCAGATCTTGATATAATAGCTTGTTGCTCGAAATTTTCAGACACTTTTTCAAACTCATTTTTGAAAGTAAAAACCTGAAACTTACTGAGATGATTTTTGAAGCGATGTATAAGAGGCCGTGTAATTTCATTTTTCACTCAATCAATTAGAATTTGATTTACCAACAATTATTTTCTCAGTATGACCATCTTTTTCGTTCTCAGATCTCCCACTTCGGAAAATTCGATTCAAAATCCCAACTTTGACAGCCTTTTTTTCAATATTTTCTGCGTTTATCAAGAAAAATTGACAAGCACGGCACGTTATGTAATTTCTAAACAAGCGAATTTGCCCGTTTGAGAGAAAAAAAATGAATTAAAAAATAATAATAACCTGTTTAGTTTTGAATACACCTTTAAGGATAAAATCAAAAACGGCAACTTTATGATATAAGTTTTAATTTATTTTTATTCGGAAATGCATGCAACGAGCAAGTATTGTTGTTCAGAAATTATCTAATCGCATCCATTTTCCCATTTCTTCTAATGCAATAGGCATAAATACAAAATTTATTCCGATTTCATGTATTTTATATTCACTAATACGCATACAATAGGATTCCATCTTAACTTTTCACTGCACCGTGTGTCACTTCTGGCACAAACCTAAAAATACTATATTTTCAATCGCTGCAAGTCCAAAGAATAGAATAACAGAATATGGATAGAATAAATAGAAATAGAATAAATTCTTCGGGAAAAAATCAATCAAACTATTAAGGCAAAATTTATTTTTATTATTTTTACTGGATAGGGTAACATCCCCAGTAATTGGCACATTAAGGATTTGTCTTTAAACTTACTTCTATTTTCATTACCAAGAAATAAAATATTTACTTGCAAACAGTAGCGTAGCTATGTTGTTTGGCGCCCGGAGCCAGCAAGAAATTTTGCGCCCCCACCCCAATATAGATATATACCAATTTCTCTGAATTTGGCGCCCGTAGGCCTCGGCGCCCGGGGCGGACGCCCCCCCTTAGCTACGCCACTGCTTGCAAATATTTTTAAATCAAAGAGTGCATATCTGTGCATCTATTTTGCGCACTAAAAGCAAAAATGTTTGAAAAAGTATTTTTATAAAAATATATTTATAAAACGTTGTTGTAATCACCAGTAATTGGCATTTAGACTTTTACACAATTAAAGTAACCCTTTTCAACTAAGCAAAACTATTGTCAATTAAAATTTAAAATATACTATAAATCAGATAATAATAAATTGAAATGCATGCCTTTCTTAAGCCAGAGAAGAAGCATTTGCAACAAAAATAGCTAATTTGATACAAGCCATAATTGTTTCTGTTTCCTAGGTACTATTGTCATCTAGTAGCATAAATCAAAGTTATAATCTGTAAAGTAAATGAGCATATAACTGGTATATCGTCTTGCATTTTTAAAAGACTGGATATAAATCTTATTTTAGAACATTTTGTAGGATGTGTCAATCCCTGGTGCCTGCCAATTACTGGGGATGTTACCCTACTTAAACATATTAATATAAAGAAAATGAAATTATTAATATGCAGAGTGTTAAGCAGACAAAACTAATTAATTTAAGTTCATTTAATTGTAAAATAGAGCAATACAATATTTAAAAACCCTAATTGTGTATATTGTGTACGCGCCATAAAATATTAAATTATAGCTGACAATTTGAATATTATTATTTTTGGTACTACTTGGTTATCCCGTCGACCAATTTCGCCAAATTATAGAAATCGCCAAGCTATTAGTCAAGTTATACAAAATTACCTAATATTTATTTTTAATAATGAAATAATAAATTAATGAGTAAAACGTTAATAAAAATACAAATAAAAGGTCGAATTTAGAATGACTTGATGACGTTATAAACATGTATTTTCATGTGTAATAACAAGTGAATGTGACACATATGGTAACCCATTATTGGCATTTAATCTTAGAATTTGGCGATAGTTTTTCGATCGACGGGATAACCATGTACCTTATTTTTTTACTATTTTTCCCATTACTAGACTGATATATAGATTTCACATAATTTTTTATTTTTTCATAAAATAGAGAAAATCGTACAGTAAAGGGTTAAACAAAATGTAATCACTACGGTAATTTAGAATAATTACCTATCGTGGGATATCATTAAATTAATTACGCATGATAGGATTTAATATAATGAAGAAAACTTTTATTCTTATCTTTTTAAGTTTTGATTCAATTTTCATAAAATTTGAAATGATTAAACAAAATTTTGCAAGGATTCTATACATTAAATTTCAAACCATTCGGTTGGGAAATTTCTGCATTGTTTTATACGACCAGATGGACAGACGGACGGACCAGACGACTCGATTAATAGATGATACTATATTTAAATATTCAAAGTTATTTTAAATTCTAAAACAGGTAATTTTTAAGAAAATAATAATAATAAAACTGACTTCAAGACATTATTTCTTACACCATGTTACTCGTTTTTACATTTGTTTATTGCATGTGAATTGGGAAATTTTAATGAGAGTTGCTTGGCACTGTACAGTGTTTTTGCGACAATGATTTATTGTTAAGCACTTTCATTTCAAAGCCAATAATTAACAATATTGCTTAACGAAATCAAAAAAATTAAATTTCTTAAAAGATTCCTTTCAATTCAATTTTCGTATTACAATCAGGACTCAGGGCCTTAACTAAGAGGGTGCAATGGACGGCTCAGCACCCCCCTAAAATATTTTGAGCCTCCCTGAAAAATATTACAAGGTCGCTAATTGAATTTATCTTCCGAAAAACCAACTGAAATTCTGCTCAAAATTCTAGTTTAGCTTTGAGGCCCTTTTACAGTTCAGCAGAAATTCTAAACTATAGCTAAAATAAATGTTTCAACACTCGCTCAATCTATTTGCCCATATGAAGCTAACACGATGTTTCATATTGCACTAGTTATACACTCAAATTTTTCATCATCCTATTCTTTTCTTATCATAAAATGAAGTTATTACAACAGTATGATGAGAAACGTAGTACTTACATTGTGAATATGCACTAATTTATCTTTCTGCGTGGGCAAGAGAGAGAAAATATAAGCCCCCCCCCCGGTCCTACTTTTTTTTTTTTTACTTACCCATCATACGTAGTATAGGGTAAGTCTTGCAATCGTTTTGAAAATCGAAAAATTTTTTTTTGACGGATTTACACGTTTTAGATAGTAGAGATTCCGAAAAACATATTTTTAGAAAAAAAATTTTGCCGTCCGTCTGTCTGTCTGTCTGTCTGTCTATAAACGCTCTATCTCCCGAACAAATTCAGATAAAGACTTGAAATTTTGTATGTAGTTAGTATGTAAGAATGGGCGAACCCTATTTAATATCAGCAACCTCGATTATCCGGAACTATTTTTTTCGGACTCTCGAAAAATTCGTTCTGATGAAAGATATATAAAAATTTTCGAATTTTTTTGTTCTAAGGAATGGATGTAAAAAGCAATAAAATAACACACATTTTGCATCAAGAACGAAGTCTATCGGATTGTTAGTTGCCGATATATTTGTAATCCTGTTTTCCACATTCTTCGATTTTTCATGACCCTGTATTTCATTCAAATTTCAATTCAGAAGTATATTTTAATTGGAAATGAGACACTTAATCCGACGCAGTTAATTGTTAGTTAATAGAATTATTATTTTTGGAGTTATAAGGATGTTTCTTTTACGCAGTTCGGTACTACTTGAGTAGTTTGGCGTTTTATATAATTTGTCGAAATTGGTACATCAGCAGTTCTTTAATATAGCATTACTATGTATATTAACAATATTTAAATTTTGTTTATGAATTGCAATGCATTGTATAAATAGTTTTCACATGTTTTATTTTCATATACGTATCCATGATGGGTAAGTATTACGGTGGCCCCCAACGACTAGTTTTTTTTTTTTTTTTTTTTTTTTTTTTTTTTTTTGAGTTCCACTTATTATTCACTTTATCTACGACCCTGATTACAATACATAAGATTATGCTGAACATTTAAAAACCAGTAAAAATATTATACATATAAAATATCTTTTAGTCAAAATTTATGTCAAAATTTCGCATTACAATAATTACCAAATTAATAAACAAAGATGACATGTAGTGCTGCCATCTTTTAGCAAATAAGTAAATAGTAAATACAATTATAAGTTACTGAATGAACTTCTAGTTAGATGTATAATTTACAATAGCAGCATTTTGAATTTACAAAGGAATGAGATGTAGTGCTTTGATACAGAAAACAATAGCAGTATTGTAATAAATAAATAAATAAATAAATAAATAAATGCGCAAAAACTGCTGTATTTATTTTCAACCAAATCAAATCATTTAATATTTAAGAGACAAACTGAGCTCATAAATCACAGTATCCAATACAGAATGTTCTGAAAATACAAGTACAGTAGTAAGTCAAATATCAGAATTCCAATTAACCAAACTTCCAACTATATGAATAGCATATTTCTCACAAAAATAAATAAATAAATAAATCTATTATCCGAGCTGACAATTTCTCTCAAAAGTTTTTTTAAACAAAACTTCTGATTATCCAAACACTCATTTCAATCTTCTTCAGATTTAGCATGCGAAATTTAATTCCAGATTAGTGTATCGCAGTGGCGAATCCAAGGGGGAGGTCACGGGGGTCATGACTCCCCTCTGAACGAAGAAAATTTCTAAAGAAAATTTTAAAAATGAAATATATGTTAAATGTTTTCAAATTTACCCTTTGTTCAGTAATGAGAATGAGAATCTCTCTGACTCTTTAAAGCTCCAGAGCCGAAACTAGAGGGGGGCAGAGGGGGCAAGTGCCCCGGGCGCCACGAGAACAGAAGGTGAAGGGGGCGCCAAATTAAGATTTTGTTTGGTGTCTATAATACAAAGAATGCATACACTATCTACCAAAAAGTATTTGTACACTTTCAGTTTTTGACATTTTGTCAAATATTTAAAAACATACTGGTCGGATTCTTCTGGAACTTCAGAAATATAAAGATTATGTTTCACTTTATATTTATTTACATTCATTTGTTAAGCGGGTAATTAGGGGGCCGGCAAAAAAACAAAGAATAATAGAAATATTTGGGATCGCCCTGTACATGAAAATGCACGAAACGACTTATCGCTTTAAAATACAAATATATGAATACAGTAGAATATGTACACTAATTTTTGTGAGACTAGCATGTATATTTATGGCGATAGAGCGATTTTTTTGAAAAATTCAAAAAATTCTGGTATGTTTTTTGTTTATATCATAGAGGGTTTTTGACCAAATTTAACGCAAATTTCAGAAAAATTGGCAAAATCTATTAAAAAAAATATAGCGCAATTGGAATATAAATATATTTAATACTTTATGAAATATGAGTAGTTTTATGAAATAATTTTTATCTGCGCATGCGCGAACGATAAAAACAATTCTTTTACATCATTTAATAGTCAATTCTATGGAGTAACTTATAAAAAAAATCCAATCAAATATCGTGAAAATTCAAAAAGATATCATTATTATAAGTAAGCTGTTTTTACATTGCTCTCTAAAAACGGCTGAATGATAAGGGATTTTCCACAAATTGACATTTTTTATTAACTGACTTTTAGGAAAAAATTAGTATTATTTAATGAATACAATATTGCTGCTAATAAGTATCTTGACACCTGTGATAGAAAAGGAAAAGGGCTGTTGTTCTTTTCCATCACAGATGTCAAGATACTTATTAACAGAAATATTGTATTAGATATTGTATTCATTAAATACTAATTTTTTCTTAAAAGTCAGTCAATATAAAATGTCAATTTGTGGAGAATCCCTTATCATTCAGCCGTTTTTAGAGAGCAATGTAAAAACAGTTTACTTATAATAATGATATCTTTTTGAATTTTCATGATATTTCATTGGATTTTTTTTATAAGTTACTCCATAGAATTGACTATTAAATGATGTAAAAGAATTGTTTTTATCGTTCGCGCATGCGCAGATAAAAATTATTTCATAAAACTACTCATATTTCATAAAATATTTAATATATTTATATTCCAATTGCGCTACATTTTTTCTACTGCATTTTGCCAATTTTTCTGAAATTTGCGTTAAATTTGGTCAAAAACCCAGCATGATATAAACAAAAAACATACCAGAATTTTTTGAATTTTTCAAAAAAATCGCTCTATCGCCATAAATATACATGCTATTCTCACAAAAATTAGTGTACATATTCTACTGTATTCATATATTTGTATTCTAAAGCGATAAGTCGTTTCGTGCATTTTCATGTACCGGGCGATCCCAAATATTTCTATTATTCTTTGTTTTTTTGCCGGCCCCCTAATTACCCGCTTAACAAATGAATGTAAATAAATATAAAGTGAAACATAATCTTTATATTTCTGAAGTTCCAGAAGAATCCGACCAGTATACTTTTAAATATTTGACAAAATGTCAAAAACTGAAAGTGTACAAATACTTTTTGGTAGATTAGTGTATATGTGGAGAATTGGAGAGGGGGGCGCCAAAATCCATGATTGCCCCGGGTGCGAAAAAGGCTAGTTTCGGCGCTGAGCTCTACTTAAATTCAAAATGGGTCATTTCTGACTCATCCATAAAGTCATTTTTAATCTCAGATGCAAGACAGTTGCAAGTGCACTTATTCAGAAAAAATGTTTTTGATTAACGTTTTTCGTTTTTGGATAAAGGCAAAAAATCTTTCGAAAATTTTCCGCAAAATTTGAAGTTTCAAATTGAAATTCAGGCTTCAACGACCAATTGCTCCTTCATGACGGCGTTTCTGTAACTGTCAAGTCTTAAAATACTCAATTTCTGATTGATTTTTCGCCTTTATAAGAACACGGAAAATTCTTCAATTTCTTGATATCCGGATAAAATGTGAAAATTACATATTTTTACGAATATAATGCAATTTTTTTGCATTTATGAATGAAAATTACATTCCGAAATGATCAGAAAAATGGACGTTTTGAATATGGTAACAGCCTTCAATATAAAAATTGCTTATTAAGAGATGTGACCCCCCCCCCCCTCTAAATGGAGGCCCCGCCCTTGGTCGTTGAAAGCAGTAACAACGAAAAAGAAAGTGAAAAAAATATTAAAAAGAATGCTCTGAAAATGACCCTGATCCACCGCATAACAAAGCTTTTGAAGGGACAGTGGACTTTTGTTTGAACCAAATCGTCTATACCAGGGCTGTCCAACGCGGCGCCCGCGGGCGCCGTGGAGCCCATTGGGGGTTTTCTTGGCGCCCTGTTGAAGGTTTCCTGTTTCTAGTTTTTAAAAAAATAAATTAAATTCGCTTGTAAAAAAATACTTCATTTAAAATCCTTGATATTTGCTTGAGATATGTTTTAAAAATCTCTACAGCGCATCATCTCTTTCAAGCATCAATAATTATAACGCACATTTTAAAAGTACACAGGATTAGTTCTTTCAAAAAACTAATCACGTGCTGTTGCATTTCTTCACTAATTTCTAGTTACTCTTTATAAATCTTTTTATGGAAATTATGCCCATAGAAATTAATAAATGTCGGCAATAACTTATTTCATTTGTTAAAAAGTAAAATGTAGAAAAAAATAAGCGATCCCCCCCCCCCTCCTTCGTACATAAAAGTTCAGCATTTTTGTTATTGACATTGTTTCATTGGCCATTTAGTTGTTTTATAAGATGGGATCTTCCCCACAGACCTTTTAAGCTTTGGGTAATTTTGATAAATTTATTATCATTATTATTGTTATTATAAAATCGTGAGAAAAGATTTCCATCAATGAAAGCTTTTCCAGGCTTTCTTTTTAGAACAACCCATGACTTTGTTTCTGTACTTTTTATAATGGCAAATTTACACTTCCAAAAAAGTTGCTGTTACTGCAGAATATTTGCGTGTTAAGAAATCTGAAAATATCTCTGATTTTATCATTTTAATCTAATGAAAGCGATATTTCATTTTCTGGCTCCGTCCAATTAAAAAATGTTTGAGATAAACTCTCGCAGAATAATGTATTAATCAAAATTTATTACAATTTACAATTGTTTTGATTTTTTTTCTCTTGTTTTTTACATGGCGATTGAGATCTATAGGGACATTATGTCTCTACTGCGTTATGCATTTGCATATATGTGTACTTCTACTAATATTAAAATATTATTTTCTTGCATGTTTTGAATCGTGTTAATAACTGCGCCCTGCATTCCTTGCCAAAAACTTAGATACGCCCCTATTTAGTAAAAAGTTGGACAGGCCTGGTCTATAGCAACATCCTCGCAAAAATGTCTATTTCTGCGATACAATAGCGCTGAAACAGTTATTTCTTATTAAAATATCATTTATGAAGGTTTTAAGAAGTAAACAAGTTGGAAATTGCACGTGAACGTAGCAAATGAGGTGCGTTCGTACGATAACGAAGTTTTAAAAATATTCAGATCTTGATGTTATAGTAAATAGTACTTCGGATACAGTATAGTAGTCTAAATCTTTTTTGTGTTGCTGTAAATATGCAGAAAGTAATTTTTATTACACCTCAGCAACGTATATCTTATTCATAAAATGTGAAATAGTTGAATATAATTAAAACACGCCCCAAACAATGTTTCCCCGTATAGCATTATGTAGTGGAATACTTTTGTGTGGCCTTGTAATTTAATAATAAAAATTATTTGCATCACAGATTGTACGGAATGCATATTTTAGTATATATTTAATGGATGCATGCCAATTCTATTATGTTCGAATGAGTGTAACATCATTAAAATGCATTCGAAACTTTTTTCCCATTGACCGTAATGTAATGGAATACTTTTGATTGTCCCTGTAAATGATCTATGCACCCGAATTTCATAACATTTGAAATGAATCGACAAAATTACGTAATAATTATATGTTTTAAATTTCAAACGATTAAAATGCATTTAAAACTTTTTTCCCCCATTGACCGTAATGTAACGGAATCCTTTTGATTGTCCCTGTAATTGATCTATGCATCCGATTTTCATAACATTTGAAATGACTCGACAGAATTACGCAATAATTATATGTTTTAAATTTCAAACGATTAAAATGCATTTGAAACTTTTTCCCCCATTGACCGTAATGTAACGGAATCCTTTTGATTTTCCCTGTAACTGATCTATCCATCCGATTTTCATAAAATTTGAAATGACTCTACAAAATTATGTTATAATTATTTTTAAATTTCAAACGATTCGGTTGGGTAGTTTTTGCGTTGTTATACGCAAACGGGCGTATAGCCGCGCTCCGCCGCGGACAGACAGACGGACAGACAGACAGACAGACGGACGGACGGACGGACTGAGCGACAACAATAGGTGCTACATATTTACATAATTACGAACGCACCTAATAATAAAGGTAGGTGCATTTAATATATTTTAAATCTGCTCTTCTCAAAACTAATTTTTCAGCGTTTTTAGATTTTTGAAATGCTTCTTGCGACGTAATTTTTGATCAATATTTATGAAATTGATAAGAAAGTATCCTGATATTGTTTACAAAGAAATTGTGTAAGCTTTTTAAAATTCGTCTTCATTAAGATAGTCAGAGTTGATATTTTACTTATTAAAAGGCAAAATTTTGATGAAAATCGATATGGAATTTAGAAAAAAAATCTGTAAAATATTAACAATTCAAGAGATTTAAAAAATCTTATACAAACTTGAAGACAAAAAAACTTCTTTAAAATACCATAAAAATAAATAAAATTGCGCGTGGCCTTTCGATAGAACTTAGTCTATCTTTGTCAGGCGCAAAAAGACGTGCGTCTACTATGAAAGCCGTGCCGCTACATTCATAGTAGACGCACGTTTTTTTTTTTTTTTTTGCACCTGATGAAGATAGACTAAGTTCTATCGAAAGGCCTCGCGCAATTTTATTTATTTTTATGGTGTTTTAAAGAAGTTTTTTTTTTGTCTTCAATTGTATAACACTAGTTTTCAACTTTTTCCTTACACAAATTTGTTTATAATAGAGTTTAGAGTGATAAAAATGCAAAGCAAGAAAATGTATCAAAAATTAAAACACGGGGAGCATTTAAAAATTTCGTTTAAAATTTAAAAAAATTTTAATAAGATTGGAATTTTTTTTGAAGGTGTCCTATACACTTTTGGTGAAATGTATATATGCACGAATATTCATATTGTTATGATTAAAAAAAAAAAAAAAAAAAAAACCTTCAACAGCTCGAGATTTTCAGATATATTTTCAGACTAATTTTTGAAAGTAAAAACCTGAAACTTACTGAGATGATTTTTGAAGAGATGTATAAGAGGCCGTGTGATTTCATTTTTCACTCGTTCTATTTGAATTTGATTTATAAACAATTACTTTCTCAGTATGAACATTTTTTTTTCGTTCCCAGATCTCCCACTTCGGAAAATTCAATTCAAAACGCCCAACTTTAACCGCCTTTTTTGCAACATTTTATGCATGTATCAAAAAATCAACAAGTACGGCATAGTATGCAGATTCCAAACAATCCAATTTGAGAGTTTTGATGGGTTTGAGATAAAAATGGATTTAAAAATAATATTAAAAAAAATAAGCAGTTTAGATTTGTAAGTGTGGCGCTTATGCCGGAGTGGTGGTACAATGTATTTATTTATTTATTTATTTATTTATTTTTATTTATTTTTTTTTCTCTCTTGCCAAGGCTGGAAGCAGAAACAGAGCAACATTGAAGGAGATTATTTTAACAGGTTAAAATTACATTTTGTGATTTAAAAAAAAAAAAAAAAAAATGTTAAATGCTTATCATTTTTAAATAAAGCTTAGTGGCACTCTACTCGCATATAACTTTTCACTTTTACTGTTAGCGGTGATATAGAAATCAGGGGGGAGGAAGAGAGTTGCAGAAAATTTAAGAAATTATTTGAGTTCGCAGACAGTTTTACATTTTACCTAAGACTGATTATCTGCACTAGGGATATGGGCCCGAGGGGGGAGTGCCCTCCGTGGGGGTTCCTTTAAAAGATCCTAACCCGTATTTATGCAAGGCTACCAAGATTCCAAGAAAACCACAGAAAATTCCGAATGGTTAGGCCGACGGGAACGAGTGGGCTCGAACCCAACACCTCTCGTCTACCAATTTCGAGAGAAAATAACCTCTCAGCTACTGGTTGGACTATTTTTGTTCGGTAATGCATGAGACTAGCAGGTGTTGTTGTTCAGAAACAACCTAATCAAACTCAATTTTCTGTTTTTTTTTTTTTTTTTTTTTTTTTTTTAACGCAATTTTTTTTTTTTTAGAACAAGCCGTCAAAGTTGGTGTTTTGAACCGCATTTCCCGACGAAAGCAGAAAAACCGATCGAAAAGCAGCAGAAAAATGCGTGATCACGTGATCGAACTCGCTTATAACTCGATAAGTAACTTAATTATCATAAAATCTAAAACTAAGCTCTATTCGAAATCGCTTCCATAGTCAGGCCTTCCAATTTCATATGTTTCTGTTAAAAAATGATTTTGCAAATGTGTCAAAACGTTTTGCGCTTGTTGAGCGGAGCAGTTGAGAACAGCCTTAAGGGTGTATTCGAAAAAACGCTTTTCCACCTTCAACAGCCCGAAATTTTCCGATACAATTTCAGACACATTTTTAAAAGTAGAAATATGAAACTTGCTGAGGGGATTCTTGAAGGGACGTATGAGGTGCCGTGTGATGTCTTTTCACCCTCAATTCATTAGAATTTGAGTTATAAACAATTACCTTATCTGTATGACCCTTTTTTTCGTTCCCAGATCTCCCGCTAGGGAAAAATCGGTTCGAAATGCCGTTTTTGATTGTTTTTTTTTTTTTTTTTTTTTTTACAATATTTTTTGCATTTATCAAAGAATCGACAATCACGGCACCTTGTGTACTTTCCAAATAAGAGATTTTGAAAGTTTGCTGAAAATTCCAAAAATATTTGAGTGCAAAAATGAACTCAAAAATAAATCGGAAAATAAGCAATTTGAATCGCAATACACCCTTAAAGCCCCTGTCCACGCTTGAGGAAACGCTCGCGAGCTAATGCTATTCCTATGGGGAAGCATTTTTCTAATAACTCTTTCGCATTTTGACATTTTTGAATAATTTTTTTTGTATTGGATAGCTGATGTGCATGACAACAGCGCACCTTTTTTTACTTTTTCGATTTTGGTTTCAGATATTTTTTACAAAGTTAGTTTCTCTTTCAAAACCGGTTTCGAAACTGAAAGTGCTTTTTAAAAAATATATCTGCAACCAAAATCGAAAAAGTAAAAAAGGTGCGCTGTCGGCATGCACCTCGGCTATTCAATGCAGAAAAAATTATTCAAAAATGTCAAAACGCGAAAGAGTTATTAGAAAAATGCTTCCCTATAGGAATAGCATTAGCTCGCGAGCGTTTCCTCGAGCGAGGACAGGGGCCTTAAATCTGATACATCGTTTGCGTTAACGGCAAAGTTTTGGCCTCAAAATACAGATATCAACACTAGTATGAGTTTGGCAGTTTACTGGTAATAATTCGTCAAGATTCCACCATGGCAGAATGGATCAAAGTTACCCTCATTTGGCACAAAGTTACCCTAATAGACTGTACCTGTTGAGTTAGAATCGCTTTGGATCACGTGACAAAGATATTTTTCACTCTTTTTGAGTCGTTTGTCTCGTTTGCGGAAATTCGGTTCAAAACGCTCAACTTGACACTATTTTCTAAAAAATGTATAGTGTTTGCAAAAAGAAAAAAAAAAAAAAAAAAAAAAAAAAAGTTGAAAATTGCACGTGAAGCGTAGCAAATGAGGTGCGTTCGTGCGATAAGGAAGTTTTAAAAATATCACTCTCATATATCAATCTCATAAAATTGTAAATAGTTAATTACAATTGAAATGCGCACCAAACAATGTCCTTTCTATACTTATTATGTAATGGAATTTTGTGTGGCCTTGTAAATCAATAACAAATGTTCTTTGCATTTGTTATTGAATTACAGATTATGCAAAATCTATATTATAATATGTACTTTATGATGCATATCAATATTATTATGTTCGAATGAGTGTAATATCATTAAAATGAATTTGTAACTTTTTTTTCCATTGACTGTAATGTAACGGAGTACTTTTGATTGTCCCTGTATTTGACCTATGCATCCTAGTTTCAAAAAATTTGAAATGACTTGACAAAATCATGTAGTAATAAGTATGTATTTTAAATTTCAAACGATTAAAATGCATTTGAAACATTTTTCCCATTGACCGTAATGTAACGGAATACTTTTGATCGTCTCTGTAATTGAACTAGCCATCCGATTCTCATAAAATTTGAAATGACTCGACAAAATTATGTAATAATTATATATTTTAAATTTCAAAAGATTCGGCTGGGTAGTTTTTGCGTTGTTATATGCGGACGGACAGACAGACAGACGGACGTACAGACGGACGGACTGAACGACAACTATAGGTGCTACGTATTTACATAATTACGATCGCACCTAAAAAAAGGGGGGGGGGATGATGAGTGCGATTGGATAGTTTCTGAATAACAATACCTGCTCGTTTCGTGCATTTACGATTGGTTGGTTGGTTGATTTTTGACGTCCGATTATCTGCGCTAGGGATATAGGACCAGGGGGGGGTGCCCTTCGTGGGGGTCTTTCTAAGGGAACCTAACCCGTATTTACGCAAGGTTCGAAGAAAACCACGAAAACTCCGAACGGTTAGGCCGACAGCCGCGATTGGGTTCGAACCCAGCACCTGCCGTCTACCAGTTGAGAGGTCCCAACCTCTCGGCCACTGGTGGGGCCCGTGCATATACGAATAAAAATAAATTAAAACTTGTGTCATAAAGTTGCCCTTTTGGATTTGCTCCTTCCAAAAAATACTATACCATGATACATTGAATAAAATGAATAGCAAACTTTTTTTCCTCTCCAGTTGAAAAAATAGTCTGCAGACCTTTTCAAGAGTCTACGACGTGCGTCGTACCGATTCTCTGCCCCGGTTCTTGATTTTTTTTTAAGGGAGACTTGAACCCCATTTTTGGCCAAAAATCATCAAAAGTTCAAAAAAAATTTTATCTCAGAAAACGATAAAATACATATTTGCGAATATCCATGCAAAATTTCAGAACTCGGGGACACTTGGAGCAGGTAGCAAATGAGCTTTTTTTAATTGAAGTCACTAGAGTTTAAAGGACTAGCGGCCATTTAAAATGTGTTTTCCTGAAAATTACTTTTTCCATATTTTGCCTAAGTTCAAAATAGGGTAACATCCCCAGTAATTGGCACTTTAAGAATTTGTCTTTAAACTTATTTCAATTTTCATTACAAAGAAATAAGATATTTACTTGGAAATATTTTTAAATCAAAGAATGCATATATGTGCATCTTTTTTGCCCACTAAAAGCAAAAAAAAATTGAAAAAGTATTTTTATAAAAATATATTTATAAAAAGTTGCTGAAATCACCAGTAATTGGCACCTAGAGCACCAATGTATGACACCTTGTGATCCAGTAATTGGCACAAGTTTATATTTAAAAAAAACTATACATTCTGCATTGGGTTTAATCGCTTTAAATGAATTTACTGTAGATGAAGATGCCATATTTCAGGTTTTTAGTAAGAAATCAGCATATTAGTCTGAAATGTGAACACTTTAAAACAATACAATATACTTATATTAATACCCAGTAATTGTCATGCTGTCCCCAGTAATTGTCATATGAAGCTTTAATGGATTCCAATTACTGATAATATTTCATATTTTCAAATAAAAACAAATGATAAACAAAATTAGTCTATAACTTTAAAAGTACTTCCAAAATAAGTGGTTTAATCTCAAATTCCTTGCGAATTCCTTGTAATTGGAATAGGTGTCAATTACTTGGAACTAGCAAAATTGAAATATTTGTGTCGAAAATACTTCTACACAATTAAAGTAACCCTTTTTAACTAAACAAAACTGTTGTCAATTAAAATTTAAAATATATTATAAATCATATAATAATGAATTGAAAAGCATGCCTTCCTTAAACCAAAGAAGAAGCATTTGCAACAAAAATGGCTAATTTCATACAAGCCATAATTGTTTCTCTTTCCTAGGCACTATTGTCATCTAATAGATAAATCAAAGTTATAATCTTTAACGTAAATGAGCATATAACTGGTATATGGTCTTGCATTTTTAAAAAACTGGATATAAATCTTATTTTAGGACATTTTTGTAGGATGTGCCAATCACTGGTGCATGCCAATTACTGGGGATGTTACCCTACTAAGGCTCAGTGGTAAAATGGTTTAGAAACAAAGTGTTTAGAATCTTGCGTTTAGTTTTTTGGATCTTGAAAAAATTTGCAACAAAAGTAAGGAGTGATATTTTTTTAACTATGTCTGAAAATTTTACATAAATTGGTAAACATGAAAATTATAACGAATTTAAGGAAATTTACCATGCGTAATTTCTTTCTTTCTTTTTTTTTTTTTTTCGTTTTTTTTTTTTTTAGCCGGTTAAAATAGAAAATTAAAAATATCTCTCCTTAGTTCTTTTCTATATACTATAACACTATTTAAGAAATTTTAGTAATATCAAAATATTGAAAATTGTATGAGGAGTAGTAGTTTTAAAAAGTTTATTTTTCCACAAAAAAATCATAAAAATCGACATAAAAAATATACTTTTTAATAAAAAGTGATTTTTTTGCTAATTATTCCTTACAAAAAGATTCTTAAACAGTACACCAAAATTCATTACTTTAAAATCAATAATAAAAATTAATTTTGGGTTTTTTCTTACGGGTCTCCCTTAAAAACATTTGTAAAAAAAAAAAAAAAAAAAAAAAAAAAAAAAAAATTAAAAAAAGCATCAAAACTGTCTGCAAACTTTACCAATTTTCTGCGAACCGCGTATGCGTGTTCGTCTGTATTATCTGACTCTGCATAATAATCAGCTGTCAGAAATAACACCATAACACCGAATAAAAACAAATTAAAAGTTATGTCACAAAAGTTGCCTTTTTTGATTTAAGAACACCCTCAATCTTTTTTCTCACTTGGCATAAAGTTACCCTGTTTGACTGTATTTGATGGATCAGAAAATGGAAAACTCACTCAGTTCGATTCCAAATGGCTTCCTTAGTCGGACATTCCAATTTTCTATTTTTCTGTTTAAAAAAATGGGCTATAATGTAGTATTCGCCCGGAGATGGCGGCCATTTTTTTGCCGATTGTAAATCTCTGTATTTGGATTTATTCATTTGTCTTTCGTTGTTGTATTTTCATTATGTGTAATCTCTGAAACATTTTTAATTGTAATTTTGGAGTGTATATATTTTAAAATGAATATTTGCTTTATTTAACTGTTTTAAAATTTATGTATTTACCGCTTGCTAATTATGAATTCCTACTCCCCCTTTCCCTATTTTTTATTTCTTTTTTTAAAATAATGTTTGGAGTGCTGAATTTTAGTTTAAAAATTTGTTGTTGTTTTTGTTTAATTTCTGAATTGTTCAAAAATTAAGTATAAAATGGTCATAAGAGACCAACAAAGAAACAAGATGGCGAACTCCGGGCGAATGCTACATCTGTTCCAAAAAATGATTTTATAAATGTGTAAAAAACGTTTTGCATTTGATGAGCAGGGCAGTTGAGAACAAGCTTAAATGTTTGAAAACAGTAATGAAATGGCTCGAACGGCAGACGAACTTTGATCCTATTCAAAAACTAACGTATTTAAAAAGAATTCGAGGTATGACAGCAGTGAAAAGGATGTCATGTTTTAAGTTTGAAGCAAGCAGAAATCAAAAGCTTTTATACTTAAATGTTAAATTACAATCTCTGAAGTTCAGAAGATGATAAAAAGGGGAAAAAAATTTAAATAATAAAAAAATAAACAAACAAAAGGAAAAAATGAAAAGGTAAAATAATAGTTAAGAAAAAATTAAAACAAGCCAGTAGTAATTGGTACAACCAGTCGTAAGCCTGGATAAAGTATGAAGGTGTTAGTATAAGGTGGAACATTCCTTAAATTGTCGGTCCATTTATCCGAATTAAGGTCGATCCCGACTTCTTCGAATAACTGGCGCTTTAATGTATTTATAGGTTTATAAAATACATTACAAAGTATTTGATCAATGCAATAAAGTATTATAGAATATTATATACATTAGTAGTATTTAAAAATACCGTCGCTTTTTATTTCATATATTTAAATTCAAAAAATTAAAGCATCGCATAAAATCGTTAATAGATGGCAGCACCACATTTCTTTATTCGTAAGTCGAGTTCATCTTCTAGCTTCATTTTTCGCTTTTTTTTTTTTTTTTTTTTGCAATCAATTTGAAATGAAATGAAGTAAAAGTTTATCCATCACAGGAAGTTGCTACGGAGGTATTCTTCCGGTTCTTCAAGTTTATTTATTATCGACAAGTCTTTTTCTGAAAAGCAGTAAGTATTATTTTGTCTTTCCATGTGCCCGGCATGATTTTATCTTTATCTGTTTCGTCTTTGACAAGTGTTGAACTGTTATGATGTTTTCACAGTGTATATTTGTGATTTTATTTCTTTGATTTTAAGTTATTTTTAATAATGGCAGGTAATGATTTTACCAATAATGATGTAAATAGTGATCCTTTGAATCAATATAGAGCTATATTCGGTGTGCCATCTAGAAGACGTATTATTTTCGTTGCTGCTTGTGTGTTTTTTGTTTTGACTCTAATTGTGATCGCATTTGCTCTCATGGGCAAGCAAGATGTTTCTCCTAAAACTGTAAAATTATCCTATGCCTTAATTCGTAATGCAATTGATGTTTCTGCGGACCCTTGCGTAGATTTTTATAACTTTACTTGTGGCTTATGGGCGCAAAATAATCCTATAAATCAATATTTGCCACGAGTTACTACTTTTAGTTTACTACAAGACGACATTGATTTGCAAAAGAAAACTATTTTTGAAAATTCTAAACCTAGTAATGATTTTCCTCACATTGTAAACACTGCCATTCATTTTTACAACAAATGTGTCCAGCAAAACGGCACTAATACAAGCGATAGTGATTTATTAGTGCAATACCTTGATCAAATCGGCGGCTGGCCGATATTAAACGAATATAAATGGAATGAAAGTTCATTCGATTTGCTTCAAAATAGTGCTTTTCTTATCAGAACTTTAGATATTCATAGCTTTATCGGAGTATATTCTACTGACAGTGACAAAAGTGGGGGCAGAAATGTTATTTATTTAAAAGCACCTACTCTGCTAAAAGATGAGGATTTAATATTGCCAGAATATTTTTTTGTGCAGATGATTTATTCCATTGTGCAATCGTTAAATAATTCCGACGTAAATCCAGGTATTCATGGTCATATTGGTAATTTGCTTGACACAGTAACTAAGTTTAGAGAGTTGTTAACACTTCCTTCTAAAGTGTCAGTTAACCCATACATGTCTATTAAGGAATTATCAACACTAATACCCGACTTTGAGTGGTTAACGTATTTACAGTTAGTAACAAATGATACTTTACTGAAAGTCAATGGAACATTAACCATGCATGATGTGGTTGCTGTTGAAAATATAGATTATTTGAAAAAAGTTGTTAGTGTAATTAATTCAAACATTTTTTCAAAGCGAGATTTGGCAGATTTACTTGGCTGGCTCGTAGTTAAAAGTGTTTGGTTATTGATTCCAGGAGCTTTACAAAGATATGCAAATTTAAATCAGTACGATTCTGAAGATGTAAAAAGGGTAGCTGCAAATGGTTGCTATGATTTAGTTCTTGAATTATTTCCTTGTAGTTTAGATTACATTTACGTAAAAAACACATCACATGCAGGAATACAAGACAACAAAATTTTAACTGACTATCTAAAACTAGCTTTCCAAGATATCATTCTGCGTTCACATTGGATCGATGAAATGTCTAAAGATTTAATTTTACACAGGATAAGTAATATGAAAAATATTATTGGTTTTCCGAGTTACCTGAATAACAAAACAGAATTTGACGAGTTGTATAAAGATTTTCCAGCATTGCAGGAGTATAGTTTAGGTTGCTATATCCAAGCTACACAGTTTTATGTTACACTGAGAACTTTGCAAATTAAAGTTACAGTTAATCAGTTAAAAGCTATATTGCCACGGCGTGTATCTGATGTCAGTGCATACTATATTGTACATCAAAATTCTTTGGTGTATCCGATTTCTTTGCATAATCCCCCGTTCTATTATCCTGGTGGTCCATGGTACTTAAATTTTGGGGGTATAGGTTCAGTAATCGGCCATGAGATGATGCACAGCATTGACTGTACTGGGGTTCAGGGAAATGACTTGAACGTTACGTGGTTTAGTAACGAAGCCAGGACCTTATACAAGGAACATGCATCATGTTTTAAAGACCAATACAGTGTTTATGATCATTCAGGTGTGTTTAAAAATAATGGCACCCGTACTTTGCGTGAAAATATCGCCGATACTGAAGGTTTGCATTTAGCTTTTGAAGCGTACAAAAAACACCAAATGTCTTCTGGTGCTAGACATGATGAAAAATACGAGACTTTGGATAATTATACTCCTGATCAAATGTTTTTTATTGCCTACGGAACTGTATGGTGTGCCAAAATAAAGCCATCTATTAAAGAAGAACTGTCACAGTTTCACAGTTTGAATGATATTAGGGTTAACAAAGCTGTTTCAAATTCAGATTCCTTTGCAGAAGCGTTTAATTGCCCTAAAGGATCCCCAATGAACCCATCGGTGAAATGTGCAGTTTGGTAATTTGTTACAAAATTTTTTTATAAAGGAAATTGATTTTATTAAATATAGTGAGATATTTTTGTAAATAAATTAAATTGACTACAAGACAGTATTGCATCTTAAACCAATAAAAGAAAATTTTATTTTAAATATTTAAGCATTCCCTATCAGTTTATTTTATTCCATATGGAATTGTATGATGTGCCAAAATAAAGCCATCTATTAAAGATTAAAGGGGAATTTTCACAGTTTGAATGATATTAGAGTTAACAAAGCTGTTTCAGATTCCTTTGCACAAGTGTTTAATTGTCCTAAAGGATCCCCAATGAACCCATCGGTGAAATGTGCAGTTTGGTAATTTGTCACAAAAATTTTTTCATAAAGGAAATTGATTTTATTAAATATAGTGAGATATTTTTGTAAATAAATTAAATTGACTACAAGACAGTATTACATCTTAAACCAATAAAAGAAATTTTTATTTAAATTTTTTAAGCATTCCCTATCAGTTTATTTTATTTCATATGGAATTGTATGATGTGCCAAAATAAAGCCATCTATTAAAGAAGAACTGTCACAATTTCACAGTTTGAATGATATTAGAGTTAATAAGGCTGTTTCAAATTCAGATTCCTTTGCACAAGCGTTTAATTACCCTAAAGGATCCCCAATGAATCCATCGGTGAAATGTGCAGTTCAGTAATTTGTCACTAAAAACTTTTTATAAAGAAAATTGATTTTATTAAATATAGTAAGATATTTTTGTAAATAAATTAAATTGGCTACAAAACAGTATTGCATCTTAAACCAATTAAATAAATTTTTATTTTAAATATTTAAGCATTCCCTATCAGTTTATTTTATTTTATATAGAATTGTATGATGTGCCAAAATAAAGCCATCTATTGAAGGGGAACTATCACAATTTCACAGTTTGAATGATGTTAGAGTTAATAAAGCTGTTTCAGATTCGGATTCCTTTGCACAAGTGTTGAATTGCCCTGAAGGGGACCGTTCAAGTATTACGTAAGCATATTTTTCGTCATTTCGTACCCCTTCCCCCCCCTTGTAAGGAAATATAAGCAAATGCTAGACCCCCCCCCTTTGCTTACGTAAGATTTTATGACAGTTTATACATCAATACTTCTTGACTTATGAAAAGTTACCAATCAATTACATTATTAATCCTACAAATTTATATAGGCATATAGGAATTATGATATCAAAATATATAAAATCATTTTAATATATTGTTGCTAATTGCATTAAACAAACCACAGAATACAAAATGGTTTAAATATATTGTTATTTATCACTTTGAACAATAAAACAAGATATACAAGAAGTCTTAACTTACTTAGGCATCATAACTAAAATTTTTGCCATAAATCATACAAATGTTGGAGTTCAATTTGGTGTTCATATTTTAATCTGATGTCCAGAATCCTTGAACCCATGTTTCAACATTGTCTGTTATAAGGTTTTCACTGAAACAGTGGCCTGGGGTATTGCAGGTTTCCGGTCCTTGTTTGCTTGTTGAATTTGAACTGCAGTTGCTTCGTTGTTTAATGCTTACGTAAGAATTGTCGTGACTCCCCCCTCCCCCTTGTCAGAAAAAATAAGCAGACTCTGGACTCCCCCCTCCCCCTTTAGTGCTTACGTAATACTTGAACGGTTCCAAGGATCCCCAATGAACCCATCTGTGAAATGTGCAGTTGGTTAATTTGCCACTAAAAATTTTTTATAAAGGAAATCGATTTTATTAAATATAATGAGATATTTTTGTAAATAAATTAAATTGATTACATCTCGGTATTGAATCTTAAACCAACAAAAGAATTTTTTATTTCAAATTTTTAAGAATTCCCTAAAGTTTATTTTATTGCATTCTTTATTGTATATGGAACTGTGTGGTGTGCTAAAATAAAGCAGTCTTTTAAGGAGGAACTATCACAACTTCACAATTTGATCACCAATGAACCTATTAGTAAAATGGTTAGTTTCATTATTTGTTATAAAAATGTTTTTAAAGGAAATTAATTTTATTCAATATAAAGAGGTTTTTGTAAATTAAATGAAATTTACTCAAGATATTATTGAATCTTAAACTAATAATTAAGGACTTTTTTTTTTCTTTTTTGAGCATTTCCTATAACTTTATTTTATGTTTATTATTTTGAAACATATAATTAAATTTTTAATGGCAATTTATAATAATCATTAGTTACTCATTTTATGTAATATGTTTGCTTTAAATTAGTGATAAATGTAATTTTTAACAGTGATTTTTTATAAAATCATTATAGTTTATGTATAATTTATTTATAATACAGAAGAATTCATCAAATCCACACAGCTTGGGACCAGAGGTTTTGCAGATTTTAGAATTTTGTAGATTTCTAATCATTGTTTTGTTTACATTTTTGAAACAGTAATTTGAATATAATTAATAATAATGGTTCTTGTCATTGTGCCAAATTGAAACAAAATGCTTCATTCGGCAAGTGAATGAAGAGTCAGACTAGCCAAATTGCGAGTGCTCCATTTTTCTGCTCTTTTGGCACTTACGTATTAACGCCACCGCAGCTACAGATTTGGCGGTTTTTAAGTATCGCCAATGTACACCTAAAATTTTTGCGACAAATCATAACTCTTTATTTAAAATCAAAACGCTTTCAAAATTCAAAACACTTTATTTAAAAACAAAGTAGTCAGTCTGATTTTTTAGGAAAATGGGCTGATATAGTGTTTAACAAACTAAAATTTCATCTTGTTCTGTTTTTGGCAAATCACAAATACGCATTTTCGTAGTGCTAAAAAATGGCATCAAAAATCAGCAAGCAACAAGGCATCCAAAAGATAACTGCATGCGAACAACAAGATTGCTTTTCATTGGCGCATTAGCCCAACTTCTGCCGTGGTGGCGTTAATACGTAAGTACCACTCTTTTTAAGTGTGTGTTACAATTGAAATTCTTATCCATATTACTGTACGGTTATGTCACTTTTCATCTTCAATTGCACCATGCCATTTACATTATTACAGTAAAACCTCTAAATAACGGACACCTCGGGAATCAGAAATTGTCCGCTATTCGGAGGTGTCCGCTATTGAGAAAACCTCCGAGATTCAAAAACTGCTAAGAAATGCTTAATGTTTCATTAATTTACTTTTATATGTCCTAAAACCTCTATTATATAATTAATCAGAAATTAAAATTATTTTTTAATCAATAAGAATGAAATAAATTTGTGCACACTTTTATCCATTGTTTATTATATTCTCGTGAAATCATCTGTTACAAAATTTTACTTTTGCTTGCGATTACATGTAATTTGTTTTTCTGTGTGACTTTATTGGACATTGTAAAGTTCCGGGCGTGAAGCGAAGGATTGCACTTTTTGACCTTTAAAACCACAAAATCTCAATATATTCTTTTGTGACATTTCAATGCTGTGGGAGATATTCCTCCTGGACAACACCCTGAATTTAGTACTGAACATAGGGAGGGGGGGGAGATTTTCTCCAGCTTTTTATCTACATTTATCTGCGATCACAAAATTTGTGACACGTTGTCCTGATAAATTCAGACCTTTTTTGCTTTGCTTTTCATTTTTTTTCTTTTTAAAACATATTTTTTCATCCTTTATCACCGAATAAAATGTCCGCTATTTGGAATGTCCGTTATTCAGAGGTTAAACATACAAAAATTTAGGTTTTGGGAGTGGGGATTGGAAAAACTGTCCATTAAATAGAGGTGTCTGCTATTCGTGAGTGTCCGTTATGGAGGTTTTACTGTATTTATAAAGATACTGATTCAACACACATTCAGTTTAGTTAGAGCCCAAGACACAGAAAGGATTATACGATGAGTATTTCTCTGTTTTCAGTTTATCACTAATCTATGCGCGAATAAAATTAAAACCAAAATTATTCGCATCAATCTCCAAATTATGAAAAGTTTTGCTGAAATGCGGTGTTGAATTTGCCATTTACCAGGGGTTCAGGGAAATTTAGTAATCTGACATTTTGTCAACTCAAACGCTTAAAATTGGTTCTTGAATTACTGTGCAAAAAGAAAAAAAAATAAATAAAAGGAAAGGAGGGCTTATTTGTATCATGTAAGCATCTGAAAGTTCTGTACATATAAAAAATAGCAGTCATATAAACAGTTACATTTAATTTTATTGTATAGGTAGCTGTTAAAATGACACTTAAATTATAAGAGTTAGCGCCACTGTACAGCCGGAAAGAATTTTCCACCTTTTTCTCATTTGTTGCTTTCATGCCTGAGTTATACTCCTAATCAAATGTTTTTTGTTACCTATGGAACTGCTTGGTGTGCTAAAATGAAGCCATCTATTAACTCTTTCCGGCACTGGCAAATTTTGTTCGTAAAATGAGAAATTATTGCCTGACACTGGAATTACAAATGACTTTATTAGAAATTAAGAACTCCTCAATTTAAGCTTTCATTGTAAAAGCAAAATTTTATTAAGATATTGTTGGTGCCATTTGAAAATTTGGAATTAAAATTAGGTATGCCCAGAGTGGGACCACTGTGCCATAAAGGGAATGATTAACTTCACAGTTGAATGATATTAAATTTAACAAAGCTGTTTCAAATTTGGAATCTACTCAAGCTTATAACTGCCCTAAAGGATCACCAATGAACTCATCAGTTAAATGCACAGTTTAATCATAATTTTTTTTAATAAAGGAAATTGATTTTATTAAATATGGTGAGATATTTCAGTAAATAATTTAAACTGACTATATGATTATTGCTTTTTAAAGTAAAAAGACATTTTTATTTTAAATTAATAAGCATTCCATTTAATTGTATTTTATTGTATATTTATTATTTAACTGTTTGATGTGCCAAAACAAAGAAACTATTAAAAAAGGACTATTAGAATTCCACTTTCCACAATTTGAATGATATTTTACCTATGAACCTATTTGTAAAATGTATAGTTTTGTAATTTGTCATATTTTATATATATATAAAGAAAAAAAATTTATTAAATATTTGTGAGATATTTCTGCAAATGAAATCAAATTGACCTTTTAAAAGTAGAAACATGAAACTTGCTAAGGGGATTTTTGAAGAGATGTATAAGGTGCCGTGTGATTTTTTTTTAAACGCTCAATTCAATAGAATTTGATTTATAAACAACAACCCTCTCAGAGTGGCCCTTTTTTTCACTGTCAGATTTCCCGCTACGGAAAATTTGGTCCAAAACGCCTTTTTTGATAGCATTTTTTGGAACATTTTCTACATTTATCAAAAAATTGACAATCACGGCACCTTGTGTAGTTTCTAAATAAGAGAATTTGAAAGGTTGGTGCATCTCAGAGCAAAAACAAATTTAAAAATAAATCTGAAAATAAGCAGTTTGAATCAAAATACACCCTTAATTGCACAAATTTGCAAAATAGTATTTTAGAAAGAGAAATACAAGAATTTAAATTTTTAAGTAACTTTTGAAAAAAGGTTGGGCAGTGATTCCATTTCAGAACTTTTAAAAAGGACTCAATTCTTTAGTATGTAATGAAATTATCCCTTTGTTTTTCTTATGATATGAAGCTTGAAATATTCGTTTGTTTTGTTTGTGACTTTTTGTGTGTGTGTGTGTGTTTTAAAACGTGCTGGTATGTCTATTATAGAGATGGGAATGCTCGGAAAAATTGGGAAAAAAACCGGGTTTTTTTGGGGGGTTTTCCGAAGGCTTATTTTTCAATTTTTCCAAACTGGAAAAATTGAAATTTCATTTATGAAATAATATAGTGAAAATTTTGTAATAGCTACATTCTCATACTTTTTATTTTACTTATTTTTATGTTGAGTGTTTCACATGAAAATTTTAATGTGGGTAATCTGATCTCTGAGCAGAAATCTGTTTGAGAAAACTTGAAAGGATCCTTCACATTTTTTTCTTGTTTGAAACACAAGACCCTTTGCAAAATTTCTCTTGAAAATAGACATTTCAGAAAAACTATAATCAACAAATTGAATCTTTTGCAAGTGCAGTGATTGAAGAAAAAAAAAAATCTCGTGCCATACAGCAGCTGAATCTTATTAAGTTGCATACATGTATGTAAATAACCTTATTAAAAATGTCTAAATAGGAACCTAAATATAGTAATAATTTTTTATTCAAAAATTCTGAATATATTTTGTACAAATATATACAAAAAGTTCACAATTTCACAAAAACTTGATTACATGAAAAAAAAAAAAAAAATCTAGATATGTAATTAAATGCAACTTTTCTTTTTAAAAATTAATTCATGTGTAAAATTATTGCAATAATATGCCGATTAATGGAAATGATAAAATTAAAAATTCAACATAAAATTTTGAAGTATGCATTTATTACTTTAATCTATCTTTTCAAGAAGTAAGTATTGAATCATGAAAAATTTGACTTCCAGTTTTTGGTGTATTTAAAAGATTTAGAAGGTGCTGAACACGTTTTGATGATTTTTGGAAAATATCTGTCACTCTGTGAGTCTGTATATGACAAATTTTATGGGCACTATCTCAAGAACTGATGCACATAATTTCACAAAACTTTAGATTCAGTTACACCTTGATATAAACTCGAGATGTTTAGTTATATTAGTGTATATTGCCAAACCGATGGCGCTGCTATGCTGCATTATTCGTAATTTCCACAATAGTTCTATCTCAAACTAATGTATGTATTTTTATAAAATTTCAGATTAAGTTAATCTTTGACATAACTTCGTGCTCATTACTTTTTGGTGTAAATTGCTCAACAGATGACGCTGCTATGCTGCATTATTCATGATTATCGCATTAGCTCTCTCTCTCAAGGACTAAAGGACGATTTAAAAAAAAAATCAAACTACAGATTTAGACAGTTTCTGATACATATTAATGTTGTTTAGATTTTGGTGTAAATTGCCCTATAGGTAGCACTACTATGCTGCATTTTTCAAGATTTTGTTATAGCTGATTAATTGAATGTTTTTTCAAGGTGTTGAATCTAAAATTGACCTCCATTTTGCCTCCATATAATGTACAGTAATGTTGCAAAAACATGGGCAGTTTGCATTAGAAAAGTACGACTGCAATTAATTATATTTTATTACAAATAACTACCATAATTTTGGGTGTATAAGCCGCGGCTCAAACAATTCTTTTTGGACCCAGAAATCTTATTTAGTGATTGAACACAAATATTTACGGCGATCTAAATAGTAACATTCATTTTTTTAAAAATTCTGGGTCGAAAAAGAATTGTTTGATCCGCGGCTTATATACACCCGAAATTATGGTATGTTCCAAATTATACTTTCCCTCTTGATTAAACTTTGAATTTTTGTTGTTTTCTAAAGCATAGTAGAAGTTTATCTCTGCATGTAACTGCTTTTGTTAATTCCTCAACTAGTGAGCATTTTCTATTTGTAGTGTTCTGTTTTCATAACTTTTGAGTTCCACTCTTAGAAATATAAAATTACCATGTGGAAACATTATTGAATATGGTTTCTTACTCAAGAATAGAATACCAGATTTCAGGGTAAAAAGAAAAAAATTACATTTAATTAAACTTAAAATATATATATATATATATTAGGGTGGAGCGAAAAAAATAATTTTTTGAAAATCAAAAACGGGTAGGTGCCAAAAGTTGCCTTTATACTAGTACATCAACTGCGTGAAATTTTACCGTTGAAAAAAAATGGCTCGAGTCTGCGCGTTTGCTCCAAAAATCGAAATTTTGGGTAAAATTTGTCATTTTTTGACATTTTTTTCAAAAAAGTAAAAAAATTCCTACAGAGCTGGTTATTATTTAAAAGTGTTACTTAAACCTTTATATTTATCTGTTTAACATATTTAATCTATAAAACAATATGTTTATTTCCCATAGCTGGAGCAAAACAGACAACTTTTAGTAAGAAAATAGCATTACCACTTTATTGGGTCATACAATGAATTGTCGTTTTTAATACAGCTCTTGTTTTCAAAACTACCTTGGACATACGTCATGAAGGTGGCTATATTTCATACACCACCTGGCCCAACTATTCGATCATCTTAGTACAGTGTTTTATTTATATATTGATTTGTGATTTTCTTTATCAAAATTTGGCATGTTTTCGATGCTTCCACCTAGTTTATCTATTCTTTGCATCCACATGCTGCTGTAACTATCTTAATGTATATTTTTACAGTTTATACAAAAAAAAAAAAAAAAAAAGACAAGCAGAGTAATGCACGGGAATATTATTAAAGGGATCTATTCGGCCATTCTATTATCTTTATCAAACTTGCATCCAGTTGATGAAAGTGATTGGAAGTTCTGTTACCACAACATTTTTTCCAGTCAATTATATTTTTTTATGTAATTATCTGCTTTAAATATGATTTCAGATATTTCAACTATAAGTATGCCATCATTTTTTCTACTTTTGAATTCTTTATATGTTGAGAAGCGAGCTGTTTAATGTGATGGTGATGGTCAGAGAGAATTGCAATGAAAATTTGTTCTCCATGTGCAAAGCAACTGTTGTTGTAAATAACTTTTTTGCATTTATTTTATGCCGTTTTCTAAGTGTTTTCGTGTCCAGGTAATTTCCTATTAACTTTTAGATCCCTTTTTATGAGTGGATAACATTTGATGGTGAACTATCTTGGGCATAAACTTATAATGCATAGTACTACGGATTCTAATCGATTATAAGAACTCATTTAAAATTAGGAGAATTCTATTTGTCGCTGTGAACCATTTTGCATGATGTAAGCTTAGAATGTGTATAATAATGAATCATACGCTACTTCGACTCCAGTGAATTTCCTCAGCTTCAATTATTAGAGAAGTCGATATAAAACGTTCTAATCTACACGGATTCACTGGATCAATAAAGAATATCTTTGTCTACTCACTATTCACTTCCTATTGCAATTTTTTATAAAATAGAGAATAATTTTCAAAAATTATTTTCTCAAATTGAAAAAAAGATACCCAGAACAGACTAGAAATTTCTGTTGGAGATTGCAAAGCTAATTCATAAGGAAAGCCTTTTTCTCAGAAATAATTGGGAATAGGAATTTAGAAAACATCTCACACAAAAGACAGCTCATAAAGCGAATAAAATTTTCCGCTTTATGTAAGCACAGATTGGCAATCAGAGTCTGTAGGTTCACTAACAAAATATATAATCCAAGTTTATACCGCGGGATGTTTTATACCAAATATAATACACACCTAAAAAATAGATCTAAAATCTTATTAGAAATTACTCGACTACGAAACAACATAGGAAACGACATAAAACAAATACTAAAATTTCTTTAGAAATATTGTTGCTTTACACGCAAATTTTGTTTGCAATCCTCTGTGCCGATCGTGCTAATTTTAAACAGCAAGCTTCTCAAAATATATTCAATGTAATAGGTTCAATAAATGATGACATACTAGAAATTGAATTTGCACAATCAATTTTTAGGCAAATCATTACATATAAAATGTAACTGATTGAAAGAATACTCCGATAGCAGAACTTCCAATCGTAATGTATTAATTGCATGAAATTTTAATGAAGATAATAGACTGCTGAATAGGTTCAATTAACAACATACCCAATACATTACTCAGCTTCTCTTCTGTTGTACATGGTATAAAAATATACGTGCAGCAGGTCACAGCAGCATCATCCAAAGTGAGTGAATACAAAAAGAAATAAACTACTTTGATATATAGAAAACTTATACTCGTCTTCGGGAAAAAATAACAATTCAGTACATAAATAAAACACTGGGCCTAGATGATGGGTAGTTGAGACATGTGGGATATGAAATTCAACCACCTCTATGAGTTATATACAGAGTAGTTTTGAAAGCAGCTAGGTAAGAAATGCATTCATAACAACATTTCGTTGTATGCTCCAATAGAGAAGTTAACGCTGACTTTTCCCAAAAAGTTGTAAGATTTGCTCCAATTATACAGACTACAGATATTGTTTTATAGTTTAAATATGTTAAGCAGATAAATATAAAGGTCTAAGCAACACTTTTAAATACTAACCAGCTCTGTAGGAATTTTTTAATTTTTTTGAAAAAATATCAAAAAATGACAAATTTTACCCAAAATTTCGATTTTTGGAGCAAAAGCGCAGACTCAAGCCATTTTTTTTCAGCGGTAAAATTTTACGCAGTTAATGTACTAGTATAAAGGCAACTTTTGGCACCTACCCGTTTTTGATTTTTTAAAAATAATTTTTTTCGCTCCACCCTAATATATATATATATATATACATATTTGTTTTAAGTGAGTAAAAATATAACAGTCAATAAATCCTACGCTATTTTTTAGTTGCAGACCTGAGTAAGCCAAAGTAAAACTTAGTTTTGTTTGAATTTAGATTATAAAACTAAATCAAAACTTTTTTGAGTTGAGATTGGAAAGCTATACCAAAACTAAACATATTTTATAAAGGAAATAAAATTATAATTCTAAGGGAAAAAAGTATTAGTTTAAAAAAATATATTTTTTAAATAAACAATGGAATTTTTTAATACTGATATTCATAATAATGACAAAACTGCAATACTTTCTTTAAACTAGTATCATTTATTTAAAAACTATACTTATGTAAATGGAATGCATAATTTATTTCATTCCAAACTGCAGGCATATTGGCTCAGGTTTTAACATTAGGTCAATTGGTAGTTAAACATGTAACTGAAAAATCATTTCAACAGAGATATGATATAACAAACAATAGCATTTAATAAAAAATCTTAGGCTGTGGGGAAAAAACTAAACTTTTAAAAGCAGGCTTTGCTACTTTTTTTTTATTTTGTATTATAAAGTGAAAATAATTTTCATTTAATACATATAAATGGGGAAAAAATGTTTATTATTTAATATTCTCGAAGAAAATATAATTTATTTGGGAGAAACAGTCATGAAAAATCAATTTTTCCAAATTTTCTGTTTTTTCCCGAAAAAAAACCGGTAAAAAACCAGTTTTTTTCCGCCACTTATATTTTTCCGGAAATTTTACATCTCTAGTCTATTATACATTGTGTTTGTCGATTTAAGTTTTATTAAACACATAACAACCATCAACAAATTGAAAAACAATGAAGATCGTTTGGATAACCCTGTCAAAATTAATGAAGAAAAAACGTTCAAACTGCAGATTATGATTAAGTGGTTTATTGAAATAAACTATTTTAATTTTTATGAATATAGCATATATACTCGAAGAGAAATTAAGGTTTTTATTAAAATAGTCCCAAATTTAACAAGTTTTTTGCTTATAATTTGCAAAGTTCTTAATAAAAAACAATGTTTTTTTTTGTTTTTTTCAGAAAATATGACAAACAATATTGTACATAACATCCTGTAATCAAAATTAAAAAATATTAATACAGTGGTGGTCATAATTATAAGGACAAGGCAAAAATTACCATATCTTAGTTACATTTGGCGGGAAACTTGTGTACATTTAATGGATGGAAACCAATGAAAAATGAAGATTATTTTTGTATGTTTTTATAAAAATATGCGGTAAATTTATATTCATTAAATTTATTATAAATTTATACAGCCATTGATTTTGGACAAAATTATAAGAACAACTGTATTTATGTCTTCGAAAAAGTAAAATTTGCATGTTTTTTGCTTTGCACACAGAACTTCCAGACGATATAAATGCGTAGTAACCGTTTGGGATCGTAATTTTCTGTTTTCCATCATGCCGCAAGGTGCGAAGCTTTTTGGAGTTTCAGAAAAGAAAAATGGATGCATTTCAAAATTCAGGACTTTCTGTATGATAAATTGCTACAAAGTTTAATAGATCAAGAACGGTCATTTACAATTATCTTTAAAATTCCGGTAAATATGGACGGCAAAGACATAGAAGCAGGCTATATTCCGTTTCTGAATGAGGGGAAAGAATGATAATAAGGCGAGCTTGTTCCAAAATAGGGAAAAAACCGTGAATTGAGCTTAGAATGCAAGTGCTCGAACTGTTCGACGTGTTTTATAAAAAACAAGAAAAAGGTTTGATGTAGTAAACATGTGTGAACACCGCGTCTTGCAAAAGTTCATGAGAGACTGAGGATGGAGTTTGCCAAAAACTGCAACACTATGGAATAAAAAGTCGGATTTTGTATTTTCGATGATAAAAAGATTAATTTGGATAAACTAGATTGTTTTTGCATCTTCTAGTATGATCTTCGTAGAGAAAAAACGATTTTCTCAAAGCATATATTTGGAAGTGATTCCGTAACGGTCTGGGGAGGTTTCAAAACTGGTAGAACTACTCCAATAGTTTTTGTGCAGGGTAGAGGGAATTCTGAGAGTTACATTGATGTATTGGGCGATAATCTTTTACCAGAAGCACCGTTAATAACGAATAGAGGCTATTTTTTCCAGCAGGACAATACCTTGGCTCATGTTTCCCAAACTTCAAACTCGTGGTATAATGCTAATTCCGTGAAACTATTTGATTGGCCAGCCACAAGTCCTGATCTGAATTCAACGGAAAAATCTGTTGGGTATTCTGGCACACAAAGTATGCAAAAATGGTATATAATCTCAAAACAACAAGAACTCATGTCTTCCATCGAAAAAGATCACTCAAAATCTTCCAAGAACGTTCTTAAAGAATTCTCAAACTCCATGGCGTCAAGACTGATAAAAGTGATTGAGAAGAAGCGGGGAGATTATTAATTATCAGTATGTTTCAGGCAAAAACATTCATTGTCCTTATAATTTTGTCCAATTTTTACAATGACATATTTTGTTAATTGTGACAAAATATTCATATTTTGTATTTTCCAATGTTTTGAATTCTACAATGATTTCTGGCATGGAAAAGCATTTAGTGTATAAATTTCACTTTATTTACTTCAGAAATAATTTTTTTCTGCGCAATTTTCAATTGTTCTTATAATTCTGGCCACCACTGTATTTGCATGAAAAATGATCAGGTTTACTAAATAAGGTTTCAGTGTGCATGTGTGAACTTATTCAAAATATAATTTGCATAATGTGTTAGTTAAATTTATAGAACAACTTTTGTGAAAGTCTCAAAAACATATCTTGAAAATTCTGAAAATTATCATCGATAGAATAAGATCAAAACCTGGTATTCCCAAAATGAAGAAAAAAGGTGAGGGGCTGTATCCATATTCCATTAATTAGTGTCAACACAATATTGCACGTACTACAATATTTGGATACAGCTCCTCATCTTTTTACTTCATTTTGGAAATAATGGACTTATTTTATCGACGATAATTTTCAGAATTTTCAAGCTATGTTTTTAAGACTTTCACAAAAGTTGCTCTATACATTTATTTAGCTAACACATTATGCAAATTATATTTTGATTGAGTTCATGCATTCCCACTGACACCTTATTTAGTAAACCTGTTCATTTTTCATACAATTATTAACATTTTTACTTTCTTCTATCTTTACAAGAAGAAAGTATTGGATTCATGAAAATTTTCGACTTCCGGTTTTCGACGGATTTATACGTTTTAGAAGGTCCTGAACACATTTTGACTATTTTTAGAAAATGTCTGTGTGTCTGTCTGTCTGTATGTGACAAAAAATTTGTGGGCGCTCTATCTCAAGAACTAATGCTCGAAATTTAATAAAATTTTATATTCAGTTAGATCTTGATATGAATTAGTGCCTATTGGTTTTTGGTAAAAATTGGCCTGCAGGTGGCGCTGCTATACTACGTTTTTATGATTTTCAAGATTGCTATATCTCAAGAACTAATGCACAGAATTTCACGAAACTTCAGATTCTGTGACCCTTTGATATACATAGACGCTGATTGAGTTTTGGTGTAAATTGGCCAGCAGGTGGCGCTGCTATGCCACGTTTTTCATGATTTTCATGATAGCTATATCTCAAGAACTAATGCACAGAATGTCACCAAACTTCAGATTCCGCGACACCTTGAGATACATAGGCGCTGATAAGGTTTTGGTGTGAATTCCCCTATAGGTGGCGCTGCTATGCTCCATTTGGCACGATTTTTGCGATAGCTATATCTCAAGAACTAATGCAGAGAACTTCATCAAATTTTAGATTCTGTTACACTAGAATATATAATATAATTAGACGCTGATTACATTTTGGTATTAACCTTGCAACAGGTAGGGCAGCTATGCTGCATTTTGCACGATTTTTCCGATAGCTATATCTCAACAACCAACGCTCAGAATTTCATCAAATTTCAGATTTTGTTACAAAATGACATGTAACATAATTACACGATGATTACGTTTTGTTATAAATCCTTCAACTGATGGTGCTGCTGTGCTATATTTTACACGGTTTTTTTAACTAGCTATATCTCATGAACTAATGCACAGAATTTCATCAAACTTGAGATTCTTTTACACCATAACATAATTAGACGCTTTTTTACGTTTTGGCATAAATTGTCCATGATATGGTGTTGCTGTGCAACGTTTAGCAAATTTTCTGTTATAACTATATCTCGAGAACTAATGGACGAAATTCCATCAAATTTCAGATTCTGTTAGGTCTTGACATAAATAGATGCTTATTAGGTTTTAGTATAAATTACCCAACGTGAGGCACTATTCAGCTCTTTTTCTCAGAATATTAATTAAAGTTTGCGTTTAGGCTTTTCGGATACCAGAATCTCATTAGGCTAGGTCAAATGTTCGAGGAAATTCGATAATGGGTAACTTTAGGGTCACCACGTTTTTTTTTTAAATATTAAAATGTACTTATGAGATAGAAGAAAGTTTTGGGATTGACACATCCAACTAGTTTTAAATTATGATTACAGGATGTTATGTACAATGCTGTTTCTCATATTTTCTTAAAAGAACATTGTTTTTTATTAAGAACTCTGCAAATTATAAGCAAACAACTTGGCAAAATTTGGGACCGTTTTTATAAAAACATTAATTTCTTTATGGATAAAGATGCTATATTCATAAAAATGAACAGAGTTTCCTACAATAAGCGACTTGATCCTAATTTGCAGTTTGAACGCTTTTGCTGCATTAGTATTGACAGGATTATCCAAAAATTTTTTTGTTCTTTTTCAACATTTCAAACCAGTTACATATTATTAAAAGTTCATCTTCATTGAATACATTTTCATTGATTGAGTAAATGCCTATTACTTCAAAATCTTTAATGATATTGACGGTGTGAAAGTTTAAAAAAACTAGTCGTTGGGGGCCACCGTAATACTTACCTATCATGGATATGTATATGAAAATAAAACATGTGAAACTATTTATACAATGTATTGCAATTCATAAACAAAATTTAAATATTGTTAATATACATAGTAATGCTATATTAAACACCAAATTATATAAAACGCCAAACTACTCAAGTAGTACCGAACTGCGTAAAAGAAACATCCTTATAACTCCAAAAATAATAATTCTATTAACTAACAATTAACTGCGTCGGATTAAGCGTCTCATTTCCAATAAAAATATACTTCTGAATTGAAATTTGAATGAAATACAGGGTCATGAAAAATCGAAGAATGTGGAAAACAAGATTACAAATATCTCGGCAACTAATAATCCGATCGACTTCGTTCTATATGCAAAATGTGTGTTATTTTATTGCCTTTTACGTCCATTCCTTAGAACAAAAAAATTCGAAAATTTTTATATACCTTTCATCAGAAAGAATTTTTCGAGAGTCCGAAAAAAATAGTTCCGGATAATCGAGGTTGCTGATTTTAAATAGAGTTCGTCCCATTCTTACATACTAACTACATACAAAATTTCAAGTCTCTATCTCAATTTGTTCGGGAGATAGAGCGTTTACAGACAGACGGACGGCAAATTTTTTTTTCTAGAAATATGTTTTTCGGAATCTCCACTATCTAAAACGTGTAAATCCGTCAAAAAAAAATTTTCGATTTTCAAAACGATTGCAAGACTTACCCTATACTACGTATGATGGGTAAGTAAAAGCATTTCCATGACATATATTGTGGTTGGCTGTCGAGGATATATCATCTATTCATTAACATAAGACTTTTAGTATGTTTCTTACACCCCAAAGACAGTAAAGTCAAGTGGCTATAGTTTAAGGGAAGAATAGGTGGAAATTTGTAAAATAAATAATTCCAACTTCCCGGCATTTCTCTATTGTAACAAATTGGAAATTGCACGTGAAGCATAGCAAATGAGGTGCATTCGTACGATATCGAAGTTTTAAAAATATGACTCTCATATATCAATATCATAAAACTAAAAAGTTAATTACAATTAAAATGCGCACCAAACAATGTTCTCCCTAAACCATTATGTAATGAATACTTTTGTGTGGCCTTGTAAATCAATAACAAATGTTCTTTGCACCACAGAGTATACAAAATGTATATGATTATATGTACTTTATAGATGCATGCCCATTTTATTATGTTTGAATGAGTGTAGCACCATTAAAATGCATTTGAAACATTTTTTCCCATTGACCGTAATGCAACGGAATACTTTTGATTGTCCCTGTAATTGATCTATGCATCCGATTTTCATAATATTTGAAATGACTCGACAAAATTATGTAACAATTACATATTTTAAATTTCAAACGATTCGGTTGGGTAGTTTTTGCACTGTTATATGCAGACAGATAGACGGACGGACTGAACGACCACTGTAGGTGCTACGTATATTTATACATAATTACAAACGCACCTAAAAATGGAACTATGGCTGTTATGTTATCCATAATCAATAACATAGTAAAATACATAAATATACCTTTAAAATTGATTCAAAACTCAGAAAAATACATTAGGCATCACATGGGAACAAAAAAAAAAAAAAAAAAAAAAAAAAAAAAAAAAAAAAAAAGATTTATTAGAAGTTAACCAGATTTATATTTGCAAAGTACAGTCATTATAAAAAATATACCCAAAATAAAGTTGGGTTGTTTTCTTTACTGTATGTCACGTGTTTTGTGGAATTTTCTGTATAGTAAGTAGGGTCACCCGGGGTAAAATGGGTATAAAAATCAGCTTTTTTAATTTTAATGTTTCATGGCAGAAATATTATGAAATAAATTCATGTTTTTGTTCAATATTTTTGACATTGTGTATCTTAGGTCTAAATTAAACATATAATTTGTGTTTTCTTTTTTTAAAAATTTTTGTGTAAAACACTATACCTATTTTACCCCGGTGTATACCCATTTTACCCCGTGGTTCGGGGTAAAACGGGTATGCACCGGGGTAAAATGGGTATATGCTGGTTAAAGTTGAATAATAAATTAAATATTCTTAAATACACTATAATTAATGTGTAAACCATTTAAAAGTTTTGTACTTTCATCCTGTGAATCATGTGTAAACTTGGAAGGTGGGGGGGAAGGCTTCAAAAACTCCCCACTTCAATTTGCTTACATTTTTTTCTTAACATATAAAAACACTGTTATGAAACTTATGTAAATAAGATGAGAGTACTGGCAAATCCTATCCTCCACCACATCAGTTTACGCACATGCTGTGAATCGTGTTTCTCTTTAAAAGTATTTTTTTTTTTTTTATAATTTAATGCAATTCAAAAGCAGATAAATACCAGCATGAATATCTGTAGGGAAAAAATGAGAAATTAAATTACACTGGAAAATCAATGTTTAATCAAAAGCAATTTATGCAGATAGGTATAACATAATAAAAATTTACATGCAAAGTATATACTGGCAAGGACTGTTGCAGCTTGGTTGAGATAGCTTTCTGACAATTTGGATGCGTTCACATCAGCAACATCATCTTTCTCAGGAATGACATAAAAGAATCCAGCAGATGACTTTGTTGCAAACTTCACAGTATTTTAACCTTCATCAGAGATATCAATAATAAGACTTGTGAATTCTTGAACAGACTTCTTTACATTAAATTTTACAGGGACTCAATCACCAATCACTGGATTCATTGCAGTGAAAACCTTTGGTTTAACTTCTATTTTATGGGTTGCTTCGATTCTTTTAACTGTTTGTACTTTTTTTGTGTTCCTAGTGCAAAGAATTGCAGCCAGCTGCTCTGTAGGTAAAACTTCTCCTACCTTTGCTTGTACTCTCTTGCGTTTTCTCTGAGTTTTTTTATAGACTCGCCAGTACTAGAAAATGTATTTCAATTTAATTTCGCAATATTTTTCTTACTTTGTGTTCCTGTACATTTAATCTGTTTGCATGTATTTTAATGTCACCCAAAATAGCCTAATTTATAAGATAAATGATAAATTGATGAGTAATAGCCTAATTTCATATAACTCAGTTTAAAACATAGGATCAATAACAATTTGTTCTCAAAGGTCTTTCAACTTTGATCATTCTTCATACATTCATATCTTGACCTATACCCATTTTACCCCATATGACAAAAAATGCTATAAAATTTTTGTGAGTAAATAAATTTACTTAATTTTACAGTTTTCAGTTAGAAGAATCCTTCTTCTGTAAATATCAGTTTATTCCTAAAATTCTTCCTGTATATTTTTCTGGAAAGAAGTTTTTCAACCACTAAAAACACTTTGTTCTATCTTCTGAAAAACAAAATGGTTGCCAAGCCCATTATATGCGTCGCCAGTTTGTTTTTATAAGGTTTAAGTATTGCCAGATATGTAAGCACTTTGTTCGTAATTTTAAATTAAAAAAAAAAAAATTATCTGGTAAAATAATAAAATAAATAAATAAATAAAATACACCCATTTTACCCCGGCTACCCAATGCAAATTATTACAAACCATGTATTTTTTACAATGCCCCAAGGTACAATCACCTCATAATTTAAATAAAATCAAAATCATAGTAAATCTAGAAAAACTATCATTAATTTCTTATAGCCAAAATATCTAAAAATCTTCTCTTTTATTAAGAAAAAAAAAAAAAAAAAGTTGCAGTTTTTTTTTTTTTTTTAAAGTATATAGTTAGAAAATGAAATTTGAATGTGGGAAAATATTTACTTTGGACTAGTGAAATTTTCTTTTTCTCACCAAGTCGTTAATTTAATGCTTCTGATGTTGTCATTTACTATGATGAGATCAGTTGGTTATAGGTCACTCACTATAAGACACAAACAAAAGATCATTGTTGCCAATAGTTTATCAGAAATTGTCAATGTCCCGAGCTACAAGTGTCCCAAGGTACAACATTCTCCCCTATATGTAGCCAACACTAGACTATTTGACTTTTATCATACTTTAAGTGGCCGAGAGATTCTGCCCTCGAATCTGGTTGACAGGAGGTGATTAGTTCAAACTCAGTTGCGTCTATTGACCTAATTGTTAAAAGTTTTCCGTGGTTTTCGTTGAACCTTGAATTTTCTTGCGTAAATATAAGGGTTAGGTTCCCTTAGACAGAACTCCATGGAGGGTAGTCCCCCTCCTTTAGGGCCTATATCCCTCATGTTGATAATTGGCCGTCATGACGCAACCTACTTTATCGTACTTTTTTTAAAAGCAGTCCCATCTCTCTCTGTTAGTAGAGGGGTATGTGACACATTTTGAATTTACAGTTACCTTAATTATATATATATATATTTTTTTTTTGCCTGTTATGTCTCTATACTGTTCAATGACATTAAAAAGGGTTTCATCTTGTTTACAGTATAGGATCCGGCGTCCCGGTATCCGGAACGCTCCGAAAACCGGAATGCTAATCGGCGAACTTTTTTTTTTCAGCGGTGCCGCGGACTCGCTATAGCGCGTAAATTATGCAAAAAATCGGCGACGGAACGCAAAAATTAGCTCTTATGCGTCCCTTGAGACACGTAATTTCGTCAAAGGATCGCGAAAAAACGGCAAATTTCGTTAAAAATCACGAAATAACCACTAATTTTCGGCCAATTTTGTCAGAAGATCCGCGAGAAAATGAGTAATTTCGTCTCAAAATCCCCATAAAAAAACAGATTTCCCAAAAAAATCGGAAGGAAATATAGATTATGCCCATAATAGATTAAGCCTTCTTTTTTGATAAATAGGGTTAACCCGCAAGAAAAAAATTCTAAATAAAAATAATTAAAGTAAATCAAATTCGCACCCCCCCCTCCCCCCCCAAAAAAGGCCAAACAATGACAAAATAAATTAGCATTACTGACTCGACCCGAATCACGAGTCTGATCAAGGATTCGAATACTGTTTCTTACAGTGCGTGATGATATTGTCAAGGTTGGACCCTCTGGTTAATTTAGAAAAATTATATATATATATATATATGTGTGTGTGTGTGTGTGTTTATCTTTAATGAAAAAAAAAATTCTTTGGCTTTTTCATCTTTTGAAAATCCAAATTCTTATCGTAGCGGAAGAATGAACAAATACGTGGGTGTGGCAGCCGAGCTACAATCGGAAATGTGAATTCTGAAATAACATTCTTTATGGGTGTCATTGCGGTACAAATAACGTAGCATCGGGAGTTTATCTGATGAGTTACGCCTTTTAATCGGAAAGAAATTAGTCTACCCGCATTCCGCGTATGTTGACACCATACTCCGGATGTTATCGCCTAAAGTTATTGACACTAAAATAAACGATTGCAAGTCTTAACACTCAAGGTTGATTTTAATCAGAGTGATATTTTCAGTGGATTATGATATTTGCTGTATTTTTGTAAATTAATCTTCATTAATAATGAAAATAACCTATTCTGTAACTTATTAACAGTTTAATTAAAGCAAGTTAAAAAGTATCTCTAACAATGATTTATTTACCGCTGAATTGTACTGATTAGTAAATCAACAAGGAAGAAAAATCGAGCATAGAATATGCATTGGTGCACCCACGGGGAGGGGGGGGGGGGGCAAGAAGGCTGAAGCCCCTCCCAAACTTCAAGATTAAACTAATTGTTTAAAGTTTTCTAAATTTATGAGAACTTACTTTTATTATTTTTAATAGATTCTGCAAAATAGAAATTTTGAAAAATAGCAATATTTTCACTTGTTTTTTTCTTATTTATAAATTTTCTTATGAAATTTGATATATGGGTGATTCTCCATAAACAGGGTAATTTGGAAGTTGCAAAATACAAATTTATAAACTATGAAATAAATAACTTTTTTCTTCATATATAGCTTTAAAAAGTGATTTTGTATTAGAATTATCACCCATCGTTCATAACTCCTAAAATTTAATATTTTATTTATAATTTAAAAAGAACAACTTCCAGGGGAATGATGGTAGTGAACAGGGGAATGATTCAATAATCTATAAAGCACTGCAGTCAACTATTAAGCATAGAAAAATTCATATCACTGAAATTTTTAATCAAATAAAGTAATATACATAATTATTTAAATTACTGTACATAGTTTTCACAATAATAAATATATATATATAAGTTTCTTTCTAACAACTGAAGAAAACTTTTCTTTTCGCTTCAGAAAATAATCTGCTTTTGACCTGGGACTCATATCTTCTGGTTTGCTGTTAATTTTAAATTTCAATCTTTGGTTACGTTTTTTATATATTTCTAATTTTCTACTTAGACATTTTATTTGATTTTCCATTTTTACATATTTTCTATGAAATGCACTCCTATTGCGCATTACGCGTTTTCTTCCAGATAATTTCCGTTTCTCGATTAAAGCATTACTTGATTTTGAATTAGATAAAGGAGCGTTGAGTAAATTTGACATTGAGCTTGTGCTTAACTCTTCATAATTATCGTTTGTTGACGCTTCTTGAACAGTCAAAGCTTGATGTTTAGTGAGACTTGATCGTTTTCGGTAATTTCTGGAATTATTTTTCCATTGTTTCCACTTGCTTCTTTTCTCGCGGGCAGTCATCTCTGTAGTCGGCTTTATTGCACCCTTCATCTTTTTTTTTTCTTTTTTTTTTTTTTAGTATTTCTGTAGCTTCTTTTCTTTTTGTATTATGCAGCTGGGTCATTTTTTTATCTCTTGATAGCGTTTGCGCTGTGGTTCTATTTTATTTTTTTATTTTCTCCTCTCTAGTCAGTTTTTCTTTTACTTATGGCATCTTCCTGAAAACAAAGAGAATTTTTATTTAAAAAAAAATCATTTTATTATTAGTTTAATTTTGTTTATTTGTATTAAATTTAAGCCTTAATCTTAATTAAAAGAATTATTTTTTTTTCATATTAACCATTTATATAAAACAGGATGCTGGTAAAGTAAAAGCTAATCTTTTTTTAATTTTGTAGGTATAGCCATGCTTTAATTTAAAGTGGTGCTTAAAAATATTTAAATTAAAAATAAAAATGAGATTCATTCAAATTTAATGAAGTGTCTAAATTTAATCATACATTTAAAATAAAAATCTTAAACACACATTAATTTCTTTTTTAATTATGAAAATCAGTGTTGAATTCAGACCTTTTTTCTCCGGGGGGATATTATAGATTTCTGGGGGGGGGGGGGAATGCACATTTTGACCATTGAATACCCAAAATCTTAAATTTTCCCCGGGCCATCCCCTGGAAAATTGAAAAATACAGATTTCAAATAAGTTATATTGAATTCTCCTTGAAAAACAATTAATAAAAAAAGTTTCCGATTGAAATTAAATAACAATAGCAATAAATGATTACATACTGTTTGAAATTAATGCAAAATATTGTCAAATTTTATGAAATAATTGAGTAGTAATATTAATTAAATTAAACATTTTTCGTTCTTTTTTAAATTTCCTATATTGTAACAAACTAATATGTAAAAAATGTAGCGTCTATATTTAAAGATTACCTAAAACTAAAGTATTTCAATTTTCATATAAAAAATCATTTATAGTTATCAATATTAAGAATTTTTGAATATTTTTAAATTTAACAACATTTAGTTTCTTTATTAATATATTAATAGGGTTTTTAGCCAATATCTTAATAACATTTGTAAAATTTCATCATTCCCCTGCTTTAAGAACAGGCAGGGGAATGATGATTTGTTAGTAATATCTACCTTAGAACCACATGGGGGAACAAAAAAATTTTAAAATGATTACACATTTAAAAAATCATGTATTAAAAATATAAAACAAAATAAAAAAAGCTTACCTTTAATTTATCCACAAAAAATTGATCAAGGGTAATGATGGCTAATAAAAATATTCGTTTTGGAACTCCACTTTTCAACATCTGCACTCACAAAGAAAATGGCTACAGACTCGAAACTTTTAAGGTGTCTCTTCCAAGCAAGTAATTAAAATTGGATCAATGCCAAATTTGAAACCAGCGGCATCTATTGGTGTTTTTTAGAACTATTTTTGTAAGTGCAGGGGAATGATGCCCGAATTGATGGACATACTTCATTGTGTTTTTTCACAGATTTGCATTATAGTATACCTCTACATATGTACTCCTCATATAAAGGAACAAATTGTGATACTATATTAATAATTACAATTTTTTTAAATCAATATTTAATAAATATTTGGTGGATTCAAAGTCTAATTCTGGGGTTGGGGACAGCCAAGGGAATGATATTTTACCTACATTTATATATATATACATTGTTTAGAATTATTTTTTAAGTAAAGAATATGAGTAGTAGACGGCAAAAAAGTACAGCTTTTAGTAAAAATAAACTTTATTGGTTAAATAGTTCAAAAAAATTATAGAATCAAGTGGGACTTCGTTTTTTCCTATTCAATGAGAATGATCCATATAATCATTTTTAATATTCACCACTTAAAATAATGTTTTCTTTTTATTTATCAAAGAGGTTTAAGCCTTCAGAATAAGCTCCATCAAAATTTTCAGAGCCCCTCCTCCAGGTTTCGCTGATTGCCCCCCCCCCTTCCATTACCCAGTTTTCATTCTGTAACAAGCCAATAGGGAAAAAATGTATGTCTGGGAACGTTACACCTCGTCCATTATTAATATAATGTAAAAAGAAAAAAAAAAAAAAGAAAAAAATTCGGACCGAGTTCGTTTGACATTCTGGGTCAGATCAGGAAAATGTAGACCTTTAAAATATACTAACCCCCTCCAAAGCTTAAACCTGGGTGGGCCACTGAGAGTATGAGACACTTTTCAACACACTTGGAATATTGTAACAAAACACCGTTTAATAATAAGGCAAGATTCCTAGCGTCATTAAAAGTAAAGAAAATTCTGGAAAGTCAAAGAGTTAGGGAAATTTCAAAATACAGTCGAGCCTCTATATAACGAAATCCATCGTTCCAGTAAAAAATTCGTTATATAGAGAAATTAGATGTACAGGGTGGTCATAAAAAAACTTTGCCGATATACGGAGCTCTAGCGGCCAGTCCACTCAACCGATCGAAAAGAAATTTCAGATATAGCTATTCAGATGTATGAGCTCGAGATTCTGTGAACGACAACAAAATGGCGCTCACGGTTACGGTTATAGTTACAGAAACTCGAAAATTTCCAATGGCAACACCCATTTTTTTCATCGCAAAATGCTCAGCGCATGCGAAAACCCCAAAGAGCGTTGGAACCGTACGTGTATCGCAAGAAACGGACATGTTATGCACGCACAAAAAACCGTTCTGCGAATCCTCCCTCCCATAGAAAAAACTCGATTGGGGCGCAAGGAGGAAATTTGCATATGACACAGAGTCAGTATACTAATCTCTGATTACAATACAGATCGGAGAAACTAAAACTTTTATTTTAATTACACATCTTCCACATGGGTGCCATCACAGGCAATTACACACTGCATGGTGATGGCACACATGTGGAAAATGTGTAATCGAAATAAAAGTTTTAGTTTCTCCGATCTGTATTGTAATCAAAGATTAGTGTACTGACTCTGTGTCATATGCAAATTTCCTCCTTGCGCCCCAGTCGAGTTTTTTCTATGGGGAGGAGGATTCCCAGAACGGTTTTTTGTGCGTGCATAACATGTCCGTTTCTTGCGATACACGTACGGTTCCAACGCTCTTTGGGGTTTTCGCATGCGCTGAGCATTTTGCGATGAAAAAAAATGGGTGTTGCTATTGGAAATTTTCGAGTTTCTGTAACTATAACCGTAACCGTGAGGGCCATTTTGTTGCCGTTCACAGAATGTTGAGCTCATACCTCTGAATAGCTATATCTGAAATTTCATCTCGATCGGTTAAGCGGACTGGCTGCTAGAGCTCCGTATATCGGCAAAGTTTTTTTATGACCACCCTGTATAGCAGGCATGTCAAACACGTGGACCGCGGGCCACAATTGGCCCGCTAGGAACTTCAGTGTGGCCCGCCAAGCCTTTAGCATTTTCACATGTTTAATTCATTTCTTAGTAATTTTATTCAAAATATCTACCATTATTTTAGAATATTAATCTTCATTAAATTAAATGGCAGATACTGACATATATTAAATTTAATAATCCGCAATTAACTAAAGAAAAGTCTAAATTTTAAAATTAATGGTTGTTATTTTGGATGAAATTTTTTTACAGTTTGATATAGAAGGAGCAAGCAACACTGAATCAACACCACTATGCATAAACTAGTTGGATGTGTCAATCCCAAAACTTTCTTCTATCTCATAAGTACATTTTAATATTTAAAAAAAAAAAAAAAAAAAAAAAAACGTGGTGACCCCAAAGTTACCCACTATCGAATTTCCTCGAACGTTTGACCTAGCCTAATGAGATTCTGGTATCCGAAAAGCCTAAAACGCAAAATTTAATTAATATTCTGAGAAAATGAGCTTAGTAGTGCCTCATGTTGGGTAATTTATACTAAAACCTAATAAGCATCTATTTATGTCAAGACCTAACAGAATCTGAAATTTGATGGAATTTCGTCCATTAGTTCTTGAGATATAGTTAAACAAAAAAATTGCAAAACGTAGCACAGCAACACCATATCTTGGACAATTTATGCCAAAACGTAAAAAAGCGCCTAATTATGTTATGGTGTAAAAGAATCTGAAGTTTGATGAAATTCTGTGTATTAGTTCTTCAGATATAGCTAGTTTTAAAAAAAACTGTGTAAAATATAGCACAGCAGCACCATCAGTTGAAGGATTTATAACAAAACGTAATCATCGTGTAATTATGTTATATGTCATTTTGTAACAAAATCTGAAGTTTGATGAAATTCTGTGCGTTGGTTGTTGAGATATAGCTATCGGAAAAATCGTGCAAAATGCAGCATAGCTGCACCACCTGTTGCAAGGTTAATACCGAAATGTAATCAGCGTCTAATTATGTTATATATTCTAGTGTAACAAAATCTAAAATTTCATGAAGTTCTCTGCCCTTGTTCTTGAGATACAGCTATCGCAAAAATCGTGCAAAATGTAACATAGCAGCGCCACCTATAGGGCAGTTCACACCAAAACCTTATCAGCGGCTATGTATCTCAAGGTATCGCGGAATCTGAAGTTTGGTGAAATTCTGTGCATTAGTTCTTGAGATATAGCTATCATGAAAATCTTGAAAAACGTGACATAGCAGCGCCACCTGTTGGCCAATTTACACCAAAACTTAATCAGCGTCTATGTATATCAAGGGGTCACAGAATCTGAAGTTTGATGAAATTCTGTGCATTAGATCTTGAGATATAGCAATCTTGAAAATCATGAAAAACGTAGTATAGCAGCGCCACCTGCAGGCCAATTTTCACCAAAAACCAATAGGCACTAATTCATATCAAGGTCTAACTGAATATAAAATTTTATTAAATTTCGAGCATTAGTTCTTGAGATAGAGCGCCCACAAATTTTTTGTCACATACAGACAGACAGACAGACAGACGGACAGACTCACAGACAGACATTTTCTAAAAATAGTCAAAACGTGTTCAGGACCTTCTAAAATGTATAAATCCGTCGAAAACCGGAAGTCGAAAATGTTCATGAATCCAATACTTTCTTCTTGTAAAGATAGAAGAAAGTAAAAACGCAAACATACTGTCATGAATATGATCAAATCTAACTCATTTTAAAATTTCGTTTCCAGGAGATAGGCTATGCAAAGGTTATCAATAAGAAAGTTAAGAATAGCATATTTTGATCTGAAAATTAAAAAATAAATAAAAATTTTATGTTTTTCCCCCTTAATAGTTTATTATGTGTTTTATGTTGAAACAAATACAGTATTTTATTGCTCTCTTTGATTCACTATGACATTACAAAGTAATGCGTGGTGTTTGTTAGGTACTAGAAATGTATCGAAAATCAATTAAAATACAATGCTAATTTCTTATTAAAAGTCTCTAAAAAATCAAAAGAAATAGCTTTAAAAGAGAAAGTGGCACGATTCCTCGTCTCTTAAAATAACAATAGTAAAAATATTAATAATAATTATAATAACAAAACTTTTTTACCTGTTTTTATTATTTGGCAGCATGCATAGTCGAAAGAGAGCATTTTGGACATAAGCTCATTAATTAATTTCAGTCTTAAAAATTAGTAAACATATCATTGTGTGTAATAAACATCCCTGTGTGATCTTTATATTTCTTGATGATGAAGATATAACATCACATATTCATAAAAATCAATTAGAAATAATTTTTTTATACTTAAATAAAGACTGAAAATTGTTTTTGATATGTAGAAACTTCGTTGAAGTTTGCTAAGAATTTATTCACAAATATTTCGAATACCTCACAAATATCCTAAAATAATTTGGAAAAATTTTAAACTGAAAATTTGTTCAAAAAATGTATTCGTGAATCCATCTGCTTTTAAAAAGAACCATTAGATGCATTTGAAAACAACTCGAAATCGCTCAAGTTAGAATAAAGGATGTCAGAATAGTTAAATCAACTTAAAAATATGCAGGGGCATTTCTATAATTATTCATGATACAACCAGAAATTTCAATAATTGCATGAAATCCATAATTTGAATATGTTTTGCTATAACTGAAAATTTGCATTAAACAGATATATTTTCATTATTAGACAGTAGCCATAGCTTTTTCTCATTTAGTGGCTCCGTGGCCGAGGACTAGCATTAATTTTGCCCTTTAACTTTTGCCTTGGGCTTGGGGCTAGACCCGACCATCAGCCAAAAGCAAGTGCACTAGGCGGGCTTTACACCCACGGCCACCACCCTTTAACTTTATAATTCTTGAAATATAGGTGCAAGAAATTTTACTCTGCGCGCAGTTTTTTTTTCGCAGACACAATATGTACTTAAAAATAACTGAGGATAATCAGGAAATTATTCCTATTATTTAGCTATTATATTTTAATCAATTATGATTTTTTTTAATTTCATAATATTATATTATAAATTATTGTGTACTATCAATGATTGGTTTTATAAAAAGTAGCAATTACAACATAAAAGAAAATGCAGATATTAGGATTACAAATATAATAACACATTTTTGTATAATTTCGATTGTGATTTAAATTTTAAAAAGTTCAATATGTGTTTAACCCCTTAACTGGTTCATTCTTTTCCATTCAATAAATTGGAAGTAACGGACTCACACCACTATTTTTTAAATAAAATATTCGTAGAATTTAGTCTAATCATTTCCACTCTCAAGGCGGCTCAGGGGTTGAAAACTTTTCAAAAAATCGATTTTTTTAAATGATCTAGTTTTATTATTCAATTAATTCTAAACTCAATGCAAAAAACCGCATAAAAATATTTGCATTTTTAACGGAATTATAAGCATTTATGTATCAACACTTTCATAGCCGCACCCATATAATTTCAACTTTAAGTCGCGTTTTCTCAAAACTTGATTTTTGACGACTAACACCAAGATTTAAAAAAAACTATTTGATGGAATGGCTTACATTTTTTTTTTTTTTTTTTTTTTTTGCCTGCATATAACATCATTATCTGTAGAATAAATTAATATAGTTTAGATAGTTTAATATTTTGAGAATTTTTTAATGAAAAAAAAGTTGTATTTTTTAGGAGTTTATAAATTTTCAAATTTGAGAGTTTTTTTTAATAATGTTGTTTTTAAGTGATAGTTATATCCTTAATTCATTCTATAGAGTAAAGTTTCCGGATCATGTTAAAGCAAAAATTAGGTTCTTATGTCAATTCAACGTTAAGATATCTTGGTGTTGGTGATATAACACATAATTTTTTTTTTTTTTCGAAAATTGTGCTACATGAATTTTGCTATATTTCTTATTATATTACATTGAAGTACTTCATTTTATAATTTTCTAAGACTACAAACACACCTTTAAAATATCAGAAAGTTTAAATTAATTACATTGAATACTTCTGTTCTTATGGACTCAAAGTGAGAGCTCTGTTTTCATGTTTTTCCGTATTGATCAACCCCTGAGCCCCCTTAAAAAGTATGAAATTATTTAAAAAAATAGTGGTGTCAAAAAGCTTTAAATTACAAATTAATCAAATTCATCTTGTTCGAACGGCGTATGGGCAAATCAGTTAAGAGGCTAAGCATGTTTACTTTTACCGTAATTTCGGATGTATAAGCCGCGGGTCAAACAATTCTTTTTCGACCCAGAATTTTTTAAGAAATAAGTGTAACTACTTAGATCGCCGTAAATATTTGTCTTGAATCATTAAATAAGATTTCTGGGTCAAAAAGAATTGTTTGATCAGCGGCTTATACACCCGGAATTACGGTACTATAACTTGTTTGTCATTACACTTGACAGTGCACTCTCGGATGATACTTTTGCTACAAATTTGTTTGGAATTAATAAATATTTTAAAACATTTTCTGGTACGTGTTTCTAATTTTTCCAATTAATAGTTTTAAAATTTTTGTATATATTTTTCTTTGCTTGTTTTTTAAAATAATGCTGTATTTTTAATGTGCATTTTTCATTTTGTGCGATAGTCATCAAATTAATCCGCTTCTTTATTTTCGATAATGTGGCCCGCGGCTTTTTGTAAAATGCTAAATCTGGCCCGCGGTGATAGACGAGTTTGACATGCCTGCTGTATAGAGTATGATGTTAAAAATAGTACTTAATGTGTAAATTTTGAACAAATATTATTTTTGATCTTTTTAATTAAGAATTTGAAATGTTTAAAAGTATATATTAACCTAACATTTTATTTCTTACTTATTTAAGCAGTTTCAAAAAAAGAGAAAAGACATTTATTTGAAAGCTTAATGAAAATCAAATGAGGAAGACTTACATAAATTTCAGAGGAAGAAATCTGTAATTTTTTGTTGTTTTGATTTTAAAATTACAATTGTTACGCTCTCAAAAAAAATTCTCAAATTTTAGCAAGGAATGAAAAATTGTAGTTGATATTTTCCTCCATTTGAAGGTCTCTCTTATGTGCTCTCATTGATTCCTCTCTTATATGTGTAACAATTCAATTGACTGTGTTTTGAGAAGGATGTTGAAAGGTGTGTGGGAGGTGGGATGAACTTGTTAGATTTAAAGAATAAGGAGAGAAGTAATATTTATAAAAAAAAAAAAAAAATCTTCTCCACTGAACGATAAATCAAAAATAAGTGATGGAAAATTGATTCCATATGATTTCGAAGCTTTTTTAAAACTGAATAAATTAAGATCAATTTATGAAAAAATTCGTTATATGGAGATAGATATTTCGCTATATAGAGTCTGTTTTTAATGTAATCATGCGAAAAGAAGACCGTTCTTACTAAAAATTCGTTATATGGAGAAATTCGATGTATGGAGTTTCGTTATATAGAGGTTCGACTGTATATTGGTAAAGTCAGGGAATTTACAAGCATTTTCTAAAAAGTCATGGAAAGGTCTTCGAGGAAAAAAAAGAAAAATGACATGAAATTTATCAAATAGTCTCGGGAAAAAAAAAATCACGAAATTCATCAAAGTATAATAAAATAAAATAAAAAGAATAAAATAAACAACAATCGTAGAATAAAATCGCTAAGTTTGACAAAGGGTTGCAAAAATAAGTAGCAAATTTTGTCCCAGTGTTGAATTTATTTTTTGTCGGGTGGGCAAGTGCAACTCCGGGGAAATACCAAAAAATTAAGCATATTTCCTCAATTTTATATACGAATCATTTACTGTTAGCGCACAATTAATAGCAGAGCCGATTTTCGAATTTTCCAAAAATTTAAAGCATTTGATGCCGGAAACTTTAAAAATTCATCAATCCAAAATTTCGGATACCAAAAAATCGCGAATTTTGACAAACTATTATCGTAAAAAAAATCAATTTCGTCAAATTATCATTGAAAAGCATGAGTTTAGTAAATTTCCGCGGGAAAAGAGCCAATTATCGTGAAAGGGTCACAAAAAAATACAAATTTCATCAAAGGATAGCGGTTAAAAACACATTTCGTCAGTGGATCATGAGAAAAATGCTTATTTTGTCAAAAGATCTCGGAAAAAAATTGCATTTCAACAAAGAATCGCATAAGAAACGCGCATTTCAACAAAGGATTGCGCGAAATTCGCGTTTTTGCGCAATCATAGTCGCGCGAAAAACGCAATATTAAAAAAAAAAGACCGCCCAAAAAACGCTAATTTCGACAACAGACCGTGCAAAAAACACGAATTTTGTCAAAAACTGCTCAAAAAATGTGAATTTCGTCCAAAGATCGCACAAAAAGCACGAATTTCGTCCAAAGACCGCGCAAAAAACACGAATTTAATTCATAAACCTTGTAAAAAAAAAATGCGAATTTCGTGCGAAGACCACGCAAAAAACGTGAATTTCGTTCCTGAATTTTGCAAAAAAAAAAAAAAAAAAAAAAAAAACGCGAAATTTGTCCATGAATCGCGTAAAAAGCGCAAATTTCATCCACGAATCGCGTAAAAAACGCGAATTTCGTAAATGTCAAAATAACCTAACGCGTAATTTTTATTAAATATCAGATTAATCAATCGATATAAATAACATAAATGTCATAAATAACAGACTATCTAATCTAAGCCGAACCTTTCCTTTGTCCTCCTAGAAATATCTCCCGTGTTGAAAGCGTCTAACCACTTTGTTTGGACCACTTGTTTAACCACTTAACTTGACTTTTGTTTTGTCTTTTAAACGAGTTCTTCATGTTGGCGAACTCAGTACTCTGCCTCTTCAAGCAGTATTCAATTTTATCCGGAAGGGATTTCTGGGGGGGGGGACATTATAGAATTCCGGGGGGGATGTCGCTTTTTGATCATTGAAAACCCAAATTCTAAAATTTACCGGAGGGGATATTTCATTGCTCCGGGGGCAGTGTCCCCCCCCCCCTCCCCGAGCCACCCTCTGAATTCAACACTGCCTCCAAGTATGTAAAAAAAAAAATCTGCGGTTTTTGGAAATTATTTGCGTAAGTTACAAGAGCTTTCAAAAGACGAGTCCTTCAACAGTGCATCTGATATCGTTCATTAAGTTTTCTGATCATGAAATGAACTCAGATATTGATGTACACATTCTGGAACGTCCACAAGCTTTTTCTTCTTTTTATTTTCTGTTATTTATCTAATTTGTTTCCTTATTTTATTTTTAATATGGTTCATGATCGGATTAATAATATGAACTAGGAGATATATCTAAAAATTTGAATCAGAGGATGGAAAAAAGACTTGGCATACTTCATACACCGCCCTTCCAAAATTGTACTGTGCGCAAGCTCCTCCAACGAAGGGTTAAGAAGGGCAACTTTGGCTAAGACATTAAAAGATAAATAAATCTGCTATATTTTCTACATCGCTTGAATTATCCACAAAGTTTTGGTCTCAAAATGTAGGCGATAGCATTGGGTGTTTTCCGATTCCTCAAAGGGGGGAAAACTTACGAATAGCTTACTAATAGGGGAGTTAAAGTTGGGAGGGTGACATTGTGACTGAGAGAACACTTTCAGGGGATTAAAGTTGATTAACCCTTTTGACGGATGTGGGTTGACAAAGCTGTCTACTGCAAATTCTTAAGAAATTTTTTGGGCAAGGGAAGACTGGAACATTTTCCGAGAAGCTTTCATGAAAAGTGCGACTTGAAAATGCGACTGAATGCAAATAATATATATATTTTTTAATTTAATGATTGAAAACAATTTTGTCGGAGAACATTATGATACGTTTTATCTTTTTCTTTTAATTATTAATTACGAATCATTTTGCGTTGAAAACTGGTCTAATTATCTATGAAAAACATAAAATGCTGAATTTTAATTATTTGTTGTAATTATTATTTTAATTTACGCTGAATACTTATCATTTAAAACTGGATTTTATGTACATAATTACACATCACGAAATATAGTATAAAACATTGTGTATGTCATAACTAGTGAATTCACAAATTTGCAGTTTTTATATTTTTAAATACTAACTTATGTTAGTAATTAGAATGTTAATTGTTTCAGAAACCTGCAAGTCTTGATTCTTCAGTGGTTTAGTGCAGGAAATAATAATACACGGATTCAAATAAAAAAAATTCGATTTTAATAAAAATAAGATTATTATTATTATTATTATTATTATTATTATTATTATTATAGTATATTTATACAATACTGGAAAAAACAATGTAGAAATACAAATCATGAGTTTTAATACAAATAAGCTATTGAGTTATATTTCGAACTATATAGATCATTAAATTAACTTTGGAAATAATTCTTTCTTTAAACGTTTAAGCGCATAAATTATTTTTAGCAATAACAATCTAAATTATTCCAAAATATAAAATTTCATAAAATTTTTAATGTACCTCTTCTTCGTATTTAAAATTGAGATTAAAAGTTAAATTCGGGGGGGGGGGGGATACAAGTAAAGTCTTGCATTTTTCAAAATGTACCAGACCCATTTAAATTTACTGGACCAGAACCGGATTTAAAATTACACACACACACATATATATATATATATATACTATATATATATATAAGACCGTTAATAGTAAACAATATAAACCATTTGAAATTAATAACTTATATCACATAGAATATGAAAGGAAAAAAGAATAATATGAATACAAATGGAATTTGTAGAACCAAAGCAGAATCATCAGGTTCCAAATACTTTGGAATTACAAATGGAGTGTGTGGTTTCATCTTCGTATTTGCCATGAGAAAGCAAAACAGTACGAATTTGGGACTACCAACACACATGAAACCAAAATTAATTAAAGAAATACCATGTAATCTATAGAGCTTAGTGGATATGGAGAAAATAAAACAGTGATGAGCTATAAAATAGAATGAATCCCAAATGCACGACATTAATCCTGATACCGCAAGTGATAAATTAAAACTTGAAGTATTCATATATCACATGACAGAAAAATGGAGATAATATAATAATAAAAACCAAAAAACGACTTATACTACACATCATAATATTAAAATAAAGCAGAATTATGTTATAACGGAAAAATTAAACCATACACCATAGTTTATCCTATTATTATTTAAATCATTAACATTTATTTTGACTTTGCTAGGCTGAACTCAATATCTTAATTAAGGAAGATTAAAGATTAAAAAATAGCTCATTAAAAAATGTACCCTTTACATTTAGTAGTAATATAGTACACTCATTTATTACAAGTGAACTGCAATTTAATAATGTAAATGTTAACATTATTAATATAATAGATATAACTAAACAATATATACATATATATCTTGTTTAATCTTGATTTATATCTTGCTAAAATCTTCTTTTAATTCAATTATGAAAAGCAGTATCTTCAATTACCGTCTGCTATACCAATTTTATGTTTCATATAAAATTATGAACATTTCTTTAACATTTAAAAGCCTCGAATAAAGAATTCGAATAGAATTGTATTTATTTATTTTTCCTGGTTGTCATGTTTTTCTGCGCAGTGTAAAAACAAAAGGGGGGATGGTCGTCCAGGCGGCAGAATGAAAAACGGAGATGGCGCCAAATGAAGACTTTTTATTTATAATATATAATATAATAATTATATTATATATTAATAATAATTTTGTATATAATAATTAATATATTAATATAATATAATAATTGTAAATAAATAATATAAGTAAATTATTAAAATTATAATAATAATTAAATAATAAATAATTTATAATACATTAATACTGAATTAATTGTACGTAAATACAAATAAAATAAAATAAATGTACAATATAAAAAATTATGCTGATTATCAAAAGTTTATTTTAAAAAATGATAATATGTTATTATCCTCCATTACTGACGCTATTGTCATGTATTTCGGTAAACGGAAAAAAGTGACCGGAAAAAAAATTATCGGAAAAAAGTGACAAACTACAAAAGCGGAAAAAAGGCACGGAAAAAAAGTGACAAGGAATTGATTTCGGGAATTTATTATTAATTTTGGAGATTCATTGGTTAAGTAAGAAAGGGGGATCGGGGGGTAGGCTCATAATTTAGGTAAATGGGTTTTTCTTGCTGAATTAACAGTTTTGGTTCAATTTTTGGATATCTGTTCATACTGAAAAGACGCTTACCTGATTAGTTTTGGAAAGGGACGATTACCCCCCCCCCCCTATCCGCCTTAAATTAGATAAATGGGCTTTTAAGCAGAATTATCTAACGTTTGTCAAATTTATATATAGGTTTTCTTTCTGATATGACTTATATATAGTATATAATGCCTGAAGAGATTTGGGAGTTTAATGGTTAAGCATAGAGGGGGAACGGGGAATAACCTCTCTTAAATTTAATTAATAGCTTTTTACGCAGAATTATCCGATTTGCTTCGAATTTTGGATATGAGTTCATGATAAGACGTATCTATGATTAGTTATGAAATTTTTTTGTTAATTAAAAAGGGGAGGCATGATAATCCCCCCCTTAAATTAGATAAATTGTTTTTTATGCACACATATCCTATATATTTCAAATTATGGATATAGGTTCTTTCTCATAAAGTGAATCCCTGAATAGTTTTAAGGGTTTAATGGCTAAGTATAGAGGGGGGGGGGACGGGAGATACCACCTTAAATTAAAAAAATGGCTTTTTACGATGAATTATCCGATTTGCTTCCAATTTTGGATATAGATTAATTGTAATAAGGTGTATCCCTGATTAATTGTGAGGTTCTTTTGCTATAGGAAAAGGGGGAGCGGGCGATTATACCCCTTCTTTAAATAAAATAATATTTTTTTTCGCACAATTATTCGACCTATTTCAAATTTTGCATATAGGTTCTTTCTGATAAAGTGAATTCCTGAATAGTTTTAAGGGTTTAGTGGCTAAGTATAGAGAGGGGAACGGGAAATAACCCACAACTAATCAGGGTTTCACCTTATCATAATGAACCTACATCCGAAATTGTAGCAAATCGGATAATTCTGTGTAAAAAGCCATTTATTTAATTTATAGGGGGGTATCCTCGTTCGAGCTATCTATACTTAGCCATTAAACCCTTAAAACTATTCAGGGATTCACCTTGTCAGAAAGAACCTACACTTAAAATTTGAAATACATCGGATAATTCTGCATAAAAAAAGAATTATCTAATTTGAGGCGAGATAATTCCCCGCCCCGCCTTTATTAGCAAAAGAACCCCATAACTAATCAGAGATATGTCTTATCATAATGAACCTATATCCAAAATTTCAAGGAAATCGGATAATTTTGCATAAAAAGTTATTAATTTAATTTAAGAGAGGTTATTCCCCCGTTCCCTCTCTATGCTTAACCATTAAATTTCCAAATCTCTTTAGGCATTATATACAATATTTAAGTCTTATCAGAAAGAACCTATATCCAAAATCTGACACACGCTGGATGATTCTGCATAAAAACCCATTTATCTAATTTAGTGTGGATGGGGGGGGGGGGGGTGTTAATCGTCCCTTCCCAAAACTAATCAGGCAAATGTCTTTTCAGTATGAACCTATATCCAAAAATTGAATCAAAAGAGTTAGTTCAGCATGAAAACCCATTTACCTAAATTTTGAACCTCCCCCCGATCCTTCTTTCATACTTAACCAATGAATCCCCAAAATCAATTCCTTGTCTCTTTTTTCGATAACTTTTTTTCCTTGTCACTTTTTTTCCGGTAACTTTTTTTCCTTTTTAACTTTTTTTCCGATTTTACAGTTTATGTTACTTTTTTCTCATCACTTTTTTTCCTAGATTTAAGTATATCTTAGATTCATGAGATTCGCTACGTATCATTACAATAATTTCAGTACATGACCATAGAGTCATTAATGGCTGATAATAAAAATTTTTTAAACAAGTTCTTGTTCATGAGTATAATTTTTAATATTTAATTTATTTATACAGTTATTTTTATTAATTTCCTATCACTTATTTAAATATTATCCATTTTTTAAATAATTCTTGTTAATGAAACTAATGTTTAATTTTTTTTATATTTGTATATACATTTATTTTAATTGATTTAATAGAGTTAATAGAATTATTATAATTTTTAAAATATATTACTGTTAATGAGTATAATCTTTAATACTTAATTATATTTATTTATACATTTATTTTTAATTTTATTTGTATTTAATTTTTATATACAGGCGAGTCTCTCTATAACGAAACTGCATACATCGAATTTCTCTATATAACGAATTTTTAGTACCAACGGTTCCCTTTTCGCATGATTACATTAAAAACAGTCTCTATATAGCGAAATATCTATCTCCATATAACGAATTTTTTCATAAATTGGTCTTAATTTACTCAGTTTTAAAAGGCTTCGAAATCAATTTTCCATCACTTATTTTTGATTTATCGTCAGTGCTGAGGTTTTTATATATTACTTCTCCCCTTGTTCTTTAAATCCAACGAATTCATTCCATCTCCCACACACCTTTCTACATCCTTTTCAAAACAGAGTCAATTGGATTGATGCTCATGTAAGAGAGGAATCAATGAGAGGCACATAAGAGAGGCTTTCAAATGGACGAAAATGTTAACTACAATTTTTCATTCCTTGATGAAATTTAAGCATTCTTTTTAGAGCGTAACAATTTTAAAATCAAAACAACAAAAAATCACAGATTTCTTCGTCTGAAATTAATGCAAGTCTTCCTTATTTGATTTTCATTAAGCTTTCAAATAAATGTATGTTCTCTTTTTTGAAACAGCTTAAATAATTAAGAAATAAAATGTTAGGTTAATATTTACTTTTAAACATTTCAAATAATTAATTCAAAAGATCAAAAATAATATTTGTTCAAATTTCACACATTAAATACGATTTTTAACATCATTCTCTATATATCGAATTTCTCTATATAACGAATTTTTTACTGGAACGGTGGATTTCGTTATATAGAGACTCGACTGTATTATTATTTGTTATTATTATTATTATTTTATATCTTACATATTATATAAATGTAAAAGTATAAAATAAAACATTAATATGTAATTTAATAACAATAATTATTATTATTATTATATAAAATTTATATGTAATATATAGATTGGGAGTTTGTAGACACCCCCCCCCCCCACACACACACACACACGCACACAACCCACAGAGGAACAAGGAATAATTATTCATAAAAACCCATTTACATAATTTAAGAGTTATCCTTTATACTCAATCATTAAACTTTAAAAATTGTTCACAGATTCGCCTTATCAGAAAGAATTTACATCCAAAATTTAAAGCAAATTCGATAATTCTGCATTAAAACACATTTATCAAATTTAAGGGAGATAATCGCCGGGTATAAGGTATTACTCCTGAAATCAACACAATTTTTATGTGAATGTTTTCTGCAAAATATGCAGCAACAGCAGATTTAAAATGCATAAAATTTGTTCAATATGAGTTTTAGTTATAGTTCCAGCATTTGTTACGTATACCTTACACATTTTTTTTCTTTTTACTTTTAGTTTATACAATTGTAAATGACTAAATGCAAATGTATAATAAAAGTAAAAGTGAAAAATAAGAAATAAGAAATAAAAAACACAGGGCGATTATAAATCTATCAAAAATACGTCAATAAGATTCATGTTTTTACTTATAATCAAGTCGGAGATTGTATGCTAAACGCGGTGAATGAGGTGCGTTCGTACTATAACTAGTTTTATAAATATTCAGAAGTTGGTGCAATAGTTGTTGCACTCTTACTTAAAAATGCATGAATACAAAATTTATTACTATTATGCATATTAAATTCAGTAATACGGAATAATACAGTTGCATTTTAAATGTGGAAATCAACACGGCAACTTAATATCATTACCTATCATTGAATGAAATACATATGATAGGATTTAATAAAATGAAGAAAAGTTTTAGTAATACCTTTTTCATTTTGATTCGATTTTCACAAAATTTGAAATAATAAAGCAAAAGTCTGTTACGAAATCTAACCCGTATTTACGCAAGTTTCGAAGAAAACCATGAGAAATTTCGAATGATTAGGCGGACGTGCGCGATTTGGTTCGAACCCAATATCTCACGTTTAGCAGCGTCGAGAGCAGAACCTCTTGGCCATTATTGGAGTACTTTATTTTTTAGAAATTTACCAATAATTTAAATTTATCAAATTTATTTTTCAGTTTAAAAAAAAAATCAATCTTTGCCAAAGAAGCTCGAGCTTAAAATTTTAATACCAGCTAGTTCTCTCTCTCTCATTTTAGCAATTAATTCTTCTCTTTTATAATAATTGTTGACCAAGTATCACTCCTTAATTCTTCTTTAGCCCCAACTTTTTATGAATTTATTAATAAGAAAAATAAATTACTAGCTATTATTCATTACTTGTAAAATTTGTTGTACTGATTTTATATAAAAGAATGAATAACTTGATTAGTTAAGAAGCTACATCAGTCATGTGAAAAAATTCATTCGCTAATGCTAATCCAGAAGAAGCAATATTTCGGTTGCATTTCATTTTTTTTTTTTTTTTTTTTCTATAATGACCTTTTTTTTCTTTGGATAACTGAGATCAATCTGTACCAGAACCATTTTTTATTTTTTCAGTTTTGTTTACAAATATTTTTAATTAGGCCACTTTCTTAAATGAAAGCATCTTCATAAAAAAAATTAAATTAAATAAGAAAAAACTGCAACTGAGATATCGCTATAAATTTCTTCAATAGGATTAGCTCTAGCCTTTTAAGGTTGTTCTTAAATCAAAAAGAGCAACTTTGTGACACATGATTTAATTTATTTTTGTTCGGAAATGCATGAAACTAGCAGGTGTTATTATTCAGAATTTGTCTAATTGGACTCAAATTTCTGTTAAAAAAAAAAAAAAAAAAAAAAAAAAAAACAATAGATTTTTCACAACAAGCCTTCAAAGTTGTCACTTTTGAGCACATTTCCAGACGAGAGCAGAAAAACCGGTCGAAAAGCAGGAGAAAAACGGGTAATCAAGTGATCGAAATAGCTTAGAACTGGATATAGGTAATTTAATTATCATGAAATGGAAAAATAAGTTCGGTTCGGTTTGTAAATATGTCAAAACGTTTTGCGTTTGTTGAGGGGAGCAGTTAAGAACAGCCTTAAGGATGTATTTCAATCCAAACTGCTTATTTTCTAATTTATTTTTAAATTCTTTTTTTTTTTTTTTTTTTTTTTTTTTTTATCAAACGCATCTAACAGGCAAATTCTCTTATTTAGAAGCTACATAATGTGTCGTGGTTGCCGATTTTTTGATAAATGCAGAAAATGTTCCCAAAATGCTGTTAAAGTTGGCGTTTTGAACCGAATATTCCGAAGCGAGAGTTCTGAGAACGAAAAAAGTGGTCATACTGAGAACATAATTATTTATAACTCAAATTCAAATGGAGCGATAAATAAAATCGGATGGCCTCTCATACATGTCTTCAAAAAAAAAAAAAAAAACAATTTGGGAATGTTTTTACTTTCAAAAATTAGTATGAAAATGTGTCAGAAAAATTTGAGCCGTTGAGGGTAGATAAATGTTTTTTCCAATGCATCCTTAAAAGAAGTTATGACATTGCAAATTATATTAGATTTAAATATCTATTTTAAATGAAAATTTATTTTGTTCCAGTAAAAGGCTCGCTGTTTACAAACTTATTGTACTTATACTGACAAATCTGGGGAACAATTAATCTTAAAAATAATTATATAAAGCTTATTTTTCTCTTTTTATAAGGCAAACTACCTATATATTTTCCCCAAACTACGTTCATTTAAGATTTTAATACATTTTTATTCTTTTTTCATAACTGCCAACATCTGCCGTTTTATTTTACCTGAAAAATTTTAAAGTAAATTTTGCCATTTCAAATCGTCATAATCTGCCGATTAATTAAGATAAATATTTCTAGGCCAAAAAATGGAGAGTTTGCAACTATGCTTTTTAAACATTTAGGATATTTATGATTTTAATCAATGGTTTAAAAAAAAATCAATTCATTCGAATCACGTTTAAATCACTGATTTAAGTCATTTGATTAAGATCACTGATATCCTAGCATAAACGAATTTGAATAATGTATTGTAATTTCCGGAATAGAGTTTTCAAATGTATAATGCTGATACAGTAAAAACTAGTTACGTTTTCCAAAGTCACCTAACACAGGACAAAAAGTGAGTTATCCCTTTTGCACGCAGTGTCAAATGTTGAACGCATTCTTCTCCCACCCCTGATTCAAGGACAAACATCAAATTTGAATGAAGTTATCACTGTCATACACCCCTCTCCTACCCATGGGTGCAAGTTTTCCGTCCACAGACGGAATTCCGTCTTTTAAAAGCTCCCGAGGACGGAAGCGGGACGGAAAAATCTCCGACGACGAAAAATGTTTGCGAAAATGACGCGTTTTTCGCCAAAAGATCGCGGAAAAAGACGATTTTTTTCAAAAGATTATGAATAAAAGTGATTTTTGTCAAATGATCGCGGAAAAAAAATTATTTCATTCAAACAAATCACAGAAAACAGCGCTATTTCGTTTAAAAGATCGCAAAAGGACGCGTTTTTCTTAAGAAAAAATGCGAAATAAAGCGATTCTTGTCGACGTATCTCAAGAAAAACGTCATTTCCGTCGTAGAATCGCGAAAATGATGCTGTCTCTGTCGAGGAATCGCGGAAAAAACGCGATTTTTGTCAAAAGATCGAGGAAAAGACATTTTTCGTCAACAAATCGCGAAAAAAGACACGATTTTTTTAAAAAGATTGCTGATAATACGGGATTTTTGTCAAAAGATCGCAGAAAAATCACTATTTCTGTCAAAAAATCGCAAAAAGACTCGTTTCTCGTCAAAGAATAGCAAAATAAACGCGATTCCTGTCGAAGGATCGCGAAAATGACGCAGTCTCTTTCAAAGAATCGCGAAAAATACGCGATTTTCGTGAAATTATAGCGGAAAAAACGTTATTTTTGTCGGAATTGCGGAGAAAACGTGATTTTTTGTCAAAAGAGCAAAGAAAAGACGCGAGTTTTCTCAAAAGATCGTGGAAAAGACGCGAATTTTTGTCTAAAGATCGCGAAAAAGTTGTGAACTTTTGTCAAAGGATCGCGAAAAAGTTGTGAATTTTTATCAAAAGATCGTGAAAAAGTCGCGAATTTTTGTAAAAGGATCGCGGAAAGTCACGAATTTTCGTCAAAGGATCGCAAAAAAACGAGTTTTTTTGGTCATAGGATCGCGATAGAGACTCTATTTTTGTCAAAGAATCGCTAAATAGACGCGATTTCTGTCAAAAGATTGTGGGAAAAGCGAATTTTTTCAAAGGTTGATGGAAAAAAACATGAATTAAAAAATTTTTTAAAAAAAGAGGGGGGGGGGTGATTCAAATTATTTTCAGTCCTGGCAAAAATTCAAACTTGCACCCATGCTCCTACCCACCTTTCTTTCATTGTTCGGAGAACGGCACGGGGCCAGCCCTAGATGTTTTTCCCCAATAGATTAGTAAGCTTTTTTCCCCCATTTGCGGAACTAGACAGTGGCCGATAGCATTAGCTTGAATCTGGCAGCTCATTGGAAGTAATTCGGCACGTTTTCACCGTTGTAGCACCAGTGAAATAAAACAAGCTAAGACAGTGAGAATTTAGCTCTTACAATTATAAATTAAATCATCTTGACCTTGGTAAATACGTGTAATTATAATATCATTAGCGAGAAGATCAAGGCCTAATGTAGGATTGTGTGTTGTCTTTCCTGAGATAAAAAAGGAAACGTTTTTCTAAGTTGGGGTAAATTTGGCCAACATATGTGGAGTATCATTGTCCCAACCAATTATCAGTTAAATGTTTGCATATTCTTCCTGTCAATACATAAAAAATGTTATATTTGAAGGGGAGCTTTTTCTTATTTTGTTGAATTTTAACATTGATGATTTTGTTTAGTTTTGGTATACTTGCGAAATTAGGTATGTATGCTTAGTTAAATTAATACACTTTGTAAAAATCACCTTAAAATGAAAATTAAAGCAAGACGCGTTTCGAAATACAACAATAACAGCTCGTCATCAGTTGAACCAACACGTGTCCTTAAGGGTGTTCTCAACTGCTCCGCTCCATAAGCGCAAAAGGTTTTGACACATTTACAAATTCATTTTTTAACAGAAAGATATAAAATTGGAATGCCTGACTATGAAAGCGATTTTGAATCGAACTTATTTTTCCATTTTATGATAGCTAAATTACATATCGAGTTACAAGCTATTTCGACCATTTGATCACCCGTTTTTCTCCTGCTTTTCGACCGTTTTTTCTGCTTTCGTGGGGAAATGTGCTCAAAAGTGACAACTTTGACGGCTTGTTATGAAAAATCTATTGTGTTTTTTAAAAAACAGAAAATTGAGTGCAATTAGACAGTTTCTGAACACCTGCTATGCATTTCCGAACAAAAATAAATTAAAGCATGTGTCACAAAGTTGCCCTTTTTGATTTAAGAACACCCTTAAGGAGACAATGTCAGGAGGATCTGTTGTAGAGAATGTGTTCTCTGACATTGTCCGCTTATGGACACGTGTTGATTCAGCTGATGACAAGCTGTTATTGTTGTATTTCGAAACGCGTCCTGCTTTAATTTTCATTTTAAGGTGATTTTTACAAAGTAGTATATTGTTTTAATGAATAATTATCGCTCTTGTTTTCGGTGTTTTTTCTCTATTTATGCTTATACATACAAACAATAATTTTACCGAAAATTCATCCAATGTATTGGTTTCAACTGAACCAACAAGAAAACTATTGACAAAGTTGACTGTAACGTTGGAAATTTTATACTTGTGTTGTTTAATGGCAATATCTACCTCGGAAGGATTATTTAGAAACCAAAGGAGGATTACATTGTGGACTGCATGGAAAAGGAGTTAAAACGAGTCTGGAATCGAGTCTGATTTCCACAGTAACCAGACTCGATGGTGTATGAATGGAAGGATATATATTGTTGCAAAAAATAACCCACCTAAACTTTTATCTAAGAAAAATCAGTTTTCAGTCCCAGTCCTGGACAATCCACGTAAAGCAATAATTATGAGATTTTAATGATTGTTTTACTGTCTTTTTAAATATTTATACATTTTAACCTCTTTCCCCAGTCTTTTTGGAATAGGGTAACATTAGTCCACACTATGTGGTAGGCCCTATAATATTTGTTTAGCAGATGCAGTGGCACCAACTTAAGTCAAGCTATCATGTTTTAATAAAGTTGAAGTTTTATTAAATTATATTCCGATGCGTTTTTCCTTATAGACACTTATATTCATTGTAGTGTCGTGATATCAGGAACATGACTATAAATTGAGTTAGAAGAAAGTTAACCCCTTGCGGGGCGGTGGTTTCATAGATATACCACTTAATTTTAATTCCCAAACGCCACATTCGCACCGGAATTTTGTTAAAGAAAATTGCGGTTTATTGAATGCGTGAAGTATCGCGTTTTCTTATTTAAAAATAAAGTTGTTTTCCAATTCCGGTGTCAGTCATTAATTTCAATACTTAAGCAATGAATTTTCCCTGCCCCGCAAAGGGTTAAACATGACGCATAACATTTCAGTCATTTGGATTTATGGGTGTTTCTTGGAGAATTAATACACATGGTCATTGGCAAAATAAATTTTATTCTAAGGAGAAAAATGACATAAATAACTAGAACAATGAAAATTGGTTACGCTATGATTCAAAATTATTGGATGGGCTCGGACCACATGGGTCCTTATTAGTTGGCGCCACTGAGCACATGGATCTATGCAGTGTTCTCGCTGACATTTGTCCAACGTTAGTAATTTGGCCAGGGCCGTAACCAGCGAGTCATGCCAGGGGGGGCTCTGAAATTTTTCTGGGGGCTAACATATTTTAACAATCCATATCTTAAGCAAACTGAATATAGCAAAAACTGATAATGTAATACTGATATAGTAAAAACTGATAAAACTGCCTACAGAGAAACCCGTTTAAAGTGAAACCTCTCTATAACAAAACTTTTCTAAAAGGAAATAATTAAGTACAAAATACTTCATGATCATTGGAAAATAAATAAATATATATATATATATATTTATTCCTTTTTTATTAAAAATAAAAACTTTTTAAAAAAACTATTGCAAAGTAAAAAAATATTTTTACATAATGCAGTAGACTCCCTCAAATCCGCACAGCTTGGGACCAGAGGTTTTGCGGATTTTAGAATTTTGCATATTTCTGGTCATTGCTTTGTTTACAATTTTTAAACAGTAATTTGAATGTAATTATTAATGCAATCAAAAGTATAATGAATGCTTACAACATACTAAAATATTAAAATAAGTAATAAACTAAAATAATAAAAATTTAGATAATTTTTAAAATGATTTAAATACTAAAAGCAAAGGTCAAGTTAATAATCATTAATGTACAATTATATATTCATTATAAATATGAAATGTGTTTCTCCTAAATTATTCAATGAAACATGCCTCATAAAAGTACATTATAATTCACATCAGAATCATACAATAACAAAGCTTTATTTCAGGTTTAGCCAGACTTAATAACTAAAATAGCTTGATTAATAATAAATAAATGAATGTATTTGGTAAGATTGTGATTACCAATGATATCAGCAATATCTTATTTTTTTAGAAATAAATTATTCTTTTTTCATGAAAAAAGATGAATTCTATAACATTAACAAAAAATTACAAATTAAAAGATGTATGGAATTGATATAAAACTAAAAAAGTCAAATTTTGCTCTTACATCTGATCTGAACGATTCATTGTTTACATCCGTAAATTATGTGCGGATTTTAGAGAGTTGTGGATTTTAGGAGTGCGGATTTGAGGGAGTCTACTGTAATTAATAAGAAATTAAGAGCATGCGTATTTACCATGCGTATTATATTTGTGTACATTAATTTGACTTTTTGGTGTCTATGCAAGTGAAGCTAAGTTCAACATATAAGTATCCAACAGATATCCATCCAATTATCTATGAGATTTGTTTCGATTTAATATTTAGTTTAAAAAATTTAATTTTACAATTTTTGTAGCATTTTTTCTCATGTTATAAATATTTATTTTCAAGTAAGATTAGCAACTGTAGTTATGGTTAGTATCAAATAGTGTGTTTATACTGGCCATTATATGGAAAAAATAGCAACCAAACACATAGATTTTAAAATATGAGATTCTATGTCAGAGTTGATAATATATATATTGCAATAGTTTTTGAAGTCAATTTTATTTTTTGGTTAAAAAAAAAAAAAAATCATTTTTAGTTTTAAAACTTAACAGTTTTTGCATGATTGTTTTTGTTGAAATTACACACTTAATGAAACTTAATTTATTATTCTTATTTTATTTTCATATGTTTAATGTTTTTAACTATTAGTAAGTGGTTTATTTTATTTTATTAATGTTTAGTTTTCTGCTGAATTATTAGATCATTTTAAAGTCACGGCTGTTCTAAACACGATTTAACTTAGTGATGATATAAGTTTCTCTCTAAAACTAATTTTTGCCTGATCTGATTTTATGAATAATATGATTTATAAAACCAACTACTTAACAATTCACAATAATTAAATTTACAATTCTGTATATAATTGTATAGTTTCAAACATGAATCAATATTTCAAGTATATATTAATTTCATATTTTTGAAACATATCTGGACTTTGCCCCTTAGAGACAGGAGCCTTTTAAGAAATCTTTAATGTTTTGTCACCGGTTTTTAAAAACAAATTTGTGCCTCATTATATCGAGAAAATGCTCGGATTTAAAAAGGCATATTTTACAGTAAAATTTTACTAGTAGATATAAACAAGGATTCTGAGCACTTTTTGGCGGCATGTACATGGGTCACTCGTCCCCAAGGGATTAATGACGGTTTTGTTAAAAGAAAAAAAAAATGGATTGCGATTTTAATTTTATATTGTTGAATGCTGCTTTTTGCCGAATACGTTTTACACGTTTTTCCTAAAAACAAAACAAAGTAAAGCCCCACTGACATAAACACCCATTTTTGAAAGATGTGAAGAACTTTCATTGTAAAATGACTATTTGTTATTAAGTGTTTTCCCATTTCAATTGATCTTAAAAAATATTTTTCTTTCACCCAATAACAAGAATATTCATGATGCATCCCAGAAATGATTTTCTTACCAATTGTTTAAAAACTTCATCTTCTCACTTTCAGCCTAAGAATTGAATACTGTTTCCCGTTTTCTTATAAATGCCATATATCATGAGTTATAATCATTTACTACACGACAACTAGTATTTTGTCATTAAATGCCATGAAAATCAACCGACGTCAAATCTGCCATCATTTTTTGACAGATTATTTTTCTGTTACAGAAAAATGTAAAATGCTGTTTGATTTTTTACAGTTTAAATACCTGCAAATATCTTTATAAATAAAATTATTTCACGAATATGTCGAAAAATGGCTTTTTTAGTTATGAAAACAAGATTATAAAACACAATTATAGCTTTATCCTTTGAGACTGAATAACCATATCTGCTAATTTTATGCCTTTATAAATAAAACTTATACTGCAAATGTGTTAAAATGCAGCGGATTTAAACTTCAAAATAAATTTAATGTACCATACATCAAATAATTGAAAATATTTTTGTCGTAATCTTATAATAAACTTAACCTTAATCATGCTTTTTTGCTTAATATTTTTAAAGTTACATGACAAATTGAAAAAAAAAAGTTTTCATTGAACACAAAAAATTTAGACGAAAATTCAAAAGCAAAACAAATGAAAATACCCTTTTCCTACTTTCCTAATATATCTTTGCCAACCCCCATAACACGAAACAATTACTGGCTTTCAATTATTTTTTTTTATCCCACGTGTATAAATTGACATTTTTTATTTTTCTAATTTTCAAACATTCAAGTTTCCAAGTGATATTTCATCATTAACTAAATCTACTGAAAACTACGTATTGTCAACAGGCAAACCATTAAAATTTAGAAACATAGGTTTTTAATGACTATGTTTAAGTCAAGACTTTGACCATTGCTTGACTAATTATCGATAAACTTGAACATGTGTGCGTTTCCATTCATCCTGTGTAAGATCGCTGTTTTGCAAAAATAACGATGTACTAACACATGTGGTGACCAGTTAGTGCATCTGGACTTAATTATTTTCAGGAAAAAGAAATGTTTCTTTAATATACTTTTATAATAGGAAACAACTAATCTAATAGGGTTCCGGATACAAAATTTTTGGTGTATTCTCATTTTATTGAAGGCAGTTAAAAACTCTAAAAAATTTTCTTGCTTTGTTTTTCCTTTTGAGAAGTATGTATTTTGTTAAAAAATAGAAAGTAAAGAAATAGTTAGAGGGGGCTCTAGAGGACTATAGGAGGGGCTCAGCCCCTCTGCCCCTCATCTGGTTACGGGCCTGAATTTGGCTAATTAAAAATAAAAAACATTCGCCAAATGAAAAAAGTATTAGCCAAATAGATTCGCCATGTAGCACAAAAAAAATATCTTTAATCCTTTAATGTAACCCTTTTTTTCTGTATGTTCTAAAATAACTTGAGTTTTTATAGCTGTGACAGGGATTGTTATTAATCTAATTTCAACTATCCGCTACAAATAAAAAAATATGCATATATTAAATATATATAAATATATATGCATATGTATGAAAAACAAAAAAGAAAAAGCAAAAATTGAGCACTAGCAATTTGGCGAATCTAATCGCTTGTTTACTCGCCAAATGAAGAATTTAGTCGCAATTTGGCGCATTGGCGAGCGACAGCGAGAACACTGGATCTATGTTATCCCAATTCAAGGTAACATTGGCCCAAAACTTTCAAAAACATATTTTTGTGAAACAAACTTCTCGACTAATTTATGATAATGATGTGGTTCCATATCTTCTTGGCAAACAAAAAAATAACATGGTATTCATTTTTAAGTGCCTTCGTAATTATATAAATACATAGCACCTATAGTCGTCGTTCAGTCCGTTCGTCTGTCCATCTGCATATAACAACGCACTGTCCAACAGAATCGTTTGAAATTCAAAATACATAATTGTTGCATAATTTTGTAGAGTCATTTCTAATTTTATGAAAATTGGATGTATTGTTCAATTACATGGACAATCAAAAGTATTCCGGTACATTACGACCAATGGAAAAAATAGTAATAGTTTCAAGTGCATTTTAATGATGTTACACTCTTTGGAACATAATACAATCCATATGCATACATAAAATATGTACTAAAATATACTTTCTGCACAATCTGTGGTGCAAAGAATATTTGTTATTAATTTGCTGGGCCACACAAAAGTATTCCCTTGCATAAAGGTGTTTTTTTTTTTGGGGGGGGGGCGGACATTGTTTGGAGTGTGTTTTAATTATATTAAACTATTTCACATTTTATGAAATTGATATACGTTGCTGAGGTTTACTACAAGTTAACCCTTTCCGGGGCAAGGTGCTTGTATTAATAAAATGTTGAAATAATTGGTTGACACCAGTATCTACAAGAAAATTTATATGTAAAAATGTAAATGTGTAGGTTCGCGTATCTTATTTGGTTGAAATTTTCTTTAAGAAATTCGGGTGCCAATGTGTCAATAATGAATTAAAATTAGGTGATGCCGTGGCGGCATCACCACCCTTCAAGGGGTTAATTCCTGTATAATAGAGAACATTTAGTATTTACAGGGACACACAAAAGATTTCGGATACTATATTGTATCCGAAGTACTGCACACTATTACACCAAGATCTGTATATATTTAAAATTTCGTCATAATACGAACGCACCTCATTTACTACGTTTAACGTGCGATTTCCGATTTGTTTAAATAAAATAAGAAAATAGAAATGCTGAACATGCTAATGAAACAGACAAATTTGGACCAAAGTGATCTCATTTGACGGTAGTAATTAAACAACTAACTAGAGGACCGTTTAATTATCTTCAATCATATGATTAACTTCTTGTTTGTTTGGTTACACATCATGTTTTCATGTAAGCTCTTCATGTAATAGAATAACAAATATTAAACATATAATTGAGCAGATAATTGTGGCACTAATCTGAAATCTGCCAGCGAAAAGACAGATTTTCATTTTATTTTAAACATAAAATTAGTGTCAAGTTAAAGCTTGTTATCATTCGCATCTCACCACAAATATCCTTCTCTAATATTAAACATATGGACTTGGAGGGAATCGGTATTTTTCAAATTTCTCCCCGGAAATTTAAAATCAACATTTTTTTTCTTCACTATAATAAAATATTTCTAAAATTCGCAGTTAGTTTTAATTTAAATGCATATGAAAAGTAAGCTAATTATTTTAGTTTGAAAAATACGAATGCGTTCCAGAATCCTGAATTTAACATTAAAGAAAAGAAATTGAGATGCCACTCGTTAAAATATATATGTATGATTGGGATTGTCGCTTAACACTTTGGATGACACTTCATTCATCGGTGACTGACACTGAACTTTCCATTTGATCCGCGTCACCAGTCTGAAATGGGATATAAAACTAAAAAAAATATATATTTAAGCAATTACGGAAAGTTTATTTAAAATTTACTTAACTTTTATTTATCACAGGATTATACTTTCTTAATAATTACTTAAAACAATGTATTTTTTTTTAGTTTTATATAATTTTTTACACCGTGTCAGTCATCGGTGACTGACGTGACCTAAACAGAAAGTCCAATTTCAGTCACCGTAGCACTCAACTTGTTAATTTTCTCCTACGTTTTTCCAGCATACTACAATATATGCTCAATATTCAATTTTATTTCATTTTATTGCTGCTCAGTACGGCAGAGTTCGTTTAATTGCGTTACTCGTTTCCGATGTTGTCATTCGTTAGAGTCCTCCAAGGGCGACCTGTTCACGAATTGAACATTGCCATCTTTCCGGCCGTCATGAAATTCATGTATGTATGTACTGACGAAAATTCATAGGTGAATCGTGACGACGCCCGATTTCAAATAACTCTTGATCTTGACCGCACCGAATTTTGGAAGGACAAAACATAATTACTACAAACCACTGCTGAGTCTTTTCAATGTACCACAGTAGTAGGTATATTGACTTAATTAAGGGTGTATTCCTATCGAAACTGCTTATTTTCTGATTTAAATTAAGTTTCGCTCTCAAACTTATCAAACTTGTAAATTCTCTTATTTAGAAACTACATAGTGTGCCATGCTTGTCGATTTTTCGATAAATGCAGAAAATATTCCAAAAAATGTTGTTAAAGTTGTTTTGTCGAAGCGAATTTTACAAAGCGGGAGATCCGGAGACAAAAAAAAAAAAAAAAAAAAATTCATACTAAGAAGATAATTGCTTATAGATCAAATTCTTATTAACTGAGCAAAAAATGAAATCATTCGACATCTTATGCATCTCTTCAAAAATCACCTCCGCAGTTTTCATGTTTTAATTTAAATTTACTTTTAAAAATGGGTCTGAAAATGTATCAGCAAATTTCAAGCTGTAAGTAGAATTTTTTTTACTTATTTATTTATTTTTTCGAATCCACCTTTAAAGTTTAAATTCTGAAAGTTTTCGTGCTATAAGAGGCTGTTATTTCTATGATTAATTTTTTTGCGATTATTTGGAGATTTATGGTGCTTTCTCATGTCAAAACATATAAAGTAAACTATGCAAGTTTAGTGCATTGGATTATAATAAAATATGTAGATTTTAAAATGCTTCTTCAAATATTTTTGTTATAATATTTAAATAAAAATTGTTAATAAAACATTCTCAACTGCTTTACTCAACGAGCGCAAAAAGTTTTGACACATTTGCAAATTCATTTTTTAACGGAAAAACATAAAATTGGAAGGCGTGACTAGGGAAACGATTTGGAATTGAACTGAATGTTACATTTTTTTTAATCAATAAATTACCTATCGAGTTATAAACGTTTTCGAGCATGTGATAAACACCTTTTTCATCGTTTGAGTGGTTATTCATCTTTCGCGCGGAAATTCGGCTCAAAATGTCTGCTTTGACACCATTTTCTGAAAAATCTATTGTGATTGGGGAAATAAGTGCGATTAAATAGTTTCTGAACAACAACACCTGCTAGTTTCATGTATTTCCGAGCAAAAATAAACTAAAACTTATGTCATAAAGTTGCCCTTTTTGACTTAAGAGAACGCAGCCTTAAGCAAAAAATAGCTTTTCCAATCGACTCTTGAAAGTGGTCATATGTATTTTAGACAGGTTTTCGTCTTAGTACCTCTTTTTTTTACATATTTAATTGTATAGTATTCATTTCGCCGAGACCATTAAATTTTTTGTTTGAGGCTGGATGTTATTATAAAACAGGTTCCATTTTTGCAGGTTTAGCTTAGCAGCATTTAAACATTCGGATCACGATACAGTTAGGATAATTCTAAAAATACATACATATATATAAATGCTATTCTTTCTGCGTTCTTTATTTATTTTTGCTTCGATTACTGATTTATGCATATACACGTTTTGTACTTTGTACCGCATTCAAAAGCTATCATCACATGTTGATATTTTTATTATTTGATGTTTTTGTTATTCTTTGGCATTTATCTTTCTTGTACTATAATAATGTGTACTTAAAAAGGTAATTGAGTATGTTCAGTTGTTTTGTAATTAAGTAAGTATTAAGTAGTTATTGATACACACACACACAAAAAAAAAAAAAAAAAAAAAAATAATAATAATAAAAAAACCAGTTACAGGGGCGTACGAATGATGGGGCTCTTGGAGCTTCTCATACTTCACCCCTTTCAGAGAAAGATTTTAAAATCGCATTGACTTTTCCAAATTTTATATATTGAATGTTTGATTAATACACAACAACGTAAAAAACGAACATGGTACATTAAAAATCTCTAATGAAAAGTACAGTAAAACCTCCATAACGGACACTCCCGAATACCGGACACCTCTATTTAACGGACAGTTTACCGATCCCCACTCCCAAAATCTAAACTTTTGTATGTTTAACCTCTTAATAACGGACATTCCGAATAGCGGACAGTAATTTTGACAATAAAGTATGAAAAATTGTTTTTAACGAAGAAAAAAAAAGTCTCTAAATTTGTCAGAGCAATGTGTCAAAATTTTGTGATCACAGACGAATGTAGAGAGTGGGCCAGGGAAAATCTTCCCTCCCACGTCCAGTATTAAATTCAGAGGATGGTCTGGAGGGACATTACCTCCCGGAACATCACAATGCCCCCCCCCCCACTTCCCTCCGTAAAATTTGAGATTTTATGCTTTTAAGAAATGGCAAAATACAGTGAGCAGTTGTACTTTTTTTTTTCTTTAAGATGATTCAGAAAAATCAAAACTATCGACAGGGTTAAAATTTCGCATTAAAAAAAATTACATGTAATCTTTAAACGCAAAAGGAAACTTTTTAAATACATTTTTTTCGTAAGAATGTAATAAACAGTGTACAAAGGTATGTACAGTGATACAGTGTACAAAGGTTTTATTTCAATTTTATTGCTTAAAAATATATTTTAATTTCTGATTAATCATATATTAGAATTTTAGGACATATAAAAATCAATTAATGAAACTTTAAGCATTTCTTAGCAATTTTTGAATCTCCGAGGGTTTTCCAATAGCGGACAGTTTCCGCGCTCCCAAGGTGTCCGTTATTTGGAGGTTTTACTGTATTATAATTTTAACTAACTAGGAAATCAGCACATAAAAGGTCTAATCTTCATAGCTCTAAAAGCCGTAACACAGATATAATATTATTTAATATTTTAAACTTCCAACCCAAAATTTCATTCCATTTGTGTGTACTAATTAGTTTTATGAGATTTAACTCTTTTATTGTAATGCGAAATAAGTTAAAATGAGATTATAAGACACGTTACAGTAAATTAGAATAAAAGAATTACATTCTTCGATACTCCAGGGTCATTTGTTTTTTGCGCTTTTTATTACCATATGTCAAATACTCATCATTGTATCATAATTAAAACTAGTCGGATGTGGCAATGCCAAAAATTTCTTCTATTTCATGCACGTTAATATTTCCAGAAAAATGAATTATAACAGCGTCACAGGTTAGGCAGTTTACATCAAAATTTAATATGCAACAACTCATTTCGAGTTCTAACTGAATCTGAAATTTGATGAAAATCCGTGCATTAGTAATTGAGATAAAGTTATTGCGATAATCACGAATGATGCCGCATAGCAACGCCACCTGTTGAGCTATTTACTCCAAAAAACTAAAGAATACTCATTTATATCAGGGACTAACTGAATCTGAAGTTTGATAAAAATTCGTGTATTAGTTTCTGTGATAGAGCTATTGCGATAATCATGAATAATGCCGCATAGTAGCGCAACCTGTTGGGCGATTTACACCAAAACGTAATCAGAACCATATTATATCAAGAACTAATGGAATCTGAAGTTTTATGAACATTAGTTCATTAGTTCTTGAGATATAGCTATTGTGGAAATCTTCAAAAAGGCAGCATAGCAGCGCCACCTGTTGGGCGATATACATCAAAAACTAATCATATCCCGTTTATATTAAAGTCTAGCTTAATCAAAATTTTAGTGAAATTTCGTGCATTAGTTCTTGAGATAGAGCGCCCACAAAATTTATGTCACAAACAGACAGACAAACATACTTACTTACCTTTTGGAATCTCTGACCCCTCTAAAGTGTGTAAATCTGTCGAAAACTAGAATTCGAAATTTTTCACGAATCTAATACTTTGTTCCTGTAAAGCTAGAAGAAAGTAAAAAAAAAAAAAAAAAAAAAAAAAAAAAAAAATGATTTTGTGAAAATGTCATTGGAAATTAATTTGAAAGATTAGAAGGGATTTGTCCATTTCTGAAATTTTCCTCCCGTCCCAACGTGAAATAGTGAACAGTTTTTACATTTGTAATGTAATTCGAATGTCAATCTTTCATAAAAGGTTGACATAATTTTCTGAATTTTAAATGATCGTCATATTAGGGTTCAGGTTATGTAAAATATCTATATTTCTTTATACTTAAAAGTCACAACAAGTCAGATTTTACTTTTAAATGATTAAAATTTCCGGAAGAAGAAGGAAAATGGGAAGGGAAAATTTTTCTGAAAGGCCTATTTTTAAAACAAAGAATTTTGTGAAGGGTCATATTTTAAGATGAAATTTTTGTAAGAAGTCCTGTTTTGAGATGAGATTTATTTTGTAAAGGGTTCTGTTTCAAGATGAATAATTTTGTGAAAGATCCCGTTTTGAAATTAAAAAAAAAATGTGATGAGTCTTGATTTGAAATAAAAAAATTGTGAATGGTCCCATTTTGACATGAAAAATTTTGTGAATGGTCTTATTTTGACTAGAAAATTTTTGTGAATGGTCCTATTTTGACGTGAAAAATTTTGTGAATGGACCTGTTTTGATACAAAAAATTTTGCGAAGAATCCTTTAAAGGACCTAATTTTTTCCTAAACAAATCCCTCATCAGTTATTCTCATAAATATATTAATTATTCATAATCGTAATTGTTAATTTTTTTTAAAAAAGACTATTTGAGAGGAGCACCCTGCCATAATTTTTTTCTTTAAGTAAATTGGTCTAATTTCAATCCTGTGTAATTTCCTCCTGGAAAACGCCTTAGAATAATTAAAATCCCGAAAAATTTTATTTTGTGGAATACGTCTTCAAGGGCAATATCTCACTACATAAGGAAATTGCAAAATGATTTCCGTTTTATAATGAAATATGTCACTTTTTTTTCTCATTAGAGATTGACCGATCACTTGGGAAAACCAAGCGAATTGAAAGAATTGCTAATTTCATTCATCGACAACCAATATGCTATATAAAGCATTGTAAAATGCAATTTTAGAAGAAAGACAATCGATAAATAAATCAGGTTTGAAACTGAGAGAGGTATTTCAAAAAAGATGACGCATTTTTCCTGCCAAAACCTTTAGAAATTTGCATATAACGTGCAGTAAAAATCTGACAGTTGACTGTATTTTTTTTCTATTCTTTTGTGAAAATTTCTTTCTATTTAATGTTTTTAATTTTATCCAAGACTGAAACAACCGTATCGTTAAAGTGCCCTTGAATAGCATTTTTAGAACGTGTAACAGTACCACCCTCGCTTAAATGATCGCCCAAAAATAAAATAGTAAGAGAAAAAAGAAAGAAAGGAAGAAAATGATCTATAGCAAAGTCACAAAGAAAAACAGTGAAATTTTAACCACCCATCTATCTCACACAAAAATAGCTGCGTCATTTCGTTAAATATGTTATGTTTTATTCAAGGTCCATTATATCCTCTGTCGTTATTCTTTTAAAATTTGACGTCATGTTTTGGTTATTAAAGGTCCATAAAGTCATTTTTCTTTTTAAACTGATTATGATACTTTGGAACCGTGTGACTGTACTTGATGGTTTTAATGTAAAAGTATATGAAGAGAAATACACCGTAATAGTTTGATGATGAATTATTTGATGGCAGTATTTGTCTTGAAATTTTTTAAATGCCAGAAAAATAATTGGAGACTTGTAATATGGTGGTAAATGGTAGTGTAAATAGCATGTACATATCTTTAAATACACTAGTCTGTCGGAACGTCCCACGTAAATCGGGACGCATGGCAACATCATGGAAAATGGGAAAGCAAAACATGCTCTTGAATTTCCAAGAACCATACCTGAAAAGATAAGTTTTCCGCCTCGACATTATATCATGGTTAATCTGTCATTGAATGAAGTAGTATTCAACTATATTTAAGTCGGCTTAAAATAAACAATACACAATGTAATAAGTTTATTCTTGCCTTTGAAATGTTTTAAAATGTATGTGTAAATGTAAAAAAATGTGCATTTTTTTTCCTTTCTCAGAAAATGTTATCTTTTTCTAGTTTCTTACCTCAAAATAAGAAGAAAAAAAAAAAGCTGAATCCCATTGTTACTGTCACTTTTATTGTCCTTTTGTCTGTCAATTTTTACCAGAAATGGCTGAGAGTGTCAAGTTGAAACGAATATAAAAAAATAAGGTTCATCACCCCATTTTTGTCTAAAAATGTTGAGTTTCTAACTTAATTGTATAAAAAAATTGGACCTTTAAAGGTGGTTTTCGGAAATGCCTATTATTGTATTAAATCGCGTAGTAAAAAGTAAATCGACATAGAATTATAAATTAATCATTTTCTGATTTCTTCCTTTATATGTACCATTACTACACTGCTAAAAATTTTGTCCTAGTTTGAACCATATTTTGGTGCTGAATAGCTGTCTGTCACCATAAGATAGTGAAATCTCGTTTAAACATTTGGAGCTGCGGTTGAACCATACTTAATATTCCAATAGTTGGAAACAATATTGCAATAGGAAGTATGGTTTAACCGAAGCTCCAAATGTTGGTGGGAAATTATACCATCTGATGGTGGCAGCTACTGAACACCAAAATATGGTTCAAACAAGGACTAGATTTTTTAACAGTGCTAAGGATTGACCGAAATATATTTTCAACAGCAAAATCAAATTTCGATAATCTTCACGTTTTTGGCTGAAAACAAAGACGAAAATGTCCAAACACTTTTTTAAAGTAATTAGTGTACACATAAATACCGTAATTTCGGGTGTATAAGCCGCGGATCAAACAATTCTTTTTGGACCCAGAAATCTTATTTAGTGATTGAAGACAAGTATTTACGGCGATCTAACTAGTTATATTTGTTTCTTAAAAAATCCTGGGTCGAAAAAGAATTGTTTGAGCTGCGGCTTATACACCCGAAATTACGGTATACTGAATTACCAATCAATTATACGTGTGCCCAAGTTGAGTCTCTGTGCCTTTGACCAAAACTTTTTATTTTATAAAATTGAATGTAATTTATTGATCTATGACACAGAATGATTTTTCTAATTATACGAATTTCATCTCATAAAAAATGTTTTAGGTATACATATCTCGATTTATCTTTTATATTGATTTTTTCTAAATGATCATTCATTATACTTTCTGATATAGTATTCGAAACACTTCTGCGGTTTCAAACTAAAAAATTTCGATTCACTGTTAAATTTGCAGCTTTTAATGACACAAGTTTTTAATCAAGGATGATTTGCACTCACGTCTTGAGCCATTCATGATTGATTATCATAAACAATGAAGTTCATGTACTATTCATCTCGATGAAATACGTCAAAAATTTCCAAAGGAAGGAACAATATTTTTGTAACACAGATCTTCGACCCGGTCTAATTTTCGGCAGCCTGAAATTTAGATTTTGGGCCAAAAACGAAGTCATTAATTTTAGGTCGATCTTTAATGCCACAATTCAAGGTTCTAAGTCAACCGGAAGTATTATTTTAGGTTTGAGAGTAAAAATAAAATACTCCGTATGATCCATTGCATTAATCAATGTAAATTTCGTGAATTTTTTAAAAATATATACTATTTTGATGTAAATGGCTTTTTATATGATGAAGAACAACATTTGGGATAATTTTTGTAATTTATGTATAATGTATCAGAGGATGTGGAGTGGGACAATAAATTTTTCTCTTTATATATCATTTCTAAACATTTCATGAATCACACACAAGATAAAGAATTGGTAGCTAAATCTTCAGTTGATTTTTTTTTTTTTTTTTTTATGTGTATAAATTTGCAGTTGTAAAAAGAAAAATATTATTTCAAGGATCAAAAGTAAATTTGATTCAAATACTTTTTTTGCTTTTTGAAAATTAATGACTTGTTTATTTATTCATAGATGTAATAGTTTTCCTATTTATGGAACATTATACTGTATATTATCCATAACTTAAACTAAGCCTAGAAGCAGCATTTTTGTTTATACAAGAAGTTTAACATGTAACAAGGAAGTTGAAGGAAAATGGGACATGTCCAATTCCTTTCTTTTTCTTTTTTTCTTTTTTTCTTTTTTTTTTTTTTTTTTTTAATAACATAAATACAGATTGCTAACATGCAAACATTTTTAGAGGATAATATATTAATTATAACAATTATAGTATGTTCATTTACTTCAAAATGTAAATAAATTGAAGTGATGATTTTTTAATGTCATCTATGATTGACAATCCTGAATTTTCATTCCAGTCATAAAAATATTGGAATTTTATATTATGGCACATGCATTAACAACCTACAATCTTTGTTTGATTGCATATTAAGCCGACACTAGACTATCTGTGCCTTATAGCTTTGTTTTATTTCTGTTCCATATCTCCCTGTAAGTGAGGAGGCATGGAACATTTTGAAACTTACAATTTCTTTAATTATAAAATAGCTTTTGCATAATCTATATTGTTCAGGGAGATTAAAGTGTTTCACCTTGACCTTGCCCTCTATAAATTGAAAATTTTGTTTTGTGTCAAACAAAGATGATTTTTTTACTTTTATAAAAAAGTGCCCCACACCCTTCCCTAATTCTATTTGTGAAATAAATATCTCTTGTATTTGTGATATGCCAATTTTATTCTCTAATTTACCACTTAATTTTTAAAATGCCCTGCTCTTTTTTAAGAAATGTTACAGGGTCGCTCTTGCTTTATTCCTTATCTTAAAATAATGTATACGATGGGCGCCAGAGGGTAATTTTCAGACTATTTTCCACGAAGTCTATTTTTTGAAAAAATAATCAGTAACCCAATATGATTTTCAAACACAGCGACTCCTGTTCAGCATGACTTCCTGTTATATATCGCATTTGCGTTTATCGAAAACTACTTTCACAGAAGTATCGTAAATCATAAAATCGGGTCAAATGTCATTTCAGACGTCATGCTGTTGAAAAACGTGGAATTCGAAAAAAGGAAGAATATATAGGCGGTAAAATTATGTGTAATGCTCGCACAATTACTTATTTTCTGTATTTCTCTATTCTAAATTTAGCTGATATTTTGCTCTATTAGATTCAGTAAAAAAACTCGTTAAAATGCAAATTGTATGTGCATTTTTTTTTTTTTAGGGGGGGGGGGGGGATAGGGTAGATGCAGAAAGAAAAAGCAGCAAACTAATGTTACTATTAACATCAGGCATGAAAGAGTTCCTCCTAAAGGAAGAATTCCCCCTTTTTTAAAGCAACTTTGGACATTTTCTGGATTGACGCAAAAATGCAAAGAAAATTTTGATGGAGGGGGCGGAGCGAGCTGAAAAATTTAGTTATCGAATACTTTGTCTACTCAAACTATTGAACCTCTGCTCAAATTCTTGATTTGTTGTGCAAAAGTGACCTAAAATTATAGGGAAGCTTATATCATATGAGCATCTGAAATTTGTGTAAATGAAGTTTTTCAAAGTGTCTTTCAAGAATGAAATTTTTTTTTAGACTTTAAAAATTCAAAGTGAAAGGAAGTTTCTTTTCTGGAATAGAATATTTTTAACTATTTATACAGCACTCTTAGATAATTTCTGTGATACCTTTTTCGAGATGTATTTCTGAAGAAAGATCAATTTAGCAAAAAAATTGTTTTCTTTTGGGAAAAAAAAAAAAAAAAAAAAGGAAGTTGGAAGAGAATTTAACAGCTAACCATTCAGAATATTTGTTTTGGGAAATTAATGATTGTACTTGATATAAGTTGATCAGATATATTTGGATATACACATTTAGCATTATTAATCCTTTGTAAATAAATAAAATTAGCAATCATTTGGGGGATGACATTTAATTTTATTGTATAAGAAGCTGTTAAAATTACACTTAAATTATAAGGGTTTAGCGCCACTGTATAGATGGAAGAAATTTTTCACCTTCTTACTCATTTCCAACTTTTATACCTGTAACATATATTTATATATGTGTGTGTTGTGAAAATTGTTATAACTATAGAGTGGGAGGCGCCAACACAAGCAATCACCCCATCGAGTTCACAGATGAAATTCCAAAAGTAACTCGATTTGCGTATTAAAACGCAATCGGTCTGCCGAGGCATATCTTGGTGGAAAACACTTGAAAACCCGATTTTAGCGGTTGATTCGTACGTTTACTATTGTTTTTTCTCGTTCCCATACCCTTCATGTTTTCATACCTTTGAGTGAAACTTGTACTCCTTTTAATATGAGAGTCAGATTTTAACTAATTCTGCAATTTCAGCAGTGAACTCGATGATGTAATTGTCTGTGCTGCCGCTCCCGGCCTATCAGTAAATTATACTTATAATACTGTAATTTTTAAAATCTTCTTAAATTGTTTTAAATATATATTGAAAAGTTTTTAGTAGTTGGACAGTTTTAATTTAATAATTATGATTTTTTTTTACATGAATTTTTAGCGTTCTTCTTCTTCTTTTTTTTTTTTTTTTTTTTTTTTAAATACCTATGTGATTTTTAAAATAATCATGTCATTGTTATAAAAATATTCCAGTTCTTATATACCGTCATTATTATATTTATAATGGAATTTATGAAGCGTGTTTATTTTTAATATTTAAAAATTTAAATAGTTTTAAGAAAATAGCCAATTTTTGGTTAATTTTATATTATTTTTCATTAAACAATTTAAAATAATTAAATTATTTATATACTTTTTATGTGACATTTTTAATAATAAAATTATTATTGTTATAATTAATATTATTTATTATTATTAATAATAATAATTAGCAATTTCGAACTTAAACTTTACTAAAGTTAAAAATATTCTTTCCAAAAACATTCACACAGGTTATCTTGAAAGCTAATTCGTTGATATACAGGGTCATTCCATAGTAACTTACGTTAGAGGTCTGCACGGGCCGAAATTTCCAGGCCCGGGCCCGGCCCGAAAGTTAAAATTTCGGCCTGAGCCCGGCCCGGCCCGAACGAAAAAATATTGGCCCGACCCGGCCCGGCCCGAAAGTTAAAATTTCGGCCCGAGCTCGGCCCGGTCCGGAAAAAAGTTTAAAATTCGGCCCGAACCCGGCCCGGCTCGAGGGAATTTCAACAAAACATTGATCTTTAACCTTATGGAAGAGTTCTGACCAAAAAAAATTACAGTCTTTTTTTTTTTTTTTTTTCCATGTTTATAATCTCCATTTATGCAGAAGTGCCGTAGGCTGCGATATTTTTGCTTTTAAATGAATCTTTGTTTGTCGTATGTAAATGTTTCAGTTATCACTAGTATTATTAATCCATATTCCCTGTAATGGAGACAAAAAATCGAAAAAGTGATACATGGTAAAATTTCCAAAGACGAAATCGCTTTGGAACGAAAAAAAATGCATTCCCTTCTTAACAGATGTAAATGTTTAATATATTTTTTTCTCCCGTATTGTTGTATTCATTTTGCATGGATGAACATTTTAAAAGAAAATTTCAGTTTTCAGTTTAAAAAAAAAATTCCGTCATAATCATGTTTTTTTTTGTGTGTGTGTGTGTGTGTTTAATTCTATTTTAAAACGCCTAGTAATCTACGATTCTTTAAGAGGAATAAATTCTAATGTTTAATTGTGACGGCTTAAATTAATGACGGCTTAAAAGTATATGCTTTTTTTGCAGAAATTTTTGGACAAAGCCAAATATTACTGATTTATAAAAAGTAAAGAAAAGGATTTTCATATAGGAAGATTCAATAGGAAATGATTATTTTGGTCCATGAAAACTAGGAAGAATGGAATCAGTCTCGGCTTCGTACGGAAAAAAAAGTTAGGCACGGCCTGATACTCCAGTAAAAAAAATTAAGGCCCGAGCCCAGCCCGGCCCGAAAAGATTAGTGACTAGGCCCGGCCCGAAAGAATTAGTGACTAGACCCGGCCCGAAAGGATTAGTGACTAGGCCCGGTCCGGCCCGACCCGAGTCTTCAGAAGTAAGGCCCGAGCCCGGCCCGGCCCGAATGCCATTATTGGAAATCGGCCCGCGGGCCGGGCCGGGCTCGGGCTTCGGGCCGAGGCCCGGCCCGTGCAGACCTCTAACTTACGTTACATTTAGAACAATTTTTTGCAGTATTTTTAGTAATATAACTCTGAAAAATATTCAAATGTAAAATTAATATGATTTGTCTAAGGGTCAATTTGGATGAAAATTACCTAAAACATGATAATGAAAATTACACTTTATATGATAACTTGCATTCCTTTTTCAATAATGGCAGTTACCATAGTTAATATAACTACTAAAGTTCAAGAAATAACATTAAAATTATGTAATTTTCTTCTAAATTGGGCTTTGAATAAATTTAATTAACAAACCATGTCAAATTTACATTTTTAATAATTTTTTGTGTGTGTTATATTACTAAAATTACTGAAAATAGTGCTAAATGTTACGTAAGTTACCATGGAATGACCTTCTATCGGATATTTGTTTTTGAAATATCAAGATTTTTTATATTTTCATACAAAATTTTTAAATTTATTTTTGAATTTTTAAATTTATTTCCAAAATTGGAGGTATTTCATATTTTCTGCAATTGATATTTATTTTCAAAATAACAATGTGCAAGATATTTTTTATATTTCCAATCAAAACAAGTATAACTTACATTTTCAACTGTTCTTAACCGTGCTAATCTGCAAATAGACTGTTTCTCTTCCGGCTGTGATTTTTTTTACTCACCCCCCCCCCCCCCCCCCCGCAAAAAAAAAAAAAAAAAAAAAAAAAAAAAAAAAAAAAGCTTTGACTTGAGAATTTGAGACTTTTATTTTTAAATGTAGAACTAATAATTATGTGGAAAATAATTATTTCAGAACAACCATTCAAATATAAACTGTCTAATTATTCCGTTATGTATAGCTTAGCATTATTAGAATAAGTATCTTTTACTGTTTAGGTTCAGTTGAGTTTAAACTGTGTAACATGTTAGGGAGTACGAAATAAGACATTTTATGCTTACGTTTATAGTAGAATTTTTCAATTAAAAAGATTGTTTTCCATCTAAAACGTCTGTTTTAAGCATATTTGATTTTTGTACATTTAATACTCAATCCTATGCTTACTTTATTATAAGTGCATAAAGCAAATTGCTTTTGTTTTCAATTATTTCATCTTCAATTTTGTTCCAAGTGAAAAATGAAAGACAGACAGAAAAAGCATTTTTAAAATATTGTTTGAGTTTTCATGTTAAATGCAACATATTTTAGTTTCTAATTTATATTACAGTAAAGCATCGTTTATACGACGATCACTTATACGACGTTTACATTTATACGACGTTTTAATGGGGCCCCGATTCATTCCTATTCATTTTAGTGTAAAAATATATCTTTTATACGACGCCCAAAATCATTTATACGTCGATTTTTCGATTTTGTATATGTTTGTTTTTATTTTTGTTTATTTTTCTTGTGTATTTTACGAACGAACGGAACTTGGCAGCTATGAATGGCACCAAAGAGTGTGTTTAAATGCACTCCACATTATAAAAATGTGGGCTGGTGTTCGATTAGTCTGAAAAATCAACTTATGTGTAACAGATTACACTGGAAGGGGTCATTCTTTTCTTGGGGATGGACAGCTTTCCCGACCTATTTTAAGTTGCAAATAGATTATCCTTCTAACTGTTATTATCAGTATTGGCGACTTTTAGTTGGCCACCCGGGGTTTTTGATCTTTGACTTTAAATGGAAAGGAAATGATGTACTGCAAATGAGGAACCTTTCGGTGAAACATAAATAAAGGTATGCATATTTAAATTGCTTACTAATTCCCCCTCCTGTTTTTTTTTGGTTATTTGTTTATTTTGGTTTGTTTAGTTTACAAATTCATGCAAATCACCACGTTAAATATTAGCATTAAGTGAAAACATAATTAATTCTAGTTTTGGAAGTGAAAATCGATTATACGTCGTTATCGTTTATACGCCGTTTTCCGGTAGTCCCTTCGGCGTCGTATAAACGATGCTCCACTGTATTCTCGAAAATATTTATCATCAGTAAGTTGACTATTTTGAAAGTATCGGATATATATCAAAATATCGGATATTTTTATTTATTTTTTTTTTTTTTTCGAAAATATATTTACGAATCCTGCTTAAAAGTTACAACGCGGACGTTCAGACAGGTAAACACTTATCTTAATAACATGTACTCAAGACCATCTGGAATATGTACACTTTCTAGATAAAAATAGTGTAAAAATCAGCGTAAAACACTGGGAAATCTGCGTTTTAAAAATATCGTTCAAATTAGGAATTCTTCCTCTGTATTGAAATTGGGTTAATATATAGTCGATGTTTATTATGACTAATATGGAATAAACATCCAATCCAAAAGTAAAAATAAATAATAATGTTCATAATCTGAAAGGGTACATGAAAATTTAAATAATAGCATTTCAAATCATTATGTCATGGGCTGTGCAGTTTTAGAATATTCTTATTTGTTTTCATAATGGCTCCAATAGAGCCTAAACACACAAAATATCTAATAAGGCTTTCAATGAAATCTGGTATACTTCTGCATGAAAAACCCATTTATATAAATTAAGGGGAGGGATTAGCCCTCGTCCACCCCCCCTTTCGATTTATCGAATGAATTCCCATAACTAATCAGAGAAGTGCCTTATCAGAATAAATCTATGTCCAAAATTTGAAGTAAGTAGGATATTTTTATTATGAGTTGCATACATACATACGTACATACAGAACGGGCAGGCACACAGGTTTTGATATCAAGAGAGCTAAAAAGGTGATGGCAGGGTAATCGCTAGTTCGCAACCCTCCCCCTGCCCCCCTTCTTCGTTCCACGAGAAAAAGACGTTATAATGGGGAAATTTAAAAAAGATTGTGCATTCTTATATATTACATAAAATTAAAAAATATTGAAAAAAAAATGTGTGTTTATTGAAATTTAATTGCTACTTTCAAATATCACATAAAAGTAATTTAAAATTATTTGTCAATACAAAAGAAGAACAAGAATTAATAGAACTTTTTAAAACCTCATCAAAATAATTTTAAATGCGCTTAGACCTTTCGAAAATTCTTAGTCTTTTTTCGTCTGGCGCAAAATAGACATGCTGCTACTACTATGAAAACAGCAGCTAGACACACGGTTAAAGTACGTTTTTTTTTTTTTTTTTTTTTTTGCGTCTGAAGAAGAAAGACTAAGAGTTTTCGAAAGGTCTAAACGCATTTAAAAAAAAAAAAAGTTCTTATAGTTCTTATATTATTTCACACCATTTTAAACTCAGTCATATTCATTAAAAGAAGAACATTTGTAAAGTTTTAAAATAAATCTGAATTGAAATGCTTAAAAGTTTTTGTTATTTTTTTTTAACTGATAAAAGTTAGAAATCTCAGAAAAGTTTAGTAAATGTAGATAACATTTATCTCTTATTTAAATAATCAGAAGTCGTCTTTTTATTTGCATTACAAAATTGAGATTATCTGAAGAATGTATTTTTCTTAAGCAAATGGAGAAGAAGTACCAAATACAGATAAACATAGATTTACCTGCCGATTCTCTACTTTTACTGAATAATTTTTTCTGTTTGCTTGAGTGTTTAAAAAATATATACGGGGTGTCCTTGCTTTAGTTTTAGAGCTTCAGTTGAAAAAAATATTTTAAATGTCATTCACTATCATTTAAAAATACTGGGAAATCTGAAGTATATCTGAATCTTTTTATGGGTTGAATTCCGCAACATATTTTTCTTTCTCTGACTGTTGCCACAATGACAAAAACAGTAATCAAAATTAAAAAATAATAATTTGAAAACAAATTGTGATAAAGATTTTTAAAAAATTCCATTTAAAAGTGAATTTTTTTTTCTCACGCAACGGTGTACAAATTTGAAATGTGCGATGTTTAGAAATTTAAAAATTTGCAGTTCCGAAAATTGTAAAGCTTAAATTTTATTTAAAATTTGTTCGTGATGGGTCCAGGAATATTAATGTTTAATCCATGTCGTAGTAATATGCGGCGTTCAGAAGTCAGTCTGATTAACTTCATACAATAAAAATGCACATTTTAAACAGTCTTAATATACTTTTTTTTTAATTATTATTATTATTATTGGTCTAGGAATGTTATTGTTTAATGCATGATGTACGTAATATATGATTCGTCATGATCACCCTAAAAGCTATGTTTATCATTGTTATTCATTTAAATATAGAATTTATTTACAAGTCTTTAAAATTTTAATCTTTGAAAATATTTTCCAAATAGTCGTTGTAATTTGTTAAATTACAATACTTAAAAAAATAATAATTGATTTGTGTATTTATTAGAGCTGAATCTGAAAATTACCTCCATTTTTAACCATTATGTCCAGATTTTTCACAAATCGTAAAGTTAAAAGGGAGCCCCCCCCCCCCCCGAGCCCTGAGCTGTTTAGCTATAAGAATCCCCTGCATATGCTAAAAAATTGAATAAATTATTAAATTTACTAAAATAAAAATTGATTAAAAATTAATCTATTTTATAGTATCAAATTTTGGCCCTTTATTTTTAACTTAAAAATTTACTATTTGCAAAATATTCTGAAGCGATGGTTAAAAATGAAACTATGAATTATTGAAATTAAAAAATAAAATAAAACCGTCCTATCAATTTTATAATATTAGATTTTCACTATTTTTTTTATACTTTTTGTCTTTGAAATTTACGTTTCGAGAAAAAAAATATGGCAAGATGCTTATAAGTCGATTTCTGATTCAGCGCTAAAAAAATTACAAAAATCAATTATCAAGAATTAAAAAAATACAACCATTTCTTTTATTTTATAGTATATTAGATTTTCACAATTTTTTTTTCCTTTTTATCTTTAAAATTTACGATTTGCGAAAAATCCTCGCATAATGGTTAGAAATGAATGTCATTTTTGGATTAGCGCTAAGAAATTGGTAAAAAATCACTTATTAAGAGTTAAAAAGCATAATCATCGCATTATTACATTAGATAGACAACGAATTATTAAGTAAAAGCAGCTTGTTAACTAAGTTAACAAATTTTTAAAAATAAGATCCATATTTGTACAGAACTATTGTCTATTTTAATTAAAAACCAATAGATGGCAGCACCAAACTTTCATTTCGCTTATGATTTAAGTAAGTCAAAATGTTTTTGTATTTTTTTTTCTTTTCTTTTTTTTTAAACGCTATGGGGTTGTGCAAATATAACGTTATAAAATTTTTGGTAATTTTGGACCTTCTCCCCCCCCCCCTTTCAATATCATACCTTACCATTCCTAGAACACCATCCCTCCCCTCGTTAATAATATCATTATCAAAATGTTTTTTTTTTCTTTTCTTTTTTTAAGAATTTATTTCTTTTATTTGAAGTGATATACAAAAGTGGTTACATTTATTTTTTGCATACTTTATTAATTCAAATGAAAAGAAGTCAATAAAAATGTTGCTTTGTATCAAATAACACTTAAAAGAAATAGCTACTATTTAAGAATAATTTATTATAGTTTTTTGTTACGTAATGCATTCAATTGTAATAAAGTCTTGTTGCATTTGCACAGAACAGAAAAGGGCTAGGGAGTAGATACAAATTCTTATCAACAAAGCAAATGGACAACATTCTTTCTCTCTCTCTCTCTCTCTCTCTCTCTTTTTTTTTTTTTTTTTTTTTTTTTTATTTATTTATTAGTAAACACAAGCTTCATTTCAAGTATACTTCACATATGGTTTCAGGAACTGTAATTTTATGTGCATACATACATGAAGAAGAATGGGAATGCCAAACATTGGAATATTCTATATTTTAGAATTAAATAATTTTATCATAATTTGATGATTTTAATAAAAACTTTGTATTTTCATTTAAAAAAAAAAAAAAAAAAAAAAAAAAAGTAGCATACTACGTATTTTGAACCAAAGACCATATTACAAATAAAAAGAGAAAATTTTAATTAAATCAAAGATGATATCGATATCAAAAGACAAATCCCCCCTCCCTCTCGAGATATCTTACAATATCATGTGCCAGATCCCCCCTCCCCCCTAAAATGATAACGTTATATATGTACAGACCCTAGCCAGAAAAAGCCAACTTGGACCACAGGAATAAAGTTTCCTAGGGTTCCCTTTGCCCTTATATATAGTCATATAAAAGGGGTGGAATTTGAAAGTTACTAATAATGTCTGTTGATTTCTTTATCTTTAAATTTATTGTACGTTTGAAGAAACCTATTTTTTCATTAATTCTAATTAATATTTTTGTTTAATTTTCATTCTGCTTGGAATTAATAGTCAATGAATAATTATATAATATCAGTGAAATCTATTAAAAATTTACATAATAAGGTACTCATGTAGCTGCATATTTTTGTGTTATAAGGTACATATATAGAAACAAATTGGTTATAATTCAGTCACATTGAATTACAACTTCATTTGATTTTCTCTTTAATAGGGTTGTATATCAATCTCGAATTTTGAAATAGGTGGTTTTAAATCATAACAGAATTTAAAAAATAATTAAAATTTGTAGATTTCACTAATGTATTTTTTAATTTTCATTATATTCGAAAATAATATTTGAAGTTATGAACAGATTTTTTAAAAAAAGTTTGCTTCCTACAAAATTCTTTAAAACTTTGAATTAACGAGTGCCTCTTTTTACCGGAAGCTCAGGGATACTACCTGTCTACAGCGATATCCTTTCGTTATATTCGGACTTCCTTCCATTTATTTAGAGAAGCCTTTTAGCGGTCTTATATTTTTTTTACTAGCATACCAGGGCTGTAGCTAGGAGGAATGATAGATTGGGGGGGGGGGGGGATGCTCATATTTTCTCTCTCTCGCTGACACATGCATGCACAAACGCATCCACACGCAGATATATGTGGTCACTTAATGATCAAAATATTAATGAAAGAGTAATAAGAAAAATAAATAAGTGCATATTCACACTGTAGGCAAAATGTTTCTTATTACTTAACTAGTTGTAATCCATTCATTTTATGGTTAGAAAAGATTATAGTCCGGGAGGCGGCAGTAATCCCGGACTATAATCAGATAATCAAATCTTCGAGTTCACGGATGAAAAATTAGGATTAGTTAAATCTCGATTCACATATTAAAAAGCAATCGGTCTGCCAGATCATTTCTTGGTAGAAAACACATAAAAACCCGATTTTAGCGGTTGACTCGTAGGCTTACCATTATGTTTTCGTGCTCCCAGTCTTCCATGTTTTTATATTTTTGGCTGCAGGAAAGCACAATGATAAACTTACCAGTCAACCGTTAAAATCGATTTTTTAGGTGTTTTCCACCAAGAAATGACTTGGTAGACGGACTGCGTTTTAATATGCGAATCATTTAACTAATCCTAGATTTTAATCTGTGAACTCGATAAGGTAATTGTCTGTGCTTCCATCTGCGAGTTTAATAGGATGCAAAATAAAAAATTCGAGTGTATAACCAACGTAAAATTATACATCATATTAGCTTCATGTGTGCAAATAGGATGTGCGAGTCTTGTAACACTTTTTGTATGAATACTACCATTTAAGATTTAAGTACTTGTGCAAAATTGTGAAAGAGCCTCAAAACTAAGTTCAGTATTTTAACAGAATTTCATCTAGATTTTTGGAACAGAAATTCATTTGATGACCTTTCCAGGAATCTTTCCTGGAGAACGCTCAAAATGTTTTAGGGGTGCTTGAGGCCTCCTGGCATCCCTCTAGCTACAGTCCTGCAGCTGACCCGCCTGGCGTGCGTTGCCCATAATAATGGATATCATATTTGTATGATTTAATATCGTTAACTTAATTTTATAATCATCAATAGGCTGAGCGATTACACCAAAACGTAATCAGCACTATGCCATATCAAGTACTAACTAAATATAAAGTTTTATGAAAATCCATGCGCTAGTTTTTCAGATATGGCTATTGTGGAAATTGTAAATAATGCAGCATAGCAGCGCCACCTATTGAGCGATATACACCAAAACGTAATCAGCACTATGCCATATCAAGTACTAACTAAATATAAAGTTTTATGAAAATCCATGCGCTAGTTTTTCAGATATGGCTATTGTGGAAATTGTAAATAATGCAGCATAGCAGCGCCACCTATTGAGCGATATACATCAAAAATAATCAGATCTAATTTATATAAAGATCTCACAGAATCTAAAGTTTTATAAAATTCCGTACATTAGTTCTTGAGGTAGAGCGCCCACGAAATTTTTGTCATCTACACGCAGACAGACATTTTGTAAAAACATGTTTTTTCAGGTTCTTTGATCCCTAAAATGTGTAAATCCGTCGAAAATCGGATTTTGAAAATTTTCACGAATCCAATACTTTTTTTCTTGTAAAAATAGAAGAAAGTTGCATAATCTATACAAAATAGTTGCTTGCTTTTGAAGTGATTCCTTTGAAGCTATAGAATAACATGAAGACGCCTGGAATTTAAAGCAACTTTGAAGCCTCGTGTAATAAGCAGTTTAAAGTGATAAACGTCTTTGCATTTCGCCTTCCATTTTTTCATTGATAGACATTGTATTTCTAGTCATAATGTATTTTATTTCTATTTTTCAGGTGATCTGTGACCAAATGAAACCATGGCAGACAACGTGGCGTTTGTGCTCTACAAAGACATTCAGAACATAAATTCAGTGAAAGACATGTTGAAAAGTGACTTGAAAGCTGCTGTAATCAATCCGTCCTACATTATCCATCCTGATCAGCTGATGTTTGCTATACAAAAAGCTGTTTACCTGGAAGCGAAAAACCAGATGAAAACAAAAAACATCTGCACTGAAATATTATACAGTTTAAGTCCCAGCAGGAGCATAAAAGATGCTTTAAAGACATTCGGTGTGGATGAAGCCGGTGATCGCGCATTGTTCATTATTTTTGATAGTACTGACGATGTTTTGTCTAATATTGCAGATGCAGTGAAGGGGGATCCGTTACCACTTGAATCTGTTAATGAACTTTCTGATATGAAAGCTATTAGAAAATTCTACAACATTCCAAGTCATCTCACAGAAGATGAGGATGCGTTAAAATGTATTGTAACGAGAATGGCTTCCAAAGATTTACTTTAGTATAAAAAATAATTACCAAACAAAATAGTTTCCAAACACTGTTACTTTTATTTTAATGTTTTACACACATACATAAATGTTTTTTGCACTTTTTAGGGTTCCGTACTCATAAAGTGAAAACGGAGCCATTATAAGATCACTTCTGTGTCCGTCTGTCTCAGCCATTTTACTCACTAACTATGAAACGTGGAAAGCTCAAATTCAAAGGAGGTAATAAAGACTGTTGACCCACATATTTACCGATTATTAAACATTTACAAATAATATTTCGTAGGGGTATGGGGGCTAATTAAGTTACTTGAAGGGAAAAAAATCTTTATATATCGTGTGTGGGGGGTGGGGGGGGTATCATCTGAAAGCTTTCATCACACTGAACTCAAAGATATATTTCTTTTAATTTTAGGTATTATATTTTCAGCCACATCGTCGAAAATATAATACAAAAAAATTTAACCCCCCCCCCGCATCTAATTCCGAAACTACTGAAACTAAAATTATTAAAAAATTACAGGTTATAGATATCACTTTAAACCTAGCAGAAAAACTATAGCGATAACTCTAAATCTGATAGTTTTTGAGAAAAGTATATTTTTCTGTTACACACAAATTTCGATTTCTGATGGGCATTGAATAAAGGTTTTGAATAGGTACCTATCGTAGGAGAAGTATAAAAGCATTGTTGATAATGGTTTTTCAAAAAAATTCGTCGGTAAATAGCCGAGATATTAATTCTTAAAGACAGGGACGTTTGGACATAAATAATGAAGGCGGTGGCGTACTCTGCATACCATTGACTTTTAAAGCCTAGATAACAACTTTTAATAATATATTTGTGTCATACAATACCTAGTAGCATTATAAAAGCGATAAACTTCCTACTGTTGCCATCATTCTAATTTAATTAGAATTAATCACATAAATCAGGGTTCGTACGCATAAGAAAAATAAAATTATCCCTTTTAGTACCAAGATTTTTTTTTAAGGTATTGTTTGTCTTATTTAATGCAAAACGTTCCTTACTTCGGACGTAGTAGCCACTATGTTATGAAATTTCTGGTATTAAAATTTTTAATATATTTTTTAATTCCTTATGTATGCGAACTCTAAATACTATAGGGGTTAGCGATTAGTTTGCATTGAGTGGGTCTCTCATCACGACTTTTGTATATTTAACAGTTAATTAAAAAACCTATCTGAAAAAAAGCATCAATGACCAAAGTAATTTTGCGAACTCCTTACGACATAAGTTCCTTTGGCACAGTGCCAAGTTTAAACATTGAACAAGGGTTTTGTGTTAGCTAAATTGGTAAAAGAAAAGGTTACTATTACGCTGAATTTAGTTTTGTGAAATTCCAAATGAAGTTTAAATATGCACTACCTTTTATTCTCAATACCGAGTTAATTTCTTTATGAATAGATAAGATTTAAAAAATAGAGTTATACAGAATAGCATTATTTAATATTAGGCATCATATATCTTTGAACTTTTATTAGATACCCATTCATAATTTTCTAGTCTATACAGCTATAACCAATTCTACTTTGTATAGTTTTTTACGAAATCTTATTTTTTCAGCAACGATTTTCTTTTAATAATGCAGTTAACTCCTTCGCGACAAGGCCGTAGCTAAGGGGGCGCTATGGGCGGCTCAGCCCCCCCTAAAATATTTTGAGCCCCGCTGGAAAACATTCCAAGGTCACTAAATGAATTTGCGTTCCGAAAATTCTAATGAAATTCTGTTCAAAAATCTAATTTAGTTTTGAGACCCTTTCACAGTTTTGCAGAATTACTAAATTGTATCTAAAATAAGCAATTCAACACTCCCTCATTTTGTTTGTACATATGAAACTAACATGATGTTTAATTTTGAACCAGTTATACACTCAAAATTTTCATCAACCTGTACTTTTCTTAGCATAAGATGAAGATATTACAACAGTTTAATAAGAAGCATAGTACCTACAATGTGAGTATGCACTCATTTATCTTTTTGCGTCAGAGAGAAAGAAAAATATTATGAGACCCCCCCCCCCTATAATCTCTTGACCCCCCCCCCCCTATTGATCACTTCTAGCTACGGCCCTGCTTCGCGATCAGAGCACTTTGCTTAATTTTTAAGCACTTTGCTTAATTTTTAATCTTTAACCACCGGTTTTTCAAAACAGAAAATTTCCTGTACTTTAATCGCTAAAATGCTCCAATTAAATAAGGTAAAATTTACAATAAAAAAAATAACTGGTGGGAATAATGATAGATTCTGAGAATTTTAAATGGCACGTATACCACTCGCTCATCCGCAAGAGGTTAATAATACATATACAGTCGGCTCTCGTTAATTCGAACTCGTCAGGACCACAAGAAATGTTCGAATTATCCAAAGTTCGAATTATGGAAAATATGAAATGAAAACATTCTCAATATGGAACTATTACAAAGAAATTAATGTTTTATAGTGTTTTTTAAATTTATTTCATCTGTTACCATTAGAATATGACTTAATATTAAATTAGAATGTATAAATACATAAACTAATTTAAAGATTACAAAGAAGCACAATGGAAGAAATATTTAAAGCGTCACTGATGGACAGATGGGGAAACTAAGAAAGTGGATATCAAGTGCATTGGGATTATATGTATAATAGTTCAGAACAATTCTGACATAAATGAAAGAAAGAAAGCTATTTCAAGGATCTGAAATCCGTGAGAAAGTAAGGAAAAATCAAAAATCGGAAGTCTCGTTAGTTCGAATTAAACGAAGTCAAGAGAAAATGAGTTCGAATTAATGAAAATTTTTAACGTTATTCTGCCATTGAAAATTTCGGGACTTCATATTTAGTTCGAATTAAGCGAAGATTCGAATTATCCGATTTCGAATTAACGAAAGTACGGAAACCTCGGACCGCGAGTAGTACTTGCACTTGACCGTTTATTTATTATTATTATTTGTTCAAAAATCTACCTGGCTATTTATTAATTTCTGGCCTGAATTCCAACATAGTTCGCAAAGTCTAAACTCGTTATTATTCAGTAATTAAATTAGCAATTCTAATCAACTCCGTACAAAATAATAATTTGCACATTCAATTAACCGCATCCGTGTGACTTTTGCATTTAAGAACTAAATGTGTCACTTTCAAACTGACAATACACACGCATGATCTGTTTTTAATATGAGAATTTCTACCGAAATTCTCCCAGATAAAAATCGCACCTTTTTACTTTCGCGAAGTGGCCGGAAATATTAACTCTGAATTTAAAATTTTTAAGACACGTGGAAATAATTTAATGAGTGCTTCACAAAGTTTTGGATTTTTCAAAAAATAAAAAAAATTTTAAATAAAATTAAAAAAAAAAAAAAAAAATCAGTATTATAAATGAGAATCATGAAAATTAAGAGCAAGTTCTCTAAAGTGTCTCCATTTTTAGTCTATTTGAGGAGATTTGAAGCGTTTCTTTGCTCGAAGTTCTTAATAATCCTTTTGAGTTGGTCTGTTTAGGTTCCTGTCCCTGCAGTCGAAGACATTCGCGAGCTATTGCTGATCCTATAGGGAGCTTATTTTCCAAAATTTCGTTTGCATTTCAACATATTTTTATTATTTCTTTTTATTTTATTTGTATTGGATAGCTGAGGTCCATCTCTACATCGCTTCTTTTTTACTTTTTCGATGTTGGTTGCAGATATTTTTTGCAATGACATTTTCATTTTCGGAACCGGTTTCGAAAGTGAAAGTAACTTTATTAAAAATATCTGCAAGCAAAGTCGAAAAAGTAAAGAAAAGGGCGATGTAGAATCTCTAATAGGATTAGCATTAGCTCGCGAATGTCTGTATTCGTGATTAATTACCTGCAGGGACAGGAACCTTAAGGGCTTACTTCACTCACGCGAAAACATCTGCTAATGTTAATTCTTATGAATGGTAGCATTTTCACCCTTTGTATCATATATTTTACAGAAATCAAAGCATGTCAGTTGAAAATATAGTTATGGTATCTTCATTATTGTTAATGTAACAAACAGAAATATAATTTTACCTTGAGCGAGTTGAAATACAATGTACTTATATGACTCAAAAAGTTGATAACCATTATGGTTTCATGAATAAAAATTGTTTGTATGGATAGCTATTATCAGTTCCAAAAGTTTTTCTTTCTTGTTTAGAGTTTTATTCGGGAAAAGCAATAGACAGATTATTTACTAAACAAAATTTAGGAACTTGCAAGTGTACATCATTTATTCCCAAGAGAATCCTAATTAATTACCATTTTAATCCTTCTTATGGTTAATTTTCTTAAATTATACTTTACAAACAGCAAATAAATAATGTCAAAACATTATTTTATTTAAATCTGATTTTCTTTCATTTCAAATATATCGATAAATTGACAGTTAAAAGTAGAAAATGTGAAAAAAAATTTAAAAATGTGTTTTAAAAGGTTTTATTAAGTATTGGATTCGGCCGAATACTTTGATATTGGGCTTAACCGAATAGTTTGATATTCAGCCTAACCGAATATTCGGTAACACGGCCGAATAGATACCGAATATTCGGTGCATCATCATAAAGAAAAAAAAATCTGCAATCAAAGTTGAAAAAATAAAAATCGACCGCAAGCCAATCTCAGCTATCATATGCGAAAAAATAAATAACATAAATAAATAAGGAAGTAAAATAAAAAACTTATTTTAAAATACTGAAATGCAACCGAGATATCTATAAATTTCTTCCGAAGATTAGCATCAGCGAACGGGTCTTTTTGCTTGACCGAAGAAGCCTCTTAATAAAGATAATTATTGAAGAGGAGAAAATTTCGGATTTTTTTATTCCGAACATAAAGGATTAAAAAATTTGAACATGGAAAATCGGGATTTTTTTCGTCTCGTTCGAGCTTTTGCGGATCTAGTCTTGGAATTCCTGAAAATTGAGAAACATGGCCACAGGGCCGTAGCTAAGGGGCTCACAACCCCACCCCTAAAACACTTTGAGCGTTTTCTGAAAAAGATTCCAAGGTCACTAAAAAAATTTATTTTCCGAAAATCCAAATGAAATTCTCTTCAAAAATCTAATTTAGTTTTGAGGACCTTTCACACTTTTGCAGAAATATTAAATTGTAACTAAAATAAGCGTTCCAACTTCCAACACTCGCTCATCCTATTTTGCACATATGAAACTAACATGATGTTTAATATTGCTCTAGTTACACATTCGAAATTTTGATCTTCACATTCTTTTCTTAGCATCAAATGAAATCATTACAACAGTTTAATAAGAAATATGTATTACCTACAGTGTGAACATGTACTAATTTATCTTTCTGCGTCAGAGAGAGAGAAAATATCAGCCCCTCCCCCTCCTGTTACCCCCTTCTTGCACAGGCCCTGATGGCCACACTAATCACATTCGACAAAATGCAATTTACACTCTTTTCCTTAAATATCACTCGAAAGTGAAGTTGTGTTGAATCGGTCCTCCTTTACTCGTATTGATTTCATTTGAGTCATATCTGACATGTGTTTTGTGGGATATTCCGTGCTCTTAATAACGGCTTTAATCCGTGCTCTTAATATGCGTGCGATTGTTACGGTTCTTTGTTTAATTTGAATGTTAAATTGTAAAAGATTTAGGCTATTTATTTCCTTAGCGTAACAAAGAACTTGGACATTGGCTTTGAAAACTAGCTAAGTACTTAATTAGCTTTCCGATTACTACTTTTGAATAAAAGTTAAGCATTCGTTTTCTTTTAAAGAAAAAATTTGAATATTTGATTGCATAAGTTATGATATAATACTTAAGCTGATAAATTTTTCGATACATAAGATATAGTTTGTTTTGTCTCTGTGTTATCTTTTACCTTTTTTTTATGTCATGTATTGAAATTTAAATATGGTATAAATTTACTTAAATTGTCTTTGCTCTGAAACGAATGAATAAAATTCAACCTATTTGGTAGGTATTCTCTAATTAATGTTATGCATTTTTGGCACTTTCCAACAAAGTTGAAAAGTGCTTACGCATTCGATTTGTCTGTCCGTCTGTCCATATTCAAACTGCTGTAAATATACTCTAATTTTCATGCAATTGATTAAGCTTATTTAGGGTCACCAAAGCATGTTTGGTATTGCATATGAAGTATGTATGATTAATGATTCATTTCAAGGGACACTCAAAAGAATTCGATTACATTATGGTATGTGGGGGGGGGGGGGGGGCAGGGATGTAGTGGAGGGTATATGAGGGTATACGCCATATACCTTCTGGATTTTTTAAAGGACCACCGTATACCCTCTGTTTCTCAAGATAGCTATAGTATACGTACTCTAGGATATACGCTCTGCTTTGAGCGTGTACCCTCTGCTTAGAGCGTATATCCTATGTTATTTTTACAACTACACCCCTGGGGGGGGGGGTTGGAGAGTATGACAGTGACAATACTATATAAATCACTGAATTTCACTAAGACCACGTTAAAACAGAGCATTTTTTAATTAATTTTCAGGGCCACACAAAAGAAATTGGTTGCAGTACTGTCTTTGCGTAATATTTGCTGAAGAATGCGTTTTAAAATAAATACAATAAATAAATGGCATGGAAATACTCCGCAAAAGTATTTCCATGCCATTCTCCTTATTTCTCCTCAGCAATTTCCTCTAATTTTCAACTGAAATATGTCTATCGCTTAAATGAACTAAAAATTTGGAATGCATGTTGTTAATAAATACAAATCTCTATATCATATACAGGGCTTCTAAAAATTTCAGATGTTTTTCCGATTGTAGATGAGAATAGCTGAAATTCAGTTTCAAAATGCGTTATACATTTCCATATGATGAAATGAGACGTAATATTTTATTTTTTTTTAAACGGTACAGTTTTGTTACCTTATTCTGAATTTGTAGGAAAGTGCTTCATAATCCAAGTTTTTTTTTTTTCTCCTTTCCTATTTAAAGTAATAAATTTACTTGAATTATTTTTACTCTGAAACGAATGAGCAAATTCAACTTTTCTGACAGGTATTCTCTAATTCAGGGCTGTCCACGGGCGCCATGGCGCCCTTAGAAATGATTCATAAAAGACTTTATGAATAATTTCATGTTACTAAAAGCTATTTAAATAAAAATACATTTTAAAACATTTTTCTTTAAAATAGTGTTCCACACGATTTTTCTTTCATAAAAAGCGTTAAATTTTAGTCTTTTATTTCTACAAAATATTTTGATAGGCCCTCTTTTTGTAAAATGTAATTCTAATTTTACTATGATTTAACCTTTTTTCCGAAATTATTTTTACATCGAGCTCTAATTATATTTTAGGAGGTATTTTGGCTTATGTTGTGAGGTGTTTGTGCATCGTATAAGACGTATGAATATCGTTACTCTTTACAATAGTTGCCAGTATTGCTTCCCTTTTTTATTCAGAAAATCGAATTCTTTGCAGAAATTCCGAATAATAATTTTTACTTCAATAATAATTTTTAATTTAAAATGAAAATTCTTCTTTCGTAAGTTTCTGTGTGAATTTGGAATTTCTGCATATAAAAGAGAATCGAAACTAGCAACCCTGCAACCTATAGTAAATTATATTTTCAGACATATTAATAATGGCGCCCTTCAATGTTTGCTATTTGATGAAGTGCGCCCGCGCCTAATGAAAGGTTGGACAGCCCTGCTCTAATTAATCTTATGTATTTTTTAAAGTAATAAATTTACTTGAAATATTTTTACTCTAAAACGAATGAAAACAAAATTCAACCTTTTACAATAGACAGATATTCTCTAAATAATGTTATGTATTTTTTAAATCGAAAGAAATATTTTATTGTATTAGACATAATTTTACTTTAAAATACAGCATTAAAAATATAAAAAAATAATGATTAGTCGCAAGTGTAAGTTTTAAATGAGAGACTCACAATCATAGTAGACCAAATCCATTATGGAAAAAAAAATAAAAAAAGAAAGAAAAAATAATGCGTTAAGCATAGATTATGAAGTACTTTCCAACACATTCAGAATAATGTAACAAAACTGCCCCGTTTAAAAAATTCCAATATTACGTCTCATTTCACCATACGGAAATGTATAACGCATGTCAAAACTGTATTTCAGCTGTTCCCATCTACAAGCGGAAAATTATCGGAATTTTTTAGCATCCTGTTGAGATTTAAATTGAATTTACATAAGAGAGATTTTTATTTGAATAGAATATAAAATAAAGTACCTTTTACTATCCTCTGGTTTTGTTCGACGTTTTCAGAACTTATGCTGTACCCTTCTTGGTATTAGATTGCCGGTTGTGGAATAACTAATGTCTTGAAAAACATTTGTAGACTTGTTTGTTGATTTTAGACCTTCGAATATGAGTTGTTCACAGAAATAAAAATATTACTTGAGATTTAAAGAGATTTTAATAGAATCCTTCGAATTAAGATTTCCTAAACATCCTTACAATCAAAACATTTTTTCGTTCTAAACTAGACCGCAGTAGAATCTGCAGTATAACAAATACAATATCTAAAAAGATGAATTAAACAAATGAATAAATACAAAACATATGTATGAAAAAACATATTAGGAATTTACAAACACAAATGAGTTACAATTAATGAGAAATAATGATTAATTAAAGTTATAACAGTCTCGTATTATCAGGAACAAAGTTTTGATGCTGCCATCTAGTGTTTACTTTCAGAAATAATGACTGAAGATTCATTTTGACTGAAGTGTCATTTCTGAAGATTCTCAAGATTCAACATCCTCCGCCCCCGGCAGTACAGGGGACACTTTTGTAATAGGACGTTTGATGTCACCGTCCGCTGTTTTAATCAAGACGACACGAACTCGATTGTCCTGTCCTGGGAATGTTTGTAGAATACGGCTTATTTTCCATCTCATGGGCAGGGATTGATCATGAATTACCACCATGTCTCCTTCTCGGAGATTAACACTTGGAATAGTCCATTTAGGACGCTGTTGTAGATGTTGGAGATATTCTCTTGACCATCTATACCAAAATTGGTTCTTGGCCCTTTCAATAAGGCGCCAACGAGCATTTAATGATAGAGCTCGTGAATTAGAAGCTTCGGGAATATCAAGGAGCGGTGCTCCGATTAGAAAATGACCCGGCGTTAATGCGCGCGGATCTGATGACATGGGCGTTAGAGGTCTTGAATTTATGCAACTTTCGATTTGACCTAATAAAGTGCATAATTCTTCAAAGTTTAAAATACTGGATTTACATGCCTTTAACAGATGATTTTTTGTACAGCTGCCTCCCATAGCCCACCAAAGTGCGGCGCATATGGAGGAATGAAATGCGAATTGATTTTTTGGCTCGAAAAAAAATCTTGAATTTCACTTTCCCTCATATATTGGAATAACTGCTTCAGTTGATTAGCTAGACCTACGAAGTTCTTCCCGTTATCTGAATAAATATCAGACGGTAGGCCTCTACGTGCAATAAATCTCTTTAAGGCTGCTAGCAAGGCTTGCACAGACAAGTCTGATACCACTTCCAGATGCACTGCCTTAGTGCACATGCAGACGAATACAGCTATGTAAGATTTTATTTTTATCTTACTTCTAGGCAAATTTGGCTTAGTTATGCAGGAACCGGCAAAATCTATACCAACCTTAGAAAATGGACGAATTGGGGTGATTCTGTCAACGGGAAGATCTCCCATCATTTGTTGACAAGCTTGTGTTTTTAGGCGTTTACAAAGCACACACTTGTTGAATTCTTGTCTTACCGTAGAACGACCATTAACAAACCAATATTGTTGGCGTATAATAGAAAGTACTAGTTGTGTACCTGCGTGCATATGTTTCTCATGTACATGCTTTATTAATAGTTTCGTAACAAAATTATTTTTTGGGAGTAGCGTCGGATATTTTCTATCAAAGGTTAAAGACTGATGTTGTGACAAACGACCACTTACTCGAATTATATCACTTGAATATAAAAATACATTTAGTGATAACAGTTTACTATTGGTCGGTAAGGGCTTTCTTTCTTTTAACAACTTAAGCTCTGTGTTGAATTCAGAACCTTGAACTAATTTTACAATATATTGAATTGAATTAGAAATTTCTTCTGAACTTAGATTTCCAAATTTTTTCGATGTACTATGTCTAACATTATGAATAAATCTAAGACAATAGGCTGTGACTCTTGACAGCTTAGAGAATTTCGAAAATTTAAGAAGAAAGTCTAGAGGTGCACTTACTTGTGTTACATTACTGACAGAGTCAATTACTTGATTTAACTCTGAAATCGGAGCAGTGAACTTTGGTATTGGGATTTGCTCATTTGACAGCAGCCATGGAGGCCCATGCCACCACAGAGAATGATTAAGAAGCTTTCGTGGTGGGATTTCCCTAGAAGCTACATCTGCAGGATTTAAAGCACCTGGAATATGATTCCACTCATGGGAAGGCTTTAATGCCTGTATTTGGCATACTCTGTTGAGTACGAACTGATTTCCCTTTAAAGGTGGTGCTTTTAGCCAACTGAGAACAATCTGTGAATCTGACCACAAATAAATATTGTCAAAGTTTACAAGTTTGTCAAAGTTATTGTCAAAGTAATGTGTCGATAATGACAGAAGCTAATAAAAGAGCTGAACAAAGCTCAATTCGTGGCAATGTTTGAGGTTCTATAGGGTTGACCTTAGTTTTTGCAGCGATCAAATTGACAAATACCTTTTTAGGTGTAACAACAGCATAAGTTTTATTCAAACCATCGCAAAAACCATGCAGTTGAATTTGAACAACTGCTTCATTAAATAAATTCATGTATCGAGGAATTTCTATAGACTTTAATGAATGCATTTCAGATGAAAATTCATTCCAAACCTGTTGTATGGCATGTGGGATTTCTTCATCCCGAGAAATCTTATCCTTCCAAAGATCTTGCATCATAATTTTTAACTTTATTGTTGTAGGAGCTAGGAAACCCAGAGGGTCAAAGATTGTAGCCACTACAGATAACAATTTTCGTTTTGTTTTTACATCATTTAAATCATTGAACCTAATTTGTAAAACATCTTTGGAAGAGTCCCAAAGTAAACCAAGAACTTTAACAGTATCATCTTCCTGAATGACCCTTTTTGAGGAAGCCTTTATTTCATCAGGTAAGTGAGCTATTACATCAGGATCGTTACAGGTCCACTTTCGTTGATTAAAACCTCCACTTTTCATAATTTTTATTAGTTCTGTAACTAAACTCTGAGCGTTTTCTCGTGAATCGGATCCAGAAAGACGATCATCAACATAAATTTCATCTTGAATAATTTGGCAGGCTTTTTGATTATATTGTTCGTTATCCATGGCCAACTGGCGTAATGTCCTAATGGCCAAAAAAGGCGCACAGGAAAAACCGTATGTAACGGTCAACAGCCTGTATGATTTAATACTGTCTTCTAAATTAAATCTCAAAAGAATGCGTTGATAATCAATGTGCTTTTGATTAACAAGGATTTGCCAAATAGTTTTTCGATATCAGCACTGAAAGCAATTGGATTCATTCTGAACTTTAATAATAAAGGAAATATTTCCGGCTGCAATTTTGGACCTATCTCTAGATAATCATTTAAAGAGCGGCCTGATGAACCAACTGCAGATGCGCCAAATACTACTCTAAGTCGTGTAGTTGCACTATCTTCTTTTAATACCCCGTGATGCGGAAGATAAAAATTATCCGGATTTGAAATTTCTGAATTTGGTACAAGTTCCATGTGCCCCAAGTCGATATATTCTTGCATGAATGCTAAATATTGCTCTCTAAGCAAAGGGTTTTGGTGGAGTCTCTTTTTCAAAAAGTAAAACCGCTTTAGAGCTTGAGATTTTGAATCACCGAGGATTAGTTTAGATTTAAACAACAAGTTTACAACATATCGTCCTGATTCTGCCCGTGAAACGGTTTTAGAATAATTATCTTCAACAAGAGAAATTGGATCAGAACTGGGAACCGACTCAAGTTCCCAGAACTTTTGCAGCTGAGAAGTAATCAGCGTAGTAACATGACAACTAACAGATGAATTTTGGTTTGATTCATTCGAATAAATAATTCCCAATAATCTCCAACCCAGTTTAGAATTAATAGCACTCGGTGATCCTTTAAGTCCTAAAATAGATTCTCCTATTATGATACTGGCAAACAAATCTGCACCTATAAGGAGATCAATAGGACTGGACACATTGAAATTTGGATCCGCAAGATTCGAGCCTTCAATATGTGGCCAAAACGTAGTCGTAATCAGAAAATTTGGCAAATTTGTTGTTATCTGGTTAACAACTAACGCGTCTAATTGAAAGATTTCATCATTAAAATGGGGAGAGACTGTCAAAGAAACTTCCTGAAGAGATGTTTCTGCAACTAAATTATTTATACCTGAGATTTTATGATTTGTAGGCCTTGATGGAAGACCTAATTTTTTACAACAAGTTTTAGAAAGTAGGCTCTTTTGAGAATCACTGTCGATCATCGCCCTGCAAGGAATGAATTTGCCTGATTTGGATTTTACACGTATAATGGCAGTAGCCAACAATGAGAATTTCCACTAAACGATTGATTAGTAAAACAATTAGATACATTTAAATTACCTACAACATTTGGGGTTGTTACATGATCTTGTTGTCTAACAATTTGTTGTTGTGCAGGGGCAGATGGATCACGATGAAGGAGTGTATGATGTTTTGAATTGCAATGTTTACATGTGGTATTTATCAAACAATTAGCAACAAAATTGTTTGAACGTAAACAGTTCGTACATAACCTTTTTGATTTTACTAAATGCCAGCGTTGCTCAATAGATAGATTCTGCATAGCTGGGCATCTATGAAGTTGGTGGGGTTCATTACATTGTGGACAAATATTTTTTTGTGATTTATTCACATTATCCGTTACAACAGTATTCGACGCCGATCTTTTTGGAAAATGTTGAGATTTAGTATCAAATTTATGATTAAACTTAGATTCAGTTTTAATAAATTCAACATTACAATTCTTCAGACTACGTGCTTGTTTTTCAAGAAAACTAATTACCATTTCATAAGTTGGAAAACAATCATTATTTAATGATAACTCCCACTGTTTTCGTAAATTATCATCAAATTTCGTTTGAATTAAATAAACTAAAATCAAATCAACAAATTCATTAAATTCAAATTTTAAAGATTTCAAATTCCGAATAATTTCATTACAAGTGTCCAATAGCTCTAGAATTGATTTTTGCGTAGGTGATTTTAATGATTTAGCATTAATGAATTTTGACAGTAATGAATATGCCAAATTCTTACGATTATCGTAGCGATTAACAAGAGTTTCCCACGCTTCCTTATAATTATCGCCGGAAATTGAAAAACCCGAAATTAATTTAGCAGGATAATTTTTTACACTTGCTATTAGATAAGAAAATTTTAACTGATCTGATAAATTTTCATTATTATGAATTGCAGTCAGAAATGTTTCCTTAAAGGTAATCCAATTGCTTATGTCACCGTAAAATATTGGTAATTCGAATTTAGGCAATTTTAAAGTGTTATCCTTAATAGACATTCCTGAATTATTACTAGTTTCATTCATATTTTCTTGCATTTTTACAGCCAAAAATTCTTCTATTTTAACTAAATCGTTCTGAAAATGTGATTTAAGTAGGTTAAAGAATATTTTTGTTTGGATTAAATTTTAGCAAAATGCTTTCGTGTAATAAAGGTACTAGGGTACTATAGGGCTGAACAAAAATATAGAAATAAGTTTCCATCTTAGTATAAATTACTAAAAAAAAATTTCAACTAGCTAAGCGTTTTTTTTTTTTTTTTTTTTTTTTTTTTTTTCTAAACTAAATTTTTTTATTATATTGAATATATATCAACCGACAAATCAAATAAAAAGCTGTTCAAAAGTCTTGGAATACTTATTTGGTTATGGACAGTAGCACCTCATTTCCCTGGACAACTAAGTTTTGTTAAATATTTCAGAAAGGGTTGGAAAGTGATTCATAATCTATGGTTAACGAATGATTTTTCTTACTTGTTTCAAACTGGACTTGGCCTATTTTGATTGTGAATTCCTCAAATGGAATAGTTGATGGGTACTTCAGTAGGGACCTCAAACATGAATATGTTTCAGTGTGTCTGGATATGAGACACATGTGACATAAAACTGTAACGATTATAAAAAAAAAAAAAAAAAAAAAAAAAAAAAAAAAAAAAAAAAGATTGTTTTTTCATTATCAACCTATTTTATTTGTCATATATAACTTATTTCAAATTGATTTGATGCTGAAATTTTGACTATACTGGTTTATTGGCTGCCATTATGATAAGTCGTCTTTTAATATCAAACAGATAATAATACAAACTCACTGTAATTTGCAAAAACTTAGGCGATCTTTTTCCCTTTAAAAACTACTTTACCTAAGATAAATAAGTTGGAAATTGCACGTTAAGCGTAGCAAATGAGGTACGTTTATACTATAAGGAAGTTTTTTAAATATTCAAATCGATGTAAAAGTATACAGTACTTTGAATACAGTTGATTATCAGAAATCTTCTGTGTATCCCTGTAAATATGATCTGCTTTCTATTATACAAGAAGTAACCTGTTGTAATCCTCAGCAACGTAAATCACTTTCGAAAAATATGAAATAATTTAATATTATTAAAACTTGCCAAAAACAATGTTTCCCTCTATGTCATTGTGTAATGGAATACTTTTGTGTAGCCCTGTAAATTAAAAACAAACATTCTTTGCACCTCAGATTGTACAGAATGTATATTTTAGTATGTACTCCATAGATGCATATTAATTTTATTATATTCGGAAGAGTGTAATACCATTAAAATGCACTTGAAACTATTTTTTTCATTGGCCATAATGTAACGGAATAATTTTCGTTGTCCCTGTAACTTAACTATGCATCCGATTTTCATAAAATTTGAAATGACTCGACAAAATTATGCAACAAATATATATTTTAAATTTCAAATGATTTAGTTGAGTAGTGTTTGATCTGTTATATGCGGACAGACAGACGGACTGAACGACGATTATAGATATGCTACGCATTGATATACAGTCGAGTCTCTTTATAACGAAACTCCATACATTGAATTTCTCTATATAACGAATTTTTAGTAGGAACGGTCCCCTTTTTCGTATAATTACATTAAAAACAGTCTCTATATAGCGAAATATCTATCTCCATATAACGAATTTTTTCATAAATTGGTCTAAATTTATTCAGTTTTAAAAAGCTTCGAAATCATATGGAATCAATTTTCCATTACATATTTTGGATTTATCGTCAGTGCTGAGTTTTTTTGTTTTACTTCTCTCCTCTTGTTCTTTAAATCCAACGAATTCATCCCACCTCTCACACACCTTTCCACATCCTTCTCAAAACAGTGCAATTGGATTGATACACATGTAAGAGAGGAATCAATGAGAGAGGCCTTCAAATGGAGGGAAATGTTAACTACATTTTTTCATTTCTTGCTAAAATTTGAGCCTTTTTTTTTTTTTTTTTTTTTTTTTTTTTTTTTGAGAACGTAACAATTTTAAAATCAAAACAACAAAAAATTACAGATTTCTTCGTCTTATATTGTCTGAAATTAATGCAAGTCTTACATATTTGATTTTAATTAAGCTTTCAAATAAATGTCTGTTCTCTTTTTTGAAACAGCTTAAATAATTAAGAAATAAAATGTTAGGTTAATATTTACTTTTAAACACTTCAAATTCTTAATTCAAAAGATCAAAAATAATATTTGTTCAAATTTCACACATTAAATACGATTTTTAACATCATTCTCTATGCATCGAATTTCTCTATATAACGAATTTTTTACCGGAACGGTGGATTTCGTTACATAGAGACTCGACTGTAATTACGATGCACCTACAAAATGGGTGATTATAGCGCAATAGTCTGAAAAAATACATTAAATTCTGTGTTAAGAGTTTATATGACCTGAGCGAACTCACACGGGATAATTGTTCCCCCAATCCCCTTCTTAACATGTTAGCCTGTAACTTTAATGTGGATGTACGCCATGATAACAAAACCAATTAACTATAACTATCCAACCGTAACTTGCTCATAAATATTGAAACAGTAAAATGAAAAAAAAATCGTGTGATAATATCGAAACATTTTTGAATAATTATGATAAACTTGTTTCTAAAACTCTTGTTATCTAAGAAAAAGTAATATCTACAGCTAAAAAACACTTTTGAAGCTTGTTTCGGAAAATTATCTAAAAAGTTATCTTTACATACATTAAGAAAACATGTTTGTGTATTACAATTTTAATATTTATTGGTTTAGATAATAAAAGTAAAAAAATCTAAAGTTAGGGAATGCACCCAATTGTTGTTCTATTATTATTATTATTATTATTATTATTATTATTATTATTATTAACTAGAAGATAGCCCGTCAAAATGACGTGTTTGCATTTTTAAAGGATGATAAAAAATTACAACAACTGTGGTGAATCATAGCCACTTTAGGCTGAAACAATTTTGATAAATACATCGATTAATCTTGGAAAGGGAAAAATCTAAAAAAAAGAAAGAAAGAAAGAAAATTTCAAAAGAAATCTGCGTTTAAAACTATAGCAAAACTATCTGGCAGATGGGGTGGGGATTATAATGAAATTTAAAACGCATCCGCAGTTTGCTTAAATAAAAAGTTTTAATTAAATAGTGTTTTTGAAATCATGAAAAGATTTTAAAGCGAAGTAAAATGTAGTGACGTCATTTACAGCTCCCACTGTAAATCTGACCATCCATTCAGAACCATCTTTTCATTATGACCATCCGTTCCAAATCAGAACGCTCCATTTCGACTATGGAACGGTTTCATTGTTCAGAAAATAGATTGCCTTTAAAATCGAAGGTAATTTTCACAATGTTTTTTATAGATTTGAAATTCTCAAGAGTCACTCACGGCTGTAAAGAAAAAAAATTAAAGCAACCCGAATATAAAAATTTTAACAATATTGCATTTAAAACGCACCTTCGCTTTCCTTTAATAAAAAGTTTTAATTAAATATACACTGTAAAAAATTTGACTCATTTGCTACAGCGTCACTCCACCGCTTTTATAGAAAACGGTTACTTTACTGTGTTATGGAGCATTCTCATTGGTCATAAAAGAGATATTCTATAAAAGCTGTGGAGTGCCACTGCAGCAAATGGGTCAAATTTTTAACAGTGTACTTTTTGAAATCGTGGAAAGATTTCAAAGTGAAGTAAAATGTAGTGACGTCATTTACAGATCCCACTGTAAATCTGACCAATGAGAACGCTCCATTACGACTATGAAACGTTTTCATTGGTGAATGAGTTTCTTTTTCTCGTGGATAAGTTGACCCCGGAATTGTTATACACGGAGGGGTTTTATATATATAATACTTTCTAATATAGTTAAAAAGTGTTTATAAATTCAGTTTGTCTGTATGTCCGTGCTTTAACTGTAGTAAAAATGCACGGATTGATGTGTAATTGATTTACGTTATTGGGACTTGCTATGCTATATTTGTTATTCATAATGAAAGTATCTAGCATTCGCGGTTCATTTACAGAAGCACTCAAAAGCATTCCGATAGATTATGGTCTATGGGGAAAAATAGTTTGCGGTATATTTTAATGATGTCACACTATTTTAAACACACTGAGATTTATATACACCGCTGAGCTGTATTGCGCAGAGCTAACTGTAGAATAAAATGTGCTTATAGAATTTATTCTTCATTTACAGGGACACACAAAAGAATTTGGCAACAGAAGTAATTGAACTATTGAAGCTTATGACAATAAATGCTGGAAGTGCGTTTGCAGATATGGTACGCGTTTTAAAACTGAAATATATATTTTAAAATATTTCTCGATGTGCATACATTTTATAAATCATAAACGCACAAAAGTTCTCAAATATATTTTTATTTATTCATAGAAATTGTTGAATGGAAAATTTCAACTGTTATATTCGTTTAAGTGAACTTACTTTTAGCATGCCATGTAGTATGCGCACAAATCTATAAATCATATAGACTGGGAGGCAGCAGCACAGACATTCACCTCATCGAGTTCACGGATAAAAATCTGGGATTAGTTAAATCTCGATTCTCATATAAAAACGCAATCTGTCTGCCAAGTCATATCTTGGATGAAAGCACTTAAAAACCCGATTTTAACGGTTGACTCGTATATTTACCATTGTATTTTCCTGCACCCAAAAATGTGAAAATATGGAAGATCGGGGGCAAGAAAACATAATGGTAAACCCACGAGTCAACCGCTAAAATCGAGTACTTAAGAATATTTTTCCGACTATTAATTGTAATGCAAAATTAGGTTTTCAAACGCGTTATGAATATTTCAATTTGTTTATTTATACACATTCAGTTTATTAACTGCAGAATTTTGTTGCTATATTTTAAATGTGTTGGAAAGTGTTACATAATGTATGCTGGACACATGATTTTTCGTTCTTGTTTTTAACTGATATAGTTTAAGAGTGAAAAGTATGCTGTGTTCTGACAAGATAATACATTAGTTGTAGTAGGTGTCGTCAGCCTTTAACCCCTTGAAGGACGGTGGTATAAAATATATACCACTTAATTTTAATTGAAAAATGACACATTGACACCAGAATTTTTAAATGAAAATTTCAATTTTATCAAGTACATAACGAAAAGCATTTATCTATTTTGAAATAAATTTGTTTTTAAATTCTGGTGTCATTCAATCATTTCAGAATTTTATTAATATATGTGGTTTGCCCCTCAAAGGGTTAACATATAAAAGACTGGTATTGCGTTTTCGCAACATTTTATTTGTAATTTTTATTAATACTTTACAACATAGATGAGAAGTGATTATGAATTGGTTTTGTCTGTCCGTGCTCTAACTCGTATAAATATAGTCGGACTGCCATAAAATAGATACATGTTACAGTCGGCTCTCGTTAATTCGAACTCGCCGGGACCACAAGAAAAATTCGAATTATCCGAAGTTCGAATTATGAAAAATATGGAATGAGAACATGCTTAATATGATACTATTATAAAGATATTAATGTTATAGTGTTTTTTTTTATTTATTATGTCTGTTGTCATCGTAATATGACTTAATGTTAAATTAGAATGTATAAATACATAAACTAATTAAAATATTAGAAACAAGCACAATGGAAGAAATGTTTGAAGCGTCACTGCCCTCATAGCATGCATGTTCACAGTGACGTCACTGTGAGTCACTTTGGTCACATCACATCTGTGACGAAAATGCCACCACTCAATGACGTCACATTGTGACTAAGATGTGACTTTCTAAAAAAAATTTCACAGTTCGTCACAATGTTAATGTCAAAGTAGTCACAAATGACACACTTTTCACAAATTGGTCACATTGTGACGTCACAAAGTGGTCACAATGTGACGTCACAAAAAAGCCCTAAAACGGCCATAACGACTTCACATTTTAGTCACTGTGACTTCACATCGACGTCACGTGACGTCACATCGACAATCGCTGGTCACAAAGTCACAATGTGACTTCACAACGACATTGCAGTGACGTCACCATGTCTTACGGGTGATGGACAGACGGGGCACTAAAGAAAGTGGATATCAAATGCATTGGATTATATGTATACTCGTTCGGAACAATTTTCACAAAAATCAAAGAAACAAAGTTATACGAATGATCTGAAATCCGCGAGAAAGAAAGGAAGAATGAAAAATCGGAATTCTCATTAGTTCGAATTAAACGAAGTCAAGTGAAAATGAGTTCGAATTAATGAAAAATTTTAACGTTATTCTGCTATTGAAAATTTCGGGACTTCATGCTGAGTTCGAATTAAGCGAAGATTCGAATTATCAAGAGTCGACTGTATTGAGATTCACTATGGCATGTTCAGTATTGAAAATGAAGCGTGTGGCATTTATAGTTACAGGAATTTTCGAAAGAATTTGGCTACATTAAGGCCTATGGGGCAAAATCATTTGCGGTGGCTAATAGTGTTTCACAATTTCAAGTACATTGCGATATACATATGTATATACAGGGTAAGCAAGAAATAAGTTTTCCATTTCAGAGGACCCTAGAATGTGTTTTATTAAATTAAATGAGATGAAATTTGAACGACAGATAATTCAAGCAATGCGCTTGACATAAAAAAAAAAAAAAAAAAAAAAAAATACAAACATAAAAATACGAATTTTGTCGCTATTGTGCGGTGTAATATACCTAAAACATTAAATTCGCTTTATAAATAATATTAAGAAGAGAAACTGGTCAATAAAAATTCAAACTCATTTATAGCAAAATATATATATATACATATATATTTGTATTTTTTTAATGTCAAGCGCGTGCGTAGGTGTGCGTAGCATTCTTAGTTCATATACAGGGACACACAAAATAAATCAGTTGCGTTACTATTTGTGAACAATAATATACCAAAGTGCGTTTTTTGCTGTGGTATACATTAACATTTTTTTTTTATTATTTAGTATGCATAAATTCTAATGAACATTATACAGAATTGCACGAAACATCTAACGTACATTTTCGTTTTATGGTGGAAATTGATGAAGCGGCATTTTTTACTCTTCAATGCGTTTCCTAACTGAGCTGAAATTTAGCATATTACGTCTTGTATGATACATCTACAGATCATATACAGGGTGCACAAAAATTGCATTATGAAAAAAAAATACATAATCATTTATAACTTAAAGATTCTATTCTAAATTCATATACCTTCAAACTATGTCAATTACACATTTTTGCCATTGTCGGAATAGTTTTTTTTTTTTTTTTTTTTCCTCTCTCTCTCTCTCTCACTCTCTCTCTCTGTGTGTGTGCGCGCGCGCGCGTGCGTATGCGAACTTGTGTAAAATCAAAAAATAAATGTATATATACATATGTATATGTATATGTAATACAGGATCGAAAAGTGTATAAAGTTATGTATATGTATATATATATGTACTATTTATCTCCTTAAACTGTCCCCAAAACTCATATTATTAATTAATGCGCTCTTTATTATCACTATTTGTCCTTGTCTTTGGTGGTCCAGTTAAAAACACATTTATTTCATTCTACTTCCTATGGAGAAATTAGAATTAATTAGCACGTGCTTAGAAGTAGTTTTCTTTTTTCCTTCGTTGGGTGTTTAACGCCGTCAGCGTTCGCACATATAAATTATTTTAATCCTAATGAAAAATACAGAACAACCTTTTTCCATAATTGCTCCAGGGCACGTAAAAGTGGAGAAAGACTTATTTTCGCCGGCAGATCAATACTCAGCGGAGTGGCACAAAGACCTTTTCACACAGTCTCCCTCCACTGTGACGCAAAGAGGTCTACTTCAGAATGTTGTTAGAATGTTTTGATCGGCAGTGATGCAATTTTTTATTCTTCACTTCACTTTACAAATGCAATATGATTATATGAATAATGATACCCAAGAAATGTGATTATTGGTGAGTTCACTTTTTTATGTTTTATTTTATGGGGGAGAGGGAGAGGGAAGATCTAAAATTAGAAATGTAAAAGGTAATGATAAAAATAGTAAAATTCTAGGAATAATTAAAATTTAAGAAAAAATATTCAAATGCTTTTATCGTCTGCTTCGGGTTAGATTATCTGAATAAATATTTCCAAGAAATGTTATTTACTCGTATTTACTTCTGTGAGTTGTTTTTATTTCTATTTATTTCCTCTTGAAATAACAAAAACTCTTAAAATTAAAATGCAATGATAAAAACATAAAGCAATTAAAATTTGAGTATAATGATTTTTTTTTTCTCTTTTTCATAATACTTGAAATTTTTTTTCCCCAACAAAAAATATGCATATAACTAACTCCTCAAAAATTACATTTCTTGGAAATCATAATTCATGTAATTAAATCATTCTTAACATCTATATGCTTTTTATCTGCATCTGATTTGATTATATAAATAATGATTTCCAAGACATGTAATTTTTGATGAGTTACATACACATATATTATTTAAATTGTAAGTATAATTATATTCTCAGAAAATATATTCGAAATGCTATTTCTGTCTACAGGAAATTCGATTTATACAAATAGTGATTTCTAAGAAATACGATTTTTGAATTGCATGTAATATATACATAGATAAATCAATGATTGAAGACTAATTTTGGTAGATCCATGGTATCGTCGATAGTGCCTGTTTATCTTTTTTTGTGCACTTTGCGTTGAAAAAACAAGACTACAGAATTTAGAATTTAATGGATAATAATGATATCAATATTAAAATTCTAAATATAGTAAATTTTAAGACAGCATACCTAATTATTATTTTATTTGCATCGGATTTCATTATATGATTGCTAATTTTCAAGAAATGTTGTTTTTGGTGAGTTAAATACATTTCCCCCTTCTTATTTACTACTTAAAAATAGGCTTTAAAATTAGAATTCAGTGGATAATGATAAAAATATTGAAATTTTGTGTGTAATTAAATATTTTGAAAACATATTTTTTTTTCTCTCTGTATGCTTGCATTAGGATTTTATTGTACAAATATGATTTTCAAGAAATATCACTATAAGTGAGTAACATATATATTTTTCTATTTGTATAGCGTTGATGTGACATTAATAGGCATTTTTCCAGTAATAGACATCTTTCAATGTTTTTGGTTTATAAAAAATAGCCAATACAAATTTAGCTTTTATTATTTTTTTTAATAAATTTAATAATAATTTCTCAGTGCATATTTTATCTGGCATTATTATTGGCACTCCTAATCAATCCAATCACAAAGCAGAAAATAATGTTTCAAACTTCTACTGTTTTTCTTTTTCAGTGAGAATCTTAATGAACATGCTAAGAGCTGGCTTCATTTAATAAATTTATGTATTCTTTAAAATCTTTTAGTTTAAACAGTAATAGAAAACTTGGAATTTTATATACTAATAGTCTCTTTTATAAAATTTCATTTATTTTTAAGGTTTTAAGCGGGATGTCCATTATTGGGATGCTCAATTAGTCATTTTCCAATAATATACATCCCCAAGTAGACATTGCTAAAAATGCAATTCTAGTAATGTTTATAGTGCATAAAATATTTTGACTTTACTGAAAACATAAATAATCAAATTTAATTTTTTAATTAAACATACTAAATGTGATAACACCAAAACATTTATAAATAGCTCTTTTTTGTTACTTTTTGTGGTTAATAAAATCTCATTATTTTATTATTTATTTTATTTTATTATTTGTATATAAGGAAACAGAAAATTTTACTTAAGGGTGTTCTGGCAACTTTGTGACACATGCATTAATTTATTTTTGTTCGGAAATGCATGAAAATAGCAGGTGTTGTTATTCAGAAACTGTCTAATTGCACTCATTCTTTTGTTTTTTAAAAAACACAATAGATTTTTTATAACAAGCCTTCAAAATTGACAGTTTTGAGCATATTTCCCGACGAAAGCTGAAAAACCGGTCGAAAAGGAGGAGAAAACCGGGTGATTGCGTCATCGAAATAGCTTATAACTCGATAAGTAATTTAATTATCATAAAATGGAAACGTATTCGTTCGTTATTTAAAATAAAAATTATGTCAATATGTATAATTTGGCTATTAGTTTGGCGATTTGTATAATTTGGCGAAATTAGTCGACGGGATAACAGAGTAGTACCTAATATCGTTATGAGTAAAAATGCGATGTTTTAAATAGTAACACCATTTTCTCTTCAAATGTTTTTTTAAAAGTTACTGTTATTAGTAATATGAAAAAGGCATCCGTAATAATATTGTAATTCCCATTTATCTTATTGCTGAATGACATCATTTTCCTCATTTGAAATTTTTCTTATTTTGCTTTAGACATTAATTTTTATCATAAATTATTTTCTGTTATTTTATTTACATTATTAATATTATTTCTCAGTAAATGTATTTTTTTTTACCTCAATTAATGCATAATTATACTCAGTCATTTTATAAAATAAATTTTTATTATCTAAAGAGAAAAGCTAAACTGAGTTGCCACCATTTTGAACAAATATCGTAAAAAGTATTTAAAATTAAAAATAAAATATAAAAATGGAAATAAATTAAAAAAATAACTAAAGTGGGCACAACTACAAATAAATAGCTTTCATTAAAAAAAATAATTATCAAAATCGGTTGAGTAGAAAATTCAGGGCTGATGACACGACATTTTTTAGCTTGTCTGAAAGAAATAGCATCGGAGGCTAATAAAGGTTACTTTCATGAAAGAAACGTGTGTAATAAAGCGCAAAAAGTATTAGAAAGTTGTAATATAAATTAAACATTGTTGTAATATTATATATTTTAAACATCTCCAAAATCTCTTCTTTAACCTATTGTTATATGAATATGAATTAAATAGTACGCAAAACAGCAATATTCGCTATCTTTCAGACAATGAAATACTAGTTAAACTCCAATTAATCCATTTGAATAGCTAGTGCTAATCAGTGATAGAAATTGGGAGATAAAAGGCAGGCGTCAAATGACGACTACTGTAAAAATCTTAGGCGTCAAATTAAGATTTTTAGTTGCAGTTTCTAAAATTCATATTAATATTACTGTAATACTGTATATAATTTAGGGATGATTCTGAGTATATTAAAAAAACTGAAATTTACATAAAATTTTCTGAAAGGTTAGAGCAGAGACGGGAGAGAAATCCTCTCCCAGTGCTGTATTTTTTTTTTTTTTTTTTGGGGGGGGGGGGGTACGCTCCCTTTTTACGAAATTTGAGTATTTTACTATCTTTTAATGAAATTTGTGTTTTTCCACTATTTATTGACGAAATTTGTCGTTTTTTCGCGATCTTTTTACGAAATTTGCCGTTTTTTCGCGATTTTTTGACAAATTTTGCCGTATTTTTTCGCGAACGTTTGATGATACTTGCTGTTTTTTGCTATCTTTTGAAGAAACTTTTGCCGTTTTTCCGCGATCTTTTGACATATTTTGCCGTGATTTTTCGCAATCTTTTTATGAAACTTTTGCCGTTTTTTCGCAATTTTTCGACAAACTTTGTCGTTTTTTTGCGAACTTTTGTCGAAACTTGCTGTTTTCTCGCTATCTATTGAAGTAACTTGCCGTTTTTTTCACGATCTTTTGACAAAACTTGCCCTTTTTTGCGGTCTTTTGGCGATCGTTTGACAAACTTTGTGGTGTTTTTTCGGGATGACTAATTTTGCGGTGTTTATCGCGATTTTATGGCAATACTCTCCGTTTTTTCGCGATCTGTTGACGAAATTTATCGTTTTTAGCGATTTATTGACGAAATTTACCGTTTCCACGATTTTTTTTTCTTTGACAACCTTTTGCCGGAATTTGGATTTTTTTGCCCGGATCCCGTGAAAAAATCGGCAATTTTTCTTAGAACGATTGAATAAATTAATTTTTTTCGGCGACCATTTCTCTAAATTTGCGATATATTTTATGTCCGAATGTTCGGATTTATGATCGATTTTTTATAATTTTCGAAATGATTACCTTAATTTTTTTGGAAAATACAGACCGTAAGCATCTTTGATACTACTTTTTAGAATAGCACAAATACTTATTTTTATTTAAAATTATCGAAATTAATCTCTAAGATTATAATAACTGAAGCATCTGTAAACTGGTGCAAAGCTTTTCTAATTATTGCTATATTTAGTAATTAATAGAAAAATGCACTTAATCTGTAAACCGAAATTAAAACTTGGCAACTTCTTACCAATCCTAAACAAAATTTACCCAGTATTGGTAATTAGAATTGAATTTAGTAAAAAAAAAAAAAAAAAAAAAAAAACTAATAATAATAAAAACACAATGCATCTACATTCGAATCAAAGGGCGATTCTGAATTTAAAAAAAATTTCTGAAATTCACAGTAAAAAAAAGTTTTTTGAAAGGTTACAGCAGAGGGGGAAGGCCTGTGAATAGCCCCCCCCCCTCATTAATTATGCGTTTTTTTCGCAATCCTTGGCGAAAATTGCGGGGGTTTTGTGATTCCTTGAAGAAATTTGCGTTTTTTCGAGAACCTTTGGTGGAATTAACGGATTTTATCGCTTTCTTATGACAAGATTTTCATTTTTTCTGCAATTCTTTGGCAAAATTCGCGTTTTTCTAAAGATTCTTTGAGGAAATTAACATTTGTTTTCGCGATCCTTTTCTGGAAATTTGTGGGTTTTTTTTTTTTTTTCGCGATACTATGACGTTTTTCCCGGGATTTTTTTTTTTTTTGGACAAAATTAGACTTTCTTTTCGCGATTCTTTGATGAAATTCATGTTTTTCTAGCGATTTTTTGATGAGATTAGCATTTCTGTTTGCAATCTTTTGTAGAAATTTGCATTTTTTTTTTTTCGTTATCATATAAAAAAAAATTGTTCGTTATTTTTTGAAAAAATTTCGTAGGTTTTTTGCGCTTTTTTGGCGAAATCAGCGATTTTTCATGCAAACGATTAATGAAATTGACTTTTTTTCGCGACTTTTTATCGAAATTCACGATGTTTTTAGTTCCAAATTTTCAGACTAGACCGTTTTTTTTTCTTACATTTTCGGGACCAAATACTTAATAAATGTATTTTTTAAAAAGCTAGGCGTCAAATTTGACGACCGAGAGTAATTTTGTAGTCGTCAAATTCAATTTTTTAGTTGCATTTGACGACTAACGAGCGCTAATTTCGAACACTGGTGCTAATGTTATTAACGTATTTGTATTTTTTGTGGAAAAAAAAAAAAAAAAAAAAAAAAAAACAGACCTCGAAAAGGTTAAAAAACTTACGATAAAATTCCTTTAAATACATCGATTACTTGTAATACACTTTAGAATAAGTTATAGATACGTTACTGTATCTTGTTCCAAAAGCATTATTGGTTACACAAAGCAAAAATATTTTTTAAAGGATAATTTCTTTTGCCTTTGCATCTTTTCCATAGCGTTGGGTTTGGGAGGTTTTTTTTTTTTTTAATTGGGAAATATTTCTATATTTATACTGTAAAAACATCACATTTTTACATTTCCTAATTCTGCAAAATACTAAGAAAAAAATTTAAGATGAAAGATTTGAGCGGGCTTTTAAATATTGAACAAAATCCCTGTAAATTCAAATTTAATTAATTCTGCAAATTCTCTAGACTATATTAAATGATTATGTAAATTTTCTAATGCAGTCTAAACAATTCGCGAAACTAGTCGTTGGGGGCCATCATAATACTTACCCATCATGGATATGTATATGAAAATAAAACATGTGAAAACTATTTATACAATGCATTGCAATTCATAAACAAAATTTAAATATTGTTAATATACATAGTAATGCTTTATTAAATAACTGCTGATGTACCAATTTCGACAAATTATATAAAACGCCAAACTACTCAAGTAGTACCGAACTGCGTAAAAGAAACATCCTTATAACTCCAAAAATAATAATTCTATTAACTAACAATTAAATGTGTGGGATTAAGCGTCTCATTTCCAATTAAAATATACCTTTGAATTGAAATTTGAATGAAATACAGGGTCATGAAAAATCGAAGAATGTGGAAAACAGGATTACAAATATCTCGGCAACTCATAATCCGATCGACTTCGTTTTATATGCAAAATGTGTGTTATTTTATTGTTTTCTACGTCCATTTCTTAAACCAAAAAAATTCGAAAATTTTTACATACCTTTCATCAGAACGAATTTTTCGAGGGTCCGAAAAAAATAGTTCCGGATAATCGAGGTTGCTGATATTAAATAGGCTTCGTCCCATTCTTACATACTAGCTACATACAAAATTTCAAGTCTCTATCTCAATTTGTTCGGGAGATAGAGCGTTTGCAGACAGACAGACAGACAGACGGACGGCAATTTTTTTTTTCTAAAAATATGTTTTTCGGAATCTCCACTATCTAAAACGTGTAAATCCGTCAAAAAAAATTTTTCGATTTTCAAAACGATTGCAAGACTTACCCTATACTACGTATGATGGGTAAGTAAAAGGTTTTAGAAGATAATTTTTTTTATGAATTCAAAATTCAATAGGTCAAAGATTCCAATCCAAACTACTTATTTTCCAATTTATTTTTAAATTCATTTTTGTTCTCAAACTTATTAAAATAACAAATTATCTTATTTAGAAAATATGTTATGTGCCATGCTTGTCGGATTCTTGGTAAACGCAAAAGTTATTGCAAAAAATGCGGGAAATCAGGGTACGAAAAAAATGGTCATACTGAGAAAATAAAAGTTTTTTTGCCATAAGCTTCACGTAAGACCGAATGCAATCTATGACTCAGACAGGATTAGCTGCATTTTGAGCTTTTATTCCGAGTTCATACTGGAATTTATTTATTTACTGGAAATATATTTTTATTTTAAAAATAAGTGTCATTAAACCCTTAGCAATTTGCTCGAACGTCGCTTGGGTAAGATGAGTTTTTTTTCTTCATTACTAAAAGCTTTCAGAAACTACAAATTTTTAAATGTAATTTTTGCTTTATTTGGCGGACATATCTCGATTATATCCTGCCATTCGCTAAATGACGTATGCGTTACGCACAGATACGTTTTGGCCTTTATAATATATATTTATTGTGTCCAATAATAGTAATATTAAATAAAACTGTCAAGGGGTTAACCCCTTGCGGCGCGATGGTATATCTATGAAACCACATAATTTTAATTCTCAAACGCCACATTGCCACCAGAATTTTGATTAAAAAATGTTTCGGTTTATGAATGCGTGAAATGTACAGCTGTTCCTTATTTAAAAATAAAGATGGTTTCAAATCCCGGTGTCAGTTATTAATTTCAACATTTAAGCAATTTGCTCTGCGCCTCAAAGGGTTAAATAATAGAAAATTTGATTTTCAAATTTTCTAGTATGAATTTAGAATTTCTGTATCCAGAAAAGGACCAAACAGAGAATTTTAGCCCCATATTGAAAATTATTGGTTCGGACTCTTATAATGCAGATTTTTCTCTGCTCCATAGGCATAAAAAAGCATTAATTTGTAAACGATATATTGTAAAAAAAAATTATGTAACGTTACTCCATAAAATTGATGGCAGCTGTTGCCTTTAATTTTATGAAATATTTTTTCCCCTTTATATAATGGTGTAATTTAAACATATATAGCTGGTGTAACATTACAATGTTACACCGGTTATATCGGTTAAAATACTGCATAAAATTGGAGGCAGCGAGGCTGCCACCAATTTTATGGAGTAACGTTACACAAATGTTTTACAGTTAGAGTGAAGTAGGGTTATGGGGCTCCGCCTTTAAAGCTCTATCCAAAAGGAACTCCGCGAGTTTAAAAGTTTTGAAACCACTGCAAAAGAATACGGTGTGCATAATAGTTATCGTTCATTTACAGGAATACACAAAATAATTCGATTAAAGCACTGTCTAAAAACAATAATTGTTAGAAAAGCGTTTTAAGTTATGGTACGTGTTTATAAATTAAGCTTTTTTTTTTTTTTTTTTTTTTTTTTTTTTGCACATTACTTGGTGTGCTGTAATTGCTGTAAATGCTGTAATTGTTATACAAAGCAGCACAAAAGATCATCTGTATATTTTCGTTTATTGACTGTAATTGCTGAAAGGGATTTTACAATGCTATACGCGTTTCCTAATTGAGCTAACATTATGATATATTCTAACTATGTAATAAGTAAGCGGATCTATGGACCATATGCTTGGCTGTACAAAATAATTATGTTAATTTTCCAGCCACTGTTGGTAATTCCTTCAACTGGACAGTTTACCTAATAATTGCTTAAAAAGTCAATCTGATTTTTCAAAAATATTAAATGAAGGTTTTTTTAAAAATTGTGAATATTTTGATGTCTCATTTTTATCCATACGGCAATTATATCGCCATATAGTGTAAATTTTATTATTACATTCAGCGCAATTCCCATATAAATTAAAATTTTAAATAACTTTTTCTCCATGTTTATATTTTTGTTATCAGTTCTAGAAATTATTTTTTATTTTTACATTTTTTCTTTTTATATGTTTGCAATTATATATAAACCAGGAGACAGCAGCATCGACAATCACCTCATCGAGTTCACGGCTGAAATTATAGAATTAGTTAAAACTCGATTCGCATTTTAAAGTGCAATCGTTATGCTAAATTATACCTTGGTGGAAAACATATGAAAACTCGATTTTAGCGGTTGACTTATAGGTTTACCATAGTATTTTCCCGCACCTAAAGCTATAAAAACATGAAAACTAGGGGCAGGAAAACACAATAGTAAGCGGGTGAGTCTATACAAATGAAATTTCGATAGCGTTGACGCAGGCGCAAAGAAAAATTATTTTGTAAAACTGCTCATTTTTCATACAATTATTATTATTATTTTAATTCTGATTGCAGGGTGTTGTGTACAATGTTGTTTGTGTTGTTTGACATATTTTCGGGGGGAAAAATTATTTATATTAAGAACTCTGTAAATTATAAGCAAAAAATTTGGAAAAATTTGGGTGTGATTTTATATAAACACTAGCTGATCCGCCCGGCGTTGCCCGGGTCCGTATTAACAATATTAAACGAACTTGAAATTTGTATGATTTTATCATTAACTCGTTACATGCAGAAATGCATTGTCTGAAATACGTAGCCACTGACTGTGTGAAAAATCGGTTTTAAAAACAACTAATATTAAGCTCTAAAAATACTCAAAATGAGCAATGAAAAACGCGGGAGGGAATATGTATCCAACGATTGCATGATTTTCGTGTAAAAAAGTTAATATTTACCCGTAAAAATCACTGTTAAGTCACGTAACTAATTATTATTTTCACATACAAATCCCAAGTGAAATATTTTGAATTTCAAACTAATTATATCACTCTTAAATCCGACTATACCATGAATGAAATCGATACACGATGGTAGCTAAAAGGTTGGTATATAGTACTATAATTTCAGAGCTATTTAACAAAAGTAAGTGTTATTTTTAATCAAATCTTGCGTATAGGTTCAAAATGTGTATAAATTCCTAACCTTAAACTTTTATACCGTAACCAGAACCTGTCTGTAACCTAACAGCGACTTAACAGTACCCTACCGTAAATTAAATATAACAGAAATGTAACCTAGCCTAAATGTATTCACTTTATTGTAACATATCCTTATTCTAACCATAACATAAATGCAATTTAACTTTAACCTAACTTTAACCTAAATAATATAATAGAAAAAACCATTTAAAAAAATTACTATTTCTTCGTAAAATATGCTTCAGCTGTAATTCGTTTCTTTCAATTCGTTTTATTAATACAAAATTCCTTCCTCGTGCTTTTGTTTGAGACATTAAAATTTCAGCGATAAATGGTTTAATATTGCAAACCACGAAGTAAGACACTTCTTACTCCGTGTTGCAATCCTTTTCTTGCTTTACTTCGCCTCCACCTATCTTTTTCTCCATGGTGTACAGCAGCTGTGATTAAAAAAAATCCTCATTTAAACTGACAGTTTGCCAGTCTATGAATTTTAAAGGTCTGTCCCAGCTTTTTTAATTATTTCTGCGAAAAATTTATGCAACCAATCAACCATAAGAAAATTAAATGGAAAAAAAGCGAAAAAAGGCGATTTTTTATGAGAGTGAGCTTTGGAATTTAATTAATTACTCAGTTAATAAATAGAATTTTGAAATTTTGAGCTTCAGGTGCATCAGGAGAGACATTGGGCTACTCTCAAAAAAATTTTGAGCTTTGTACGTGCTGTAGACTTTGCTAGCCATCGCAGACACACAGACACACAGACACACACACACACAGACAGACAGAGCGTTTTGTTCTTTTATTAGTATAGATTAATGTCTCTACGAGTATGCATGCTATCCGTAAAAAAAATGAACACATTTGAAGTTCCGGGAAAAAATCGTCAGGAAAATATATGAACTGTACTATTATGTTTACACACTTGGAGTTTTAGGATAATTCCTCATGTATTTTTCTAGGTATTTAAGAAAATGTCTAATCGCAAGTGACCGGTCACCTTTGGCCATGTAGTGTAAGCGTATATGATAGAAGAATAGGAATGGCGAACGTTGATTTATTCCATATTTTGGATTTAAATGATTTTATAATTATTGAATGGTTGGTTTTGATAATAATAATTTTGTCTTTTTATAAAAATAGATAACAGGCAGAAAAGAAAAATGATCAGACTGTCTCGGTATGAAGAAAAAGTTACCAAAAAGGAAAATTTTGATTGGATTAAAACGATATCAAAAGACAATCCCCCTCCCCTTAGAGATATATTAGGGTGATTTTCAAAGTACTTGTTAGAGGTCTGCACGGGCCGGAATTTCCAGACCCGGTCCGTTGTAAAACTCAAAAGTTCGGCCCGGGCCCGGCCCGGCCCGTTTAAATTTTTATATTTTAGGCCCGGCCCGTTTTGGCCCGTTACAATTTCTACAATTTCTAAAAAATTCAGATTTTAATATAAATTAATAATTAAGATGTAATAATTAAGATCTTTTTTAAAGAATACTGCATACATATCTATGGAATGATTTTACAGTATATTTTACAGGAAATACACATTAGCAACATTAGTGATTACTAAGATTATTAGGCTTTCAACAATCAAATAAAGATTCATCAAAAAATTAATATGGCTTAGAATAAAAGAAAAAAGAAATAAAGTTAAAAACATCGTAACTTTTGAAGCTGCTTAATAAAAGAAGATTTATAAAAATATTTCTATATCATTTTATTAAAGATTTTAAATCCAAATTCATTCGTTAACTCAAATATGCGCCTTTCTGATTCATTTCTAAATTCATTTTTTTCTCAGAAACTCACAGCAGGTATCTTTATTCAGAAACTATATAATCAAGTGGCATTATCCGTTTTTTGGTACAAGCAATTTAAGAATACTGAAAGGAAATAAATTGTTGTTATAGTTAGCATTTTCAATAGAATTTCCGGAAGCGATAGCATGGGAAGGGAGAAAAACCTGCAACCATTTGAGAAACTATTGTATCTGAACAAATTTATGCAAGTATTTTATTCATCAAAAATGAAAAATGCTATTCGATTCCAAATGTCTTCAATAGTCAGGCTTATCACTTTTATATTTTTACAATGAAAAATTAATCTGAAAATGTGTCAAACTTTCGCGTTATTGAGAAATTAATTTAAAAACCATCAAGAAGTACATATCCAAAGATTAATCTAACATAAGTTCTTTATCGCTGTTAATAATTTTACAAATCATGTTGCCTGCCCTACAGATCTTGAGAACAATTAAGTCTTGTTCCGGTCCGGCAAGTCTATATGTAGAAAAATAATGCAAGCTTGATCTCGGCCCGGTATGAGTCAGCTAAAAAAATATTAAAACGGGTTACACGCAATTTAACTGTCCGATGCCGATCTCACACTGTACAAGTTATATTTTTATATTGATGCTGTCAAACTAGTATGGCTCGTGACGCACATTTATATTTATTCTCGTTAAAACCATTTGTGTTAAAAATAAATCATATTTTATCGTTTCTTATGAAATCTTCAGAACGGGCCGGCAGGCCCGAAAATTTTTTTATCGGCCCAGCCCGGCCCGTATGGCCCGTTCAATTTTTTTTGCCGGCCCGGCCCGCTGAGAAAACTATTCTGATTCTGCCGGCCCGGCCCGGGTTGTTAGAAAATTTGAAACGATTCCGCCGGGCCGGGTACGGGCTACGGGCCAAGCCCGGGCCCGTGCAGACCTCTAGTACTTGTACATTTGGGAAAATTTTTCACATATAAAAAAATCTTTAAAATACAACTTGTAAAAATGTTAGATGATAGTAAAACTTTTCTTGTATATAAAACTGAAAACAGCAGTTCGCTTTTTGATTTGGAACGTCAAATAAAAAATAAAGTATGAACTTGCAAGAGTAAAATGTTCCCCTCTGTTATCAACAGTTAAACATTTTTATTTTTGAAAAATAAGGCACTTGAAACAGTAAATATAATTTTTTCTGTAATTAGATGATTGCTACTTTCAGAAAATGCTAACTGTTGTTTTGTTATGATTATTTTTATTATTGTAAAATACAAAGGATTTCCTCTCAGTTACTTTTTATGAAAAAATCATAAGTTTCAATTAAATGTGCATTTACATTTTTTCAGCTAGTTTACAAAAAAATATTACATAAATGAAATATTAGTTAAAGTTACAAAATTAATGATATAAAATTATGCTTGATAATTTTTTAGCGAAATAACCCAACTTAAATTGACGGCAACAGAGTGGAAAAAAAGTAACAGAGGGGAACGCTGATAGTAGAATAATGGTACTTACGCAGTATACTTTTTTACTAGCAGGGGAGACCGAGCTTAGCTCGGTCAAAATTAACTTTGTGTTCAACTCGATATAGTATTTTCACTGTATCATTAACTCTGTATTATTACTCTAAAACATGTTTATAATAGTATTACTTAGAAAAACAATCAATAAGAAAACTATGTTTTTATGCGCATGTTTATAAATTTTACTTTATTTTAAAATTTACAACGAAAGGACATCGATCTAAATCACTTTTTTAGCTCGACTCTGATTGGTTTAACCATGCATCTCGAATGCTCTTAAGAATGTATAAAAAAATTCTTTACATTCTGAAAGACAATATTTTTTGCTAGATATAGCCAGATTTGGAGGCATTCTTTCATTTGGCTTCAAATACGTGTTTTGGTTTTCGTAATTTTTATAGTCGATTTTTTGGCCATATGTCGCCAATATTTTGTCAAATATCACCAAGTTATTGGCTTTTGCAATGTTCTCGTGACCCTGACCCGTATTACCCAAAATAAGCCACTAATCAAATTTGATCAAGCATGTGACATACCTCAATCGTCTTCAGGTAATCAAAAACAGTAGAATATAAAATTGAATCAAAACCGTTTAAGCCATTTTTTAGGTAAAATTAGCTTGGAAGCATTCAGCAATGAAGCGAAATGACCCACTAATATAATTTTGTTTAACATGCGACTCAGCCCAATAGTCTTCTCGTGACAAAAAACGTTTTGTTTCAAAATTTAGGTAAAATTGATTGAGTCGTTGTTATACATAATTAGAATGACCCTAGCTCATTAAGACCGAAAATGACCCACTAATCTAATTTTCGCGAGCATGTGTCCAAGCCAAATGGTTTTCTCTTGCTCAAAAATGACATAATACAAAGTATAGTCAAAATGGCGAGTACCATTTTCTATATAAAATTAGCATGATTCATCATGACCAACAAATGACCCTTATAATCGAAATCTCTCGAACGTGTGGCCTAGCTCATCCGTTTTAGCATGCCGAAAAACATTAGATACAAAATTTAGATAAAATCGATTGAGCCGTTTTTTAGATATAGTTAGTTTGACCCTGACCCCTTATGATCCAAAATGACCCATTGATCGAATTTTCTCAAAAATCTGTCATAACCCAATGATTTTCTTGTGCCCGAAAACGATAAAATACAAAATTTAGTCAAAATTGCGCGAAACGTTGTCTAGATAAAATTATAATGACCCAAAAGTGACCCACTAATCGAAATTTCTCGAAGATGTGACCTACCCCCAATGATTTTCTCATGCCAAAAATATGTTGTATACAAAATTTCGTTAAAATCGACCCACCCATTCTTTAGATATAGCTTGACCTTGACCCATTAAGACCCACAAATGACCCTTATAATCGAAAGCTCTCGAATATGTGACTTAGTCCATTAGTTTTCTCGTTTCTAAAAATTGTTACATACAGAATTTCGTTAAAATTGATCCTGCCGTTCTTTAATTATATATAGCTTGACCCAGACCCTTTATGATCCAAAATGACCCATTAATCGAAATTTTTCGAACATGTAACATAGTCCAATGATTTTATCTTGCCAAAAAAATGTTGCATACAAAATTTCATGAAAATCGATCCACCTGTTCTTTTGATATAGCTTGACCATGACCCATTATGACCCATCATGACCCACAAATGACCCTCATAGTCGAAATCTCTCAAACATGTGATTTAGCCCATTAGTTTTCTTCTGTCAAAAAACTGTTACATACAAAATTTCGTTATAATCCATCACGCCGTTCTTTAAATATAAATAGCTTGACCCAGACTCTTAATGACCCAAAATGACCCATTAATCGAAATTTTTCGAACATGTAACCTAGTCCAATTATTTTATCGTGCCAAAAAATATGTTGCATACAGAATTTCGTTAAAATCGATCCACCTGTTCTTTAGATATAGCTTGACCATGACCCATTATGACCCACAAATGACCCTCATAGTCGAAATCTCTTAAACATGTGATTTAGCCCATTAGTTTTCTCATGTCAAAACACTGTTACATAAAAAATTTTGTTATAATCCATCACGCCGTTCTTTAAATATAAATAGCTTGACCCAGACTCTTAATGACCCAATATGACCCATTAAAATTTTTTCTCGAACATGTAACCTAGTCCAATGTTTTTCTCGTGCCCGAAAACCATAGAATGCAATTTTTAGTGAGAAAATCTCTAGATAAAAATAGCATGACCCACAATGACCCCAAAAATGACCCACTAACCGAATTTTCTCGAACATGTTACCTAACCCAATGGTCTTCTTGTAATCCAAAACGATACTATATAAAATTTGGCCAAAATCGTTAGAGCCGTTTTTTAGATAAAAATGGCTTGACCCATAATGACCCAAAAATGACCCACTAATCGAAATTTTTGGAACATGTGACCCAGCCCAATAGTTTTCTCGTGCCAAAAAACGATTGGATACAAAATTTCCTTAAAATCGATCCAGCCGTTCGCTAGATATAAATAGCTCGATCCTGACCCATTATGACCCAAAATGACCCAATAATCGAATTTTCTCGAACATGTGACCTAGCCCAATGGTCTTCTCGTGCCCGAAAATGGTAAAATCCAAATTTTTGCGAAAATCGTTAGAGCCGTTTTTGAGATAAAATTTACCCCCCCCCCCCCCCCCCCCACACACACACACACACACAATTTTTGCTCGCATTATAGTATAAGATAAGTTTATATTATGTGTTGTAAACTATCTTAAAGTTTCAAACAAATCCAGCAAGAATTTAAGATTTTTAGAAAAATTACTGTTCCAAAATAGTTGTATTTGACGCAAAATTTTCTTTTGAAATTTTATATTATGTGTTATGACAAACGCACTGCTTAATGTTAAAACTCTGTTACTTTTGTGTCACTCTGTTATTTTTTGTTCCCCTCTGTTACCATAATCATAGTAACAGAAGGGAAAAAAACTACAAATAATTTTAGCAGCACAAAGTGAATTAAGAAGAAGAAAAACTAAGCTTATTTATTTAAGAAGCACAAATTTGATCTTATGGTTAAAATTTTATAAAAGCATTAAAAAATTAATTTCATATAAATAGCAGGTGACAGAGGGGAAATTGAATAAAACATCCTTATCATATAAATCCTTTACTTCAGTACCACTGTGAAAATAGCTTGACAGTTTAAAAAATGATAGCCTCACCTAAAAATAGACTGTTTAAAGAACTGCAAAACCTCGTGTTACCAACTTAGTAATAATAATTTCTTACAATAAATATGGTAACAGAGGGGAAAAAATCTGGGGACAACAATAAATTGTTCCATTTATATAAAAAAAAAAATAAGTTTAAAAAAATATATTATATGGTGTATGCTAAAGATAAGACATACAATAATTGTCACAACTAATAAAATTAACACTTTTGACAATTGATTTATAATTTTACAGCAGTTGAAAAAGTAAAAAGGGAAGAGGAAACATAGCATTTTAGCTATATCTGACACACTGAAACCATAACTACACTAATATTATTTTTAATTTCTGATAAAATTTTGCCCACATTAACTCTAAAGTGTCAGGAAAGTAATGTAGATGCTTAAATTTTATTTTTAAAACTTTATTTTAGTTATTGAAAATTCTTAAAGTTGGGGGGCCTAGAATGTACAAGTTTTTTGAAAATGACCCATTAAGTTATCAAGTGGAGACCCCAGTACCAAACCCTTCCTATAGTGATAACGTTATAAATAAACAACTTTTTTTTTTTTTTTTTTTTTTTTCCCAGCGATTAAAGATCAGATTCAGAACAGCTTAAACATTTCAACTATAAAAAGGAAGTCATAAACATGCATTTTCTGTCATAAAACTGTAAATTAAAAGAATTATAATCGGATACAAATGATGTATTTTTATTGATTTTTTATTTCGCCAATATAGATTTTGCTCAAACTCGGCACCAGAGGGATTAAACATTGTCTAAAATCATTTTGACATAATTGTTTAATTTGAACGAAAACTATTTTATGATAGAAAGTGCGTGTAATTTCTCTTAAACATGATGCCATTTTCACAGACAGAAGCACATTGGCTTTCTGTGATTAAAACCATTGTATCTAGTACACGGGAGATGTTTTGATGGCCTAATTATTACATATGCGAAATTAAAGACAATGTAAATTACGTCATTTAGCCGCAATCATTCTATTTTGTTTTAGTTTTCTCTGACTGGAAGTAAAGTTTTTTGGTCTAATGTCTTTTGAAAATGATGTGATTTTCACAAGTGAAACGTCTTTTTCTTCCATTCAAAATTTGGCCTCTAATTTCAGATCTAAAGGAATGAAAAAACTATAGAAAATCGTGTCATTTTCAAACAATTATATTGCAGTTTCATGTTTTTAAATGGATGTTTCTATATGATGTTATTTTTTTAATAAGGTCTTTGAGCCTCAGAAATTTCTTAAACGAAATTTATTCAAGATAAAAATGTATAATCATTTTAATTACAGTGAGAGAACAGTATTAATGTCATATCAACAAAGATATAATGATCCCATTGTTTGCCTTTTCTCGATAACAATGGCAGAAAGCAGATTACCTGCGAAAGCAGAACTAGATCACCACTACGTTGGAAGAAATTCCATCAATGAGTTTAAAAATAAAATATCAAAATAACCAATACAAATATATTGACCCAACATTGTGATGCTACTACTAATGTATTTTCTGATCTATATTCTAATAAATAAAGTAATTTCAATGATTTCTTCATACATTACGAATCTTTCAGGAATTCAATGCCCTTATAATACATATTCCAAGTTTTAGGAATTTGTTTTTACTTTAAATCAGTGATTCCCAATGCCGTCAATTTATATGGGCCCGTGAGGTGCGAGAGCCCATCCAAAAATCTTATATTTACGCCCTCCCAATTACAATTTGTTTAAGGCCCCACACTAGGCACAGAAAAAAACCCGGATGATAATGTAAAGTCTATGGGGGCATTCTTTTCGAATATCTCGCTCAAATTTTAATATTTTTACCTGATTTTTTTTTTTTTTTTTTTTTTTACATAGGATAGCTGAGAATGATCCACTACCGGCCTAGTTTTTACTTTTTCAACTTTGGTTTCAAAATTTTCTAAAAAAAATTACTTTAAATTTCAAAACCGGTTCTAAAATTGAAACTATCGTAATATAAAAAATATGTAAGCAAAATCGAAAAAGTAAAAACTAGGCCGGTTGTAGATCATCCTCAGCTATCCTATGCAAAAAAAAAAAAAAAAAAAATCAGGTTAAAAATATTAAAATTTGGGCGAGTTATTTGAAAAGAACGCTCCCATAGACTTTACATTATCATCCGGTTCTTTTTCTGTGCCTAGAGTGGGGCTTTAATATGTAATTTATTTTTTTATTTATTTAATTCACTGCGATGAAATTTGGTTTTATTAATGTTCTCAAAAGTAATTTTGAATGGAAAATAGTAAAGATATCAGTTGGAATTACAGGAGCACTGAAAATACCTTCGGCGGAAGTATAGTTAAATTTCTTACAAAAATAAATTTTTTGCATATTTTGCTGTCTGTTTTGATGTCTTGAATTGATAAAGCACTTAGGTGGCTAAAATGCATGTTTTTCTTGAAATTTACTTTTTTGCACGTTCAATAGTTAGCAAATTTTATGTTATTTATTATAAATATTAATGTATTTGCAAGGAAGAACTTGTGCCAGTATAATTTAATAAACTTATTTATAAAATTAAAATGAAATTAAAATAATTTAAAAACTTGCTTATAAAAAAACATAATTTAATTTTGAATTATTATCTTTAGTCATACGCTCACCCATCCCTCTCTCTCTACAGCCACATACACACTAAAAGAAAATAAATGTATATTTTGCTAAAAAAAATTTTGAGTATACCCAATATTTTTGAAAAGTTGGCGTTGTTGGCGATTCCTAACCTTTTATTGACCACGCCCCACCGAAGCATCCATAAAATTGCGATTGCTCCCCTTTTCCTTCCCACAAATACATTCTACAACACATAACTGTTATTAGGATTGGTTTTCTGATTGGTTCATGTTTAATGTCCAGCAATGCAATACTTCTGTTGCCACGATGACCAAAAAAAAAAAAAAAAAAAAAAAAAAAAAAAGCATAAAAGACTACAAGGGAATCAATAACTTAAAAACAAATTGAGATATAGCTTTCAAACATATTACATTTAAAAGTACATTTTTTTCTCTGTACGACGGTGTAAAAATTGAAAATGTGAGATGTTAGAAGTTTAAAAATTTGCAGAGCCGAAAATTGTAAAACTAAAATTTCATTTAAAGTTTGTATATGGTTGGTAATATTAATAATCCATGGGATACGTAATATAGGACTCTGTTATTACGTAAACCATGTTTTAATCATCATTAAAATGATGTTTATTATTATTATTATTATTATTATTTTAAATATAGAATTTATTTATAAGTCTAAAATTTTAGTCTTTGAAAATATAATTTTCCAAATAGTCGTTGTAATTTGATAAATTACAACTTATTTATTATTTTTTTATTTTTTTATTTTTCATGCATTACTTTTAATTTTAGTTTAAAAAATTACTTTTTCAAAAAAAATTGACAGCGAATGAATGAATTACAAATATGACCCCCCCCCCCCCCCAGTGGAGCGTACACCCCACGTTAAGAACCACTGCTTTAAATGGGAGGGGGAGCACCAAATGCACTGCATTATTTCTGTTGAGACTTACTTATCTCTAATATTTAAATTAGCTAACTCTAACGATCTTACATATAAGCGACAGATATTGGGCATTGTCAGAAATCCGCCATTTTTGTTCAAAAACATGTAAAACGAAGTACATTTTCATCAGCGTCTAACTTTTTTTATTCTGTTAAAATCATAAAAAATCATTTTCATATGCCTTCAGAGAAACATGCAAGACATAAAATATAAGTGCATTTTCATTTTCACTTCAGGAATAAGACTGGTTAAAAAAAATGCTTTTTTTAAGAATTGTTATTGATTTAAGTCAAAATGCACGTATATTTGTGGCTATACACTGCTCACTGAAGGTTTATGTGCAATGAATTTTCCATGATTTTAATAGGATAAAAAATACTAGCCGCTGAGGTATTGCGTTCAGCAGGTATCTATTTTTGGTACAAAATGGCGGATATGGCGTCAATGGCCTTTCAATCTGTGATATAGAATCTCTAGTAGTACCATGTCGTGTAGTTAAAAAAAAGAAAGAAAGAAAATCTTGCAAAACATAAAATATGAATGCATTTTCATTTTCACTTCAGGAATAAGACTGGTTAAAAAAAATGCTTTTTTTAAGAATTGTTATTGATTTAAGTCAAAATGCACGTATATTTGTGGCTATACATTGCTCACTGAAGGTTTATGTGCAATGAATTTTCCATGATTTTAATAGGATAAAACATACTAGCCGCTGAGGTATTGCGTTCAGCAGGTATCTATTTTTGGTACAAAATGACGGATATGTCGTCAATGGCCTTTCAATCTGTGATATAGAATCTCTAGTAGTACCATGTCGTGAAGTTAAAAAAAAGAAAGAAAGAAAATCTTGCAAAACATAAAATATAAATGCATTTTCATTTTCACTTCAAGAATAAGACTGGTTAAAAAAAATGCTTTTTTTAAGAATTGTTATTGATTTAAGTCAAAATGCACGTATATTTGTGGCTATACACTGCTCACTGAAGGTTTATATGCAATGAATTTTCCATGATTTTAATAGGATAAAAGATACTAGCCGCTGGGGTATTGCGTTCAGCAGGTATCTATTTTTGGTACAAAATGGCGGATATGTCGTCAGTGGCCTTTCAATCTGTGATATAGAATCTCTAGTAGTACCATGTCGTGTAGTTAAAAAAAAAAGAAAGAAAGAAAATCTTGCAAAACATAAAATATGAATGCATTTTAATTTTCACTTCAGGAATAAGACTGGTTAAAAAAAATGCTTTTTTTAAGAATTGTTATTGATTTAAGTCAAAATGCACGTATATTTGTGGCTATACACTGCTCACTGAAGGTTTATGTGCAGTGAATTTTCCATGATTTTAATAGGATAAAAGATACTAGCCGCTGAGGTATTGCGTTCAGCAGGTATCTATTTTTGGTACAAAATGGCGGATATGTCGTCAATGGCCTTTCAATCTGTGATATAGAATCTCTAGTAGTACCATGTCCTGTAGTTAAAAAAAAGAAAGAAAGAAAATCTTGCAAAACATAAAATATGAATGCATTTTCATTTTCACTTCAGGAATAAGACTGGTTTTAAAAAATGCTTTTTTTAAGAATTGTTATTGATTTAAGTCAAAATGCACGTATATTTGTGGCTATACACTGCTCACTGAAGGTTTATGTGCAATGAATTTTCCATGATTTTAATAGGATAAAAGATACTAGCCGCTGAGGTATTGCGTTCAGCAGGTATCTATTTTTGGTACAAAATGGCGGATATGTCGTCAATGGCCTTTCAATCTGTGATATAGAATCTCTAGTAGTACCATGTCGTGTAGTTAAAAAAAAAAGAAAGAAAGAAAATCTTGCAAAACATAAAATATGAATGCATTTTAATTTTCACTTCAGGAATAAGACTGGTTAAAAAAAAATGCTTTTTTTAAGAATTGTTATTGATTTAAGTCAAAATGCACGTATATTTGTGTCTATACACTGCTCACTGAAGGTTTATGTGCAATGAATTTTCCATGATTTTAATAGGATAAAAGATACTAGCCGCTGAGGTATTGCGTTCAGCAGGTATCTATTTTTGGTACAAAATGGCGGATATGTCGTCAATGGCCTTTCAATCTGTGATATAGAATCTCTAGTAGTACCATGTCGTGTAGTTAAAAAAAAGAAAGAAAGAAAATCTTGCAAAACATAAAATATGAATGCATTTTCATTTTCACTTCAAGAATAAGACTGGTTTTAAAAAATGCTTTTTTTAAGAATTGTTATTGATTTAAGTCAAAATGCACGTATATTTGTGGCTATACACTGCTCACTGAAGGTTTATATGCAATGAATTTTCCATGATTTTAATAGGATAAAAGATACTAGCCGCTGAGGTATTGCGTTCAGCAGGTATCTATTTTTGGTACAAAATGGCGGATATGTCGTCAATGGCCTTTCAATCTGTGATATAGAATCTCTAGTAGTACCATGTCGTGTAGTTAAAAAAAAGAAAGAAAGAAAATCTTGCAAAACATAAAATATGAATGCATTTTAATTTTCACTTCAGGAATAAGACTGGTTAAAAAAAATGCTTTTTTTAAGAATTGTTATTGATTTAAGTCAAAATGCACGTATATTTGTGGCTATACACTGCTCACTAGAGAGGGCAATATCGTTCCTTTTAAGGAACCGTTCCAGCCGGAACCGTTCACCAAAAGGAACGAGTTCTTTAGACTCGTTCCTATTAGAATGGTTCCGAAAAAAAGGAACGAGTTCTTTTGACTCGTTCCTTTTGGAATCGTTCCGAAAAAAGGAACGATTCCGACAAAGGAACGATTTTGAGAAAAAGGAATGATTTCAAGAAAAAAAGGAACGAATCCGTAAAAAAAGGAACGATTCCGACAAAGGAACGGTTTTGAGAAAAAGGAACGAATTCGGAAAAAAAGGACGATTTTAAAAAAAAGGAACGATTCCGACAAAGGAACGATTTTGAGAAAAAGGAACGAATTCGAGAAAAAAGGACGATTTCAAGAAAAAAGGAACGAATCCGATAAAAATGGAACGAATCCGCGAAAAAAAGGAACGACTTCGAGATAAAAAGGAAGGAATCCGGTAAAATAGGATGGATTTTTAAAAAAAAAGGTTCCAAGGGAAAAAAACGCGTCCGAAACTATTTTACGAAAAAAGGGAACGAATCCGGAAACAGGGATAACAGATCTCGGAGCGACATGCAATCCCTAAAATTTATTATTTATAACTAACTTATTTTCTTACGTATTCATTTTTTTTCATATCATTTCTTATCGTTTGCTTTAATTTTTAAATATTTTGGACAGTTCATTTTGTTTTTAAGAGTTCATTTTATTCATCTGTGTGCGCTATTAATTAGCATAGTTATTTCTAATCCCCATAATATAAGTATTCCCTGACTTTATGATTTATTGTATTAAGCATAATTCCTTTTGAAATTTTGCATTTGGTTGACCTTTCATTTATCACTATAGTTTATCCATGAAATTTTACTGTAGCTTTGGTTTTGGTCATCAGGCTGTTGCGGCGGTCTATTAGATTTTCAATGTAATCATTGCTTTCCCCTCCAAAATCTGTCGTCAAATGACCCTCTATTTATTTTATTATTTTTGCGTAGGAAATTTCTTTATTGATCTAATATTTGATATCGGGGTCTATGATTTGTTTCTTCTTCAAAATTCACCCTAACGTAATCTTTAACTTATATATCGGCCTTCGTAACCGGCCGTTTTCCAAGTTGGTCCATTTCAGTACGATTCCTCAGGAATTGGGAATTTCGGAGTCTGCCCATTTCGAGAAAATTCCTAGAAGTCCATCTATTTAGGAATTAAGGGTGTATTTGAAAAAAAATATTTTTCCACATTCAACAGCTCGAAAATATCCGATAGAGTTTCAGACACATTTTTAACCCTTCCCGGCACACTGTGCCCGGTCTGGGATACCTAATTTTAATTCCAAACTTGCAAACGGCACCAATAACATTTTAGTAAAATTTTGCTTTTGCAACAAAGGTTTAAATTAAGGAATTCAAAATATCTAAAAAAAAATCGTTTGTCAATTTCGGTGTCAGTCAACATTTTCTTATTTTACTAACAGATTTTGCCCGTGTCGGAAAGGGTTAAAGGTAGATACGTGAAACTTGCTGAGGTGATTTTTAAAGAGATGTATAAGAAGCCGTGTGATTTCTTTTTTTTTCGCTCAATTCGTTAGAATTTGATTTATAAACAATTATTTTCTCAGTACGACCATTTTTTTCGTTCGCAGATCTCCCTCTTCAGGAAATTCAGTTCAAAACGCCAACTTTGACAACAGTTTTTTTGCAATTGTAAAAAAAAAAAAAAAAAAAAAAAAAGGACAAGGACGGCGCATTGTGTACTTTCTAAGAAAGAGAATTGCCAGTTTGAAACGTTTGAGAGCAAAAATGAATTTAAGAATAAATCAGACAATAAGCAGTTTGGATTGGAATACACCCTTAACCCCTTCGTGACGGGAGTATTTTATGAAATTTTTAATGTATTGTCATCTTTTTTAAAAAACAGAAATTTGTGCCTTATGAAATCGAGAAAATGCTCCGATTAAATAAAGCTACTTTTGCAGTAAAATTTTACTGGTGGAAATAAACAAGGATTCTTAGGCTTTTTTGTGGCACGTATACGTGTCGCTCGTCCTCAAGGATTAAGGCTAAATATGAATAGAATCTTTTACATAATCAAATTCAATATTTATCGATTTGGAGAGACATAATTGGTTAAATGGAGTGCATATGACAGCCTTAGTATGTATATAACAGTGTAGTTCCTAACTGAATCATCAATGCGGAGCCGAAACCGAAATGCCTACACCTAAAATTATAAAATTTTAGCTGTTACTACCTACTATAATATAAAAATCCATTAAAGAAATAGTTTCTGAAATTTAAAGCTTAGTGAGCTGAAAATGGGATTGTAAGTTTCTGAAAAAGGATACAAATGAAAATCCAGGATATTTAAATTTAGAAATTGCACATAATTAAAACTGTGGTTTTATGTAGTAAGAAAGGAAATTATAACTATTTAGTTCAATAACGTAACTAATTTTCTTCAATTATATATTTTAAGACAAATAAGTTTTGAAATACATAAAATAAGTAAAAAAATAAAAACTACAAAATACAATGTTGTTCAAAAGAATTTTATTTCAAAAATAGGAGCACACAAAATTTGCTGATTTAGTGAAATCATAAAATGATACGTTGCAATAAGAGCAAGGCTAAAATGGTAGTACAACAAACAATTCAACATTATTTTTTGTATAGTAAAGAAATTTAACATACATAATATATAGCTGTCATGAATAGTAAATTACTTCTAAAATTTTCATTTATTGACGGTAATTAAAATATTTTAGAAACAACCAAATTTCTTTAATAATTTTTGTTTATGAAGTTAGGTTACATAAGCTAAAACATTTAACAACGTTTAAACACGTAAATATGTACAATATCATGACATGGAAAAAAAAAAAAAAAAAAAAAAAAATCCCACAATGGCCGTTTTGAGGATTGTGTGGATCCCCTTCCTCAGTGCGTAAAAAATAAGATAAAATAAAAGATTAAAATGGATTCAAAGAGCACCTCGGTTATAGCCCCGAGTAAAACTCTGAAAACCTCTGGTATAATCCCGAAAAACTCAGGACTATAACAGATGTTAGGGGGCTACTTCAGTCAAATGGGTTCACTCAAAGGAAGGTCAAATGGACCCGTTTGCTAATGCTAATCCTGTGCAAGAAATTTATAAAGATATCTCAGCTGTATTTTAATATTTTTATTTTATTTTTTATTTTTTTGCATTGGATAGCTGAGATCGATCTGTATTCAAGTCGTTGTTTGCTTTTTCGATTATATTTACAGATATTTTTTATGCGGGACTTTCATTTTCAGAACCGGTTTAGAAAGGGAAAGCACCCTTATAAAAATATCTGCAATCAAAATTGAAAAAATAAAAAACGGCCTGCATTTTGATCCATCTCAGCTATCCAATGAAAAAAAAATCATTTAAAAATATTGAAATGCAACCGAGTTATCTTTATAAATTTTTTCCATAGGATTAGCATTAGTAAGCGGGTCTTTTCATTTGACAGAAGTAGCCCCTTAACGGGGCTAAAAAACATCGTTCTATTTTAATCCTTTATTTTTATTTATTTTTTTTTTTCCATACTAAAAATGGAGTTCCAAGAAGCCTCTAAATGGACGTATGTGATTTTTGTATCATGGTATTGTACTTATTTATGCGTTTAAACGTTGCTAAAAATTTTAGCTTGTGTATTGAAATTCACACAAAGTGATTGTTTTATGTGCTTGTTACGCTGAGGTTTTATCTGAGAAATTTGCTATAACCGAAATATTTTTCAAATAACTAGAAATGATCCAAAAAAATTTTGGAAACTTAAACATTTAATAATTTTAATGTTATACAATCATTTTCTGCTGTAATGATTTTGTTAATACATAATAAGTATTATTGAGACATGTGGAGAAAAAATAAGAATGTTAGGAATTATAATACGTAAAAATAAAAATATATGCTAAATTAGAAGACATTTGTAATAATAGAATTTTAATGCAATAGTGGGAAAAAAAAACCTAAATTAAAGTAGTTTAAAACACAAAAATAATACAAAATGCAACTACAATAATTTTTTCCCGAAATGTTTTAGAATATGTCAGGGCTTAATTTGCGCCGGAACTCAGGTACGTCTCTGTTTTTAAAAAATATTTAAGTATTGGTTGGAATTCACCAGATCTCATAAATGTAGGGCTCCGGAGCCCAGTTCAATAGAGCTTTTTTTGTATCATGGATACTGCCCATTTTTTAACTCTGCACATTTCACTTTCTTTTCTGTCATTTTCATTTGCAAGTGGATCCAACTGTCATGTATTATTATTCTGATAGAAAGAAATCGAGCAGTGTTTCCTCTTTATTTTAATAAAAGCATCGAATTTTTCCGATAGCGTTGTCAATTTTTTTATTTTGTTTTTTAGTTTTTGGACTCGTTACAAAAGATTGATAAGCGGAAGGAATCTATTATAGTTTAAGATATGCACCTTTTAAAGAAAATTGAAAAATGTTGTTCCATTCTACAGCATATAAATATTAATTTCAGTGAATTTCAAGCATTTTTTATAAAAATGCATAGTTATGTGACTTTTTTTTTGTGTGTGTGTGTGTGTGTTAATGCTATTTCTGAATCATAAATCTTACCATATTTAATACCAGAATTCTGCGATTAATTACATTAAAATTAGAAAATACTTCTATCGGAAGAAGTAATAAGTAAAAAGTGGAATAGTTGACAAATAAATATATGCTGATAAATATATTTAAAATTTTTATTTTGCTAAAAAAAAAAAAAAAATGCTTTTGCAAATAATATATGAAATCTAAATATGCAGATTGGAGTCAATATGGGGAGGGGGGAACGCTACAATTGTTAGTATTGCAGATTATTAGGATTTCGGTAATTTTTACTTTCTCATCATATGTGGTATATGGTAAGTCTTGCAATGGTTTTGAAAATCGAAAAAAGAAATTGACGGATAGTGAAGATTACGAAAAACATAATTTTAGAGAAAAACATGCCGTCTGTCTGTAAATCTTCCGAACAAATTGAGATAGAGACTTAAACTTGCTATGTACTTAATATGAAGTAACCTCGATTATCCGGAAGTGTTTCTATCGGACTCTCGAAATATTCGTTCAGATGACAGATATTATTGAGATATTCGTAATCATATTTTCCAAATTCTACGACTTTTCACGACCCTGTATTTCATTGAAATTTCAATTCAAAGATTTATTTTAATTGGAAATGAAGCACTTAATCCAATGCAGTAAATTGTTAGTATAATTGTTTATTTAATCCGTCGGTCTGTGCGCGTGTCTGTCCGTTTGTCTGTAAATACTCTATCTCTCGAACAAATTGAGATAGATACTTAAAATTTTGTGTGTATTTAATATGTAGTAATGAGAAGAAGCCTATTGAATATCAGTAAACTCCATTATCCGGAACTATTTTTTAGGACTCTTAAAATATTCGTTCTGATGAAAATTTATAGAAATTTTCGAATTTTTTTGGGTGAAAAATACAATGAAAAACATAAATTTTGTATAAAGATTAAAATCACTCGGATAATTATTTGCCGGAATAATTGTATTAATATTTTCCACATTCTTCGATTTTTCACATGATCATTCATTTCATTCAAATTTCAATTCAAAGGCATATTTTAATTGAAAATGAGACACTTAAACCAACGCAGTAAACTGTTAGTTAACATAACTATAATTTTTGGAGTTATTAGGATGCTTCTTTTACGCAATTCGGTATTATCCCGTCGATCAGAAAACTATTTCCAAACTGTAAGATTAAATGCCAATAATGACTTCATAAATGTCACATTCACTTAACATTAAACACGTTACATGTGTTTGTTACGCCATCAAGTGATTTTTAATTTCATATTTTATGTGTGGTACTATTAATCTTTTACTAATTTATTTGTTATTTCGTTATTTAAAGTAAAAATTATGCTAATTTGCATAATTTAATAATAGTTTGTCGATTATATGTCGAAATGGGTCGACGAGATAAACAATTATAGTATCCGTAATTCCGTAATGGAGCATTACGAAGCATTGGAAAAATTAAATATACTTTAAATTTTATTTTGGAATTGTGATGCACTTGAAAAACATACATAAACGTTTTATAACTTTAAACATGCTTATAGTAAAGAAAAAAAAACTGAGGAAAGTTATTTTTTAATTGAAGTGGATTGTGACATTTAAATGGAGAGTGGTGTAATAAAATCACTTTAAACTGTATTTATAATACTCGAATCTTTATAAAAACTTAATCAGAATGCACTAGCGATAATAAAGCACAATTAAACAAGAAATTATAAAATCGAAATTTTCGTTTTTTTCGCCGAATAAAGAGCCGGCGGAATCGTTTTAAATTCTCTAACGGACCGGGCTGGCAGATTTAGAATAGTTTTTTCAACGGGCCGGGCCGGCAAAAAAATTGAACGGCCCAGACGGGCCGGGCCGATTAAAAAAAATTTCGGGCCTGTCGGCCCGTTCTGAAGATTTGAGCTGGAACGATAAAATATGAGCTATTTTATATGGTTTTAACGAGAATAAGTATAAATGTACGTCACGAGCCATACTAGTTTGACAGCATCAATATAAAAATGTACAATGTAGAGATCAGCATCGGAGAATTACATTGTGTGCAATTCGTTTTAATATTTTTTTAGCTGACTCATGCCGGTCCGAGATCAAGCTCGCATTATTTTTCTACATATAGACTGGCCGGACCGGAATTACACTTAATTGTTCTCAAGATCTGTAGGGCAGAAAACATGATTTGTAAAATTATTAACAGCGATAAAGAACTTATGTTAGCTTTATCTTCGGATATATACTTCTTGATGGTTTTTAAATTAATTTCTGATTAATTTTAAATTGTAAAAGTATAAAAGTGATAAGCTTAATTATTGAAGGGATTTGGAATCGAATAGCGTTTTTTTATTTTTGGTAAATATGACCTTTGTATGACCTTTTTGTATGACCTTTTGAGTCTGACTTGTATGACCTTTTGAGTCTGACTTGTATGACCTTTTTGAGATGTAATAGTTTCTCAAATGATTGCAGGTTTTTCTCCCTTCCCATGCTATCGCTTCCGGAAATTCTATTCAAATCGCAGTGACATATGATTATGACAGTATTTTATTTACTTGTAGTATTCTTAAATTGCTTGTATCAAAAAATAGATAACGCCCCTCGATTATATAGTTTTTCAATAAAGATACCTGCTAATCTTATGCATTTCTGAGAAAAAAGTGAATTTAGAAATGTATCAGAAAGAAGCTTCTTTGAATTTAAGAATGAATTGGGATTTAAAACCTTTAATAAAATGATATAGAAATATTTTTATAAATTTTCTTTTATCAAACATCTTCAAAAGTAACGACGTTTTTAGCTTTCTTTTTTTTTTTTTCTTTTATTCTGAGCCATATTAAATTTTTAATGAATCTTTATTCGAATGTTGATAGCCTAAGAGTATAAGTAATCATTAATGTTGTTAATGTGTATTTCCTGTAAAATGTATTGTAAAATCATTCCATAGATATGTATGCAGTATTCTTTTAAAAAATCTTAATTATATGATAAAAATCTGTTTTTTTTTTTTTTTTAGTAGAAATTGTAATGGGCCAAAACGGGCCGGGCCTATTTTCACTGATTTCTGTACGGGCCGGGCCGGGCCTAAAATATAAAAATTTAAACGGGCCGGGCCCAGGCCGAACTTTTGAGCTTTACAACGGACCGGGCCGAAATAAATTACCTACGGGCCTGAAAATTCCGGCCCGTGCAGACCTCTAGATATAATGCACAGTTGTAGTTTATTAAACGTTTATCCCCTCCTGCAACTTTAATTTCTTTTCACTTTCTTTCGTTTTTCTTCGTCTCCCTTACCCCCCCCCCCCCGATTTTTTTTTTCATGCACATTTGAAGGATATTTGGGCAATACACTTTGCTTTAATAAATCAAAATATATCTTATTTTAAAATAAAATCGGTCCTTTTCGGAATGTTTCATTTCGGAACTAGTCCGAGGAATCGTTCCTTTTCGGAATGGTTTCATTCCGGAACTAGTCCGAGGAATCGTTCCTTTTCGGAACGAGTCCGATCAATCGTTCCTCTTCGGAATGGTTTCATTTCGGAACTAGTCCGAGGAATCGTTCCTTTTCGGAACGAGTGCGAGGAATCGTCCCTTTTTGGAATGATTTCATTTCGGAACTAGTCCGAGGAATCGTTCCTTTTCGGAATGGTTTCATTTCGGAACTAGTCCGTGGAATCATTCCTTTTCGGAACGAGTCCGATCAATCGTTCCTTTTCGGAAGGGTTTCATTTCAGAACTAGTCCGAAAAATCGTTCCTTTTCGGAACGAGTGCGAGGAATCGTTCCTTTTCGGAATGGTTTCATTTCGGAACTAGTCCGAGGAATCGTTCCTTTTCGGAACGAGTCCGATCAATCGTTCCTTTTCGGAATGGTTTCATTTCGGAACTAGTCCGAGGAACCGTTCCTTTTCGAAACTAGTCCGAGGAACCGTTCCTTTTCGGAACGAGTCCGAGGAACCGTTCCATTTCGGAATCGTTCCGAAAAGGAACGAATCTTTTTTACAGACAGGAACCGTTCGTTCAGTTCCACCACCGGAACCGTTCCTTTGGAATCGTTCCTCAACAAATGACACATCTCTACTGCTCATTGAAGGTTTATGTGCAATGAATTTTCCATGATTTTAATAGGATAAAAGATACTAGCCGCTGAGGTATTGCGTTCAGCAGGTATCTATTTTTGGTACAAAATGGCGGATATGTCGTCAATGGCCTTTCAATCTGTGATATAGAATCTCTAGTAGTACCATGTCGCGTAGTTAAAAAAAAGAAAGAAAGAAAATCTTGCAAAACATAAAATATGAATGCATTTTAATTTTCACTTCAGGAATAAGACTGGTTTTAAAAAATGCTTTTTTTAAGAATTGTTATTGATTTAAGTCAAAATGCACGTATATTTGTGGCTATACACTGCTCACTGAAGGTTTATATGCAGTGAATTTTCCATGATTTTAATAGGATAAAAGATACTAGCCGCTGAGGTATTGCGTTCAGCAGGTATCTATTTTTGGTACAAAATGGCGGATATGTCGTCAGTGGCCTTTCAATCTGTGATATAGAATCTCTAGTAGTACCATGTCGTGTAGTTAAAAAAAAGAAAGAAAGAAAATCTTGCAAAACATAAAATATGAATGCATTTTAATTTTCACTTCAGGAATAAAACTGGTTTTAAAAAATGCTTTTTTTAAGAATTGTTATTGATTTAAGTCAAAATGCACGTATATTTGTGGCTATACACTGCTCACTGAAGGTTTATATGCAGTGAATTTTCCATGATTTTAATAGGATAAAAGATACTAGCCGCTGAGGTATTGCGTTCAGCAGGTATCTATTTTTGGTACAAAATGGCGGATATGTCGTCAATGGCCTTTCAATCTGTGATATAGAATCTCTAGTAGTACCATGTCGTGTAGTTAAAAAAAAAAGAAAGAAAGAAAATCTTGCAAAACATAAAATATGAATGCATTTTAATTTTCACTTCAGGAATAAGACTGGTTAAAAAAAAATGCTTTTTTTAAGAATTGTTATTGATTTAAGTCAAAATGCACGTATATTTGTGTCTATACACTGCTCACTGAAGGTTTATGTGCAATGAATTTTCCATGATTTTAATAGGATAAAAGATACTAGCCGCTGAGGTATTGCGTTCAGCAGGTATCTATTTTTGGTACAAAATGGCGGATATGTCGTCAATGGCCTTTCAATCTGTGATATAGAATCTCTAGTAGTACCATGTCGCGTAGTTAAAAAAAAGAAAGAAAGAAAATCTTGCAAAACATAAAATATGAATGCATTTTAATTTTCACTTCAGGAATAAGACTGGTTTTAAAAAATGCTTTTTTTAAGAATTGTTATTGATTTAAGTCAAAATGCACGTATATTTGTGGCTATACACTGCTCACTGAAGGTTTATATGCAGTGAATTTTCCATGATTTTAATAGGATAAAAGATACTAGCCGCTGAGGTATTGCGTTCAGCAGGTATCTATTTTTGGTACAAAATGGCGGATATGTCGTCAGTGGCCTTTCAATCTGTGATATAGAATCTCTAGTAGTACCATGTCGTGTAGTTAAAAAAAAGAAAGAAAGAAAATCTTGCAAAACATAAAATATGAATGCATTTTAATTTTCACTTCAGGAATAAGACTGGTTTTAAAAAATGCTTTTTTTAAGAATTGTTATTGATTTAAGTCAAAATGCACGTATATTTGTGGCTATACACTGCTCACTGAAGGTTTATATGCAGTGAATTTTCCATGATTTTAATAGGATAAAAGATACTAGCCGCTGAGGTATTGCGTTCAGCAGGTATCTATTTTTGGTACAAAATGGCGGATATGTCGTCAGTGGCCTTTCAATCTGTGATATAGAATCTCTAGTAGTACCATGTCGTGTAGTTAAAAAAAAGAAAGAAAGAAAATCTTGCAAAACATAAAATATGAATGCATTTTCATTTTCACTTCAGGAATAAGACTGGTTTTAAAAAATTATGTTTTGCGTTCTGAATGGGTTCGAAAGGGTTTCATGATCTATGCTTGACACATAATTTTTCTTTCAACTTTTTTTTTTTTTTTTAATTTATTTATTTGGAAAATAGTTTTTGTCCTCGGTAGAGAACTGGGAATTCTGAAGTATATCTGAATCTTTTTATTGGTTGAATTCCGCAACTTTTTTATTCTACTCGTTTTTTGATTGGTCTATGTTTAATGTCCAAAAATGGAATGCTTCTTTTTTTTATTTTATTCGTTTTCTGATTAATCCAAGTTTAATGTCCAAAAATGGAATACTTATGCTGACACAATGATAAAAAAATTAATAAAAATATTTTAAAAAAGTAATAATTTGAAAACAAATTGTGATAAAGATTTCAAACAAATTTCGTTTAAAAAGGCATTTTTTTCTCTACGCAACAGCGTAAAATTTTAAATGTGTGATGTTTAGAAGTTTAAAAATTTTCAGTTTCCGAAAATTGTAAAACTGAAATTTTATTTAAAGTTTGTTTATGATGGGTCCAGGAATAGTAATGTTTAATCCATGTCGTATGTAATATGAGACGTTTAGAAGTCAGTCTGATTAACTCCATCAAATAAAAATGCACATTTTAAACAGTTAAAGTAATATATCTACAAACTACTGTTTTTTTTTTTTAAATTATTATTATTTGTCATTGATCTAGGAATATTAATGTTTAATGCATGGCGTACGTAATATATGACTCTTTATTATCACCATGAAAATGATGTTTATTATTATTATTTTTATTATTAATTTAAATATAGAATTTATTTATAAGTCTTTATAATTTGAGTTTTTCAAAACATCATTTTCCAAATAGTCATTGTAATTTGTTAAATTACAATTTTCTTATTTATTTATTATTGAGCTAATCTAAATTTTGATTTTCTACTTTGAAAATCTGAAATAATAAAAAGTTGAAAAAGGATTTTCTTTTTTGAAAAGTTGTGGCTTCAAATATAAACGAGTTGAATGTAGATTCTGTCATTGCAGAATTCAGTTTCGCCTCCGATAAGGGAAAAAAAAAAAAAATATCGATAGAGGTTTTTTAGAAGGGCGACCCCGTTTAGAATGCAATATGAGCTAACTTCATTTTTCTTGTGTTTATCAATATAATAGCAAACAGAACGGCGTGAAATACCCAATTGATTAGCAGTTTCTCTCTGAGACATTGGAATTGCGGAATAATAAAGAGATATAATTTGACGTGCTACTTCTTCATTGACTAGATTCATCAAAAACGGATTTTTTCTTTAGTTTAAACGCTTTTTTATAGACTCTGAAAAAAAGGAAATGCATTTTAATAATAAAATTGTATGAATTTCTCGTTTTAACGGCCAGATTACGAAACTAGTCGTTGGGGGCCACCGTAATACTTACCCATCATGAATATGTATTATATAATATGTGAAAATAAAATATGTGAAAACTATTTATAAAATGCATTGCAATTCCAAAACAAAATTTAAACGTATATTTAAATATTCTTAATATACATAGTAATGCTCCATTAATGAATTGTTGATGAACCCATTTCGACAAATTGTGTAAAATACAAAACTATACAATTAGTACCGCATTACGTAAAAGAAACATCCTTATAACTCCAAAAACAATAATCATATTAACTAACAGTTTACTGCGTCAGATTAAGCGTCTTATTTCCAATTGAAACATATCTTTGAATTGAAATTTGAAGAAAATACAGGGTCATGAAAAATCGAAGAATGTGGAAAACAGGATTACAAATATCTCGGCAACTATTAATCCGACCGACTTCGTTCTTGATGCAAAATGTGTGTTATTTTATTGCCTTTTATGTCCTTTCCTTAAAATTAAAAAAAAAAAAAAAATCGAAAATTTTTATATACATTTCATCAGAAGGAACTTTTCGAGAGTCCGAAAAAAGTAGTTCCGGATAATCGAAGTTAGTGATATTAAATAGGCTTCGTCCTATTCTTACTTACTAAGTACATACAAAATTTTAAGTCTCTATCTCCATTTGTTCGTGAGATAGAGCGTTTACAGACAGACAGACGGACGGCAATTTTTTTTTCCTAAAAATATGTTTTTCGGAATCTCCAGTATCTGAAACGAGTAAATCCGTCAAAAAAAATTTTTTTTTTTCGATTTTCAAAACGATTGCAAGCTTTACCCTATACTATGTATGATAGGTAAGTAAAATACTTATGCTTGATGTGCCACAATTTTTGACACGACACTTTTTAGCTTGTCTGAAAGAAATAGCATCGGGGGCTAATAAATAAGCATATATTCTGGAAGCACACTCTTCCGTATTCTGCAAAACTGACATTTTTCTTCGCTTTTGTTGCACAATTTCACCCAAGGAATACAAAGTTAGAATTAAAAAAAAGAAAAAACAAATCATTTCTACTTCCGTCAAACAAGATCTTCAGCAAGGTTATAAAACACCTGTTAAACGGTTCAACCAAAACCACCTTTTAGAACGTAATCTATTGGAGGCTGTTATCCTGTACACGCAACAATTCTTTTTTCTTCTTGTTGATTTATTCTAGGAGAAAAAGATATTATGTCTCTTTCTTAGATGTCTAAAAACTTATTAAAATCGTATTTATATATTTGAAATCTATACAGTAGTTTATTTATACAATAACCTCTTCAGACTTCCAGGGTTTATTTATACACTTTTTTTAATTTCAATTATGCATTTATATAAGCATACTGAGATGATATAAGCATTACTAAGAAAGATAACAGTGAAAATAATAATAATAATAACAATAATAATAACAATAATAGTAATTATTATTAATATTATTATTATTTCATTTATTTTATTTTATTTATTTATTTATTTTGTAACTACTGTTTAAACATAAAATTTGATGATACATGAGGACTCAAAAAGTACATATTTTAATATTTTTTTTTTCATTGCAAAAACATTGAAAAACATAAAATAAATTTATATTTATTATTTTTTGTTATTAATGGCCTCTACAAATGATATCATAACGCATAGTAAAATTATTTACGTTTTCATTTTTGTACATTTTGTACATTTCTGCTGCAAGCCGTTTTTGTGTAACACGTAGCTCGCTAAAACAATGCTATAAGTAACAAATTGATATTTTGCTTAGTTTTGCTATGTGTTAGGCTCCATTCATACCGATTTCTCTCTCTCTCTCTCTCTTTTTTTTTTTTTTTTTTTTTTTTTTTTTCCATTGAGCTATTCTAAATTTTGACTTTCTATCTTCTTTTGAAAAGTTGTAACTTTAAATATAAATAAATAAGCATACATTATCTTTCTAGAAGCACATTCTTCCGTATTCTGCCAAAACTGGCATTCTTCTTCGCTTTTGTAGGGCCATTTCACCATCACCCAAAGAATACAAAGTTAGAATTAAAAAAAGAAAAAACAAATCATTTTTACTTCCTTCAAACAAAATCTTCAGCAAGGTTATGAAACACCTGTTCAACCAAAACCACCTTTTAGAATGTAATCTATTGTAGGCTGTTCATCCCGTACACGCAATAACAATTGTTTTCCTTTCCGTCTTGTTGATTTATTCCAGGAAAAAAAAAAAAAAAAAAAAAACAAGTTGGAAATTGCACGTGAACGTAGCAAATAAGGTGTGTTCGTACGATAACGAAGTTTTAAAAATATTCAGATCTTGCTGATATAGTATAGCGTACTTCGGATACAGTATAGTAGTCGAAATCTTTGTGTTTCTGTAAATATGCAGAAAGTAATTTTTATTACACCTCAGAAACGTATATCTTATTCATAAAATGTGAAATAGTTGAATATAATTAAAACACGCCCCAAACAATGTTTCCCCGTATAGCATTATGTAGTGGAATACTTTTGTGTGGCACTGTAATTTAATAATAAAAATTCTTTGCATCACAGATTGTACAGAATGCATATTTTAGTATACATATTTCATAGATTCATGCCAATTCTATCATGTTCGAATGAGTGTAACATCATAAAAATGCATTTGAATCTTTTTTCCCATTGACCGTAATACCTTTGATTGTCCCTGTAAATGATCAGTGCATCGGACTTTCATAACATTTGAAATGACTCGATAAAATTACGTAATAGTTTTATGTTTTAAAGTTCAAACGATTAAAATGCATTTGAAAAAATTTTCCCCATTGACCGTAATGTAACGGAATCCTTTTGATTGTCCCTGTAATTGATCTATACATCCGATTTTCATAACATTTGAAATGACTCGACAAAATTACGTAATAATTATATGTTTTAAATTTCAAACGATTAAAATGCATTTGAAACTTTTTTCCCCATTGACCGTAATGTAACGGAATCCTTTTGATTGTCCCTGTAATTGATCTATCCATCCGATTTTCATAAAATTTGAAATGACTCGACAAAATTATGTTATAATTATGTATTTTAAATTTCAAACGATTCGGTTGGGTAGTTTTTGCGTTGTTATATGCGGACGGACAGACAGACAGACAGACGGACAGACAGACAGACAGACGGGCAGACGGACGGACTGAGCGACAACAATAGGTGCTACGTATTTACATAATTACGAATGCACCTAAAAAGACATTATGTCTCTCTCTTAGATGTCTTAAAATTTATTATATTTATATGGTTGAATTCTATGCAATCGTTTATTTATACATGAACCTCTTCAGACTCCCAGGGTTTATTTATGCACTTCTTCTAACTTCAGTTATGGATTTTCATTATCAATATTCACATACTGATAACTAAGAAAGATTGAACAACGACAAAATTTAATATTATTACAATTATTATTATTATTTATTTTATTTTACTTTATTTGTTCATTAAATTTGATAATATATGGGGACTCAAAAAGTACACATTTTGACAATTTCTTATTTTATTTTATTTTTTTTTTTTACTTTTTTGCATTGTAAAACATAAAATAAATATATATGTTACAGGCCAAACCCGATTTTAGGCCAAACTAGTCTATCCTAACGCCCATCGGATAAACTAGTTTTTCCTAGGCCAAACCGGTCTATCCTAACGCCCATCGGATAAACTAGTTTTTCCTAGGCCAAACCGGTTTATCCTAACGCCCATCGGCTAAACTAGTTTTTCCTAGGCCAAACTAGTCTATCCTAAGGCCCATAGGACAAACTAGTTCTTCCTAGGCCAAACTAGTTTGGCCTAACTCTTATAGGATAAACTAGTTTAGTCTGCTGTTTATTGGTCTGAACTAGTTAATCCTAGGCCGATCTAATTTATCCTAGGCCAATTCAATTTGGCGTGATTTTATTTCATTCAATGACCGCCTCAGCGCCAAAATTCTAGTTTGTCATAGGCTGATCTAGTTTGTCCTAGGCTGATCTAGTTTATCCTAGGCAGTGTAATTTTACGTGTTTTTAGCTCATGGGCGTCAAAGCCAAAGAAAAAATGGGCTCACAGGTTCTGTTTGTATGTATGTACGCATGTATGTACGTATGTACGTAACGCGATAACTCTTGATAGAAATAATGTAATTTGACATGTTTTTATCTCGTCAGCTACCCAAGACTGAGAACTAATGTGCCCGTGGGTTCTGTATCTATGTATGTACGTAAGTACGTAACGCAATAATTTTTGATAGAAATACTCGATGCATCACTTCGATCGCCATTTTGTTTCAAAATGACGGCCATTTAATTTTTTTTTTTATTTTATTTAATCTACAGTTAAGTGCAGAAAAATCGAAAAATATTTTTCTTCTGTGTTTGATCTTGCTACAAAGATTATGAAACATTTTTTATTGGCCAGTTCTATCCACCATCTTGCTTCGAAATGGCGGGATTTACATCTCTACATCGCTCCTTTTTTCCTTTTTCGATGTCGATGTTGATTTTAAATATTTTTTAAGACGACACTTGCATTTTCCAAACTTGTTTTGAAAGTGAAACGAACTTTATAAAAAATATTTGCAAACAAAATTGAAACAGTGAAAAAGGAACGATGTAGACGTGCACCTCAGTTATCCAATGCAATATATATATACTTGAAAATGTTGAAATGCAAAACAGATATTAGAAAATAACCTGCCCATAGGAATAAGCATTAGCTCGCGAACGCTTCGTTTGCTGGGCACATGAGCCTTTAAAAAATTGTGTTTCTAAAAGAGTAAAGCTCTTTATTCTAAAGACTAAAACATCCTTGTAACCTCTTTATCGAACTGCCATCAAAATTACAAACAGTACGAATTTAAAAATTTCACCTTCTGTTAAACAAGATGGTAAATAAAAACTGGATCTCCAGCAAGGTTAAATATAACACCTATTAAACAGTTCATCCGAAATCTTCTAGGATGTAATCTGTTGGATGCTGTTTATTCTTCACGTACATGTAAAACGTTCGTTTCCCTTTCATTCCTGTCAGGTTTATTACATGATAAAGTGATATTATTTAGGTTAGGTGCGCTAAAAAGCCAAGGAAGTGCGTAGATTTTATTTGTATTTTTTAAACGTTTTACATAATAGAACGCATGCTTGAATGACGACGACTGTGCTCTTATTATAACAAAAGATTTTGCTTTGTTTTGACGCTCCGTGTTTACTTTTTTAGTGTTTTGTTTACTCGGAAAAAATAAGTTAATTAGTGGCTCTAAATATATTGTTTGAAAGATTATTATTATTATTATTATTATTGTGCGTGTGTGGAATAATTTTCTTAAAATCTTTGAGCAAGTTACACCGACTTTAGGTAAGTCTTAATGACTAGTTACTGACATATTAATTTGTATTTTACAATATTGTTATTACATAAGTCTTGTACTTTGTTGCCACCGTTTCGTGTTTACTTTTTTAGTCTTTATTTACTCAGAAAAAATAAGTTAATTAGTGACTCTAAATTTATTGTTCAAAAGATCAATTTTTATGTGTGGAATAATTTTCTTCAAATCTTTGAATAAGTTTAGAGTATCCACTTACGCCTATTTTAAGTAAGTTTTAAAGACTAGTTAATAACATAATAATTTGTATTTTACAATATTGTTATTACATTAGTTTTGTTCTTTGCGCTAACGTTTCGTGTTTACATTTATGCGCTTTGTTTATTCAGAAATATAACTTTATAAGTGGTTCCGCTGTGGCTACTGATATTTATTAAGTTACATTAATACTCCATTTTTTTTTCTCATTTTCTCTCGTTCTCTCTCTCATTGTTTCTTTTGCTTTCGCTCTTGCTCCTGCTCATATTGCATCAAACAGTATGAGGCTTTGTTGTCGTTTCGAGTTTTCTTTTCTCAGGAAAATAAATTAATTACTGGCTCTAAATATATTTTTTTAGGGCTTTGTTTACGCAGAAAATAAATTGATCAATGGCTCTAAATTTTTTATCCAAAAGATTAATATTATTTTAGAATATTTTTCTTCAAATCTTTCAACAAATTTACAGTATATACTGCGCCTACTTTAAGTAAGTTTTAATAGCTAGTTACTATATTAATGAAAATTTTGACTGAGAATTTTTAACTTATTTTAAAACGGGAAATTGTTTAATTTAACATATTTTATTGTTTTAGTACAGTACTACGCTATTTCTCCAATTAAACACTAAGAAATTATATATATTAATTTGTATTTTACAATATTGTTATTACATTAGTTTTGTTTTTTGTTGCCACCGTTCCGTGTTAAGTTTTATTGTGTTTTATTTACTCGGAAATATAAATTAGTTAGCGACTTCGCTATGGCTACTGATATTTATTATATTGCATTAATATTTCAATTATTCTTCATTCGCTCTCTCTCTCTCTCTCTCTCTCTCTCTTATTGTATTATATTAATGAAAATTTGGATCTTTTACGTAACTTAGTACTACAATGTACTGGGGATCATAAAGTATAATTTAAGCAAAAAAAATTTAGAAAATCTATATTTTCGTCATTTTTCGCCAAATGAAAGTCACCGAGTCCTCTTAATGAAAATATTAACTGAAAAATATGCAAATTATTTTTAAAATAGGGAGCCGTTTTATTTAATTTATTAATATTATTGTTATTATTATTATTATTATTATTATTATTATTATTATTTCATGTATAATATTGCCACCACTGCATCATCTGCGATACATTTATGAGCAGAATAATGTATTTAAAATAATATTTTTTATTTCATTTATTATTATTATTATTATTTTAAATAATGTCATAGATCGCCTGATACAAACATCAAGATGTGATCTCATTATGAGAATAACAACTAATTTAGTTGCATTGGATAACTGAATGTTAATTGAGTACCAATTATATGAGTTTCAAGGTTCTTACAATTAATAATTGATTATTACAATTAAACTGATAGTTTTTTTTTTATTTTATTAATTTCAAACACATTATATTGTTTTGGTATAGCGCGATTTCTCCAATGTAAATGACTACACATAATTCTTCATAAGATTGATTTAAAAAATAATTTATTTTTATCTACCTGTATTCACTGTTTGAATTTCTTACTAATTATGCGATACATTTTAAAACGATAAAATCTTAATACAACGTTCAATGTACTTTTTTTTAATCGTAAGTTTCTATCTCTCCCTTTGAGTGAAGGAACTATATTTGCTTCATGTAGAAAAGTTCGTTTATCTTTATTTCTTGTCAGATTTATTGGAAGATAAACTGGTATTATTTAAATGCTCTAAAAGACTAAGGAATTACGCATATTAATTTGTAGTTTACAATCGTTTTACATAATAGAACGCATGCTTGAGTAATTGCGAATAACATGCTCTTATTACACCAAATAATATTCTCTTTATTGTTTTCTCGTTCTATATTTATGCTTTTAATGCTCAGAATAAAACTCAGAATAACGCTTAGAAAACTCAGATAAAAATGAATTAATTGGTGGCTTCTAAATTTATTCTTCAAAAAATCAGTTTATTTTCAGGAATATTTATTCCCTATTTCTTTTTATGAATTCTTGGCCAAATTAGTAAGTTTTAAAAGCTTTATACTTTTTTAATACATTTAAGAGTAATTTGAAACATGATAGTGAAAGTTTGACAAACACTGTACTCTGTTGATGGATTTAAAAGTAAATTGAAACATTTTAATGAAAATTTGGCGAATGTAAAGGCATTATACCTTTTTAAGATATTTAAGAGAAAATTGAAACGTACTTGTGAAATTTTGACGAATATATAGATTCTATACTTTGTTAATAGATTTAAAAGTAAATTGAAACATTTTAATGAAAATTTGGCGAATGTATAGGCATTATACCTTTTAAAGGTATTTAAGAGAAAATTGAAAGGTACTAGTGAAAGTTTGACGAATATATAGATTTTATACTTTGTTAATAGATTTAAAAGTAAATTGAAACATTTTAATGAAAATTTGGCGAATGTATAGGCATTATACCTTTTAAAGGTATTTAAGAGAAAATTGAAAGGTACTAGTGAAATTTTGACGAATATATAGATTCTATACTTTGTTAATAGATTTAAAAGTAAATTGAAACATTTTAATGAAAATTTGGCGAATGTAAAGGCATTATACCTTTTAAAGGTATTTAAGAAAAAATTTAAAGGTACTAGTGAAAGTTTGACGAATATATACACTCTCAAAAAAACTTCCGTCTTTTCACAGAAAATGCACTGGCAGCACTGCTGCCAGAAATTGTCTGTATATTGACGATTTTCTGTTTATTTTTTTCTCTGTCGAAAGAGGAAAAATATCCGTCACTTGAAAAAAGTTTGGAAAAAATCAATGCGGAAGAGGCGGGGATCGAACTCACGACCCCAGCATTACCAGACCAACGCTCATCCACGGCGCTACGGCTGCTCATGATTTCTGGGCTTTAAAATAGAACTGTTAATTTCTATGGGTGTGGGTTGGTGTATTTCGTTAAAGAGCTTTTAATTATGCAGTTAATCTCGGAAAGATTTCATCTTTAATGAAACTGTGGCTGGTTTTTTTTTTACGTTTAGTATTAATATAGTATAAAAATGTGAATTTTAAATATATTACGTAGAATGTTAGAGAAAAAACATGGATGTTCTATTTGTGAGAATTTTTGAACGAATAAAGAAAGTAATTGTTATTTATTTTTAAATTCGAAAACATTTTTGTCTTTTAAAACTAAATTAGACATTTTAATCAATAGAATATTTTTGTTTTTCATTTTAAAAATAAATTCGAACTTATTACTAACAGACCCAATGCGCATGCGTGCTAGATATAAACGGAAACTTTTCCTCATTTTTCGACGCTCGGAATGAACTCACAGAACAAATACGTTTTCTGGGAGAACAGAAATTGTTTGTGAAAAAATAACGATAACTTAGTGTATATTGACGAATTTTTCTGACAGTGTAGATTCTTTACTTTGTTAATAGATTTAAAAGTAAATTGAAACATTTTAATGAAAATTTGGCGAATGTAAAGGCATTATACCTTTTTAAAATATTTAAGAGAAAATTGAAACGTACTAGTGAAAGTTTGACGAATATATAGTGTTAGTGTCCGCGATTCACGAAGCAGTTCTTTGGTGTCTTTAATTGTAAATAAATTCACACTAATATATCTTTTTGTGTTATATTAACCACTTAAAGAAACATTTAGTAAATTGACAAAACAAGATACAGGAATTCAGTTTCCTGCTGCGGTTACTGGATTAACATATTATCCAAGTATGCGAAAACAGAAGAGAAATATAAGCACCGTGTGTGCTTTACAAAAACATAAGAGAAACTGAAGTCAGTTCGCTCACAGTAAAATATTGTCCTTGAAGTAATCAACAAAAATGATTTCGCAATCATGTGCAATCATCTACTTATGAATTGCTTTATATAAACAATGATATTAAATGAATTTCATTAATGTCACTTTTGAATTATGGATCAATTTATAGTTTATAAATATTATAGTTTTAAAATAAACAGTTGATGTGATTAATGTCACTTCTGAAATATAAAGTAATTTAACGTTTATAAATATTACTGTTTTAGAATAAACACTCTAAGCATGCGAACATATAGATTCTATACTTTGTTAATAGATTTAAAAGTAAATTGAAACATTTTAATGAAAATTTGGCGAATGTAAAAGCATTATACCTTTTAAAGGTATTTAAGAGTAAATTGAAACGTAGTAGTGAAAGTTTGGCAAATAGACATTATATATTTTAATAGATTTAAAATTTAAACGTCGTAGTAAAAAGTTCCATTATATTTTTAAAATTACAAGATTTTAAGAACTTCACCTTTTTATAAACATTTTAATAAACAGTTTATGTTACTTTAGAGATGTGTTACAAAATGCATTAAAAACAAATAACTTTAACATGTTTCGGTTCCAATGGGTTGTTTGTAATGATACTTTTATTATTCTTATTATTCTTAACAAGGAAGGTCTCCATATGGGCATACTCCGAAAAAGCTGGAAAAATTACAGAATGCTCTTCTCATGGGAATATATACGGTTATATAAAAATTTCGGCGGAACCTCCATACAACGTCCGTAAAAAATTATGAAAATTTCCTTATATGGCGATTTATCACCGGTTGACAATGAAAAAGAATTTTAAAAAGTATACTTTTATGTCGAGTACTCTTTAACTTCTTCGGCACGAATGTTGTTTGCTTAATTTTTATCTTTAAACACCGATTTTTTAAAACAGAAAATTTTTTGTGATTTAATCACGGGAATCCTCTGATTAAATAAGGTAAACTTTACAATAAAAAATAGCTGGTGGGAATAATGAAGGCTTCTCAGCTATACTTAACAAGAAGTTTTCAGATGCATTCAAATCGTTTGCTTTTGGCGAGGAAAAATCTTTCTCGCCAAATCGCTTGTTGCTTTCATATTTTCGCACCAAATACTTGAAAATATTTTATTTTTTTACAGACTTTCCACTGGGATTCCGCCACTAAATTTACCTGCTCTTTCATTACATACGTAAGTAATACAATGAGCATTTTTTCCAACATATTCTGAGTATGCCCAGTTTGGAGATCTTCCTTGTAAGTTATGGTTAGAATTAATGAATAAATTCCTCGTGCAAACCTTGAATGGGATGAGCCACATAGGAAAATAATTTTAGATCATGGTGTATTTTTAATTTAATTTTTTACATTAGAGCACATGATTTTGTTTAGATTTCATTGTCAGATGTCATTTGTATTGAACGTGATGCGATTTGTATTTGTATTTGTACAATGATTATGGTTCTTATGAGAATGTTTTTAATATATTTTGTAACACCTCTCTCAAACAACAAATTGTTTATTAAAATGCTGTAGTGAAAGTTTTACAAATATAAAGACTTTATACCTTTTAATAGATTAAAGAGTAAATTGAAACATTGTAGTAAAAATTTGGCAAATATAAAAACATTATAGCTTTTTAATAGATTTGAGAGAAAATTGAAACGTTGTAGTGAAAATTTTGCAAATATAAAAACATTATAGCTTTTTAATAGTTTTAAGAGTAAATTGAAACATTGTAGTGGAAGTTTGGCAAATATAAAGTCGTTATAACTTTAAAATAGATTTAACCTCTTCAGTCCCTGAGTACCCGAACGGGTACATCAGTTTTGTCCCATTTTATTAATGATACTCAAATATAAATGAAATTTCGATGTAAGAATAATATGTTTCGAATTCTAAGATTCGAGCTAATGAAAATAAAACAAAAATCTAGTTCTGAAGTCAAACGAGAGAAGAAATAATTCAGTAATAATTAAAAATACTGTAATAATCGCCAGTAGCGAAGAGGTTAAGAGTAAATTGAAACGTTTTAGTGAAAGTTTGGAAAATATAAAAACATTAAACCTTTTTAAAGATATTTAATAGTAGATTGAAACACTGTAGTAAAAGTTTAGCAAATATAAAGATATTATATTTTTTATGTTTGCTAAAAATTTATTACAATGTTATATCTATCTATAATTGGAAATATTTTCCGCCGTCGTTTGGAAAAGGGAATACCCCTCTTTTACCCCTAGATGTTCACTTCCCTTTGTTTCTTGTCAAGTTTACTGTAAGATCGAGTTTATTATTTAGAACCTTATTACACCATAAAATTACATTTTTTTTTTTTTTCGGTCGCTTTACAGAAATGAATTTATGCTTAAGATGCCACTTGAGTCTCACAAACACACCCGGATGATAATGTTAAACTTATGCGGGCGTTATTTCAAATATCTCGCTCAAATTGTAATATTTTACATGATTTTGTTTGCATGAAATAGTTGAGAACGATCTACAATTGATCTTGTTTTTACTTTTTAAATTTTGGTTATATATATTTTTATATTATAATCATTTCAATTTCAGTACCGGTTCAAACCGGCTCCAAAATTTAAAGCAATTTTTTAAGAAAAATATGAAACCAAAATCGGAAAAGCAAAAACTAGACCGGTTGTAGATCGTCCTCAGCTATCCTATCTACACAAAATCATGTAAAAATATTACAATTTGAGCGAGATATTTGAAAAGAACGTCACCGTAGACTTAACATTATCATTCGGGTTTTTTTTTTGTGTGATTAGTGTGGGCTCTTAGTAACTCTGATGGTGCTTTTATTATGTAAAAGAGCGTAAAAATAGTTTTTTAAACACTCTTTTATAAGCATTCAATGTTTTTGTTTAAAATCCCTCTTAATTTTATGACTAATTTTTGTAATTCCAAAATATATTTCTGTAATTTAGATTTTTCTGAAATTGAATGTAATATATTCTTTAGGCATACGCATTACCTTTAATAGGCTTCATGAATATTCTTTTTCTTTAAAAAAAATATAAAATATCAGTTTCGAAGTTAACAATTTATGATTCCTTTCCCAAGCTTTTTCTTGACGTATACAAGAGCATTCTTTGTCAATTATGATAATGTTTCTGCATGTCGAACATAAAGTTTCAGTGTTTAACACTCTCAAATAAAGTTGAAAAGTGTGTATGAATGAATTTGTCTGTCCGTCTGTGCGTGCTCTAACTATAAATATAGTGCGATAACAATGATATTGGTATATGTTAATGAATTTATTGTGGTATAATTCTGTATCGAAAATGAAGCGTTTACTGTTTCATTTACATGGACGCTCATAAGAATTCCATTACATTTCGGCGTATGGGAAAAAATCGTTCCGACGTATTTTAAAGATGTTACATTAATTTAAATATATTGAAAATAATACATATATATCACTGAGGTGAGCTGCAAGCACTTACGACAGAATCTGGTGTGTATATAATTTATCGTCAATTTACAGAGACAATTATACGCTTACTAATCTAAATACTAAAATTAATAATCTCAAATCCAAAATTCTGGCGTTCGACTATGTAGTTTCCAAAAGGAAGAAATATGGTAATATTTTTCTTTTAATGAAAACAAGAAGAAAAACTGTATCCCTTTCAAATTTACTCATGTAAAGTCTATTTATTTATTTGTTTTAAACTTTTAATTATCGTTAATTAGCGATAATTTTAAATATTGCCCAATTTTGTTTTAGTTATTACACAATTTTATCAAACATATGAATTGAAGTATGTATAAACACTTGGATAAAATTTAATTTCATACAATAAATAAGGTAATGTTTTAACTCTTATCGATTCTATGTCACTTCTCACGTGATTTCAGGATCAGTAGCATCTTTTACATGAATTTGTTTCGATTAATACAGCTTCTTTGTAAGAAAGACTTTTAATTGTACTTTGACAACATCTGCATACTACAAAATTTGTTTTAAAAATTTAGTCGTTCGAATAGAATTTAAAAATAGAAATCAGTGTAAAATGTTAGCATAAAAATAATGTGAATAGGCGTGGTGTCCGAGTCGATGTAATTCCTTGAATTTTTCGCGATTATTTCCAATGGTCAGAAACAAAAATGGGCTTACTAAAGGATTCAGGAAGATTCAAAGAACTTTTTAAGTCAATAAAACAAAAATAAAATTTCTTTTTAAAACTTTCGCTCATGTCTCCCCTTAACCTTGTTCCTTAATAAAGCATCGCATTCTAAACTTGTACTTGGCCTATTCAAACTTTCTTATACACTGTTAAAAATTTACTGAATCATCACTCCACCGCTTTTATAGGAAACGATTACTTCACTGTATTATGGAGCATTCTCATTGGTCAAAATAGATATATTCTATAAAAAAATGCGAAGTGACGATCCAGTAAAAGTTTAAAATTCTTAACAGTATATGCACACTAGGCAACAAACTTCTATTGCGATGTTACACTCTAAACCTAGGATCTCAAAGGTTAATATTTTAACTAAAAATTACTTGTGGCAATATACTTGTGGCAATTTAAGGATGAGGGCTTACAGTGCCCAACAATGTTTTCTTGACCATAGGCCATAATAGTCAAAAAGCGCGACAACACAAAAACCTAAGGTTTCGAGCGCAAGGAAAAAAAATCTTTATTTTATGGAAGAGTGGTAATAGGGGAATCTAATGATCTATGTCTGCCGGAAGTGAAGTGGTGCATAAGCCAAAATTTAACACCACCAGTGGTCTACTCATTAGTTTTTGCTGTACAATCATTTCATACCTTTGAATGTTCGGCAAAAACAATATTACCTACGATTCAACCACCAGTGGTAATACTTTTTGGCTTATGCACTACTTCACTTTTGGCAGACATAGATTTTTAGACTCTCCTATTACAACTCTTTCATAAAATAAAAGAGGTTTTTTGTGCTCGATACCTTAGGTTTTTGTGTTGTTGGCTCTTGAACTATAAAAATATATTTCAATTAGGTGGTCAGCCTAACACGGAAGCCTCAGAGTTTAATTCCCAAACAAGCTTGGTACTCATTTTATCGACCGCGAAAGAATGAAAGGCTGTGTCTATTTTCCCCAGCCTGATGTCGAGATCTGGACTTGTTGCGTGGCATTCAAACATTCTGACCACCATGCCACTGGTCTTCAGTTAATGTTTTAAGATGAACTAATTTTAAACAATGATGTTGACTTATTATTAATTTCTGGCTATTTTACTATTAATATTGTGATTTGTGTTCTCATTTTATTGATCTCAAAGGAATGATAGGCTGAGCCAACTTTGCCCAGCACGGGGTCGAACTCTGCACTTGTTCCGTGGCAGTCAAACATACTGACCACTACGCCACCGGTCTTGAATTAATATTTTAAGATTAACTAATTTTAAACAATGGTGTGGTTTCATTATCAATTTCTGACTATTTTACTAATATTGCGATTTGTATTCTGATTTTATCGATCTCAAAGGATGAAAGGCTGAATCAACTTTGCCCAGCCGGAGTCGAACTCTGCACTTCTGCCGTGGCAGTCAAACATACTGACCACCACACCACTGAGCTTCAGTTAATATTTTAGAATTAACTAATTTTAAATAATGATATTGACTTATTATTAATTTCTAATTATTTTACTAAAAGAGCGATTTGTGTTCTCATTCTAGGACCTGATGGCGGAATTTGAAAAGATTTATGTTGAAACTTGAATTCCTTCCTTTCCCTCATTATGTGGCAGTCTAAAGAAAAAGAAGATTCCGATGGCTCCTCGTCCGTGCCTACTGTTTGTGATATGGACTTATCCGACCTTTCGGATCAGTGCACAAATGACATCGAAATAAGTGACATCATAGGTGGTTACGGACGATGGCAGAGGGACATCTTTGTGTTGCTATTCCTCGCGTCCATACCGAGCGCATGGCACAACCTTCAAATGACTTTCATGGCACCAAGTGGTGTAGAATTCTGGTGCGCAAGACCGCCACACTTAAATGTCAGTGTGGAGGAGTGGAGGAATTTCAGTGCTCCTCCGGGGAACTTGGATTTAGACAGTCGGTGTCACGTGAAGCCTTACTGGAGGTTATCTGGAAATGAAACCGTCCTTGAAAGTGACCTTCTTAAGTGTACTTCGTGGGAGTATAATACTACTTTTTATCCCTCAACAATCATTGACGAGGTAAGGCAATTTCTTTCATATTTTTTTATAGTATGCTCTTATTGAGGACTTTATTTTCACTTAACATGTACTATACTGCTATAAAAGCAGGATATCCTTAATACTTCTTGGAAAATTTCTTAATACAGCAGAGCACCGATTATCTCGACCGGTCGGGACCGAGACTGATCCGGTCAGTAAAAAATCCGGATAATTGGACAACTTAAAAAAGCGGCTATAGTTCTTCTTTAAAGCAACTGTCTTTTAAGTTTAGTACTGGAAATTGTAGAAGTGCACATATTCTGCGGACATTTTTACCAATTTCAAGGTACCTTGTCTCCTTAATTTCACAAATATCTTGACTATGTTGAAACTTAAACAGTACTTTAAATTTTACCATTCTACATCAATACCTAACAGTCATTCAGACCAGAAGTTCTGTGTATTATCGCTATATTATTTAACAACGCAAGGCTATCCCCCTGATTCTACAGCGTGTTAAAACGTTGGTTACAGGTCACGATATCTCAATACCGTTCAAGCCTAAATGATTATAGATTATCCGATTCCTGTTTAATAGAGGTCTTGGTCTGATAGGCTTTTGTTTTCCAAAGACAATTTTAGCCACTTTATTGTTCAATGTCTTTCCACGTCGTTATTCTGGATTTTACTAGGCCACGATTCAACATTTTATCAACGTATGGTTCAACACTTTACCAACTTATGGTTCAACATTTTATCAACTTATGGTTCAATATTTTACCAGTTCCTGGTTCAACTTACGCAAATTTTGACACAAAGATTCACTATCTTAATGTGACAATTGTTTTGGCACTATATTTTGATGAATGTTCACACAAACTTTTAAGAACATAAATAGGTACAAATTGCCCTACAGTACATGCAGAGATGCCAATCTCTGAAATTTCTCATAGAATAATATTTAGGGTTTTCCATAATTGCTCTTATACTTTTCATTTATTTTGTCAATAATGTAAAATTATCGGATTTTTCGGGTTGCAAATAGGAATATTCTACTTCTATTTAAAAAAAAGAAACCCTAATGACTACGGGGAATCCGTAGGAAATTGGCATCTTTGTATAGGCATGTTTCAAGCAGTGAAGTGTTAAAAGGGCTTTTTGGTTATAGTAGAGGGTATGCTTACGTTATATTCTAGAAAATGATCGCTGAAATTGATTTTGTGAAAAGTTGTTTACAAATAATAATAATAATAATAATAATAATAATAATAATAATAATAATAAGTCGAAAAAAATGAATTTTTTTTTTACTATGTATGACATTTCAACCTATACTAAGAATCTTGTTCATAATTGAGAATTTCTATCACCTTTTTTTAACCCCAAAAAAGGTCTTTTTCAAGGTTTGACATATTATCAGGGCGATTTTTTTAATACAATATAAATAAACCTTTCAAAAGCTAATTTAATATTCCATTATCTTGAACACGGTTAGACATGAATTAAAAATATTTCGCGATTTCCTGATTTTGTGCTTTTATAAAATTGCTTTTTTTAATCTTTCTTTCTTTTTGGTTGGGGGGGGGGGGGAGGGGCAGAAACTGATTATCAACAACGGATTACATTCCCATCAGTAAAAAGGAACATCAAATTTTGCCTTATTTATGGCAGAAATTTTTTATGAATGCGACGATTAGATAAGGCGACCATTTCTATAAAAATTTATTGGTGTAAGTGTGCTCCATTAGTAATCAGGCCCTGTTGGGGGGGGGGGGTTGTATTTTTAGGTAATTAATTCAAATTCTGCATCATTTGACTACTAAGAAGCATTTTAATTACTCTAGCACGAAAAATTAAAAGAACAACTATGAAAAGATACTTCATATTGATTTTATTAAGTGAAGCAATGAAAGAAAGTAGACTGGTATATCAAGGTCAACGTCATCATGAAGTCGAATAGTATTCTATTCATATTCCCTGCACATAATTACAGGCATATTCAATAGAATTTGTAAGAGTCATTTCAATGACATGTGATTTTTAATTAATTTGACATTTAGCTTTAGTCTTTATTTTTTCAGACAAATTAAATTACTTTAAAAAATAAATATTTCCTCTTTTTGTTTCCTAGTGGGATCTCGTTTGTGATCGAGAATGGTTGATATCATTCTCCAAGTCTATTTACAACATTGGGTATCTAGTCGCTGTGTTGGTCTTCGGTCAACTATCGGATAGGTGAGTTTTTTTTTTTTTTTTAAGTTTTCTCTTAACTTTGTAAAAAAGTTTAAATTATGCGAAAATTGGTTTTAATGATATTTTAATAATATCTCCTGCCAATTAAATAAATGAAAAAATATTCGCTCTTTCATAAAACTTGATTGCAATGTATCAAGATTATTTCATATGAAGGTTATTGTTTTTCCGATTTCCGGCAGAGCATAAAACAAAAACAAGCATTCATGTCATAACGGTTTTGTTTATAGAAATTAAGTACAATATAAGATGTTTTTTAATATAATAATTGTGACGATTGAGAGCTTTTAAATGCTAGTGTATGGTTTTTAATATATTTTTCAAAGCTGTTTTCCGTTTACATTTCTTCAGCCAGATCTCGATGTTAGCTCAAAACTTTCACATTTATGTAGAAATGCTGTCCACCCAGCTGCCTCTGTTGGAAAATATGAAAATTGCTCGAATTAAAATAGGATGATACAGTGTTCAAAATACATAATTTAAATTAAATCATGCCTCCCAACTTACAGAATGTGTTCCACAAACTCACTTAAGGCTGTCACTCAGCGGTCGAAATTCCCTCCGTAATGTTAAGTCTAGAGGCGTTTGATAACATTTTTATATTCAAAATATCTTGTCCTAAAATAAATATTTTTTATCTTCTTTTTTCAATGTTCTCTTCTTAAAGGAAGCATCTTTTTCTCTTAGTTTTCAAAATGTATCTTAAATTTATGCATAATTTCATATGAAGCGTTAAAATTTGTAAAATTTTTCCAGTTCGTCAGTTTTTAAAACATAAAATATTGAACTGATCATAAGAGGGTCACTCTGAAATTTTTGAGATACAACTAGGTTTTTTAAATTATACTTAAAAAATTTTAGGTATGTTCAAATTAGTCTTCGCCAGCATCAGTGCACTTTTGTAGACAAATTTTTCACAGAGCCATTCATTTCTTGGAATAGATGAAAAAAGTGCATTTATAGCCACATCAATCTCTTCTTCTGAATAAAAATGACGTCCACGTAAGTTCTTTTCTAGATTAAAGAATAAACAAAAGTCACACATAGTTAGATCAGATGAATACGGCGGATGTTCTATCACTTTACTTCGTTTTTGTTTAAGAAACTCAACTGTTAATCCGGCTGTATAAGAAGATGCATTGTCATGGTGAAGCATTAATCTCCTAACATTCACTTCTTGTAGAATTTCTGGAAGACATTTAGTGGTATACCAGTTTGCTGTTACTGTCTTCTGTCCTTCCAACTCAATGGCTTTGATCAATCCCGTACTTCTGAAGAAAATGCTCTCTTCTCATTTTCTCTTCTGTTTAAAATTTATTCTACGCTAAACAAGTTGAAGTAAATCAGTAAAAAATAGTCTGCTGTGTTAAAATATTTTGTATTTTAAAATCAAACCATTTTTTTATTTTGTAAATTCTCATCTGCGCGTATCTCAATAATTTCAGAGTAACCCTCGTAATTTTTAGAAATATTTTGACAACTAAGAAAAAAAGTGACATCCTTTAAAAAGAGAACACTGAAAAAATAAGTTTAAAATATTAATTCCCTGAGGAGATATTTTGAATATAAGAATGCATCAAATTTTCATAAATTTAACATTACCGATAGGGGAATTCGGCCGCTGAGTTACAAGCCGCCTTAAGGAGTAGAAACATTTTTTTGTTAGCTATAATCCGTCATATTCACTCTGATTAAATGTTGAGGTTCTCTTTAAGTGATTGGCTATTGAAGTTCGTTTAAACTTAAGCGAAAGTCTACAGTTCCGATTTCCTATTATCTCAGACTCCATGGGGGAATAGGGGTTAAATTAGAAAAAATGTCCAGTAAGAGCAGACTTTTCATATAGTCTCCAAAATTCAAGCTAAATTAATTTAAATCACGATAGGGTTATGCAAAAGATTTTTGTTCTTTTTCAATTTGTTGACGGTCCCCTGTAGAAATCCGAGAAAAATTTTCACAAAAATATATGATCTGTACTATTATGTTTACACACTTAGACTTTCAGGATAATTCATCATATACTTTTCTAGATATTTGACAAAACGTCTAAATTTGCGAGTGGCCGGTCATCTTTGGCCATGTAGTGTACACATTAGGATGAGATTGTGCGCAATCATGCTATGCTCAAGTCCAGCTTCTAACACATATAGCCCCCTTTAGCAGCAGCATCGGAAGGGGGGAAAGTAACAGTTTTCGTAATAATGACAGAGATATCTATCTTTCTTGCTTCATGTAATGAAATAATATTAGAAAATTCCGAATATGAAATATATGAAAATATTTCTTTTGGTTGAAGTTATTCATTTTTTAACGTACCAGCATATTCAAAAGCAACAGGAAAAGGTAAAAATTGAACACGAAATGTATAGACAGTAGGCATAGTGCGATTTTTACAAAAAAACGCATGAAAATGTATGAAACTTTTTTTTAGGAAAAACTAATTTCACATTAGTCATATTTAGCACCTACAAATTGATCTTCCGTTGCGTCAGTAGTTTTTTTAGTGACATAACATACTTCGAAAGGCTGCTGGGGTAATGAATAGTCTGGGTACACCCATCACCAATGAGAAATAGATCGTCAAGCATAACATGACAACCGGCACAACATCTAAGAGAATTTCTGATGTAATTCCTGCCAATAAGGTGATTTAACACCAGAAAGACTCGAAATTTTATTCAAGTATTATAAAAAAAGTACCTCACGCCAGAATTTTTATTTAAGATTATTTAATTTATTTATTTATCTTATTTTTTCTTTATGATTTCTAAAAGAATTTTCTGGTTTGAACCGAAATCTTTTCATTCGGTAGGAGTCAAAATGACCCCTTGCCAAATTTCTAGTGTTTTAACTAATGATTTGAAACAATAACGTATGGAACATTGTATAACTAACTGTTCTGGCAAATGCATCTAGTCTACAGAGCTGCCAACTTCTACGCCTTTTTAAATCATGTAAACATGTTTGGAACCACAAAATTTTTTTTAGTAAAATGTATGCCAGATATATTCAGTATTATGTATTACAATACATATTGTCAATTATTAAGTAAAATTTCTGATTCGAATATGTTTATTTAACTGTAAATAGGCATAGAAGTTGGCAGCCATGAGTCTATAATAAAATGTTTAATTATTGAAAAATCTCATAATTTTCTTGCATTTTTGTCAAAACGACATCGTATGTCTAAGTTTTTCGATGTATGGATTTTTATTTTTTCGGTTATTTTTAAATCACCCGGTGTATTGATTTCTAACAAAGTATAAATAACTTTTGCTTCCCTTTTTTCCAGTGTAGGCCGACGTCCAACCCTTCTTTTTTCATACGTGCTAAATATTTGTGCTGGTTTTCTCTCTGCATTTTCTACTTCTTTCGCTATGTTTGCAATACTGCGTTTCTTCACGGCAGTTGGTGGTGCTGGATTTTACACAGTCTCTTTTGTTATATGTAAGTCTTGAAAACTGTTTTATTTTAATTAAAGTTGCATTATTCTGTGAAATATCGATTTTCTACCCTCGTAATATTTATGGACGACCAGTTTGCTTTGAAACATAAAGCCTCTACTTTTTCGTGTGCACATTCTGACATTGTATTAGATAAAGTCTACCGTGCTCTTAAGAGCCCACACTACTGACTGAAAAAGACCCGGATGATAATGTAAAGTCCACGGGGCGTTTTTTTTTAAATATCTCGCTCAAATTTTAATATTTTGGCGTATTTTTTTTTTTTTTTTTTTTTTTTTTTTTTTTTTGCATAGGATAGCTGAGGACGATCCACAACCGGCCAAGTTTTTACTTTTTCAAATTTGGTGATAGATTTTTTTTTTAATACTTTAACTTTCAGAACTGGTTGGAACCGGTTATAAAACTGAAACTATTCTAATATAAAAAGAATATAACCAAAATCAAAAAAGTAAAAACTAGGCCTGTTGTGGATCATTCTCAGTTATCCTATGAAAAAAAAAAATCACGTCAAAATATTAATATTTCAGCGAGATATTTGAAAAGAACGCCCCCATGGACTTTACATTATCATCCGGGATTTTTTCAATCAGTAGTGTGGTCTCTTAACCACTTCCCTGATTTGTGCGTACATCATACGGGCAACCCATGTTTGCCTATCATGTACGGGCATCCATATGCCAATCATGGTTTATTGTAGTAAATATTTTGCATTTTTTAATCCGAGCGATTTTCTTTTTTTTAATTCAATTAGGCAAAAACTTCTGTTTTGAAAAACCGGCGACAAAAGATTAAAAATTCTATAAAATACATGAAAAAAATAGGCATTATTTGAAAGTTTTTCAAAAATATAGATCAGTTAAGTGGTTAATTTATTGCTAAAATAAATTATTTCACACCTGTACTTCCTAAATCATTAAAATATTGCGAAAATAAACAAGATTATTAATCCTTCACTGCATTTTGTTGAATTCGAATCACTTGTACGTATACGACAGTGGTGTAGCCAAGCAGAGCCCGATCAAGTTGAAGTTGGGCCGAGGGCCTGTTCAAAAGTTTCCCCCCCCCCCTACCTCCCCATTCCCGGCGACGCTTTCAGGAGAAAAGCATGTTTATTTGATGACTTGACAAAATTGTCTGGGTGAAAGTTTCAAGTTTACAACAAAATTTAACTTACAAGAATAATCAAGAAAATGAATTATCGTCCACTTTCACAAATAAGCATTTGTATAAATCGCAAACATCTATGATCCACAGTTAATGTTGCAGAATAAATGAGGCTCGTCTTTTTCAAAACTTGCCTTATCCAAAATCATAAATATTGTGTTTCTCTAATAGTCAAGTAATCATTTTAAGGGGGTAGTAAGGTTAATTCGAGGGGAAAAAAGCATATTTTCTATCATTTTTTGTAAGGATACAATTAATATTTATTTATTTGTATAGTTATAGTATAATTATATGTCATTTAAAGAGTATTCTGTGAAATTTTCATTAAGAAATATTAAAAAATGAGCCGATGACAGCGAATCTTCGAAGACGTCCCAAAAAAAAGTTGATTCGCGGTGAACCGCATAACTCATGACTGGATCAACCGAAATTAAAAAACCAAATTGATTTAATTAGTTGATAAGTTTCCTCGGGGAACGCTGTCGAGTTTTTTTTTTTATTATTGTTTTTTCAATTTTTTACAAGGCTCGGAAGTCAAAATACTGATTTTTCATCAAAAAAAAATCTGATATTTTGTTTTTTAAAAGTAAGTTAAAATAAAAAAAAAAATAAAAAAAAAACTCGACAGCGTTATCTCGTAATTTATATAAAGAAAGAGTGTGTAAAATTTTAAAAAGATCGGTTCAGTAGATTTTGAGCTACGGAGTTCACCGGCTTCGAAAAAGCGAAGTGTTAGAAAAACACTTTAAAGTTTCACAGACATTTTTGCCGAAATAGATATTTGTAAATTACTGCTTTTTTCATATACTTACACAGAATCATCAATGCACCGTGTACACACGTGTACGTGTACCTTCGGAAAGGTACATTATTTTGGCAGTATGCCAGGACAGGCCTTTGAAACCTGGTCATGCAGTAGCAGCTGCTTGGTAGCTGATTGTTGCGGCCACATTCCTCAGTTTGAAATCGGAGGGCGGAGACTTACAAGTGTATATCTCCGTCAGTTTTACTTCAATTGCTTTCAAATTTTCACAGAATAATCTTAAAATGTTGTGCATTAATATAAAATACAAGATGAATGTAGATTCTACCATTGCAGAATTCAGTTTCGCCTCCGATTAGAAAAAAAATCAATAGAAGTTTTTTAGAAGGGCGACCCCGTTTAGATTGCAATGAACTAACTTCATTTTTCTTGTGTTTATCAATATAATAGCAAACAGAACGGCGTGAAATACCCAATTGAATAGCAATTTCTCTCAGAGACATAGGAATTGCGGAATAATAAAGAGATACAATTTGACGTGCTACTTCTTCATTGACTAGATTCATCAAAAACGGATTTTTTCTTTAGTTTAAACGCTTTTTTATAGACTCTGAGTAAAAGGAAATGCAATTTAACAATAAAACGAATGGAATCCCGTCGAATTCGACGAATGAAATGTTTAAAAGACCCGATCGATTTGGTTTTTAAAAAAAGCAAAAGTAATTACATTATTGAATCAATATATAATAAATATATTTACAAAGTAAATGTCAAATTTGCCAGTTACAATTTTGCATTCAAATATTCGCACATCTACAGTTAAAATTGTAATATGAGTGCCGGCGAAATGCAGAAATTTTATTTTATATGTACTCACAGAAAAATAGCTTTATTTAAAAAAAAAAAAAAAAGAAAGAAAGAAAAAAAAAAAAAGTAATATCGGGTACTACTAGGTTATCCCATCGACCAAAAAATTATCGCCAAACTATAAGATTAAATGCCAATAATGGATGATCGTGAATGTCACATTCAATGACATTAAATACGATTCATGTGTTTAAAATGTCATTAAGTGATTTTTATTTCGACTTTTTATTAATATTTTTATTAATATTCTACTAATTATTTATTTTTTCGTTATTTAAAATAAAAATTATGTCAATATGTATAATTTGGCTATAAATGTGGCGATTTGTAATAATTTGGCGAAATTGGTCGACGGGATAACAGAGTAGTACCTTATATCGTTATGAGTAAAAATACGATGTTTTAAATAGTGACGTCATTTTCTCTTCAAATGTTCTTTAAAAGCTACTGTTTATGAAAAAGGCATCCATAATAATATAGTAATTTTTTATCTGGTTGCTGAATGACATAATTTTCCTCATTTGAAATTTCTCTTATTTTGATTTAGACATTAATTTTTATCATAAATTATTTTCTGTCATTTTATTTACATTATTAATATTATTTCTCAGTAAATATATATATTTTTTAACTCAATTAGTGCATAATTATACGCAATCATTTTAGAAAATAAATTTTTATTATCGAGAGAAAAGCTAAATTGTGTTGCCACCAATTTGAAGAAATGTCATGAAAAAGCTTTTAAAATTAAAAATAAAATATAAAAATGGAAATAAATTAAAAAATAATTAAAATGGGCACAACTACAAATAAATAGCTTTCATTAAAAAAAATAATTATCAAAATCGGTTGACTAGAAAATTCAGGGCTGATGACACGACATTTTTAGCTTGTCTGAAAGAAATAGCATCGGATGCTAAAAAATTAAAAAATGCAAAAAAAGAAAAAAAATACCTTACTACCCCCTTAAACTATAATTCTGACATTGTAAAATCCTCGTTTCTATCGAATCCAATAGACACAGTATGCAGTTTTTGGGATTGGTTTTCTGGATACAGCAAATTTTGAAAATTATAGGTACTCTCAAAATGAAAAGAACTTTTACAGAAAAGTACTTAGGTTAAAAGCTTCTAAAAATTTTGAGTCATTCAGAATATTTAAATTTTACGTTTCAGATTTTATAAAACAATACTAGCGAGCTACGCCCGCTAGCTGGGCCAGTTTTTCCAAACGAACCACGATATTAAGCAATATATAATAAACAAAAAAATTCATTTAATAAGCAAGTCTTGGTGTTCGAATCCTGAAGCACAAAAAAAAGTAAATTAAAGAGCTATGGTTGTTATGCGCCCATTATCCCGTTAAAAATATGTGATTTCGCACAGTGGGCTCTACGCTCCATGGTCGCCATCGTCCCATTAAAAATACAGTAAAACCTCTAAATAACGGACACCTCGGGAACGTAGAAATTGTCCGCTATTCGGAGGTGTCCGCTATTGGGAATACCTCAAAGATTAAAAAATCACTAAGAAATGCTTGAAGTTTCATTAATTGGCTTTTATATGGCCTAAAACCTCTATTATATGATTAAATAGAAATTTAAAAAAAAATTTAAGCAGTAAAATTGAAATAAAATTGTGCACACCTTTATCCACTGTTTATTACATTCTTATGAAAAAAATCTGTTACAAAAGTTTACTTTTACTCGTGATTACATGTAAATTGTTTTTAAATGTGACATTATTTGGACATTATAGAGTTCCGAGCGCAGAGGGGGGATAGCACATTTGGACCTCAAACCCCTTCGCGACGGGAGCCTTTTACGAAATTAAAAATGTTTTGTCATCGGTTTTTAAATACAGAAATTTGTGCCTTATTAAATCGAGAAAATGCTCCGATTAAATAAGGAAAATTTTATTGGCGGGAATAAACAAGAATTCTTAAGTCTTTTTGTGGTACGTATACGTGTCACTCGTCCCCAAGGGGTTAAAAGAATAAAATATCAAACTTTTTTGGAGGGACATTTCAATGCTCTGGGAGATGTCTCTCCCGGGCAGCTTCCTGAATTCAACACTGAACATGGAGGGAGAGGGGATTTTCCCCAGCTCACGATCTACATTAATCTATGGTCACAAAATTTATGATACAATGTCCTGATAAATTTAGAGGTCTTTTTACTTTTTTTTTCATTTTTTTTTTCTCGTTAAAAAACATTTTTTCATTCTTTATCGCCGAAAATAGTGTCCGCTATTCGGAGTGTCCGTTATTCAGAGGTTAAACATACAAAAATTCCGGTTTTGGGAGTGGGGATTGGAAAACTGTCCGTTAAATAGAGGTGTCCGCTATTCGGGAGTGTCCGTTATGGAGGTTTTACTGTATTTGGTTTTGTACGGTTGGCTCTGCGCGCCCATAAGACATTTTCTCGTATTTTTTGATTCATCAGAAGCAGACTTTTACGCAGATTCTGAATATGTAATCAGTTTTTTTCTACTTTAAAAACTGTCTGCATGATGGTTTAAGAAAAAACGCGCAAAAAAGGGAGAAAAAGAGGTTTTCGACTGCTTCTTCTTTTAGCCAAAGGGGAAAAGTTCAGGTTCTTCACCGCAAAGTGGCGCAGTGTTCTGCCTCAGAGCTCCGTTTCAGCGCCGTTTGGCATTTGAGACATTTTTCGTTCCGATTCCCAAGGGGTTTTTAATTCATAACTTTTTTAATTTTGGTCCCACGGTCTCGAAAATGCCCGAAATGACTTCCCCGGAATTTTTCCAATCGAAAGACACCTCTCGCGACTTCCAACTCGCCCGCGTTCGAACTGTAATCGGCTTCAAGCAGACAGAGGCGCACGGATTTTATTAGTATAGATTATTTGAAAAGTACTTGATTAAGGAAAAAAATCAGCTACATAATTTATGGGCCCCTGAAATTGATGGGCCCAGGGCCAAGGCCCCGGAGACCGGTGCATTAATCAGACCCTGTAGCCAAGAGGTGGGGAGTCCAGGGTGCCCGGATCTCCGCCCTCCTAAATGAAGAACTGATTTACTGAATCATGGATAGAACAGTAAAATTGGCTAACAAGGAAGGTCTCCATACGGGCATACTCAGAAAAATCTGAAAAAATTACAGAATGTTCTTCTCATATAGTTATATATGTTTATAAAAACAATTTCGGCGGAACCTCCTTATAACGTCCGTAAAAAAAAAAAAAAAAAAAAAAAAAAAAATTCGTTTATTTGACGATTTATCTCCGGTTGGCGAAAAAACGAAATTTTGAAAATTACGCTTTTACGCTTCGAATACTTTTTAAAGAAAAAACTTTCTATGTTCAATTTATTTAAATAAGTTTAGTTTAAGTAATTTTAGTTTTGCATTTTTACTTTACTTTAAGTGTAATTTTGTCATATACGTTTATATGTATTCATAACAAAATGAAATTAATATATTTTATCATTTAAAACACAATTTAAATTTATTAAAATTGTTCCAAATTGAAAAATACACTGTAAAAAATGTCCTGCATTTTGTTGCAACGCACTCCCTTGCTTGTATAGAAAACGGTTACTTGGCCGTGAAATGGAGCTTTTTCATTGGTTGTAATAGAGATATTATATACAAGCGGTGGAGTGCGTTGCAACAAAATGCAGCAGATTTTTAACAGTGTATGGCATGGTCAATTCACCGTGCAATGGAGCATTCTCATTGGTCCGAAGAGAGATATTCTATAAAAGTAGTGGAGTGACGTTGCAGTAAATGCTGCAGATTTTTAACAGTGAAGTCAATTAAAATCAATTTTCAGATTCGTTAAAATCGTCTGCTTTTGGCGAGGAAATGGACTGCTCGCCAAATCCCGCGCCACTTTCAGCTTTTCACGCCAATTATTCCAAACTATTTTATTTTTTTACAAATCTAATAATGTAATTCCGCCGCTAATTTTCACTGATCCTTTATTACCTACATGAGTAGTTTAATTCGCATTTTTTTCAAAAAATTCTGAGTATGCCCCCAATGGAGACCTTCCTTGTAAGACAGAATCACAAAGAACCTATGAAAAAATCTGCTTTAGACAGATATTCATCTTAGAAGGTAAATTCAAAGGCATGTCCTTCGCTGGAACTTTGCAGGGGTGCCCACAGATGGGTTTGGTGACGCAAGATGCTTCATACAATTTAGTTTTGGGCGGGGGGGGGGGGAATTTGAGAAAAAGTAAATTTTTTTTGGGGGGGGGGACTTTAAAATTCTTAAATTTTTAATATTTAAATTTTTACTGTTAAAAAAATCTAGATTTTTTTTTATATCACTTTTAAATTTTTTCAACAATTAATTTCTAAAAATGTTCCTGTGTTTTCTTTCTTTAAATTCTAGATAAGGGCAATAAGAACTCATTCTGCTATACTCAACTCGCTATCTTTTGTAAATCTTGATTCTTTTAATATCACTTTTCAGTTTTTTCAATATTGAATTTTCAGAAATATTCCTGTGTTTTTCTTTCTTTAAATTTTAGATAAGGCCAATAAGAACTCCTTACCGCTATGCTCAACTCGCAATCTTTTGAATGTCCAGTAGATTATAAGTAGAATATATCTTACAATCTTACAATGGATATTTTGTTTAGGGGGGGGGTGTCAATGTTAAAATATGAAGATTTTTTTTTGGGGGGGGGGGAATTGCGTCATTGGGTTTGGAGGGGATGGTCACCACTGGAACTTTAACTGTCTCGTTTTAGATAGGTATTCATTATAAACATTTTTCGTTTTCACGGTATCCATTAAAATTGATTTAAAAAAAAAGTACTCATTCTATAGTACACCTCTGAAGATCATAAATATATTACAGTAAAACCTGTAAAGATGACAGTAGATTATCCTTATGTTTTCCTGTACCCAAAAGTATGAAAAAAATGGACGACTGGAAACAGAAAAACCTAACGGTAAACTTACGAGTCAACCGCTAATATCGGGTTTTTAAATGTGTTCCACCCAGATATGATCGGCAGACCGATTATGTTTTAATATACGAATCGAAACTTTTACTAATCCTGGATTTTCATCCATGAGCTCGATGAGGTGATTGTCTGTGCTGCCGCCTCCGGTCTAAAACATAACTAAAAATCTGTAGCATTATCTCCCTCTATAAATATTCGTCTTGTTTTTGAAAAATCTTTTCTTTCAATTTCTGTCTTAAAAAATTATTCCAGTAAATAGTTTTTTTAGGGTTTCGTTCATCTGACGAAACTCTATTCGTCTCTGTCTTATATCTGTCACACAACCCGTACACAAAAACTATATAAGTCATAGAGTTCAAATTTTGTATGCTTACAGCTGAATACCTCTTGTCACACAACAAATCATAAAATTTTGAAATGACTATTATTTTAATTAAAATATTATTTTTAATATCATCAGTTCATTTTTTTGTTTTTTTTTTTTTCTAATTGTTGCACGCAAGTTTAAATAAATATAAAAAGTATTATGTATGTAAAATAAATTAATTGAATTAATGAATCACGTAAAAAACGCACTTATTTGTTTATATTTCCTCATATTGCATCATATTTATAATCCATTTTGACACGCGAAGTGAAATAATTTTTCTTATTTATTAAATTCCTATTTATTTAAATTTTCTATTGACAATTTTCGTTTGTTAATTTAATGATAAAGTGTTTTGAAGAAGATATTAAACGAAACCTTCTGTACGATCTGCGATCACACTTACCCACTTGTTTTTAGATGCGTTCGTAATTATGTAAATACGTAGCACCTATAGTTGTCCGCCTGTCTGTCCGTCCGTCCGCATATAACAACGCCAAAATTACACAATCGAATCGTTTGAAATTTAAAATATATAATTATTACATAATTTTGTCGAGTCATTTCAAATTTTATGAAAATGAGATGCACAGATCAATTACATGGACAATCAAAAGTATTCCGTTACATTACGGTCAATGGGGGGAAAAGTTTCAAATGCATTTTAATCGTTTGAAATTTAAAATACTTAATTATTACATAATTTTGTCGAGTCATTTCAAATTTTATCAAAATCGAATGCATAGTTCAATTACAGGGACAATCAAAAGTATTCCGTAACATTACGGTCAATGGGAAAAAAATGTTTCAAATGCATTTTAATGGTGTTACACTCATTCCAGCATAATAAAATTGATATGCATCTATGAAGTACATATTATAATATACGTCTTGCATAATCTGTGGTGCAAAAAACGTTTGTTATTGATTTACTAGGCCACACAAAAGTATTCCATTACATAATAGTATAAGGAGAACATTGTTTGGTGAGCATTTTAATTGTAATTAACTATTTACAATTTTATGAGATTGATATATGATAGTGATATTTTTAAAACTTCGTTATCGCACGAACGCACCTTATTTGCTACGCTTCACGTGCAATTTTCAACTTGTTAATTAATGCTGTCTTTCCAGTATTAGAAATGGTGAGTCCAAGCTACCGTTCCACCGTAGGAGTGGGCATCAACTTCGGATGGTGCTTAGCTTTCATCAGTCTTCCCGCTGTGGCCTGGATCATCAGAGACTGGTTCTGGATGCAGTTAGCACTCACCTTACCAAAGCTGCTCTTCGTGTCAGTATTCTGGTGAGTGGAAATTATCAGAAGTGTATAACCATTCTTTTTAAAGGATTTTTCAAATCCAAATTCTTCACTTTGAAGACACACATCTCTATATAATAAAACCATAGACTTCTTATATAACTAGGACTCCTATAACTCAGGCTGAATCATCAAGCATCTTGTTTCCCAGTTACCGTTTGTTTCCCATTGATTCCTGTGAGACGAGAAACGTTTGAATGATTTTAAAGCTACAAAATCATTAAAAATGGACGGTTGTTGAGCAGAAAATTATTCTGACATGTTCAGGAATGGCTTTGGAGTATTTAAATTCCATATAAATGAAGAAAAATGGAATAATTTGTCTATAAATGCTTAAAAGAATAAATCTGGATTGGAGAACTTCGCCAAATATCGAGCCAACCTAATCGCTTGTACACAACAAACCGGTTCTTCGAATGTTCTACTCTCATATTTTCCCGTGAAAGAGATTGAGTAACTAAATTTGTTCGCCTCGCTATCTACGCGATAAGACGCCAAGTCAGGCAACCATTTTGGAAACTTAATGGAGGCATGATTCAGCCCGTATTGTAGGAGCCTTAATATAACTGGACTCAGAAATAGCAACCTTTTCTTGACGCATTGACCCACCTCCCCACCATCACGTGATGGTGGGGAGAATGCGCGTCAAACCGGTTTCTCCCGCCGATCCCACCAGCTACCAAGACCTTTTTCGACTGCGTTACGTTTCTTTTATTGTGAGAATGAAAGCAAAAAATTGTCAAAAAGGAATCATTGCCAAAAAAGACACCCTTTTGGCGATGAAATCTCGGAGGTCCATGCTTCAAGAATCCCCGAAGAGAACAAAGGGATCCGTTATCCAGTCATTCCTGATCTAAGAATAAAACGAAGTGCAATGCGTAACACGCCAAACCAGTTTTTCCCTCCATAACGCTGTCATAAACGCTTTCAATAGTGGCTTCAGATATGACGTTTTGCTCGGATACTGACTCCAAACAGACGGTTGCTATGGTGTGTTTTCTATCCTTATTATATTTTATGGCTATATCTTGATATTAAACATAGCAACGGCTTGTTTGGAGTCTGTTTCCAAGCAAAACGTCATGACTGACGTCACACTGAAAGCGTCTATTGGAATTGGTTCTTCCACAGAGACTGGTATATCGTCTGTGCATCCGAAGCTTGACAGCAGAAACAGAAAAATGACAATCTTCCTTTTTTTTCAGGGAGGAGGGGCGACGAAAAAAATTAAATTTCAAAGTGCTATAAAAATAGTAATAATTATTTATTATTAGTAGTATTATTTCAATAGTTGCAGCAGACTTTTTTAATTTCGCAGTTTTATAGCATATTTGTTAATATCTTCTTTTATTAAGAAATCTTAATTTTGTTATGGTATATTAGCCGCAAAGCCTGGTTTACCATTGTAAATGCTAATAGTGTATTTATTAGAACATAAACTAGCCGAACTTTGATCATCTAAACGCTTCCATATTGTCGATTATTTTTATTAGTTTTCTAAATTTGGATGAAAAACTAGTCGTTGGGGGCCACCGTAATACTTACCCATCGTGGATATGTATATGAAAATAAAACATGTTAAAACTATTTATACAATGCATTGCAATTCATAAACAAAATTTAAATATTGTTAATATGCATAGTAATGCTATATTAGAAAACTGCTGATTACCAATTTCGACAAATTATATAAAACGCCAAACTACTGAAGTAGTACTGAACTGCGTAAAAGAAACATCCCAACTAACACATAACTTGTGGGCCATTAAAGGTGTCGTTAACGTTGGCCCAAAGTGTTTGGTGACGGCCCGCCGTTCTTTGCCGTAACGGCTCCGTCAAAAAACTGTCACGCCGGCCAGAACGCGGCCGCAAGAAGATGCCCACAAGTGTGCCATTAACTTTTTACCAAAATACCAGACAGCCTCAAACTGGCCACAGTTATTCTTTTAAAGGCCATTAACAATCAAAGCTAGCCAGAAGTTTGCCCTAGCCATGCCATTTGTGTTTTGTAAGAATTAAATTTAGCCAAAAGCTGCCCGCAAAAGAGCCTTTAATGATTTCTACTCTCCAAAAGCCTGCCACTGCCTTGCCATAAAAATTATTTAAGCATAAATTCAAAATTTGTTGAATAAAAAATATTTATTGAAGAATAGCTTGAATGATTAAATGTTTCTGCATAAAAAATAAATATATTAAGAATAATTTAGGTACAATAAATATATGTATACATAAATTTACTTTTCTTGAATTTTTCCAAAATACAATACTTGGCATATTGAACTTAATAATTTGTTTATTTATTCTATTATGCATTAAAAAAAATATAGGTATAAATAATGCCATTTATAAACAGTTGCTTTTCATATACAATTTGAAAAATAAAATCAGTATGCCAAGCATAATATTTATAAAAAGCTCAAGATAAATAAATTTATACATTTTTGAAAAATGAACCTAAATTATTATTTCTATATTTATTTTTCATGAAGAAACATTTGTCATTCAAGCTATTATTCAACAATTATTTTTTATTCAACACATTTTGAACTTACGCCTAAATAACATATATTCTTAATATGATTTATTATGTATTTTATATTAAAATAAATCTATTTTATATATGTATGTGGTGTTTAGTTTCTCTTATTGTTAAGTCTGTTAATATTTGATGTCTATTCATTAAAGTACATTAAATCACAATTATTTTTGCATCATTTTCAATTTATGAAAAAAAAAATCACACAGCTATTTAAAATAAATAAAAATAGAGTTTGATGTTTATATAAGTCACGAACCTTTTTTTTTTTTTTTTTTTTTTTTTTTTTGTATATACATATATATATATATAACTGTCTCTCGTTCTTGTGCACATTTTTAGTTTGTTTATATCAGATAATATTAGCTTTTCCTTTCGAAATTGAGCAAAATAATTATAATCTTTTCTCAGAAAAGTATTTCGAGTAATTAATATTGCGTTTTATCTTTACCTTATTTCTTTAGTGCATTAAAATTATTTAGTTATTGGTTTTAATGGCATTTTCACCAAGGAGAAAATTATTATCCGACTTAGAAAGGGGGAAAAAATCCTTTTCTTTAAAAGTTGTATATATTTAAAAAAAAACCTCATGGAAACAATTAATTTTAAGTAAACTAAAATGTTAAGAAAGTAACATCGAAAATTCACAATATTTAAAATCGATTTATATAATTCCAACAATAAAACATTTCGTGTAAAAAAAAATACATTTAATGATACAAATTAAATGAAATTTTGAAGAAAACTAAATTTAATAAATATTAAATAAATGTTATTGTGCGTTTGCGAAAACCAAAATACGTATTAATACGGTTCTAATATAAAATCAAATACAATAAAATGATGCAGAAATATTTTAGAGTTAAAAATTTTTAATGAATAGACAAAAATTGAAAAGACTTACAATATTTTATGTGTAAATATCCTCAGATATAAAGACTGCAGCACCAGCGTGCCAGCTAGCATCAGGTGTGAAGTTGGAATAAGGAATGACAGAGATAATTGACAAAGACGGGAACGGGGGAGAGGAGGGGTGAGTGACTCAGCGAAAAACTGCTAGGTCACTGATGTGTCCTTGAAATTCCTCAGAAAAAAAGGGAGAAAGATAAAGAATCTTTTTACAGATATAGTAAAATAAACGTCTATTTGATGTATCTGGATTTAAAAATTATGTCTATTTAACGATACATTCTTACAGCCCGGATATATTTTTATGTATTTTAATATTTAATGGAATTTTTTTTAAGGAGACGTTTCGCAAATTTAACGACAACTCTTCAGGATTTTAAATACAGTAAACTGTGTAAGGCGAAATAGATTTGAATCGAGAAAGTTTCCTATCGTAGACAATATTCCGCCATAAATAAATTTTATTCTATCTCAATAAATTCGCAGAGACTTGAAAATCTTTGCGAAATATATAGATTTCCGTCTTACACAGTGTTTTACTGCATTTTAATCATTTTTTCATAAATAAAAAGATTGTACGATGTTTTTGAAACAAAATAAAAAGTCAGATTACAGAAATTTAAGTTAAAAAATATACATAGCGATAGAATACTTTTATCAAAGTTTTAGGCATTTACTTCTCTAAGAAAGAACTTTAAGAAATGATTGTACGATCTTTAGTAATTTTAAAGAAATCATTGAAAATTTTTCGTTAACTTGAAATTCTAGTGGGCTTATGTTTTTAATTTTTTTTTTAAAAAGCATATTTTTTTAAAAAATGTGTTTTTTTTTTCGCCCCTTTCAATGTCTCGAATCTTTTCTACACATTTTGTGATGTATTTTTAAGCGCAAAAACATTAATCTTGACCAAATGATTATTATAGCGATTTGTCATTGAGCAGTTTTCGTTTCATTTTTTTTTAAATCTAGGCATGAATTACAACTTGTAAGTGATTGAATTTTTATTATTTCCGTTTTTTTTTTTTACCATTTCCCGTGCTCTCGCGTCCAGCTTTTTGGTACAAAACATCAAACTTCACAGCATATTCTGAAAGATCTGCTACCTTTACTGAAATTTACTTTTATATAAGGACTTTTCTGTTTACATATTTATATTAAATTATTTTAATCTATTTATTTTTTTTTTCATTTTCTTTCAGTTTTTTTTTAAATATATAAATGATGAGTGTAAAAGGGCGCCGGTTAAGAAGAATGTATGGAAGTGTGGATTCCATTTCAGATATACACATTCATGAAAAATGAAAAAAGTTGTTCGATTACAAAAACAATTTTTATTCATTTATGTACAAAAATAATTAAATGTATCAGAAAGTAATTGATGTAACGAAATGTGTCAAAAGCATATTTTTACACAGGAAAAAAGTAAAACACTTTTTAAACAAAATGAACAAAAGAATTTTTAAAAAATGTACTGTTCTACAGAAAAATTATTCATTTTAAGGGAGAATTATTAGCCCACAACCTTTGCCTTCCACCCACGCTTGCAGAGGCAAGGAAATCGAAATGTATTTATTTTCTTTCTTTCTTTCTTTTTTTTTCCTTTCTTTTTTCTTTTTTTTTTCCCCCAAAACAACCTTTTTTATTTTTAAGAAAAAAAAATCTTTCCTTAAAAAAAAAAAAAGTAATTTGGCTTTTATGCCAATTTTAGAAATACTGTAATAGGCAATTTTAGAAATATTTATGCATTTACAACTAAAAATTATACATGTACGTATACGAGAGTTTTACATTACAGAGTAGGTGGGGAGAGCAGACAGAGACTGATTTAGGAACAATCTAAAGACTTTTTCTATTTTAATATTTATTTTAAATATCTTTAATGTATTTTAAACATTTATTCATTTTCTTTTAGTTATTTTTTTTATAAATAATGAATGCAAAAGAGCGCCTGAAGAAATTATTTGGAATACTTTATACATTTTGGGAGCAATTTTTATTATTTATAAAAAAAAAAAAATATTTTTAAACTAAATAAAAATATGACATCTATATTACTGTTTTAAATATAAAACTTACAACATATTTATATGTTTATTAAAACCCAGATTTGAAGTAATTTCTGAAAGAAATGAAGACACAAAAAATACTCTCTCTTTCTTTAAATAAAAAAGCTGGTTATATTATAACGGCCCTTTGCTTTCTAGAGTATGATACGCCATTACATTATTGCCGGAAACTGACCCTTAGGAGTTGGCCGGCAAAGCAAATGTAACTGTTCTCTCATCGCCGATCCGTTACTGGCTCGGCGGTAGCTGCCGCAACTAGCGGCGGGTCATTTGCGGTACCGCATTGTTTTGTTACAAATGGCCTTAACTCCTTCTGGCCGCAATGAAATCGTCTGCAGGCCGTAAGTCATGTGTTTGTTGGGATACTTATAACTCCAAAAATAATAATTCTATTAACTAACAATTAACTGCTTCGGATTAAGCTTCTAATTTCCAATTAAAATATACCTCTGAATTGAAATTTGAATGAAATACAGGGTCCTGAAAAATCGAAGAATGTGGAAAACAGGATTACAGATATCTCGGCAACTAATAATCCGATCGACTGCGTTCTATATACAAAATGTGTGTTATTTTATTGCCTTTTACGTCCATTCCTTAGAACAAAAAAATTCGAAAAATTTTATGTGCCTTTCATCAGAACGAATTTTTCGAGAGTCCGCAAAAAATAGTTCCGGATAATCGAGGTTGCTGATATTAAATAGGCTTCGTCCCATTCTTACATACTAGCTACATACAAAATTTCAAGTCTCTATCGCAATTTGTTCGGGAGATAGAGCGTTTACAGACAGACAGACGGACGGCAAAAATTTTTTTCTGAAAATATGTTTTTCGGAATCTCCAGTGTCTGAAACGTGTGAATCCGTCAAAAAATTTTTTTCGATTTTCAAAGCGATTGCAAGACTTACCCTATACTACGTATGATGGGTAAGTAATACATTTTTTACCCACCGTCCTAGCACGGGCATCTACATTAGTTCACCAGATAATTTTTACTCATAACACTTGCAGACATTCTTATTCAGCTTCAGGAATCGAGCTATATTTTTTAATTTTTCAATAAAAATATCGAAACCTTTATAAATCATCAGGCCCTGATTATCACCCGGGGCTCTTGCTCTGGGCACAAATATTCTAAGGGGCACAATTTTTTCTACAATTTCATCTCAATTAACAATAAAAAAAATCATACTTGTGAAAAAATGTTATATTGGAGATGTTAATACCATGGAATGACAAAAATATATCTCTATATATGCTTAAAAGAACATTTCAATGAATAATAAATCATATTTTATTTTTATCCTTGAACCGCTTTTCAATTTTCTGGAAAATTTAGTTTTTTAAGATGACACTTTTTGAAGAAATATGTAATATGTCAAAAAACAAACAAAATAAGATAATAAATAAATAAATAAACACAAGGTACAAGGTTAAGGGGGCACAAAAAATTGATTTATTTGAATAACATACATCCGACTTGTATGCTCGACATGAAAGCCTGCGTATAAGTCATCGTCAATATACAAGGACGCGATAGCACAATGAAATTTACAACACAAGAGAAGATACAACAGGAGCTCCACACAAAGTGTGTGTGCAATGGAGCCAGCGGGAATCGAACTCACAACCTCCGGAGTAGCAGAGCGGCGTCTTAACCACTCGGCCACCGAGGCCCGCGAAAAATTGAAAGTGCCCTGGACACAAAAATTTGCTAATCGGACCCTGCTGTCAAACGTGTGTTTTAAAGGAATATTTGGAAATTGAAATAGATGGCTATTCGTAGATAGATGGTTATTTACTTAATTTCTCCCGTGCAATCGCCTCATTTTTCGCGTTCTCCCAATCTGGAGAAATTTATTAGTCTTCTAAGCGGAGTACAATCTTTTTTTTCTGCAAGTTCGTCAACTAACTACTAATATTTAATTGAATGCACAAACAAACAAAAAGAATTTATCATCAAAATACATATTTCCTTTCCGACCATGCGTTTCATGCATTTCGATTACGCACTTCAAGTTCAAGAGCCGACCGCACAAAACCCTAAGTCATCGAGCACAGTAAAAAATCCTTTATTTTATGAAAGAGTAGTCATAGGGGAATCTAATGATCCATGTCTGCCGGAAGTGAAGTGGTGCATAAGCCAAAAATTGATACCACTAGGGGTTGACTCGTAGACTTAGGATTATGTTTTCCTGCACCCAGTTTTCCGTGTTTTCGTACTTTTGATTGTACGGCAAGCACAATGATAGACCTAGTGGTGTGAGCCACTAGTGGTATTAATTTTTGGCTTATGCACCACTTCACTTCCGGCTGACATGGATCATTACATTCTTCTGTGATTACTCTTTCATAAAATAAAGGATTTTTTTCTTGTGCTCGATGACTTAGGGTTTTGTGCGGTCGGCTCTTGGACTACCATGTATCAGTTTTACTGACAAGGAAGATCTCCATACTGGGCATACTTAGAATTTTTTGAAAAAAATACTGATTAAACTACTTATTTTTGTAATTAAGGATCAGTCAATTTTAGCGGCGGAATTACAGAAGAAACTCAGTAAAAAAATAAAATACTTTCGAGTATTTGACGCGAAAAGACGAAAGTGTCACGGAATTTGGCGACCAGCATTTTCCCTCGCCAAAAGTAAACGATTTTGATGCACCTGAAAATTCGTTGTCAATTTAATTTTAGAATACGTATAAAAAGTATTTAATAAATTTAAATTTGAACAATTAGAGAGTTTGACATATAAATGTATTTTATATTACATATTTCTTTTGCTTTTGCTGCAGTTATTTAATTTTATCTCTTTAAAAATAATTTCTTATATAAAAAAATACTTTCATATTGAAAGTATTTTTTCAAATATTTAAGCATATGACAAAATAAAGGCCAATACTACTGCAGTAATGCATTTCAATATCGGAGAAGTTTTTGTTTCCATAGCAACCAAATTGAATGGACAAAGCTCCATTAGATTGGAGTTAATTTTGAGATTGAAACTATTTTAATTAATTTAAATTTTGTTTTAACTCATAAAATTTTACAGTTAATTTTCTAAATACATTATGACAAAAATATAGTTAAAACAAACTAAAGCTGACAAAACTAACGTTATATAAATGAAATTTCTTTAAGCAAGCTCATAATGAAACATTTTTACCTTAAAATAAATTCGACATAAAAGTACTTTTTGAAATTTTATTTTGCCGCCAATCGATGATAAATAGCCAAATAAAAAAAAATTTCATTATTTTTTTACGAACGCTCTATCGGGGTTCCGCCAAATTTTTTTTATAAACATATATAGCCACCTGAGAAGAACATTCTGTATTTTTTTTCAGAATTTTCTGAGTATGCCCGTATGGAGACCTTCCTTGTGAGTGAGCCAAAGCATCGTTTCTTAAACTGCAGAGCACAATCCTCTCGGAGGTTCATAGAGGGAATTATATGATCAAGGAGAGAAAATAAAACCTTTTATACTTGTATATACATATATGTTTATGTAGGGGGTCAGAGCAAGCGAATTGGGTCCTGTTGTGATTTTCAAATGGATTTGTGAAACAAAATAATGATTGATATTATTTCCCGTTTGCTTTTAAGTATCTTGTTTGTGATTTGTATATTATAGACTGTGCTTGCGTCGATTTTTTTAAATTCTTAAAAGATTAATTCGCTATATTTTTTCGATAGGCTGGTTCCTGAATCCCCACGATGGCTCATGATTCGTCAAGACCGAGAAGCACTCAGGCGCGTCGTTCTAAAGGCCTGTAAGAAAAATGGAGTGTCCGAAGAATTCGCACAATCCGAACTCGACAAGCTGCTACTCAGGAGTGAAGATCTGAAGACTTCCTCCGCTGCCACAATTGTCGATCTTTTTAAAACACCTCGCCTCAGGAAACATACATTCATCCTTTTCTACAATTGGTAAGTGATCACATCTGATTGGCGTTACCGCAAACAATGTAAAGCTGCAGGCAGGGTTCTCGCTGTCGCTCGCCATTGCGCCAAATTGCGACTAAATTCTTCATTTGGCGAGTAAACAAGCGATTAGATTCGCCAAATTGCTAGTGCTCAGTTTTTGTTTTTTCTTTCCTTTCTTTTTCGTCTTTCATACATATGCATACATATATATTTTTAATATATTTGTTGCGGATAGTGGAAATTAGATAAATAACAACCGTTGTCGCAGTTAAAAAACTTAGGTTATTTTAGAACATATTGAAAAAAGCGGGTACATTAAAAAATTAAAAATAATGTTTTTAGTGCTACACGGGGAATCTATTTTGCTAATACTTTTTTCATTTGGCGAATGTTTTATATTTTTAATTAGCCAAATTCCTAACTTTCCTCAAATGTCAGCGAGAACACTGGCTGCAGGCATATGTGTATTTTCTCCTGTTCAACTGAATTCTACGAAAAAGTGTTGTATGCCTTTTCTATAGGACTCTTTTGATTTTTTTTTTTTTTCATAATGGAATGGGGGTGAATTAACAAATAGTCAGGAGACAAGGAGTTCAACACTACTTGACGGAATGGTTCCTGATTTGTCGGTCATCAGTCTCCTTCCTGTAAAAGTTATTAAATATCGAAAACACCGCGTCGCCCCAATAAAATGGACGACAGTTGCCGACAGTTTGTATGTCCGTGTGTTCGCACCTTAAGGCCCGCCACAGACTAGTGCAACATGCGTCAAAAATCGTGCGGCATGACGCAGTCAAACCGGTTTTTTCTTTGTTACCAGGGTGAAATTGTCGCATGTCTCACGTTTTTTCGTTCAATGTTTCACTAATGTGTGGCGGGCCTATGAGACAGACCATGATATTTCCTTCCTTAAATGAGTAAAGTCTTTAAGATAAGGGAAATCTTGGTAGTTTATTGCACTATAATACAATATATATTGTTATATTATATTGTAAGTGTTCATTCATTTTTGTTTACAAATGGTAAGTTACAAAAAATGAGCTGAATTCAGCCCAAGTCTGTAGGTCCGAACCTGAACTTGAGTCCGGGTGTAAAACGGGTTCGAATTCTATTTTTATATCAGTTTTCGGATTCGATAAAGAGCATGGGCAGAGGTAGGAAAAATTTCTTTTTTATCACAGAAAATTACAACTATTTTCTCGAAAATGTAGTTAACTACAACGACAACTGCTTCTTTGAAAAAGTACAAACCATAAACTATTTTTTCAAAAGTACTTATTATTTAGCTACTTTTAACTTCCATCAAAAAATTTAATTTGCACTCGAAGTTGACAACAGGATTAAATAAGACATTGATCCCTTGTTACAAGGCGTGTTCGTTATAGGTGTTAAGTATATATTAATAGAGTGATCTCTGTTAAGAGGAATTATACTTAGTTCTCTTATTTTATAAACTGGAAAATTGCAGAAAACAAATGCAAATGCAAACATAAATAAATCTGTAAATAAAAACAATTCCAAATAATAAGACACCCGGCATTAAAACATAAATATTTAATCAGGATAAGTGTTGACAGGAAGTCAATTTATTTCTGTGGTGGGTTCTAGATTTTAGAAACAAATGTCAATGAACTTGATGTGTTTCTATACACTGCAATTAAAATTTAACACTGGGATTCGAAAAATGTTAAGCAAACAAATTTTGCACAGCAGAATCAAGCTGTGACCACGGGATATGCAGAATTGCACATTTTTTTCCTCCTGAAGTAGGATTTGCTGGTGATGTGCCCAGGCAGGATTGGAACCGGAGAAACCACGGTCAGAAAGCGAGATCTTAAGTGCCGAGCAAAAAGCTAGCTCGATCGCTTCCTGCGAGAAACTCATTTTACTGACCGTGCAAGATGGCGCCATCTCGCTTTCTGACCGTGAGTTCTTCGGTTCCAATCATGCTTGTGCACATCACCTGCATTGGTGACCTTGAACAAACGTGACCTTGATCACGCACTTCACTATCTTCGGTCTAGACCAACAGATGGCAGCACTGAAAACACCCCTAACAAACAAAGCCTATGACAACTCTCATAGCACAAAGGCTGCCACACCGCGCATCATCGAGGGGCCACACATGCACTCGGCGGCAGCATGACACTGACAGCATCCCTCTGGCAACCGCCAACGCAACACGAATGCACATTGCTCGTCCAACGTCAACGTGATCACAAACTTCTTATAACTAGACTCCACACCGGCAACCTTTTCTTACGCCGGGATTTTTGCCTTCCGTCACGTGACGGTGGGCAGATTTAGCGTGCCAAACCGGTTTTTCTCCCGCCGAAACTCACATTCTTATGTTTGTCTTGAGTTGGCCGCACTTCTGCTTTTGTCTTTGTGAAATCGGAAAGTCGTCAATAAAGCGATCACCGCCAACAAACGGCATCTTTTCGCCAATGTGAACGTGACGTTCTTCTCACTGGGGTTGAAGTATTGTGGCGACGCCGTCTTGCACGGTCAGTAAAATGAGTTTCTCGCAGGAAGCGATCGAGCTACCCTTTTACTCGGCTGTTAAGACTTCGCTTTCTGACCGTGGGTTCTCCGGTTCGAATCCTGCCTGGGCGCATCGCCTGCAGATTAAAAGTACAGCTGGTTCTCGATACAAACTACTGATTCTTTTTATCGCTCTATTCGCTTCATTATATTATTCAAAATGTAGCAAGCTAGACTACAAACTACTGTAAAAAGTAGAGACTACTGTAGTTTCGTTACTTATAGCACGCACGAAGGAAAAACATGTTTGCTTCAAATATCAATATCCTTTTTTTCAGCATTTTTTTTTTTCACCGCTCACTTATTTTAAATTTTGTTTCAGGTTGGTGAATTCCTTCATTTACTTTGGATTGTCGTATAATACCGGGGATTTGTCTCCAGATCCGTATCTGAGCTTCTTCTTATCCGGAGCAGTGGAATTTCCTGCCTATCTCGTTTGCATGAAAGTGATATCATATTCTGGTCGAAGAAGACCTCTCGCCATTGCCATGATTGTAGCCGGAGCAGCGTGTGCTCTCGCTATACCCATACCAAAAGGTAAATAAATCATCTACACCATGCATCTGTCTAGTATAGAGTTGCCAGGTATGTAGCGTAAATCAGGGATCCAAATACTCCGGATACCGCTAATTTGCTACAGTTTATTACTTTTTTCTATCTTTACAAGAAGAAAGTATTGGATTCGTGAAATTTTTCGATTTCCGGTTTTTGACGGATTTACACGTTTTAGGGGTCAGAGATTCCAAAAAAACATGTTTTTAGAAAATCTCTGTCTGTCCATCTGTATGGGCATACATTTTGTGGGCGCTCTATCTCAAGAACTACAGCATGGAATTCCACAAAAATTTAGATTCAGTTAGACCTTGATATAAGCTGGATCTGATTAGTTTTTGTTGTCTATCGCCCAACAAGTGGCACTGCTATGCTGTCTTTATCATAAAGTTTTAACAATGGCTATATCTCAAGAACTACTGGACGAATTTTCATAAAACTTCAGGTTCCGTTAGTCCTTGATGTAATATGGTTCTGATTACATTTTGGTGTAAATCGCACAATAGGTGGTGCTGTTATGCGGCATTATTTATGATTATTGCAATAGCTCTGTTTCAGGGATTAGTGTACAAATTTTCATCAAACTTCATATTCAGTTAGTCCCTGATATAAATGAGCATTTTTTTAGTTCGGGGAGTAAATCGCTCAACAGGTGGCGATTCTATCCATTTTTTTATGATTTCTGCGATGATTCTACCTCAAATACTAATTCCTCTTTTTAAGTCCAAAGAACCAAAATAGTAAAATTCTGTTTTGTTTACTTTTTTAGATTTCGATAATTGAATTTTTCGAGTTTGTGGGACGCAAAATTGAAAAATTAGTAAAACGGAATACATTTTTCTCCCCTTTTTTTTTCTTTCAAAGCTCTAAAAACTGAATTAATACCGAAATAGTTAAATTTTCGCCTGTTTTTTTCTTACATTCCTTCATAATTTTAACCAACAGCAACACTATAGAATATTAGCCAGCTAGGGCTTGGAGTCGAAGCCGTTAAAATTCCGAGAGTCACAGCCGGAGTCGAAGTCTGTCATTTTTTCTTCCGACTCTGCAGCCCTGGAACAACAAAAAAGTTGAGCTTTTATGCACGAAGGAGTGAAGGTGCGCTTATTAACTATTTGGAAAAAATAGTTGTTGTTCTCGATAGAGAATTGAAAAATCTAAAGTATATCTGAATCTTTTTATTGGTTGAATTCCGCAACTTATTTTATTTTATTCGTTTTCTGATTGGTCTAAGTTTAATGTCCAAAAATGGAATGTTTCTGTTTTTTATTTTATTCGTTTTCTTATTGGTCCAAGTTTAATGTCCAAAAATGGAATACTTTTGTTGCCACAATAACAAAAAGAATAATAAAAACTTTTTAAAAAATTAATTAATTTAAAAACAAATTGTGATAGAGACTTCAAACAAATTTCATTCAAAAGTGCATTTTTTTCTCTACGCAACGGTGTAAAAATTTAAATTTTGCGATTTTCAGTAGCTTAAAAATTTGCAATTCCGAAAATTGCAAAATTGAAATTTCATTTAAAGTTTGTTTGTGATGAGTCCAGGAGTATTAATGTTTAATCCATGTCGTACATAATATGAGGCGTTCAAAAGTTATTATGATTAACTCCATCAAATAAAAATGCACATTTTAAACAGTTAACCCTTTGAGCTCTGGGGTGTAAATTTCTTCAAAATTCCAAATGTCACATTGGCACCAGTATTTTGCAAATAAAAAACCGGTTAACAATAAACACGAAAAAAATGCATTAAATCTTTTTCAAATAGATTTGGTCGAATTTTCTGGTGTTATTGTGACATTTCGGAATTAAAATTATGAGGTAGAAAATTCTACCATCAGAGCTCAAGGGGTTAAAGCTGTCTGTCTATAAACTACCGTTTTTTTATCATTGGTCTAGGAATATTAATGTTTAATGCATGGCGTACGTAATATATGACTCGTTATGATCATCATAAGAATGGTGTTTATTATTATTATTAATTTAAATATAGAATTTATTTGTAAATTGAAGTCTTTGAAAATATCATTTTCCAAATAGTCGTTGTAATTTGTTAAATTACATTTTTTTCCCCATTACGTTTCACATATGAAAAAATTTTATTGTGAGCTTTTACCAACTTTCATCATCACAGCTTCTAAAATATTTTTTTTTTATATAAACAATAGTTATAAATTAGTGAAGAACCACAGAAACAAATGATCAAATTTTTCAAGTGCGGTTTCATTTTTGATGCGCGAAATGCACTTACAGAAATTTGAAAAATATCTCTCAAGCAGAAAAAACAAGGAATGAAGCAAATGAAGTAAATGTTAAATGAAACAACTTAAAAAAAAATTTTTTTTTTAATGCTAGTAACAGAACCCTCAAAAGGGTGCCTTAAAAACAGCCAAAGGGCGACATGGCGCCTCGTTGGACAATTCTGGTCTATGGCAATGGGTTTAATGGTTTCTAGCCAATTCTAATGGTGTTATTGATATTGGTAACATAAATTGATATTTCTTTTACAATATTTTTATAATGTTTGTAAGATATTTTCCAAAACTTTTCGGTAAATATAATGTGAATAAATTTCTTATTTAACTCGTTTTTTGAAGACTTTTCAAGATAGTTGAAAAGTGTTTATAAACTGAGCTTGTCTGTCTGTCCGCCTGTTCTTGCTTCAACTCACTCAAGTACTTTTTATCATTGGTAGAAATTGCTGAATTGAAATTTTCAACTGCGTTATGCTTTTCTTACTAAACTAAATTTTAGCATACTATGTAGGATTTGTATATATTACAGATCCTATACAGAGCTACACACACACACAAAAAAAAAAAAAAAAAAAAAAAAAAAAAAATTGGAGTCTTTTTACTGGTAAGGGGGTAACTATGGATACGTTTCCTAAAATATTTATTTAGGTATCTTCTTTACCATATTAAAAGGCGAAGTTTGGTTAAAATATTCTAAAAGTGTTGGAAAGTGTTTCATAATCTAAGCTTGATGCATGATTATTCTTTTTTATTTCTATATTACACATTTCACGTAGCTATAATAGTACAAGAGCTGACCGCACAAAACCCTAAGTCATCGAGCACAAAAAAAAAAAAAAAAAAAATCCTTTATTTTATGGAAGAGTAGTACTAGAGGAATCTAATGATCCATGTCTGCCGGACGCAAAGTGGTGCATAAGCCAAAAATTGATACCACTAGTGGGCGACTCGTAGGCTTAGCATTGTGTTTGCCGTACAATCAAAAGTATGAATACATGGGAAAATGGGTGCAGGAAAACACAATGCTAATTCTACGAGTCAACCACTAGTGGTATTCATTTTTGGCTTATGCATCACTTCGCTTCCGGCAGCCATGGATCATTAGATTGCTCTAGTATTACTCTTCCATAAAATAAAGGATTTTTTCTTGTGCTCGATGATTTAGGATTTTGTGTGATCGGCTCTTGGACTTATAAGAATAAAGAAGGACTTACTCTAATGTTTAATATTTTTATTTTATTGCAGATATTGTTCTACTGAAGGCATTCTTTCCTCTTGTGGGTAAATTCTGCATAACTGCCACGTTTGCCACAGCTTATGTCTATTCGGCGGAAATATTTCCAACAGTCGTTAGAAACGTCGGTCTTGGTACGGGTTCGACCGTTGCACGTGTCGGGTCTACAGTAGCACCGTTTGTACGAGAAATGGTAAGATTTTGTTCTTCACTGAAACACTGCTTGTATTTTAGCGTTACCATGTTCACTACTACAAAAAAAGGACAAAGACTCCTAAATCAAGGCATAAAAGTACACTGTAAAAGAAAATCTGTAAAGTTACTAAATTTTTTCTACACTGGAAAAAAAAAATGTAATTTTATAGATGTAGAGCTGCCGAAATCTGTATGCTTACTAACATTTTATACCTGTGCATTATACACACTGAGAAAAAAAATATGCCGCCTTCAACTAGAACAATTAGTTAGTCACTTTCTAAATACCTAAACTAGAAATATAGATGTCCAAACTATGCGAGTAGGGTAAACAACTAAGCTGAATAGGCGAAATGACTTGACATTTCTAGTCTCTTGTTTTCTAGGAGACGAAACGACATTGAACCTTTTCAGTAGCGAGAAATTATCGCTTGGTTTTAGGAATGATTTCTTAAGTTATAGTTACTAAATCAAATCTCTTGTGTTCGCATCTATTTGAAGAGATTTTTACATAAATTTGACTACAATAGTTTCGGAAAACGTACTTGAATTCTAGTAAGAGACTCTGGAACTCTCTAAGGAATGGAACTAAAATTTATAAGGATGACATGGAACTATTTTTTCTAGAGCCATTACTTAGATTCTATATGCCAGAACTATATTTTTTTCTCAGTGCAAGGAAAGATGTAAATCTACAAAACTAATTTTTGTAAAGTTACAGAAATTTGTAACTTTACAAACGAACCTACTAAAATTACAGTTATCATACTAAAATTTTATCTGTAACCTGGGTTGTAGTTACACAAAAAATTCCAGGAAATCGAGTTTCCTAAAAAATTCTTAGTAGCTTTACATATTTTTTGATTTTCAGAGCAAATCTGTATCTGTTACATGAATTTTTTCTGTTGCCGTTACATAAAAATTTCTAGGAATCCCAGTTTACTAGAAAACTTTTAGTAATTTTACAGATCTTTATTCAGTGAAGGAAACTGGGATTCCTAGAATTTTTTATGTAACGGCAACAGCAAAAACTCATGTAACAGATACAGATTTGCTCTGAAAATAAAAAAATCTGTAAGGGTACTTGTAAGATTTTTTTTAGGAAGCTTGGGATGCCTAGCATATATTATGTAATTGCAACCCAGGTTACAGATAAAATTTTAGTAAAATAACTGTAATTTTAATAGATTTGTTTGTAAAGTTAGATTTATGTAGCTTTACAAAAATTAGTTTTGCACATTTACATTTTTTCTTGTATAGTGCACACATAAAATATTAGTAAACATACAGATTTCCTCAACTTTACAGTTGTAAGATTACAGATTTTTTTTTTTTTTTTTTTTTTTTTTACAGTGTATAGTAAACCCTACTAAACCTGAATCTGTATATACGAAATATTGTATTAAAAAATCCATTGCCACTATTGCACTGAATTCATACAAATATACCTGCTAAAATGGAAACTTCTCTAATGATATCTATCTCCGGTTACTTTAGAATTTCATCTTAGTAGGCTTTATTCTACAAGAAAAATACAATAATCTTATGCCGTAAAATCTATGATTTTCTTATGAGCGGAATCGTTAGGGATCGTGTAGTAAGTAGTAGCCATATTGATTCCAAACTTGATTTAAAAACTTAAATCAACTAAATAAAAGAATGATTTTCCATTCTTTTATTTAGTTGATTTAGAACTTTCAATGTGGTTAACGGTTTATTTCCTAAACCATCATTTCCTTTCACTTTAAAGTATTTCACCAAACTTTCAGGTCATTTTTACATTACTTTTGCCTTACAGCAAAACTTTAAAAAATGAACTAAATAAATTTATGAAACCTCTTAAATTTAATTTTCAAATGACACAATAAAATCAGACTTTTAGTATAATTTATCGTAATATATAATATTTAAAATTAATTTATCATAATATTTAATGTATACTGTTTTCCCCGTTTATTATGTATGCGAAATATAGCTTTGTAACGATCTCGATCAGTATAAAGCGAGTTACTACCTGCGAGTAACTGGCTTGGCCTTTTGCTCAACGGTTAGCGCACTCGCTTCCTGATCACGAGGTCCTCAGATCGAAACCAACCGGCGCCCAATCTCCTCATTGGTGATCCTGGACACGCAAGTAACTCTCTATCTCTCTCATCATCAACTTCTAGCTTACAACAATCAACTCACCTCATTATCAACAGATGGCAGCACCAAACAAAATCTCTCAACGCAAAGCCTGTCCTCGCATCACACTATGCGTACGACAGCATTCAATCACGAGTGCATATCGCTCGTCAGACGTCAGTAATACGTCTTTCTCACTGGGGGCATACTCTGTAACGATCTCGATCAGTATAAAGCGAGTAACTACCTGCGAGTAACTGGCTTGGCCTTTTGCTCAACGGTTAACGCACTCGCTTCCTGATCACGAGGTCCTCAGATCAAAACCAACCGGCGCCCAATCTCCTCAAATTCTTCTTACCTTCAAACAGATTTGTATATAAATTCTGGTGTCACCCACTTCAAAATTTTACAAAATGGAAGTGCTTTTCCTTGAAAGGGCTAAATTAGTAATTCAATTATTGTATTTGTTAATAATCAATTCATTACTTAGCATGGTACATTTCTCCAATTGTATATATATATTTTTTTAAGGATCACAAAAAAGTGCCATTTCTTACAGACATTTCATAAAGTGACCACCTCTATATAATGACCATTTTAGCCGGTCCCGAGAGTGGTCATTTTAGGCAGGTTCCACTGCATATACAATTTAAAAATAAATTCCATTAGTCCAATATTACACTATACGTTATGGGCCTTACTAACTTCTTTACCAGTGCCCATACGAGGTATCACCGGAAATTCTTTAATTTGATGAAAAGAAAAAAAAACAGCTTTTAAATCTGTAAGAATAGGGCTATGTAATGATGATAATTAATCAGATACTTCAGAAAATAATACGCTTCCGAGTTTTGCAGAAACATTTCTGAAAGAAAATTATCCATTTGCTAGCCGTTAATTTCTTAAACATATTGTTTTTCCACCTACAGATTTATAAAGATAAAAAAAAATTTCTCAGCGTATCAGGGTAACCACTATAGTCTAAGAGCTAGCAATGTTTTCGTCACCTGATTTTAGCAAGACTCATTTTCAATATGCTCTTAAGTTTTACAATGTAGTACGTATGTGAACGGTTTGTCTGGCGGGGGGCGTTGCGTTTACCTGTGGGAATAAGGGTTATGCACGTGAAAAAACTTCAAAATTACATCATTTTAGATTACATTTGTTTATAAAATCTGTTTCTACTAACTATTCGGATATTAATCCCTTATTAACAGATGTTGCCAGCGTTAATCAGATCCTGCCAGATCCCGATCCAGAAGAAAAAATAAGTTATCTTCACGTTATTTTAGCAAATTTGAAAATTGTAACTCTTTGGCTATCAATCAACCTATAATTAATTTTCCTGACACAAGTTCGGTTGCAAAGTTAATGCCAGACGGCTCATATATATGTCATCTTCACGTCATTTTAGCAAGCTTGGAAATTGCAACATATTGGCTATCAGACATAGCCAAAGCTTGCTAATGTCTGCCATATTTAAAGCCGCCTGGCATTAACTTTGCAACCAAATTTTTGTTTGAAAAAAAGTTATAGGTTGTCTGATAGCCAAAGAGTATTATTTTATAATTTTCAAGCATGCTAAAATGACGTAAAGGTGCCTTTTTTTTAACTTTTAAATCGGGATCTGGCATTCTCTTGGGAACGCCTGACAATTTAATATCACAAATAGTTAGTAAAAACAGATTTTATAAACAAAAATCATGCTAAAATGATGTAATTTTGAAGATTTTCTTGCATTACTCCTATTCCCACGTGTAAACGCATTGTCTCCCTCCAGCCAGACAGTCTGCATTCGTACTACACCATAAAATGGTAGATAATATAAAAAAAAAAATGGGCCTTGCTAAAATCACGCGTTATCTGACTTTGCTAGCTCTTATAGTCCAAGAGCCGACCGCACAAAACCCTAAGTCATCGAGCACAAGAAAAAATCGTTTATTTTATGGAAGAGTAGTCATAGGGGAATCTAATGATCCATATCTGCCGGAAGCAAAGTGGTGCATAAGTCAAAAATTAAAACCACTAGTGGTTGACTTGTAAACTTAGCATTATGTTTTCCTGCACCCAGTTTTCCATATTTTCATACTTTTGGTCGTACGGCAGATACTATGATAGACCTACGAGAGAGCCACTGGTGATATTATATGGACAATGACCACTTATGCACCACTTTGCTTCCGGCAGATACGGATCATTGGATTCCTCTATGACTACTCTTCCATAATATAAAGTTTTTTTTTTTCTTGTGCTCGATGACTTAGGGTTTTGTGCGGTCGGCTCTTGAACTGTTATACTACTAGGTTTGCGTTATCATGTGAATCAATTAATTATCATTTCTTCTATGTTGAGAGACATTTCTGCAATTTTTCACAGTATAATCTATTTGTTGTTTTCTGTTAATGGTAGCATACATCTGAAATTTTAAATTTCGTTTATAGGGTGCTGGTACTTTCACGAGTTTGCCTGATATTTTGTATTCCTCATTGTCCATATCCAGTGGCTTTCTCATCTTCCTTCTTCCAGAAACCAACAACGAGCCTTTTACAGACACTCTGAAGCAAGCAGAAAATATTGGAAGGTGATTGTTTATCGGTGTTTACTTTATATTGTATAATAAATGGCGAAAAATTGAATTTTTAATGATAAAAATCTGATTTTTTATCCTCTTGAAATGTGGTTAAAAAACATCGATATGATGTCATATTCTATGGACCTATGCACCTTAACGTGACCAAAATGTAAAAGCATGGTGACGCAACTCTTATTTTCTGCATTGTCGTTAAATAACTTATTTGTAACACTGCTTCATTGTTAAGCCTACATATCCCACTTTCTGACGAACTGTAAATGTTCGAAAACTTGGTCATGGCAATATAAAAATGGAGTCACAGATGGCATTTAAATGTGAGTCATAATGTGAGGAAATAAAGAAGTTGTGTTTTAGCCACCGGTTGTAGCTGGGACGAACGTCATGCTTCATCAACTAACCAAAGCCATTAAGAATACACACAACTAACTGAAAAAGACCCGGATGATAATGTTAAGTTTATGGGGGCGTTTTCTTCAAATATCTCGCTCAATTTTTAGCACTTTCCAACAAAGTTGAAAAGTGCTTATGCATTCGGTTTGTCTGGCCGTCTGTCCGTCTGGCCGGATGGCCGTCTGTCCGCGCTCTAACTCCCGTAAATATACTCGGATTGCTATGAAATTTTTATTGATTAGTTTATCTACAGAGAGAATCAAAAGTTTCCCATTACATTACGGCCTATGGGGAAAAATCGTTAATATACTCGGATTGACATGAAATTTTTGGACGTTATTGACGTTTATCCTAGCACAAGTCCTGTTCAAAATAAAGTTTCTACCATGATTAGTTTATCTACAGGGCGAATCAAAAGTTTCCCATTACATTACGGCCTATGGGGAAAAATCGATAATATACTCGGATTGCCATGAAATTTTAGGACGTTATTGAGGTTTACCCTAGCACGAACCCTACTGAAAATGAAGTATCTACCATGATTAGTTTATCTACAGAGAGAATCAAAAGTTTCCCATTACATTATGGCCTATGGGGAAAAATCGTGAATATACTCGGATTGCCATGAAATTTTAGGACGTTATTGACGTTTACCCTAGCACAAGTCCTATCGAAAATGAAGTTTCTACCATGTTTAGTTTATCTACAGGGCGAATCAAAAGTTTCCTATTACATTACGGCCTATGGGGAAAATCGTTTCAAAAGAATTTTAAAGATGTTATACCCTGTCAAACCTATTAAAATATGCATTCTATAAAATATAAGGTGAAAATGTAGCTATTATTTATTTACAGGGCCACACAAAAGAATTCCATTAGATAATGGTAAAAGGGGGAATTGTGTGTGACATATTTTAAATATATTAAGCTTTTCATGTATAATAAAATTGATATATGTCACTGAAGCTTAATATAAATTATGCGCTACTGTCTTGCATAATATGAAGTACATAGCATTTACAGGGCCATACAAAAGATTTCAAACAGTATATTCTTTCCGACGTACCATATATGTGTCCGATGACGGCTGATGGAGGGATGAAATGCATTTTAATTATGGTATTCGCGTTTATATTTCGCTAAATATATGCACATTATATGGTGTGTATAAATGTTATAGTCGATATACAGGGCTACCCAAAAGAGCTCACCAACGTTACTGAATATGAGCGTAAATTATTTAAACGTGGTTCTTAGATAAGCTATGCATTTTTACGCTGAGCTGCATTCAATTTACTGAGAAATGTTTGCAGAATATAGATAAAGGGATATACAGGGCCACGCAAAGAATTCGGTACATGGACGCCTATGAATGATGATTTATGAGAATGTGATTTCAGTTGTTTTAAAGGTGTTTTAGTTTACAATAAATTTTAGTCTAATGCTGACGTGTAATAAAGATACAATGTAAACTACAGGGCTGAACAAAAGTATTCAAGTACGTTTCCATCTAATAGTATGAATTGCTGAAAAAGAAATTTCAAGCTACTGGGTATTTTCTTGCTAAGCTAAATTTTCCCATTATATGAACTGACATATGAAATACAGGGCTGTTCTAATGTACTGGAAAACATATTTGGGTATATTTGGCCATACACTATTATTTCCCTAAATAACATAGTTTTGTTAAAGATTTCATTAAGTGTTGGAAAGTGCTTCATAATCTATGCTTAACGCATGATTTTTCTTACTTGTTAATATTTTTACATGCTTTTTATTATTTTTTTTTTTTTTTTAAAAAGCATAGAATAGCTGAAGACGATCTACAACCGGGCTAGTTTTTACTTTTTCGATTTTGGTTATATATTTTTGATATTATGATAGTTTCAATTTCAGAACCGGTTCAGACCGGTTTCAAAAGTTAAAGTAATTTTTTAAAAAATCTGAAATCAAAATTGAAAAAGTAAAACCTAGCCCGTTTGTAGATCGTCCTCGACTATGCTAAGCAAAAAAAGATCATGTAAAAATATTAACATTTAAGCGAGATATTTGAAAAGAATGCCTTCATAGACTTAGCATTATCATCCTGGTCTTTTTCAGTCAATAGTGTGGCTCTTAAAGCTTCAAAAAAAGTTACTGAAATATTGGAGTGGTTGGGTGGGGTTATAGTACGAAATTTTCCCAGCGGAGTCTGGGTATCTCAGTTGACAGAGCAATGGCATGCGTGAAGCCAATCTCTCAGGTTTAAATCTTGACCACTGCACTCCCATTAGTACGGAGGGTTAGTACTAACTTCCTTTTTTGTTAAATTGAGTTCAGCGATCAGCATATAAATACAATGCAATGAAATTTCGAAAAAAAAAATTATCATAAAACACAGATTTCCTCCCATAGAGTAGTATACCGGGTAGCATTTTCAGAAAGAATCACGTTTTGAGCACCAGCCTTGGCGAGTTGACGAAAGCGAGAACGTTCAGCTAACTGCATCGCCAAAACCAAAATAAACTAAGTTCAAATGTGTCATAAAACATATGATTAATAGAATTATATTTATTACAAGATAATCTTTACTACTGTTTTTAATTAACTTCTCAATTTCTTCGAACATAGCGAGTTAAGGAAATAATATTTTTGAACTAAGAAAAAAAAACCCTATGTTTAGATGTTCTGTGAAATTTAAAGCATTTTAATCTGAAAAAGCTCTTTGTTAAACTATGTTTTAATCGTAAACAACGGTGAATAACATTTCCTCATATTATAGTCTTCGCTTGATAACATTTACGGAAAAACAAATGAACAATAAGCGCGATCTCTTTGCAGAAGGAAGGGTTGCTATTCGCTAGGCCTTTGACGCCACAAACAAGAAAGGGTGCGTAGCACTGACTTCATCTCCGCACCAATCGTTGTTCTGACGATAAGGTGCTCAAAACATGATTCTTTCTGAAAAAGCTACCGGGTAGCATCTACAAAAACCATCATCTCACGAGTTGACGGCTGAAATTCCAGGATTAGTTAAAATTCAATTCGTATATTAAAATGAAACTGGTCTTTGAAGTTATATCGTAATGGGAAAAAAAAAACTTATAAACCCGATTTTAGGGGTTGACTGGTAGATTTACCATTGTGTTTTCCTGCTACCAGTCGCCATGTTTTCATACCTTTGAATGCAAGAAAATACATTAAGAAACCTATCAATCAATCACTAAAATTGAGTTTGCGGATGTTTTCCATCAAGATATGAGTTGGCAGACCAGTTGCATTTTAATATTCTAATTGAGTTCTGTCTAGTCCTGGAATTTTAGCCATCAGCTGGATGAGGTGATGGTCTGCGTAGCTGCCTCTCGATCTACAGTATTGGGTTGATATTTTCAAATTAAATTTTCTTTTTAAAATGTAGTTGTAAAAATAGGTTGCTACAATTTTCATTAAAATGTATTCTTTATTGAAAAAACTGCATATTATTTTTTATTTATCACAAATATTTAATTTGGTATTATTTAAAAATAAAATTTTATAAAAACTAAAAAAAAAGTTAAAAATTTGTTAAGTATTTCTTATATAAATATAAGAAAAAAGTATAGAATTAATCAAAGAGAAAAAAGTTTGAAAACAAAATGCATCTAATATTAAGAAAAATGCAGGACTCATTACTTGCGCGCATCAAAAATGTGATGCGGTTGCGGCAAAAAGCGAACTTAACCCTTTCAGGACGAACGACTTGTACGGCCTTTTTAAACTTTTATTACAGTTTTTTTTTTTTTTTTTTTTTTTTTTTTTTTTTTTAAGCAGAAATTTTTACCTATTTGAATCATGATAACGCTCGGATTAAATACGACAGAATTTAAAAAAAAAAAAAAAAAAAAAAAAAAAAATTCTGGCGAGAATAAAAAAAAAAAAAAAAAAAAAAAAAAAAAAAATTCTGGCGAGAATAATCGGGGATTCTGAGCACCTTATACGGCATTGATGCTGATCACTCGCCCCCAAGGGGATAGTGATTCTGACACAGATGCTTTTCATTCTGTTGGGGAAATTTTGTTCAGCTATAATCTAAAACTCAAAAATTTATTTCATTATTTATTTACTTTTTTTTATTTTTCAGGAAAATGAAGAGTGAAAAGAATGAAGAAAAATATGTTGTGACGAAGGAAAAATAGAGAAACATTCTGTTCATTACTATCGTAACTGCAATATTTTGTGTTTAGTGACTTCATCTTTGTACTTCAGTGTTTGTAAGATGTCAATTGAAAATGTTTTTTTGCTCAAATGCTGTCTAAATGTTGGTAGTTTCCCATTCAGGAAACTTCTAAGAACTGAGCGAGATCAGTAGACGCTTTCAGTGTGACTTCGTTCATAACGTTCTGCTTTGAAATAATTTATTTATTGAATTACATACATCTGACTTGTGTGCTCGACATGAAAACCTGCTTATAAGTCATCGTCAATATATAGAGCACAAGGAAATTTTACAACACAAGAGAAGTACAACTAGGAGCTCCACACAAAGAGTGCGTGCAATGAAGCCAGCAGGATTCGAACCCACAACCTCCTACGCTCGAAGGCGATTAGCGGAGTGGCTTCTTAACCACTCAGCCACGGAGGCCCCCGCTTGAAAACTGACTCCAAACAAATGGTTGCTATGTTTCATTTCTAATTAAATATAAATCTTAGAAAATTTTACCACTGCATTTTAAGTGTTAAAACGTATATCTGTGAGATATAGCCGCAAGATATAGCTATAAAATGTAATAAAAATAGAAAACGCAGCATAACAATAGTTCGTTTGAAGTCAGTATCCAAACAAAACATCCTATCTGACGTCACGACTGAAAGCGTCTATAACTTGATCAATATCATCGCGTTCAGATTTAGGACAGTTGAGAATCTTAAAGTGCTATTACACATAAAAATTTCAAGCGACAAAAGTTGCCTGTGACTCGTCAGTTTCCTCACAGTTCATTGGCTGTTCGAGAAAACGCTTTTCCATCGTCAGATTTCCAAGTATTTGATTGGCTGTTACTGGCGACTCACTTCGTTACAACCGTCAAAGACGTGTCCACTGATGATAGTTTCTTGCCTTCAAAGCGACTTCTCCTGGAGCCATAAGATAACATGGAGACGCCTAAAATTTGAATTGTGGGAAAAAACATGGAGCTGATTAGCTGTAATTAATCGTGAAATTTACATAACGACAGAAATGTTTGTCGTCCATTGGATTACGAAAATACGAAAAACTCTTGACTCAACCTAGAAAAGACTTTTTCAGTTCTACAATCAAATGGCACATATATGTAATATAACAGTTGGAGTATTGTAGTGCATTTGTGTTTTTATAAAAGGATTTTGTAATTTTCTATAGAGAAGTATAACTTGATATTTATTAAAAACAGACTGATATTAATAGTTGTGTTTTTCTTTTTATGCATTTTACATTCATTGATAAGATTTTAATATAATTCTCTTAACACTTTTTTGACGAGAGACAGATACACTATTAAAAATTTGAAACTTTTGTTGCATCGTCACTTCACCGCTTTTATAAAAAACGATTACTTCACTGTATTATGGAGCATACTCATTGGTCAAAATAGAGATATTCTGTAAAACCGGTGAACTGACAAAGCAATAAAAGTTTCAAATTTTTAACAATATATACTACCGCTGACAAAAAAGTTCGGTGAATGAATTCAGAACGACCGGTCTAGCAACACTATCGAAACAAAACGCTGCACCTGCACAGAGCCAAGTGTTGACCATCTTCCCCCACCGTTGTTCAGTTCAGGGTCGTTTATGTTCTGTGTAAGACGTGCTTTACTAAGTGTTTTTTCAGTGTATTGGTTCTTAACTAAGAACAGGAAATTGAAGGAGCAAAAGACCAGTTTAAAGTTTAGTTTTAAGCTTTGCAAGACACCGAAAGAAATTCATGAGGGGTGGTGCAAGCTGAACATCCAAAATACTCACCAGATCTCAATCCTTCAGACTTCTTCCTTTTTTCACCACTCAAAATCTCTTTAAAAGACATTTGACCATATTTCTGATTCTGACATTCAACGAAACGTGACGAAGCTTTTGAACTCATTCCTAAAGAAGACTTCTTGCGAATTTCCCAGGACATGTATAGCAGATCTCAGGGGTGCATAGTTATGGAAGATGACTATTTCGAAGGATGGTAGGGTAGTTTTCGTTAATATTTCATCTGCATTAATGTTACAGGACTATTCACCGAACTTTATTGTCAGAGGATGTATGTACCACTGTTTAGAATTGAAGAAATCCTTGAATTTAAACTCCAGTATTTTAAAACACAAACTTTCCTCTTATCAAATTATGTATTTTTAGCTTTTAAATAAAATGTAAATTATAATTTGATAAGACAATTGTGCAGCGGCGGATACAGAAACTCTTTTTTTTTTTCGTAATTTTGTAAATACTTAGTACTTATAATTGTCGTTCAGTCCGTCCGTCTGTCTGTCCGGCCGCATATAACAACGCAAAAACTACCCATCCGAGTAATTTAAAATTTACAATATATAATTATTACATAATTTTGTCGAGTCATTTCAAATTTTATGAAAATCGGATGAATAGATCAATTACAGGGAGAATCAAAAGTATTCCGTTACATTATGGTCAATGGGGAAAATTTTTTCGTATGAATTTTAATCGTTTGAAATTTGAAATATATTATTACTTAGCAAAAGCCATGCTTTGTTTGGATTCGCGAAGCATTATTTTATAAAACAGATATTTGAAAGTAAAAATATTTTTTTATATTATTTTTGCATCTTTATTAAACAAAACCTTTATTTTATGTTTTGGCGCAATTTAATTTTTTATTTATGCTGTAAGACTGGCATAATAAAATATTTTCGAAGCAAACTTTTACAAAATATTTTTAAATTTTCAACTAAAAGCTCTTTTAAAGATGTTTTTACAATTTCCAGTAACCACTTGTGTTTTTTAAAGTTGTTTGAAATATGCATGTTTCCAATCTCTATAATTAACATAAAAAATCTTTGATAGCTATTTTAGAATAATATATTTGAAGAGAGCTTGAAGATAGTTACTTCGTCAAAATCCTATTTTCTGGAAAAAGATTTGAAATCTGCTCTCGTTGATACTATGAATTTTTAACTGTAAAAATTTTTTTCTAATTTCTTCGTTTTTATACATGTTAGAATTTACATATCAGAATGTTTTTATGTGTGTCATCATGTTTACATATCAGAATTTTTGATATTGTAGAATTTTTCGTAAGGAAAATTTCCTATTGAATGCTTAATTTTGAAGGATTTTCACTCTCGACAACGTTACGTATGTTTTTAAGCCAACTGGGGGTCTATATATCCTCAATATCTACAACTGCTTCATCTAATGTTAAACCTTGGGATTTATGAATTGTAACAGCAAAAGCTAACTGCAGAAGAAATTCTTTCCTTGAGCAATTTATGCTTCCATTTTTCTAGAATTTAATTATTGGGGGAATTGGTACGCACCAATTCTTATAAGTTAAATTATTGTAGTATTCAAATTTATCCATGATTATTCGCGATATCTGGTCTGGTGGCTTGTGATTTTCTTTATTACGTGCAACAAAGTCTAAAGTCCCGTTCACTAAATCTTTTTCGGTCCACAAATAAGAACGTAACATTACTTTAGATCCAAATGATAAAGTAAGAAATTGTTAAAGTCAATTTGTCGTTTCTGAATCGGCCAACTTTGCTTTAGTACATTTATAAAGAGCTTGAATCGAGGCAACAACTTCACGCTTCAATTTTTTTAATTTTTCATTTATATAACAAACTAGCTGATCCGCCCGGCCTTGCCCGGGTCCGTATTAACAATATTAAACGAATTTGAAATTTGTATGATTTTATCATTAACTCGTTACATGCAGAAATGCATTGTCTGAAATACGTAGCCACTGACTGTGTGAAAAATCGGTTTTAAAAACAACTAATATTAAGCTCTAAAAATACTCAAAATGAGCAATGAAAAACGCGGGAGGGAATATGTATCCAACGATTGCATGATTTTCGTGAAAAAAAGTTGATATTTACGCGTAAAAATCACTGTTAAGTCACGTAACTAATTATTATTTTCACATACAAATCCCAAGTGAAATATTTTGAATTTCAAACTAATTATATCACTCTTAAATCCAACTATACCATGAATGAAATCGATACACGATGGTAGCTAAAAGGTTGGTATATAGTACTATAATTTCAGAGCTATTTAACAAAAGCAAGTGTTATTTTTAATCAAATCTTGCGTATAGGTTCACCCTGTGTATAAATTCCTAACCTTAAACTTTTATACCGTAACCAGAACCTGTCTGTAACCTAACAGCGACTAAACAGTACCCTACCGTACATTAAATATAATAGAAACGTAACCTAGCCTAAATGTATTCACTTTATTGTAACATATCTTTATTCTAACCATAACATAAATGCAATTTAACTTTAACCTAACTTTAACCTAAATAATATAATATAAAAAAAAACATTTTAAAAAAATACTATTTCTTCGTAAAATATGCTTCAGCTGTAATTCGTTTCTTTCAATTCGTTTTATTAATACAAAATTCCTTCCTCGTGCTTTTGTTTGAAACATTAAAATTTCAGCGATAAATGGTTTAATATTGCAAACTACGGAGTAAGACACTTCTTACTCCGTGTTGCAAACCTTTTTTCGCTTTACTTCGCCTCCACCTATCTTTTTCTCCATGGTGTACGGCAGCTGTGATTAAAAAAAAAATCCTCATTTAAACTGACAGTTTGCCAGTCTATGAATTTTAAAGGTCTGTCCCAGCTTTTTTAATTATTTCTGCGAAAATTTTATGCAACCAATCAACCATAAGAAAATGAAATGGAAAAAAAGCGAAAAAAGGCGATTTTTTATGAGAGTGAGCTTTGGAATTTAATTAATTACTCAGTTAATAAATAGAATTTTGAAATCCTGAGCTTCAGGTGCATCAGGAGAGACATTGGGCTACTCTCAAAAAAATTTTGAGCTTCGTACGCGCTGTAGATTTTGCTAGCCATCGCAGACACACAGACACACACACAGACAGACAGAGCGTTTTGTTCTTTTATTAGTATAGATTTAACAATTAATTTTATTTGTTTACAATTCTTTTGTTGCCACTTTACAAAAAAAAAAAAAAAAAAAAAAAAAAAAAAAAAAAAATCCACAATACAATTTTTTTAAATGTTTAAGTGTCATCTGTGCAAACGATTTTGCTGAACAATGAAAACATATTTTATTTATTAAATTAATCATGATTCTATCTATTATTACTTACTGCATGATTTATATTTTTTTCTGAAAATATACGCGTTTCATTTTTTATTTATTTGCTAAAATGCGTCCGTATTGGAAATGCATGTAAAATAAATTAATTAAAATAATAAATTTTTTAACGTTTCACTGTAAAAAAAAAATAAAATAAAATATATATATATATATATATATATATATTCTGCAAATCTACAGATCATAATTTATTTTTGTGTTTAATTTGAAGTTAAAATATTGAATAGTTTTTTTGTAAAGTGTACGACAAAATGTAATTTGAGTGGCCTAGTAGAGGATTCGCTTCGCTTATCCTAATTACATAATTTTGTCGAGTCATTTCAAATTTTATGAAAATCAGATGCATAGATAAATTACAGGGACAATCAAAAGTATTCCGTTGCATTGCGGTCAATGAGGAAAAAAAAGATTTAAATGCATTTTAATCGTTTGAAATTTAAAATGTATAATTATTACATAATTTTGTCGTGTCATTTCAAATTTTATGAGAATCGCATGCATAGATCAATTACAGGGACAATCAAAAGTATTCCGTTACATTACGGTCATAAGGGAAAAATTTTTCAAATGCATTTTAATGGTGTTACACTCATTCGAACATCATAAAATTGACATGAACTTATGAAGTATATATATATACTTAAATATATATTCTGTACAATCTGTGATGCAAAAAATATTTATTATTAAATTACAGGGCCACACAGAAGTATTCCACTACATAATGCTATACGGGGAAACATTCTTTGAGGCGTGTTTTAATTATATTAAACTATTTCACATTTTATGAATATGATATACGTTGCTGAGGTGTAATAAAAGTTAGTTCCTGTATATTTACAGGAACACAAAAAAGATTTCGACCACTATACTGTATCCTAAGTACTGTTTACTATAAGAGCAAGATCTGAATATTTTTAAAACTTCGTTATCGTACGAACGTACCTCATTTACTACGCTTCACGTGCAATTTCCAACTTTTTTTTTTTTTTTTTTTTGAGGGGGGGGGGGAGAGATCGAATGACATATAATTAATGAAGACAGTCATAATTTCTGTTGGTTATGTCATTCCTTGTAGTTGAATATTAAATGGATATGGAGTAATTAATGCGAATAAAAATAGTATAGACTCGCAACTATCCGACATCCCATTAACCGACACACTCAGTTAACCAAAACTCCTATTATATAGTCCACCTTTTCTTCAGAATATGTTTCTAGTTACATATTGTGACGAAAAATGAAAAATATTACAATAGTACTGTCAGTTCAGCAAAAACTGCTGTAAGAAGTGCCGGATTAAATTGGCATTTAATAGAACATATCGGATTTAGCTGCAATTTTGCTTTATTTTGGTTAAATTATTTGAAAGTACACAACATTTCTTTTTCGTGATATTGCTTTCCTATGGCAACTCGGACGATTTTCAAATTCTCCATTCGTTAATAACTATAAGTACTTCACACTTCATTTTCAATATTAAAACTTGCTACAATAAGCCTCGATAGCGTTGAATGACAATCTGAGAATATTTATGCATGTTACAGTAAGGAAAGACAGACCAGAGGCGTGCAGAACTTCATTTAGCGCCCTATAACCCCTCCCCCTCGGCACCCCCTCCCCCTCGGCACTGAAAAAAAGCGTTATCTTCTATTCCCCCCCCCCCACACACACACATACACACACAAATGCCTATAAGTGCATAATTGTCATCCTTTTGGAGTTTTTTACCAGGTCAAATAAAGTTTTTGAGCCAGAAAATTTATTTAATAAAATGTGTCTTGTTTCTTTACAGTTTGTACTTTATTTCGTTTATTAAATAAAATTTCTGGTTCTAAACGTGTTTAAATTACTTAAAAAATAAAGGAGAATGGCAGCTACAGTGTCTCACATAAGTGATGGGACACTTGTGCTTTACAAAAAAAAAAAAAAAAAAAAAAAAAACTGATCAAATAAATTAAAAAAAACATGTACACATTTTTTGTGGGTGTGTTTCATACTTAAATTTAGTAAAGATTATTACATAACATACATTTTGTCAAAATATTAAAATATTAATTTATTAAAAATACAAATGTTTAGAACGGAGCAAAAAATAGCTCACATAAGTGATGGGACACCATTATATGTGCAACAAAAATCGTCTGAAATAAGCAATAAAAATATTTTTGGGGGTTTTATTTTTACTTAAAAGCAATTGGCAATAATTTATAAAATTGTCTGCAGTATTTCTCTCCAGTTTGTTTTGGAATTTTTGTGTTTTTTAGCTCTGTGTAGCCATAAATGCTAAACGAAAAGAAACTTCGCCTGAAATTCGAAAATTAGTTATTAATTTGCATATTAAACGTGGAAAATCTATTAGAAAAACTGCTGAAACAGTTAACTTGAGTCGTTCAACAGTTTTCAATATCATTAAACTATATAAAAAGAATCATATGATTCAGGATAAAAGAAGACCTGGTCGACTATTAAAGCTATCCAATGGAATAAAGCGAATTACCGTTCGAAATATAAAAAAAAATCCAAGAAATAGTGCTTCAAAAGTTGCTGCTGATTTACAAGCATTATATAGAATAATTGTTAATTCTGAGACTATTAGAAGGGTAATTCGATCTGCTGGATATCACGGTAGAGTAGCCAGGAAAAAATTCTTCGTAAGTGAAAAGAATAGAAAACTCAGACTAGCTTTCGCAAAATCCAACACAAATAAGAATTCTGATTACTGGAATAAAGTTATATTTGCTGATGAGAGTAAATTTAATATATTTGGTTCTGACGGTAGAATCTTGGTGTGGAGAAAACCCAGGGAAGAATTTCGCAAACAGAACTTGGTACCAACAGTAAAACATGGTGGAGGAGGAGTTATGGTATGGGGGTATATGTCGTCCGCTGGAGTTGGTAATCTTGTTTTCATTGACAGTATAATGGATCAGTACAAGTATATTGATATTTTAAAGCAAAATTTGAAATCTTCAGCGCGAAAATTGACCCTTCATAACGATTTTAAATTCTACCAGGACAATGACCCCAAGCACACTGCTCTGAACGTTAGACTCTGGCTGCTATATAACTGTCCTGAAATAATAAAAACACCACCACAATCTCCAGACTTAAATCCCATAGAGAATATTTGGCAAGAATTGGAATCAAGAATTCGCAAACACACCATTTCTTCAAAACAACAACTAAAATCGCTGCTTCAAGAAGAATGGGGTAAAATCACTCCAGAAATCACCAAAAAATTAGTTGAATCCATCCCAAAAAGATTAAATCATGTTTTAAAAGTAAAAGGAAATCCAACAAAATATTAAAACCTTTTAAAAAGTAAAATTTTTGGATAAATATTTGATGGAAAAGTAAGTGTCCCATCACTTATGTGAGCCATTTTTTGCTCCGTTCTGAACAATTCTATTTTTACTAAATTAATATTTTGACAAAATGTATGTTGTCACTAACTTTAAATATGAAACACACCCAAAAAATTTTTGCACATGTTTGTTTATTTATTTTATTGCAGTTTCTTTTTATAAAGCACAAGTGTCCCATCACTTTTGTGAGACACTGTATGTAAATAAAATTTGTAATACAGTAAAATCTGTAAAAATGAAACCACTCTCTGTCAGAATCCTCTATCAGAAGGTAAAATTTCATGATCCCAGAGAAAATAGTTCAATGAAATAACAATAGATTGCATCTAAAAGAAAAAAGTTTGTTCGTACTTTGCATGTATTGGCGATGGTTAAGAAAATCTACCGCACATAGAGATCTGAAGATTTGGATAAGGATAGATGATGGTAGGTGCACCTGAGACTAGGATTTTTTATTTTTTGTTAATTAGCCGAAATATTAAATAAAAATCCTTAATGATCATCGCAAAATGACGAGCTTTTATTCCTTAAAGAGATCATGCTTGGTGCGTTGCCCAAACTTTAAGCAGTACTCCCAGTAAGCAGTACACTGACCAAAAGCGTAACGTTCGATTTTTTTTTTTTATGCATTTTGAAATTGTGATAGTTGGATCGCTGTAGAGTTACAAATAAATAAATAAATAAATAAATAAGAAATAAATAAGAAAAAATAAATAAAAAATGAAAGAAATAAAGAAAGAAAATTTCTTTACATTTTCGATTTCAATAGTATCTTTCATTACAATTTCAAAAAAACCTTTTTATTTGGCCACGATTCGCGCCAGTTTTCAAGTTTTCCACTTCTATGAAGTTTCAAACGTAAAAAACAATAACAAACAAACACTAACAACAGTAAAACACTACCTATTTATACATTCTCGGTATTTTCCAGATTTTAATGATATATCTGGTGTGAAAATGTATTAATATTTACGGTTAAAAAAAAAAAATTTTTTGAAGTCATTTCAAGGATTCGCCAAACATGTTTTTCTTCCGGTCCAAATACCTCAAAATATCATTTACCAATTAAGAAATACGAGATTTGGATATCATTTCGCGGTTTTTTTTTTTTTTTTTTTTTTTTTTTTAACGAGGGATTGTGCACTTTTCATTATTTGTTTTATCAAAAAAATTTTGTGAAAATTGAAAGTTTTATACAGGGTGTCCAGCAAATAAGACCCTGATTTCAAAATTAAATTTCTCAAAAACAAAGATCAATAGAATTATGCAGTAAATGGTTTGTTTATCATGTAAACTGCAAAAATCTTATTCAAAAGTTTCGAAAGGTAAATATTTTGAAAAGATTGTGTTCTGGTTGCAAAGAATGCTTTGATTTGACATTTTTCTTGCTTTAGATTGCTGTCAGAGTATGTGTTTTTCGGCTTAAAGTGCCATATTTCATAGTTTTTTTTTAATTAAATTTTTGAAATTTCGAAATTCTAAAAACTTACTTCGAAAAATCTTTAAAATATTGCACTGTAAGCTGAAAAATTATTTCTCTGCAGGCAATCTAAAGCAAGAAAAATGTCAAATCAAAGCATTCTATGCAATCAAACCGCAATTTTTTCAAAATATTCACTGTTTGAAATTCCTGTATAAGATTTTTACAGCTTACCTACTGAAAAAACCGTTTACCGCATATTACTATCGATCTTTGTTTTTGAGAAATTTAATTTTGAAATCAGGGTGTTATTTGCTGGACACCCTTGTATCTAAATGTCAGAAATTAAATACAAATTGACGGTTAGCTTGAAAAATTAGACCGGATCGTGAATAGCACCCCCAGTGTACGCTGCCGAAGGCGGTGGAAAATCAACTCGAGCTTCGGTTGGATGGATTTTTATTTAAAAAAGAAAAATCATACAGATTCAACATTATACATTGCTAACAATATTAGTTTCGTTCGAAAAGATTTTCCTTAAAATTATAAAATAAGATCAATATGCTGCTGAAGACATTGCCCCACACCGCTGTATCTGTAGATTCGTTTGGAAAAAATACTATTAAATATTTGAATTTAGGATATTTAAGGTTATTATAATTTGGCTAGGCGATCCAAGATGGTTGGTTAGTAAGACATAAAGCACACGAAATTGAAAACTCTTTTTTCATAAATCTATATTTTTCCATTCACATTACAGTTGTCATTGTAGCTCCTAATTTATTTATGTCAAATGATTCAAATGAAGAGAAGTCATTAAAATATCATTATTATACATAAAACAACTTTATATTAAAAAAAAAAAAAAAAAAAAAAAAAACTTGAAATAGTTACTATTTAAAAGGCAACAAGTTTTTGCCACATAAAGAATTCAAAAATAATAATGCCTTTTTGCACTTTCCTCTGTGCACGAGAAAGGAGCTAGAGGGAGGGGCAGAGCCCGTCTTAGACAGTAGGGTGCCCTTCTATCTTTTGAAATTTTTCCTAAATTATGCGGAAGTGACTAAAACTTAACTTCTTACTTATTGTATGTATACAATAAATTTCAAACAGGTATTATTCACATCTATACACAGAATGGCATAAGAAAGATAACATTTACATTATAGAGTACATTATGTTGTTACTGCATTCCTCATGAAGTACTAAAATACTTTGATATAAAATTTCCTACTATGACAAAATCTTTTAAGCAAAAAGCAAAGCGCGTCACCCACGGACGCCATAATTGCGCCCTTAGAAGTTTTTCTTGGCGCCCATTCGAATGTTTCCTTTTATTATCTATTTTTTAAATAAAATATCCATTTTAAAGGGTAAATTTTTAAAAATAAAAAATTTTGAATAGGGGTTTTATTAATACTTAGTGACCTTAAATAAGTTTTAATTATATAATGCTATTTAGTTGTTATTCAATGATTAAGGTTTCTAGTTTCTTCATCTGCAAAACTTTTAAAGATAGATTGCCCCTCTGAAAATCTAATTTTAAAATTTATTCTAAATTAAATTATTGCTGCAAATTATTTTAAAATAATTTCTGGATCACAGGGCACTTATAGTTATCACCGTGAAATATAGATGCATCATATAAGACGTTTCTAACGTGTAAGTAAGTCTACCTCTATTCATAACCTAATATTACAGGGGGAATTTTTAACTGTATTTTCGAACTGTAATTTTCTTCTTATTTATAACGGTAATAAAATTGTATATTATGTTTTTCCACTACAGTGACATAGTAGTGTTGCATATTTTCAGCTGTGTGAATGGCACCTTTCAATGTTTACAACGATATGAGGTGCGCCTCTGTTTATAAAGGTTGGACAGGTCTTGTCTAAATGACTTATTAGAGGACTCATAAGTAGAATAAAATGAAATAAATTTTTAAACAAAAAAATTGAATATTTATAAATTAAGTTATATAAAGTAGTAATATAAGTTTGTATAAAGAAAATCTTCAAAAGATAATTCAGATGCCAAAAAAATAAAATGAATTTTAGTATAATTAAATTAAGGATAATTTATTTTTTAAATATTTGCTCCTCAACTGAAATTTTTTGGCGCCTTTACTACTTCGGCGCCTGTGCGTGCTGCACACTTTGCACACTGGGTCGGCACGCCCCTGTGACAGACAGACATACAAACCGAATTCATCAATTCTTTTAAAATACGTTGGAATGTGTTAAAAACGCTTTATTTTTTAAGTGTAACAAAGAGGTAAGAGAAAAATAAAAAAAATATGCACAAAATACAATATCTAAAAATTTCGAGGGTGATTTGAAAAGTTCTCAAAATGAATCATAAATCTCAGCATCAGTTAGAGTAATAATACATGCAATAGATAGCACAAGTATCTTGCGCACAAAATCAAATTAGATATTATTGTTCTGTTAAACAGTAATCAATTTGGTATCGCTCTGAATAAAATTAATTTCGTGTGTGTTGCAAAATGGGTAAAACAGAAACATGGGCTGTTATTAAACACTTTATAAAAAAAGGTTAGGAGACATAATAAATTAATAAATATATGCAGTATCCTTTACGATACGTCATTTATGACAATGTATAAGTGGGTAACAGCAGTGTTGAATTCAGACACTCCGGGAGGGACTTTTGTAACTCCGGGGAGGGGGGAACATTTTAGAGTTCCGGGGGGGAAATTACCATTTTTTACTCTTTAAAACACAAAATCTCAAATTTTCCGGGGGGACATTTCATAGCTCCGGAAAGGAATGTCCCCCCCCGGGCCACCCCTGAATTCAACACTGGGTAACAGAATTTAAACATGACTCTGATAGCCTAGAAAAAATGCGCAATAAACGAACAAAACTGCCGCAATTTCTAAAATCGTTGAAAAAGTAAACGGTAGGCTTATGCGTCTTCAAAGGTTTCTAGCATTCTAAAGGTGTAGGCATTTAGATGAAAGAACATTTCATATCCTCACTGTTAGCCCAGTCAAATTGTCAGAAAAAATATCCGATAGATGCAAAAACTCTGCTAGAAGATTTTACGTTTTTAAAGTGTTTATGAGTATGGTAATAACAGAAATTAAATATATATCGAGGCTAAACTTTTTAAAGCCAAAAATTCACGAAATGTTTGGATTTTTTCAGTTTTTTGCCTATAGCTCGAAAATTATAAAATTTTTGTGTACTGTACTCGGTTACAAAAAGAAAAATCATTAAATTTTATACAAATTTTATACTTAAAACGTTTTTCTAAACCCGTTACTAAGTGCACCACAGTTTTCTGAAAATGACGCTTTTTTTTCAACTTCACTGAAAGTTTTCGATTTTATCCTCCCGTTCCAAAAATTTTTCTTTTCACCATTAAATGTGGAAATGAAATGTACCTATTGATGAATAAATGAAGAGAGAAATTATCAAGAAAGGCAGTCATAAGGTAGAATTCCCAAATTTTACGTTTTCCTCATAAATTGTACGTTTTTTTAGTTCTATGGCAGTTTTTAGATAATAAGTGTCTGTTACATTTAAATGTATCCGTACGACGATTTCTTCCATTTTTCTATCATATCTAACTTTTGATAGTTAAAAAGAAAACTTCTTTTGAAGCTTGCTTTAAAATTTCACCTTTTGCCAAAAATAAGTTGTACACATGCGCATTAAATGTAATAACGGCTTATTTTATACGGCTTGTGTAATATTAATTGCGCATTGCTGCAGCATGAAATCATGTAAACTTGACCTTATTATAAATTAAAAATATCTATATTATTGAATTTTTAATGTCGTGTAACTATTCTTATATTTTATAAAAAAAATTAATTTAGTATAACTATTTTATGTAACACATTTAAAGTTTGGATATTATGTTCAATTTATTATCACCCTTTATGTTTAATCTCCAATCGACGACCCCGATACATTCACGAGCAGTCTGTTCGTAAATGTATCGGGCGTGACAATTGCAGGGTTCAATAAAAATATGTATCTTTCTATGATGCCCACTGCTATAATTTTCGAGATCATCAATGAATTGTAGGATGGTCGGATTTATCTTTATTCTTGCAATTTAATTAATTTTTCATTCATAATAGTATTTATTCGCAAAATTAGTCTTAAAATGTTAACAGAATAATGTAATACAAATACAGATGGATAATAATTATTAAATCGATTAATTAATAATAACCATTTTTTAAGCAAATCCGTTAACGAAAACATTACTGACACATTCAACATAGTTTAGTGTGGCACGAAAAAGAATAACAACGTGATAAAACAAAAGTTAATTAGAATCAATCAAAATTTTCCATCTCGACAAATTTTTAGTCAATGACAGAAACAAAAACTATTTCATATTACTGCTTTGGCTGATTTTTTCGCACACTAACCTGCAGGTTTCACTGCACCATAAGCAATATTTAAATTATTATAATTCTACAAATAAAACCCAGTTTTGAAAATTTAAGTTAGGATTAATACTCTCAAAGATTATACACCTATACATAATAACACATTTTGTATCAGGTTGGAAAAAAAAAAAATTAATATTTTTAATAAATTACAGAGAAAACAACATTACAATTTTACCCTTTTGGCGGGCAGTCAGGGGGTTCCTTCTCAGTCCTGAGACAAATTTTACCCGGCGAAACAAAAATCTATTTAAAATTATTATATAACATCTCCAAAGATGTATCAATCTATATATTGATGCTTCTAATATACACATGTTTATTTAAAGAGTCTATATGTAATTTTGTCAATTTTAGAAGCATTTAAATTAATTTAATGAATGTTTTTTAGTGTCATATCTAGGCGACATCAGGACTGAGGAGGTTAAAACAGAGTTTCAAAAAGTTTCAAAATAACATAATTCAAGCTGACCAAGAAGAAGAAGGTAGTAATGTGATGATTATTACCTCTGACATTTCAAAGTTTTCAACCATGTCATACAAATACAATTTTCTTTTTACTCATGCAATCATAGGATGCAATACAACATTTGTTATTTTTGGGCTAGGAAAGTCAAAGTTTTGTAGCACTTTGAAAAAATATGATGAGTTTGAAGAAATAGCCTATGTGTTCAATTAACCAGAGATTGCCCTTCATCAAGGTTGAAGAAAAATATATTATTGATCTATATAGTGGATGTGCATACATCACATAGACATTGAACGCCTTGAGGTTGCAGTTATTTGCTAAATCTACCACTAAAAACAATTTTCGTCTTGCAAGGCTGCCACCAATGCAAGAAGTTGTGCACATAATTTCCTACGACGTTATCATCAGGTACAAGCATAAAGATAGAAATAATAGAAGGAGAACAAAGACGGCGCTTCCACTTTTATCCCTAAAGTCTTTCCTAGTCTGGTTGGCATTTCCGGCGGTTTGGAGAAGATTAAATCTGGCGCCCCCTACATCCTGTTTCCTAGCTTACCTGTATCCTGCTAGCAGACTAGTCGAGAGACTAGCCGACAACACAGGTCATTTGATCGAAAGTCAGTCCAGCATCACTAGCGGACTAGCGCCGCGCCATGCACCGGGCAATACTTTGAGGTTAAGTTCTGTTGGGAAAAGCCTATCTTCTATGTTCTCCTTCTACTATTCTATCTCCATGGGTACAAGTTTGGCTAGGAAACAATGTCCTCCTTGAAGAATGAGGTTGGTTTCGCATGTCAGTCTCTTTCAGCCAATTCAAAATATGCTAAAACCCAGCACCTGAATCTGTTAGAAAATTGTTTTTTTTATACCTGAACTTGCCACTTGTCAGATGGCAGCATCAGACAATTCTTCTGTTTTGCTGGAACAGACTTTAGAACAGTTAATTAAGTAGTGACTCAGGTATCAGTTGGAAGAAAAATGTTGCCATGGATGAAAAATCCATTCTTATCCATTATTATTCCAAAGGAATAATTACTATTCATCAAGAACTGCTTCAAACTGAATCTAATATATGCTTCAAAGTTATTTTTTCTTTATATTTAGTGTTTGTGTAAATAGTGTGAAGACTTTCCATCTGTTTTTTTATGTTGCGAAATGTTTCAAATATTATGTGCATCATTAATGCACTTTATTTTCATCAAATAAATGTATCACAAGAGAAAGGTAAAGCTTTTAATTTTTTTTTAGTATTGAAGGAACTTTTACCTACTCATGCCTTCCCATGAATAACAATCCAGCAGAATCCAGTAGCGGATAGGGACAGCTTAATGCAACAATGTTAAAACTTAGACTGCATAGCGAAACGGGGAAAAAATAAAAAAATCCCTACCGGCGAGTTGTTTTCTTGGTATTGATGTTAAAGTGATGTTATATACTTATAAACTTAGACAAATGTTATAATAAAAATATTATTTCTTCAAATTTATTTTTATTTTTATTAATAGCAATAAAAATAAAAATAAATTTGAAGAAATAATCTTTTTAATATTATAATATTAATAATTATAATTCGTTCTCTTCAAATATTAATGATATAATCCTAAACCAGTCCAGATACTGGATTTTTGTGACTTTAGTGACAAGCACTCTCGAGCGAATTGAATTTTTAGAAACCTAAAAATTCTCCCCAATCACAACGGGAAATTTTCGGCAGACAATTAACGGCGTGAACAGTTCCAACGATGATTCCTCAGAGCTGCGCGCCTATTAAAACAAGACAAAAAAAGCCATCATTGGGCACAAGAAACTGACTGTGCAGCAGGCTCTGAAATGGACGAAACTCGTCAATGCCGCGGTCACTAGCGTACGTATGAGCGCTGCGTGTCCATTAAAAGAAAAAAATCACTGGATGTACGAAACTCGCTGTGCAGCAATCTCTAAAGTGCATAAAACTCGTCAATGTCGCGGTCACTAACGTATGTATGAGCGCTGCGCGTCCATTAAAACAAAAACAAAAAAAAACATCACTGGATGTACGAAACTCTGTGCAGCAATCTCTAAAGTGCACGAAACTCGCTGTGCAACAATCTCTAAAGTGCACGAAACTAGTCAATGCCGTGGTCACTAACATCTGTTCGCACTGAGAAAGTTAAGTCACTTAAGGCCGCTGTCCTTCCTCGTGAAGACGCTTACGAGCTAATGCTATTCCTATGGGGAGGCATTTCGCTGATTTCTCATTCGCATTTGCATATTTTTGAATTTTTCTTTTTGCACATGATAGTTGAGATCATAATGAAGTGCACTCGTTGATTAAATTATCGATTTTTGTTGCTGTTTAATTATAATATGAGTTACAATTTTGAAATATGAAAAAATACAGGTGTTTTTTCATTCAAAGCTTAATAAAATGTCATCTATAAAACATTCGGAAAATTAAAAAACACCGCCCCCTAGCTTAAACATTGGACTTTTCAGATAATTTTGTTTCATATTTTTATCCTAATTAGGGATGTAGAATCAGTTATTTCGAATGGAATTTTTGATGAAAATTTAAGTGAAATGTCTTAAAATCCAGCCTTTCATAGGTCACGCCCATTTGACATTGATCGATAAGAGCGCTCACCATCTTAACGGAGCTTGTGTAAGGGGGAGAATATCTAACACATGTGTTTTTAATAGGGGTGACCACAGAGAAAGCCCTACAGGCAAATAAACTGGTCCAGGATCTTTGCGTGAGGCAAAACAGCAAATTTTACGAGGTCCATTATAGAAAATTTTCTCCTCTACATTTTTTGAGTTTTCACCGGTCTTTCTTTTAGGTAGATTTCGTATGAAATACTACCTATTGCGATCGCTCCAATGTTGGAATTTCTGAAAATTTTTTGCAGATCTACACCGATCACTACCCCCAGACCCAGTATATATATATATATATATATATATATATATATATATATATATATATATATATATATATATATATATATATATATATATACACTGGTGTCCAAAATTTAAGCATAATTGGTAATTAAGTAATTATTTTTAAGTAATGAAAGAAATATGAATCGGAATGTGCTGAAACTCCAGGTGTGTAAACAAAATAGTATGCGTCACATATTTTTGCGAAGAGTTTTCCCCGAAATCGAACAGGGGACCGTCAACAAATTGAAAAGAACGAAGATCTTTTGGACAACCCTGTCAAAACTAATGTAGCAAAAGCGTTCAAACTGCACATTATGATTAATTGGCTTATTGTATTGTACTGTGTTAATTTTTACAAGGATAGCATGTATACTCGTAGAAAAATTAAGATTTTTATAAAAACAGTACTAAGTTTTTTGCTTATAATTTGCAGAGTTCTTAATATAAAATAGTGTTCTTTTTTGAAAAAATGACAAACATCATTGTACACAATACCCTGTCATCAGAATTAAACAATAATAAAAATTGTATGACAAATGAGCAGGTTTACTTAAAATTTTTTACTGCGCATGCGTGAACGCTATTAAAATTTCATTTGCATATTATGTTAGTTAAATGTATAGAGCAACTTTTGTGAAAGTCTCAAAAACATAGCTTAAAAATTCTGAAAATTATCGTTGATAGAATGAGATCAAAATCCTTTATTCCCTAAATGAAGCAAAAAGATGAGGGGCTGTATCCATATTCCATTGTTTAGTGCCTACACAATATTGCACGTACAACTATATTTAGGTAAAACCCCTGATTTTTTTGCTTCCTTTAGGAATAACGGATTTTAAGTTGATTCTATAGGCTCCCATTTTCAGTATTTTCAAGCTATGTTTTTGAAACTTTTACAGAAGTTGCTCTATACATTTAGCTAACACAATATGCAAAAGACATTTTGATATCGTTGACGCATGCGCAATGAAAAATTATTTACTAAACATACTCATTTTTCATACAATTTTTATTATTTTTAAATTCTGATGACAGGGTATTGTGTACGATGATGTTTGTCATATTTTCAGAAAAGAACATTATTTTATAATAAGAACTCTGCAAATTATAAGCAAAAAACTTGGAAAAATTTAGGACTGTTTTTATAAAAACCTTAATTTCTCTACGAGTATACATGCTATCCTTGTAAAAATCAACACAGTACATTACAATAAGCCAATTAATCATAATGTGCAGTTTGAACGCTTTTGCTACATTAGTTTTGACAGGGTTATCCAAAAGATCTTCGTTCTTTTTCAATTTGTTGACGGTCCCCTGTTCAATTTCGGGGAAAACTCTTCGCGAAAATATGTGACGCGTACTATTTTGTTTACACACCTGGAGTTTCAGCACATTCCGATTCATATTTCTTTCATTACTTAAAAATAATTACTTAATTACCAATTATGCTTAAATTTTGGACACCAGTGTATATATATATCTATCGGTGTATATCACTTTTTTATGGACACGATAACTTATTTAATTCTGCTCATATCTTTTCAAAATTGATACATAAAATCAAGGGGCATAAAATCTCGGCCGATTTCGTTAATGGGCCAAATCGGACCAAGGGGGTAAAAATAGGAAGGGCTTTTGTGAAAACAGAAAAAAACCCATAACTCCTTTATTAAAATAGATATCGAGTCAGTTTTAAGTTTATATTACTTCTAAAAAATAGGCCAAAAGTTTCTGCATAGCAAATTTTTGATAAAATTGAAAATGGGCTGAAAAAGGGGGGGGGGGCAAAAAATAGGATTTTCGGGAGTTAAAAATTCATAACTTTGTCAATTCTGAAGATATCAAATCCAAGTAATTTTTTTTATAAATGCTCTTAATATTATCTAAAACTTTTGCACTGACAAGTTTTTGATAGAAACAAGTCTTATTGCAAAAAAAATAAAATAAAATAAAATAAAAAACGAAAACAAAAAAGGAGGTAAAAAAAGAAAAAAAACCATAACTTCGTCAATTCTTAAGATATCAAATCCGATTAAATTTAACATACATCATCTCAATTATATCTACAACTTTTATATTGACAAGTTTTTCATAGGAACAATCCTTATATCAAAAATAAATTAAACAATAATAGGAGTTGCAGAAAAAAGTCTCAATTCCAAACTGTTTATATTCTCACTCATTTTGCTCTCAAATTCATCCAATTGGCAGGTTCTCTTTTTTAGGAACTATATAATGTGGCGTATTGTTCAGTTTTGTTTTAAAAACAGAATATAATCTCGAAAAATGCCGAAAAAATAGCATTATGAGCAGAGTTTCCTGAAGTTATCGTGATTGAAAAATTGAAGTATTCAAATAACAAACTGCTTATTTTCTGATTCACTTTTTAAATCCATTTTTGCTCTCAAAGGCTTTCTATTCACAGATTCCCTTATTTAGGAACTGTATAATATGCCTTATTATCTAGGTTTTTGATAAAAGCAGAATATATTAAAAAAAAAAAAAAAAAAAAAAAAAAAAAAAAAAAAAAAAAAAAAAGCTGTGAAAGTGGGCAATTTGAACAAAATTTCCAGATTCTATCGAGATTGAAGAATTGATGATGTATTCAATTTAAAAATTGCTTTATTATGACTCATTTATAAATTCAATTTTACTCTCAAATGCATTCAACTGACGGTTTCTCTTATTTAGGAACTATAAAATGCGCCTTATTGGTCAATTTTTCCATAAAGTCAGAATATATTTAAAAAAATGCTGTTAAAGTAGGCATTTGTGCCGAATTTTGCTTAAGATGATTCTGATAAAACCATTTGTTACAGAAAAATGAAATTAAAAGTTTTTCAAAAGCGGCCAACTAAAGTTGTTGCAGAGTTTATCTATATTCATATTTTATTTTTTATTGTTGAAAGGAGCACTCTTCGAAAACTACCTCTGCCTATAGGCCAAGCCGACAGGGATTTTTTTGTATATGTGTGTGTGTGCATTATTAACAGAAGAATTTTCAAGTACATTAAAATATTGTCACATTGCTCCAAAATCTACGAGCTGGATATAAAATGATGTACCCATCCTTTCTCTCTTCTCCCTCCCTCCTTCGATACGTTACTGTACGCCCTCAAACTTTATTAGAAAACAGGGAGGTTGAATTTCAAAATATAACCTGCATGTTGTGTTTATATTCTAAAGCTTATCCCCAAACTAAACGGTATTATCAGACTTATCTGATATGCAAATTGTGATTTATTTATTTAATTATTTTTATGTTTAATAAAGATTTTTTTTTTTTACTTGCACTAATTTTAAATAACATATATTTATATATTTTACAATAAAGCCTTTATAACGGACATTCCCAAATAAAGGATATATCTATGTAGTAAACGCATCTTTCAATTCACAACGCATGCGAAGTTATATGTTTTTATATCAGAAAAGCAGACTCCGCCGAATAGTGAATAAATTCCATGTTTTATTGTTTATTAAGAGGTTAAATTATGTATAGATATATATACCACTAATGGTTATATATATATATATATATCATATTTTAAAATTGCAAGTATATAGAAATTCAAGGAATAGAGTGCATATCTATATGTGAAACAATTAACTATGAAATATTCAATTTAAAAAAGGACAGACATTCATTTTTTAATAATGAATTTAGAATTATATATAAATATATGCATATATAAATCTTATTTTACTCAATAAGTTCATAGTGTTACAATTATTACTATTATTTTTACATAAAAAAATTTTGTGAGCCAAAATGCATTTTGGAAAAACGGTTGAAAGAAATCTCTTTCATGAACTGTTTAGAATAATACTTGTCTTTTTAATTTCTTTTTTCCTAGTACGTTTAGTTATTTATTGTAGTTTCATCAAAAAGCATGTTTTTAGTAAATTCTGATCTCCCCCATTATTTTTGGTCTCCATAACGGATAAAACTGAATTTTATATCAGGTCTCTTAAAAAAAATAGCGAATGAAAAATTTTAATTTTCCAGCAGCATCAGATATCAAGTTGGTGCATTTCAAGGATGTTGTAAAACAGTTTTCACTACCAAAAACAACTGGAGGGACACTGTGTTTTATCAACAAAGAGTTTTTACATCATCTTTGGTGGATTTAAGTTTGGTTAAATAACAAAAAAATTAGTATTTTCAACAAAATGTAATTATTTAATTTCATTCATATTACTTTAAATTTCTGTAACACATGCAACTTTTTATTAAAACACTCAATATTTTCATATTTATTCATTTGTTCAAAGGTACCCAATGCTTGTTCAAATGTACCTCTACATGGGGCAGGTTTGAACAAAAATCTTTCAACTTTTTAAATCCACACAACTTATTCAATGTCTTTGAAAAATGTTTAATTTATGGTTCGTATGATGAAGAAATGCCTTGTTTTTATTATGTATCATTTAAAACTCAATAAACATAATTCAAGTAAGAAATATATTGATTTTCTGAAATAAAAATGTTCAAAGGTGCCCTCCTCTCCCCTATATATATAAAAATGTAAAAAAAAAAGAAAAAGAAATCACAAAAAAGAGAATTTTTTAATAGGATAAGTCCGAAAACTAAAAAAATCCATGCATCAAAAATTTACTAGGCGCACTATACTGAAGCAAAATTAAGATAATTTTTTATATTTTTCATATTTTCCGAAAAGTATATTTTGAAACTTTCTCGTGAAGAAACATTCTTTTCATATCCACCCCCTCTCGGACTTTTCCTTCTACTGATACTTTTTTTTTTTTTTTTTTTGCATGATCAATCATCAAAATCTTTTGAAGAAATTTGATTTTTTGTGATCTTTTGGCGACATTTGCTGTTTTTTGTCATCTATTTACAAAATTTTCGTTTTTTTTTTTTTTTTTGGGGGGGGGGGGTATTTTTATGAAATTTGCTATCTATTTTTTCAATTTTTTGACCAAAATTTGCCTTTTTTGTGATTATTTGCCAAAATTTGTGTTTTTTTTTTTTTTTTTTTTTTTTTTTGTGATGAAATTTACAATTTTTGTGATACCTTGACAAAATTTATCGTTTTCTCAAGGTCTTTTGATGAAATTTGTCATTTTCTCGAGGTCATGGAAATTTGTTGTTTTCTCGCGATCTGTTGATGTAATTTGCCATTTTATCAAAATCTTTTAACGAAATTTTCCATTTTTTTGGCAAACTTTTGGTGAAATCTGAGTTCCCAAATAAAGGATTATCTCTATTTAGTAAACGCATCTTTCAATTCACGACGCATGCGAAGTTGTATGTTTTTATATCAAAAAAGCAGACTCCGCTGAATAGTGAATAAATTCCATGTTTTATTGTTTTTTAAGAGGTTTAATTATGTATAGATATCTATACTATTAATAGTTATATATATATCATATTTTAAAGTTGCAAGTATAGAAATTCAAGGAATAGAGTGCATATCTATATGTGAAACAATTAACTATGAAATATTCAATTTAAAAAACAAAAACAAGATACAGGCGAGAAAAGTCAGTCTGTTCTCATTAGAGGAAGGACAGGCATTCATTTTTTCATAATGAATTTAGAATTATATATAAATATATGCATATATAAATCTTATTTTACTCAATAAGTTCATAGTGTTGCAATTATTACTATTATTTTTACATAACAAAATTCTGTGAGCCAAAATGCATTTTAGAAAAACGGTTGAAAGAAATCTCATTGATTAATATTCTATGTTCATGAACTGTTTAGAATACTTTTCTTTTTAATTTCTTTTTTCCTAGTACGTTTAGTTATTTATTGGAGTTTCATCAAAAAACATGTTTTTGGTAAATTCTTAGCGATTTCATTAAAAATATAAATACATATGTTTAATACTGTTTCTTTTATTATGTTTTAAACTACTAATTTATTTAAACTACTGTTGACATTCATTATTCCATTGTAAACAATTTATTGGATAAGTCCGAAAACTTATAAGTCCATGCTTCAAAAATTTACTATGCACACTATTCTAAAGCATAACGGAAGATAACATTTTTTTATATTTTCCGAAGAGCATATTTTGCGACCCGCCCACCTTTTAATTTTGTTAAATGGATTTTTCCTGCAGAATTATCAATTTTGCTTCAATTTGGTATATAGGTTTATTCTAATAATTTGCTGCGTTGATATTTTTTCTGTTTTTCGATCATTTGCAGTTTTTGAAATAAGTAAATGAAATTTTTAAATTTTTAGTTTTTCTTTTTTCTTTTCTTTTCTTTTCTTTCTCTTTTTTTTTTTTTTTTTTTTTTTTTTTTTTTTTTTTTTTTTGTGCGTGTGTGTTTTGCAGCTATTTTTCCACATTCACTGTAATCTTTTGGTGAATGTAATAAATGTTGTCACGTTTTCAATGCATTTTTTTCCCTAAAAGAATTTTTGAAAAACTTTATACGATTCTGAAGATTTATTTTTTTTTTGTTTTTTTTTATTTTTTTTATTTTTTACTTTTGTAAAAGGAATTGTCTCTTATTAGAATGTTTCAAAGCTTGCTAAGGAAATTTTGTCCACTGCTTAGTAAATGTTGAACACTTTTCGATATAATTTATTCGGAATTCATACAGCAGTATTTTAATTTTTCGCGATATTTTATGCGACTTTTAGAGTTTTTTTCCCTTTGAGTCGATTTTTTTGGCTTTCATTGAAAGATTACGGCTTCAGTTTTTAATCTATAGTAAACTTTGTCCTTAGCGATTTTTTGAATTTTTATAGGAATTTTCAATACGAACTTTAGCAATTTTTTCGTAATTGCATGTAAATCTTCCGCCTATGATATAATATTCAATATAATTAAGGTACCCTGGGGTAATAACGCCACGTTAAGGTTCTACCAATTTTCACGGCTTAGTTTTAGATTGTATTTTTCAAACAAATATAGGATATGATACAGCAACTCATTGACTATCTATATAAAATAAAATAATTTAACAGATATGTATTCATAAAATGTAATGGCGTTTTTTCTTGACCAATGCTATTTGGCGTTAATACCCACCTATATGGGAAATAACGCCATGCAAACAAAACTATAAAATAAGATGGAATAATGGCATGTAGATTGCCCAATTCTATAAATATAAACTCTACAGATCTAGAAATTGACAAATTGCAATCTAAGCTATTGAAAATGTACAATTTTTTTTGTGACTCTGAAAGAAAAATAAAGGTGTGATGATGGCGGGGGGAGGAGGCCAAAGAATATCAGATTCTAAGCTAAGTTTTGCTTTAAAAGGACCATTTAAATAGAATTATTAGAAACATTGCACGGATTATTAGAATCAGTATTTATATTCCCATGTATGCATTCTATGCGATAGAAAATATTCATTTTTTTTGTGAAAGTGAAAGAAAAAGGAGTGAGGGGGAGCTTCAACAGAATATAACATCCTGTGTCTCTCTTTGCCTAAAAAGTCCAGCTTAAATATGATTATAAGAAACATTGCATGGTTTTAACCATTCATAATGAAATATTTTAATCATGTGAAGTTTTATAATAACTAGAGTTATATGTAATAAATATTTTTGTTAAACCTCAACTGCTGTTAGCGTCTCACATACTGCTGAGTTTTTAAAGTTTCAGAGTTTAACTTGCAATTTTTAGTTTAATTATAGATACCGGGAAAATTTGTTTCATTTGAAGTCCTATTACTATCTCTAGAGACTTTTGAATAGCTGAATTTTATTTATAATAGTCCTGTATATAAGGTTCAATACAAAAATAATATTCTAAAAGTTAATTTAACATTTTATTCATCGTTAGATTAAGCGGTCTGACAGGTCGCTCACAGTAAGTTATGCGACAATTTTTGTCACAACAGTTAAGGGTTAATACTATTATAGTAATCTAGTAAATAGTTTTTAACCCATAACTCCACACTAATGCGGATTCTCCAAACCTACAGTTACATTGTCGACGTTTTAAAGAACATACTTACCCCCCCCCCAAAAAAAAAAAAAAAAAAAAATAGCGTTTAACTTGTATCTTCCAGTTTAACTATAGTTACAACTGAAATTCTCTTTCGTTTGGAGTTCTCGTAATATTATTAAAAATATTTGAATAGATTAAATTTAATTAGAATTAATTTTGTACAAAAAGTTTAGCGCAGGAACAGTATTCTATGATTTTTAATCATGGATCGCCTTTTAACCTTTAACTAATGTTACCGGTCTCGTAGACCACTATTTTTCTTTTAATTTTTTAGTTTAACTTGTAATTTTCAGTTTAACTGCAAACACTACCGAAATTTTGTTTCATTCGGAATTTTAGTACTAACACCAGAGACTAAATAGGTGAATATTAAGTATATAATCTCTTGAATAAAAAGTTTAGTACAAAAACACAATCCTATGAGTTATTCCCGCCTTTTATTCATCTTTCAATTTTGCGGTTTCACAAACCGCATCACATTCACACGTTACAATTTCTGTCACATCAGTTAAAGGTTAATTTTATAAAGTTTTGAAAAACCGAACGCTGAGAAAGCGGACAGCTAAAATTTCGAACTCAATTGAACAATCCAGTGGAAATTTAATAGAAACCTGATTTTGAAGATGTTCGAATTTGAATCTCGAAAACATTTTGATATTGTTTTATTTACAAGAGTTAAAAATTATTTTTTACATTAATAAAACAAAATAATAATAATATAATAAACAATAAAATTACGGAGATTATTTTTAAGTATTGGGCACCCCCCCCCCCCCTTAATCTTACCATTTCAACAATGATGATAATGCTGTCCCATTTTAATATATAAACCCCCTTCGGATATAGTTCGGCCACTGTTGGGAATCAACCGGGGTAATAACGCCAATCCCTGGCGTTATTACCCCGGGATACTTATTGCGCAGTAAATCCTAAACTACAAATTATCTCGAGAAGATATCCAAAATCTTCTACAACAATTTGAAAGTACATGAAATACACTACAAATTTATGTAATAAGCAAAGTATTTCCGGATAAAAAATATAGTCTTCAGATCAAAAACCTTATCCCGCAAATTTTAGATCAAGCGTTAATTTTAGTTGCTTGTAAAAACAATAAGACCTAAAAATGAAACAAATTAACCTGAAGTTGTTTTTTGCTATTTATATGACTCAAAACCCTTCTGCGCAGAGCACATGGGTGTCATTTACCTGATTATTTCATAATTATGCAAAATATAAGCACTTGGCGTTATTACCCCGCCTGGCGTTATTACCCCAGGGTACCTTATTTAAATAATTGCCTTTTTTATTTAAAGTATATGCACCTAGAGTGAGCCGAATACCTCGGATCACTAATTTTTTTAATTACGGGAAAAAAAGGAGCCAAAATGCATTTCTGAAAAATGACTGAAAGAAATCTCATTGACTAACATCCTTCAATGTCAACATTTTGTGAACTATTTGGAATATTTGTTTTTGTTTTTAATTTCTGCTTGTACATTTATTTATTTTCTTGGGTGTCTTCAAAAAAAATTTGTGATAAATTGTTAGAGATTTACCGTTATTTACTTAGAGACTCTACTGAAAAGAAAACTGAAATCAACACTGCTCATATTATGTTATACTTTCCCTGCTTCCCCTCCTCTCCTTACATTTTTTTTTTAATGCAATAATATATATATATATATATATATATATATATCAGCGTTCGAAATCCTTGGTGGTCCGCTGGTCCGAGACCACCGATAATTCAATCGGACCACTAATTTGAAAAACTTAGTGGTCCGCAGGACCAGTGCCTTTTTTCAGGCACTTAGAAAACCAAAACCGATCGCACATGATTTTTTTTATTATCAGCGATGCCGCAAACGCGCCATAGCGCGTAAATTACGCTAAAAAATCGGCCATGGGACGCAAAAAAATCGCTCTTACGCGTCCCACGGGCCGCGTAATTCTGTTAAAAGATCGCGAAAAAACGGCAAATTTCGTTAAAAAATCATGAAATAACGACTAATTTTCGGCAAATTTTGTCAAACAATTCTCGAAAAAATGGCTAATTTCATTCCAAAACCCGAAACATAAGGCAGATTTCTTCTAAAGATAAAAAACGGCAAATTTCGCCCAAAAAATCGCGAAAAACGGCAGATTTTTTCAAAAAATTGCGGAAAAATGGCAGATTTCTTCAAAAAATTACGAAAAAAAGGCAGATTTTTCCAAAATATTGCAAAACAATGGCAGATCTCTTCAAAAAAGTGCAAAAAAGGACAAATTTTGTCCGAAAATCGCGAAAAAACGGCAAAATTTGTCAAAACAAATCGTGAAAAACGAAAAAATTCTTCAAAAGATTGCAAAAAAAAGACAAATTTTGTTTAAAAAGTGCTAAATAACGACTAATTTCCGGTAAATATTGTCAAAAAATTCGCGAAAAAATGGCTAATTTCATCCTAAAGCCCGAAAAAACGGCAGATTTCTTCGAAAGATCGCAAAAAACGGTATATTTCGTCAATAAATCCCGAAAAAACAAAAGATTTCGTCAAAATAATGCGAAAAAACGGAAATTTCGAAAAAAAAAAAAAAAAAAAAAAAAAAAAAAAAAAAAGCACAAAAAATATATATGAATGCCGGGAGAGAATTTTTCTGTTTTAAAACCTAATTTTCCAACTTCAAAATTGTTGTTGCTGCTCCAAAAACTGATTTTCCTGCTTCCCAGTCGGTTTTTTATTGCTCCAAATCTTTCTGAGTGAATGTGACTCCTGAAAGCACCATTTCATTAAGCAAAGTACCCATTTACTCAACAAAAATATCCCTTTTTTCAGCAAAAAAGTCTTTTTCAATAAACCTGTTGTGCCCCATTTTAAAAGAAATGCAAACAATAGTGATACTTGTTACCTTCAACACTTAAATAAGCATTATTTTATAATTAAATTTGTATCTTGCACATTTATTCTTTAAAAAGTACAGAAAATTTCTCTTAAATTAATATTGGTTTTAATTTTTATTATTATTAAAACAATTATTGCATTTTCTTTTTCTTGTGCAAATGAACAAGTTCAATTTTTGCATCGAAAAATATGACTTATTATTAGTGGGGACCCGCATTTGTAGAAAAGGGACCCAGTATTTTAGAAGTCCTGGGTCCCGGGGACCCAGGATTTTTCAAGTCCAACTGCATCAATGACACTAGCTACAATTCCACCACTCTGGCTAGAATCTGGAGAAAAATCGAAAAAAAAATTTACATTAAACCCTACAGTCAGTTGAAATAAGTAATGGCAAATAAAATATCTAATAAATAATTTGATCAGGCCCGTAGCCAGGATTTTCTTTCGGGAGGGGCTCAATTTTGGAATTTTTTCTATTCTTACAAAAGTAATTTGTAAAAAAATTAAAAATAATCTAGGCTTATCCTAATGTGTGTTCCTACATAGGATACTTGTTAACTATGTCAAATATTGTTATTTCATATTTAATTTTTTCAATTTCTGTTGCAATTTTTAACTTTTAAAAGCACTTGCATTTTCCAAATCGGTTCGGAAACTGGAAAGTTCTTAGGAACTTAAAAAGCACAAATTAACAATGTTTGAGATGAGCCTCAAGTATCCTATGAAAAAAAAGTAAAATATTGAAATGCAAACAAGTAATATTTATTGATTTAAAACACAGAATTAATGTTAACGTGCGAGAATCTGACATTACGAGTGCGAGGTTTTGAAACTATTGATCCATAAAGGAAATAAATTACACGCATTAATTTTTTGAAAGAAAAATTAATTGCTACAGTCATATGTAACCATAAAAATTATGTTTGTATTTCACATTCTCTGATTCTAATAATTATAAATGATATACTTGGTACAATAAATATACTAGCAGTGTTGAATTCAGGCACTTTTCTCCGAAAGGAATTTTTTGAGCTCCAGGGGGGGGGGGACATTATAGTGTTCCGGGGGGAGAAATTGTACTTTTTGACCATTGAAAACACAAAATCACAAATTTTCTGGGGGGGGGGGGCATCTCATTGCTCCGGGAGAGAAAGAATATCCCCCCGGGTCACCCCCTGAATTCAACACTGTTTACTAGTGCAACAGAAGCAATCATCATAATTTCTTCTTAGCCATGGTGCTAATTGACTTATCAAGTTCTTATGCAATTTCCCAATGAATGGAAATCATTGAAAAGCTACTCAGTCTGACATCGACCATAACGCTTTGAGTCAAAGATTTAATTATTTTCTTTGCCGAAAAATATCTTTCAGCACTAACTGTTGTTACTCGGCTTTCAACCAAAACTTTCAGCAAGTGTTTGATTTTATCGTAATACGTCACATTACAATACTAAAACTTTTTAAACCTCTGTGTTGGAATTGGTGTCAACATTAGCAATTTATTTACACCCTAATTCATATTCAGCTTTCACTTGCTACATTGACACTTTATCCTGCATTGGATTCTTTGATTTGCTTGCTTTTTCCAGTGATGCACATCCTGGAAGATGTAACTGAGAATCTCTTAGAATGTCTTCATTCGAAATGAATCGATAATTAAATTTTGAATAAGACTTTCTGCATGGGGAAATAAGACCGGGATATTGTAATACTTGTCAATGGATGTAATTTGAGGGTTTTTACCCGTTGTCTGTCTAAATGTTAGTCTTAGGATCTTTATTTCAGTTTGGAAGATGTCCTCCCGAAGTTTTGATGTACAATAAAATCTTACAAAAGATTTCTACTTCATTTTTTTGCATATTTATGCAAAACAATTAGACATCTTTAGCATGGGTTACAACCAATATTACATCACAAGATTTTTTTTTTTTTTTTTTTTTTTTTTTTTTTTTTTTTTTTTTTAAAGAACTTACTATGATTGTCAGACAGAAAACCTTCTGACAAACAGACAAGCTTATGAGAATATGATTTTTCTCCCTGACTGCCAAAAAAGCTCCTGCTATTGAAGAAATCTTCCATATGTTTTTCGAAATATTTTCTGAGCTAATACAAATGTATTTAAGTAGCTCAACAAAAGTCAATATGCTTTCCTTCTTATCTCGATAAAATTTGTATCACAAATGCGGAGAAGTCATTTTCTTTTGTTTTCTAGGATATATGATGCAATTGCTTCTTGAAGCGCTAAATTTGCTTTTAGAACCTTTTTGCCTTTTCAAAACTTTTGTCGCTGCTTTAACAAGTCCATGATACTTTCGAAGGATGGGAATCAGCATGCTATTAGACAAGGCAAGATTTAACAAATGGCTTTCACAGAGGACATATCTAATTTTTAGATACTCTGAAGAATTCTAGAATGAACCCCGCTAACATGACCAAACATAATGGCTACTTTGTCATACACCTATGCAGTGGCGCAGCCAGAATTCGGCTCTGGGGGGGGATAAAGTTGCTTATAGATAACAAAGTCACCTTACTTTTTTTTTTTTTTTTTTTTTTTTTTTTTTTTTTTTTTTTTTTTTTTTAACAGTTGTTAATGTTTTTTTTTTTTTTTTTTTTTTTTGTATATTGAAAAAAGCCTCTATGTCGAAAATTATGCATGCAAACGGCATTTACTGTGTTCTGTAGTACAGGTAGAAAACATAAAATGTACAATAACATAAAAACTAATGTTAAATATGATGCAAAAATATCTATTTGTTTCAAGAAGAAAATATATGTTCTTAATGTATGCTTTTTATACGATTTTATGGAATAGTAAACTATTCCATAGTAAGTTTTCTGTTAGCGGTCACCATCAGCAGATATAACAAGATATCAGTTCAAACTAATTTTTCTTTACCTAAACAAGTTATGTATATATATATATATATATATAGAGAGAGAGAGAGAGAGAGAGAAAGAGAGAGAGAGGGAGTGAGAGAGAGAGAGAGGGAGTGAGAGAGAGAGAGAGAGAGAGAAATTTTTTTTGAGCAGAACATGAAACTAGCAGACGCCGTTGTTCAGAAACTATCTAATCACACTTATGTTCCCTTTTCTTTTCTAACACCATATATCTTTCAGAAATTAGTGTCAAAATGGGCGTTTTGAACTGAATTTCTGAGTGAAAAAGAAAAAACACTCAAAATGGGATAAAAAACATGTTTGTCACGGAAATTGAATCAAAACCGCTTATAATTCAACTGGTAATTTATTGATAAAAAAATCGAAACACAGTTCGATTCCAAATTGCTTTTCTAGAAGATCTCTTAAATTTACATCTTTCTGTTAAAAAATGCATTTTTAAATGCGTCAAAACGTTTTGCACAGCAGTAGAGATCAGCCTTAATACAAAAATTTTAAATTATAAGCAATTCACAGGTTTAAAAAATATTGTTTTTTTCGTTGTCCTATTGTATTAGCTATTTTCCAGATAAATTATAGTGTAAAGTATCACTTAGCATACTTACAATTTCGAAACCGGTTTCGAAATCGAAAGTATCATCATAAAAATAAAAGTGTCCAATCAAAATTGACCTCATCTATCCAATAAAAAAAAAATTAAATGCAATTGTGACAATAAAAAATAAATAAATAAATAAATAAAAAAAAAAAAAAAATGTATCTCACAATATTTATATAAGCGAGCTGCAGTTATCATGCGAGTAAATTAACTCTTTAAAAAGTTAACAAAACAGTCATTTTACAGCAAATTAACATGTCGAAATGTATGTAAACAACAACAAGAATATTTTATACGTATGTTAAAAAAACAAAAATTTTGAGTAGCAACAGGATTTTACAAATCTACATGCAATAAAGCTCTCATTTATTTATATGTATATAAATGCTCTATACATATTATTTTTTTATTATTCTTATAAGCATATATTTAAGCGTCTCTGTTTCTTTGAAAGCTCTTCGAGCACTTCATTTTCATTTAATGAGACGTTCTCATGTATGTACATGAGAGCTAAGCCATTAAGTCTTTCCTCCCCTGTCGTGTTTCTCAAGTATGTTTTGAGGCATTTCAAAGATGAAAATGAACGCTCAGGAGTACACGTTGTCACCGGGAGTGTTGCCATTATTGATAGTAAGTGGTAAATTGTTGGCAGCAAATTTTTTGTGCAACATTTCAATGCTTCGATGGCGTTTCGTGGATTATTTTCTACTATAATTTGCCGCCACAAAAGAATTTCACCGCGTAAACTTGATGATTCAAGCTCATAAAATTCTGCCAGATGTTCCAAAGACGAAACTATTTCTGTCAATTCATCCCCCTCAGCAGGCTCCGAATTAAACAGCAACTGAAACGGTGTCAATGTTGATTTATGTGCTGCAAATTTCAAGTCAAGACTCTGTATCGTATTTTCCAAAAATGGAATGAATACAGATCTCCGATAGTATTCTTCAGATGTTTCAGAAGGAACATTGTCCCTTAATGTTTGTCGGCAAGTTATTCTTGGCCTTTGAATAACAATATTTAAGTCCGCGCATATATCTGAAACCGTCTTATAAATATTTGAGAAATTTTCTTCAGCATTCTCCCGAATTTCTTCTAATGATTTTTTTACTTTCATAGCAGAATCCACTGCTACAGATAAATCAATATTTTCTTTCTGTAAATAGACACTTAATGGTAATGTAATTTGAAAAATGTAATCGGTGATGTACAAACTCATCAAAAAGTCACACTTCTCTATAGCAGACTTCAAAAGCTGTGCATCACTAGCTGCTTTCCTGTCCAACCATTCTGTAATACATTCCAGGGCCATTATTACTGGTTTAATCAACTCTACAAATACACGAACAGAGTCGTGTCGCTCAATCCAACGAGTCGGGCACATCCTTTTTAATTTCTTACTTCCGTTATTTTCATTATGTTCTTCGATTTCCTTTCTCAGAACATTATGCCGTTTTGGAAAGTCAAAAAATACATATATGCTTTCTAGCATTGCCATGCAGTTCCTGATGCTTTTTACGGAGCATCCTTCAGATAATGATAAATTGAATGTATGCGAACAGCAATGCACATATAAGGCTTTAGGATACCTTTGTCGCACGAAAGCTTGAGCACCTTTCAAATGACCACTCATAGCCCGAGCTCCGTCATAACCTTGTCCAACAAGATTACTTGTCGGCAGAGAAAAATCTTCCATGGCTTGGCAGATAGTATCAGCTAAACCTTTCCCAGTCAAGTCTGATACTGGTATGAACTGCAGAAATTCTTCTCTGACATTTTCGTTTTCCATGAATCTTACGCAAAATGACATTTGAGAAATGTTACTAATATCGGTCGTCTCGTCACAGAGTATTGAAAAATATTTTGCATTATTGATTTTTTCAACAAGTTTTTTCAAAATAATTTTGTTGAAGGATGCAATTATTTCGTTTTGCGTTTGCCAGCTAATGTAGGTGGCATTTGCGCCAGCAATTTGCAGGTGATTTCTCAAAACATCATCCCCAGATTCAGCTCTAAATTTCAAAAAAGACCTGAAATTCCCTTCACTCTTTTTGTATGTTTCGTCCAGATTCAGAGGACCAGAATCTCTGTGGCCACGAAATGAAAGACCTTTTCTTGCCAAGGCTATCGCTGTTTTAATCATCGGCTTTAAATTCTCTCTGTTTTTTTCAACCTGAGTTTCGTGAGCTGCATTCAAAGTTGCATCAATGCTTTTGGTTGCCCCTGATTTCCTTGCTACAAACGATCCAGCTTTTTGCAAAGACTGTGTATGGTATTTTGTTTTTTCATGATACCGGAAATCTTCTTTTGCATCTTTCCAGTTTCTATAAGGAACTTTTACTAGTTTACCTGCGTAAGCACTCTGCATTCCAACTGTTGTCGAAAATAAGGAGCAATATTTGCAATATGCGCCATCCTGAGAAGGAGAATAGGCAAGCCAGTGAAATTCCGTGAACCAGCGTAACACAAATCTTAGGTTTCTGCGACCAGAAGTAGGGAATTTGAAGCTGACATCAGGCATCCATGGATGATTAAGCAATTCCATTCGCATATCATCGTCAATCTGCCATACAAAGAAAAAAGATCTAATGTATTATAAGAAAATTTCATAAGCCCTGATCTTAGCATATAAAAATATTAAAAACAATGAAAAATGTGAAACCAATGATAAACAATTACTGTTTATTAATGAAAATCCTATAAATTGGATTTTTTAAAACTTGAATATTAAAAAGATACGAATAATTGTTAACACGTTGACTGTCAAATCTATTTTGTCATCTTTTCACTGACTGATGCGGCACTAAACGGAAATTTTGGTGTCCATCATCGGGGACTGACATGACACTCAACGCGTCAACTTATCTAAACTTTCAATTAACAAAACAAACCAAATTTTCTTTTTGAATTTAAAATTGAAGGGAGAGGAATGCGATCTTTTTTTTTATCAGTTTATATAAGACCTTATTTTAAAGGACAAGAATATAAGATTAACATTAACTATCTGCTTTTTAAAAGTTTACACGGAGAATATGCAACTTGTATATATTCTATAAATAGAAAATGTGTTTAATAAAATATGTTATGTTTTTAAATGATACTATTTAAATTAATTTATCAAGCACAGTTTCTGATTGAAATTTCATTTGACTTAGAAAAACAAGCGAAAGTTTGTCAGTTATTCAAGCACATTTCAAGCTACCCAAATAATCAAAAATAAATAAGCCAATAAATTTAAATTTGTTAGCTTTATCCCTGTGTTTGTATGGAATACTTTTAATTACATTTAACGAATATTATTACATTATTCAACGAATATTATTACATTTTAATTAATTTACATTAATTAAAAGTACACGAAATCTTCCATTCCTTAAGGCTATTTTCAAATCCAAAATCACTGATTTTTAACATATTTTAAATATTGTTTTAGTTCGTACATAAATATTTTTTCACCTAAATCAAAATAATCGAACGTTGCTATTACTGAATGAAATAAATTAACTTTTAAAAAGTGCCCTTTTTTTCCGAAATTTTATATTTTAACTATGGAAAAGGCATCGTTTGTTAGAAACAGACTATGATTAATGATATATCTCATTTTCTCTTATAAAACGTACATATGTTAATAAAGTTTTTAATTCCCGAATAAAAATGCTTGAAGTTTTCATGCCATGATATAGGGAGTCAATTCAAAAAAATTTCCTTTGCCAAGTAGTTAAAATGTAATTTTTGAGATGCGGAAAAATGTAAATTTACTTAATACTTTTTATAAGCTGTAAATAAAAATTAACCTTTTCTATTTCTTTATATCTAAAAAACAATATTACTATGGTTTATCTATAACCGAAATCCACCACTCCACCATTAATTCCACGGATAACTTAAAGTTCTATTGAATTTATTCTTCTGTTTGCTACGTCTGGTTGTCGTATTTTGAATTACTTTTTTTTTCAACGCTAAAGAAATGAAATAATGAAATTTTGAATTTTCAACTTATCCAAATAAAAAGAAAAATTTCATTTATGCGTGAATTTCTATAACTGTTTCAAATGGGAATTTCAAGTGATTTGACTTACACCCAAATTATCAAATAATCGTAATATCAAAATTTTAGATAAAGTCCTTTTTATGTAATAATACTAAAGTGATTTGTATGTATGTACACTTTACATTTTGTTTTAGTTTACAATACAGAGTGGCATATTCTCTAAAAAATTATTTAAACTTTGAAACTCAGATTAGACAGTTTGAATGTCCATATCAAAAAAATGAGTTTAAAATTAAAAAATTAACAGTCAAAAAGAAAAAAAAAAGGGTAAAAAAAGAAACTTTACCTGTTTTCCGACGTGAGCTCCAATATCTGCATTAAAAGTAACAGGTGTTGCACATGAATCTGTTTTAGGTTGTTCACATGTTGAAGTCAATTCAGTTTCACACATTTTTTCTTCATTCATAAGTCGTTGTTTTTTGCAGGCAGTTATTTCGGCTTCATTTTCTTCTCCCCCTTAAAAAATTTAAACGATTTCTTTTTACTAAAATGAAAATCGGTTATTGGATTCTCATTCTGTATAAGAGGTGACTGCTTTTTGCCGCCATTTATTATTATTTTTTTATGAGAATCCAGTTTGTATTATTGATTTATTGAAATTAATTCGTTAAAATGTATGAGAAATCAATTTAGTATTCTTTTAGAACAGAGGTCATCATTTTATTTTAATTTTTACTGGCTTGTTTGCAATTTTTTGTTATTTCTACTGATGTACAAACCCCGCATACATGTCCATTTATATACGTGTGTAAAAAAAAGCGCACACTGCTAAAAAGTTATTGTGTTGGTAATTACAAATAATTGTCGGATATTTGGTTAAGTTACTGTTATTCGATTGAACTTTTTCTGGATGAATGTACAGAATGAAACATGTATTTGAACATTTAGAGAAGTCTAAAAGTGCAGGAAGAAAGAACATTTCTCTTTAACTATCAGATAAATTAAGAATAACAGAATACACAAATGCTGTTTTTTTTTTTTTTTTTTTTTTTTTTTTTTTAATGTAAATGAGCCTCTCAATAGTTGGTTCTCTGGAATATAAGTATTAAAAAAAGTACAAAATAAGAAACTTTTATTTATTTTTATCATAATCAACACTCTTTATACTTTTCCATGTGAAACATAGAATCAGTTTATAAATATATTTATAAAAGTTTCTCGAATGCCTGAAACCTGATCGATTGGCGCATGGATGGCAATTTCTACAAAGTTTTTGTCAAGTTTTTCTATCACAAGATCTTTCAAATCATCTCAGCTAGAGCACCCTCTTCATATGTACTCAATGATTTTATTGCACTAATAAAATTAATGCATAAGGGACCTCTACCCTTTGTATTACTGAAAATTTACTTAAGTTACTTTAAAATTATTTTTTACTTAAATTTTTGCATTACTGAATTGAGAAAATGTTCTGATTAAATAAGACAAAATTTACAATAAAAAATATTTGATGGGAATAATCACAGAATCTGAGTATCTTCTGTGGCACATATACGTGTCGTTCGTCCCCAAGATGTTAAATATAAATATGACGTAATGTCTTCTATTTATGACTTTTAATGTATAATAATGAATTTATTATTTAAAAAATTTCTTTATCGTTTAAAATTCACCTTTAAATATAGTTTTTATGACGTAATTTCATTATTATTTTCTTGCTTTGAAAACGTAATCAATTAGAACGTTTAATTCTAATTTGAAAGTTATTTTCTGTTTATAAACATATTGTTATATTCTGCTTATATTCCATGTAAATAAATTTTAAATTTGAAGGAAATGTTATTCTTTGCGCTGCTTTTAAAATTGGCAACAATTTAAAATTTCCTTTTCTAAAACATGTAAAAAAGTCTCTTGAAATGCTGAAAATTTGAATTTAAAATAAAAATAAATCCTCATAAAATGAATCAAATCAAAAAATAAAATAAATGCAGTCTTCGCACTGGGACCTTCCAATATATAAAATGACTTAAAAATGATTAAATTCTTGTATGTAGTTTTTACTCCTATAACTTTTATAATGGAACAATTTCGACCACCTTTAACATCAAATGTCTTTTTAAAAATAATTATTTGATTTAAACCCTGTCAGAATCATCGTATTTGTTAAACATTTTTCTACAATACAATTGATTTTCATATTTTTTGTATACTGCAGTTTTCTTAATATTAAAACGCAGAAAGATCCCGGGTCACAAAAAATTCATTGACAGTGTCAGTGTCAGCATTAGTTACTTATTTTAGAAAAGAAAAGAACATAGAAAATGAAATTCATCTTTTTTACTTTTATTTAATAATTTCAACTAAACTGCATTTACTTGTATTAATTAATCACTAATAATTTATGCTTTCAAATTTAGTAATATAACTTCAGAGGTTCTATAATGCTGAAAATTAACAATGTGTATGAAGTCATAAATGATTGCTTGCATCTAACTTTTCTAAATGTCGCAACTTCTTTTAATAATGACATTACAAGTAATTAATGCATATAAAGAGACGTAAAAAAATATTTAAAAACTCCCTAAGACATTCACAACTATCCAAACTCTTATTAATGCATACAGAAACTAGAAACACAAATGAATTATAAATTATACAGATTTGATAATTTCGTGAAGCATGAAATATTAATGTTTGTAAGCACGAAATATCTTTTATTCTTTAATAATTTGTTGTTTGTAGGAAAATAAATATCTGTACCAAGATTCCAATGTATCACTATTTTCCTCCAAAAAAAATAGAGAAACTTATGAATTTTGAGCAAATTTATGCATGTACCGAAGATGAAACATCTCCAAATAGAGTACTCAGAGTAGAGTTCCCAGAACTTTTAATCTGATCTTAATATTGATGATAACATTTTCTATAAACAAATAGTTTATGTACTCCTTTAATGCGTAAATTTATAACGGTTTCGTGGGCACTTAAAAACAAGCCAATAGGCAGAAGTGCATCTACGTGCTGTACGTCGCCCGTAATAGAATTTATATTTTTCATCATCACGAATAGCTTTACCATTTATCCGAAAGAAAAAGAAAGTAACACATTTTTCAGATTTCATTTAAAATATTTCATTCAAATTAATTGTTCGTTTGAAATTCAAAAGTTTATTAAGCAATTATTTATAATTTACTTGACATTTATTGCATTAATTTTAAGCGCCAAAAAATAAAAATGCTTTTCAAACATCGGAAAAATTGTAGAAACATTCTCCTTAATGCATAAAAAACTAGAGAACCTTACACAGGTAAAAATTTTGAAAGATTTATCTAATTTAAGTCTATCTAAGTATAATTTATTTTTAAACTCTGTTGTATTGAGACTGAGCCCGTCTTTTCCTTAATCTCTTCGCGACGGTATACTTTTACGAAATTTTTAAATAAGGCAAATTTTGCAGTAAAATTTTACTGGTGGGGATAAACAAGCATTTAAAAAACTTTTTGCGGCACGTATATGTATCGCTCGTACCCAAGGGGCTAAAGGATCTAAGGCTCAAGAAACATATTTGAGCAATAAAATTATTTCAAAGATTTTTTTTAAGTTGTTGTTGTTTCTTAACGATCATTTTTGGATTGCAATTCCAAAATGACTATTTCCACAGAATTTTTTGAAAAATTCTCTGCTTTTATACAAAATTCGAAAAAGGTAGATTACTTATTTTCACCTGCTAATTTTATGCATACTACTATGTATGAAAATAAATTCAGAAGTGTGCCAGAAATTGAGAAATTGAGAATTCTTTGAATTTGAGAATAGTCCTAAAATAATAATAATAATAATAATAATAATAATGCCAAATCTTGAAAGTCTTTAAACTATTTAATTTTCATTATATTTCTTTCTATATTTTTTTTTCGCAATTCTAACAGAAAATTCATTTTTTAGGAGACACACAAATGCAAAATTAGCAATTTGGAATCCCCCCCCCTCCTCAGTGATATCATTCCCCCTCCTTCCCGCTCTCTATTGACATTATTATCATTGTTGTCAAAAAATTCCTTTGATTTTTCTTTTTTTTTTCTTTCATTGCTAAAAGATGTGATTATGTATTTTTAAATTGCATATTTTATTGATTCAAATGAAGAGAAGCCATTAAAATATCACTGTGCATGAAATAACTTTATGACAAACTATATTTAAAAGAAATAGTTACGAATTAAAAATATTTAACAATAACTTTGTGTTACATAACTAGTTCAATATCAATAATAATGCATTCTTGCACTTGAAAAGGAGAATGTTGACAAAACTCTTAAAATAAATAAATAAATAAATAAAAACTCGTGGAAGTGGACAACTATTCTCTTTTCTTTACTGATAAACAAAATCTCAAACAAACTTCGCATCTCGTTTATCGAACAGCGGATTATATAGGAAAGAACATATATAACAGAAGAATAGGAATGCCAAGTGTTGAGACATTCCATATTTTGGAAATAAATGATTTTGAATTATTTCATGATTTTAATAACAACTATGTATTTTGATAAATATAGATAACAGACAAAAATAAATAATGCAATTTCGATGTAAAGAACAATTTATAAATAAAAATAGAAAAGTTTTATGTAAAGAACAAATAATAAGAAAGAAAAAAAATGGTTAGATTAAAAATTACAACACTATCAAAATAACCCCCCTCCCCCAAGCTCTAGAAAAATATTTTGATTTCCATATCATATGCCACACATCCCCTCTCCCCCTAAAATGATAAAATTATGTATGCATAGCCACTTATTTATAAAGGCACAAATAATTTAATTTAAAACGTAAAAATACATGTAATATATTACTTAAAAGTTGCATAATAAAACATATAAAAACTTAAAAATATATTTAAATAAAATACTTTTAAGAACAAATAAATTTTTATAAGTTTCTTTTTACTTTGGCCAAACACATTAAATAAAACATTTAAAGTATTGTAAAAAAAAAAAAAAAAAAAAAAAAAAAAAAAAAAAAAAAAAAAGATTTTTGAATTTATACGGCACAGTGTTGATTATTCATTCAATATCAAATCTGTTCACTGAAAACAGATTTGCATAGGTTTTTATTTTAAAAATTATCATGTCCTGTTGTATAAAAAATTAAGCTCAAAGCATTGTTTAGTACGTCTTAAGTTAATAATTTGAATAACACGCGAACCCTATCATTTAAGAATAATTTCAATTCAATGTAAAAATTCTGCTTATTTTTATATTATTTCCTAATGACTCTTTATATTTTTTTTTTTCAGTGTTTGTTTACTTTTGTAAAATCGCTTTGTTTAATTACGTAAGAAAATTATTTTTATTTTTCATAAGATGTTGTGTTATGAATATTATGATTTCTATTATAAACTACCAGTTAAAGCTGTTCTCAAATTCCTTGGTCAGAAAACTGAAACTTTCCAGACACATATCTAAACTTAAAGAAATAAAATTGACAATGGGGTATTAAAGCTATTCGGAATCAAAATAAATTTATCTATCTCTCTCTCTTTTTTTTTTCTTTAATAAATAAATTAGTTAATGAGTTATAAGCGATTTTGATCGCATGACAACCATTTTTTGTCCTTTTTGTCGCTACCACGTCGTAAATTCGTTTCAAACATCCACTGTGAGAATCGTCTTCTGAAAGATCTTATCAAAGAATGAAGAACATTTCTCAATTACATAGCTTTTTAATCGGTAAACGGAAAAAAAGTGACCGGAAAAAAAGTTATCGGAAAAAAAGTGACCTAAACTACAAAAGCGGAAAAAAAGTGACACGGAAAAAAAGTGACAAGGAAAAAAAGTGACATGGAAAAAAAGTGACACGGAAAAAAAGTGACAAGGATTGGTTTTGGGGATTTATTATTGAATTTTGGGGATTCATTGGTTAAGTATGAAAGGGGGATCGGGGGGGGCTCATAATTTAGGTAAATGGGTTTTTCATGCTGAATTAACTATTTTGGTTCAATTTTTGGATATACGTTCATACTGAAAAGACGCTTGCCTGATTAGTTTTGGGAAGGGACGATTACCCCCCCCCCCCCATCCGTCCTTAATTAGATGAATGGGTTTTTACGCAGAATTATCCAACATGTGTCAAATTTGCATATAGGTTCTTTTCGATAAGGCTTATATATAGCATAAAGTGCCTGAAGAGTTTTAGGAGTTTAATGGTTAAGTATAGAAGGGGAACGGGGGATAACCTTTCTAAAATTAATGGCTTTTTACGGTTAATTATCCGATATTTGCTTCGAATTTTGGACATGGGTTAATTATGATAAGACGTATTTCTGATTATTTATGGGGTTCTTTTGCTAATTAAAAAGGGGGCGGGTGATTACTACCCCCGGCCTTAAATTAGATTTAAAAAAAATTATGCACACTTATCCGATTTATTTCAAATTTTGGATGTAGGATCTTTCTCATAAAGTAAATTCCTGAATAGTTTTAAGGGTTTAATGGCTATGTATAGAGGGAGAACGGGGGATAAACCCCCTTAAGGGTGTATTAAAAAAAACGCTTTTCCACCTTCAACAGCTCGAAATTTTCCGATACAATTTCAGACACATTTTCAAAAGTAGTTGATTGATTGATTTTTGTCGTCCGATTATCTACGCTAATGGGATATAGGACCAGGGGGAGTGCCCTCCGTGGGGGTCTTTCTAAGGGAACCTAACCCGTATTTACGCAAGGTTCGAAGAAAACCACGGAAAACTCCGAACGGTTAGGCCGACAGCCGCGATTGGGTTCGAACCCAGCACCTGCCGTCTACCAGTTGAGAGGTCCGAACCTCTCGGCCACTGGTGGGGCATTTTCAAAAGTAGAAACATGAAACTTGCTGAGGATATTTTTGAAGAGATGTACAAGGTGCCATGTGCTGTATTTTTACGCTCAATTCATTAGAATTTGATTTATAAACAATTTTCTTCTCAGTATGACCCTTTTTTTTCGTTCACAGATCTCCCGCCAGGGGAAAATCTGTTCAAAATGCCGTTTTTGATTGCTTTTTTCGCAATATTTTCTGCATTTATCAAAGAATTGACAATTACGGCACCTTGTGTACTTTCTAAATAAGACAATTTGCCAGTTTGATGCATTTGAGAGTAAAAATGAAGTTAAAAATAAATCGGAAAATAGGCAGTTTGAATCGAAATACACCCTTAAATTAAATAAATGGCTTTTTGCGCAGAATTATCCGATTTGCTTCAAATTTTCGATGTATATTCATTTTAAGAAGACGTATCTCTGATTAATTATGGGGTTCTTTTGCTAATTAAATAAGGGAAAGCGGGCGATTAATCCCCACTCTTTAAATAAGATTTTTTTTTCACAATTATCCAACGTATTTCAACTTTTGGATATAGGTTTTACCTGATAAAGTGAATCCCTGAATAGTTTTAAGGGTTTAATGGCTAAGTATAGAGGGATGAACGGGGGATAACCCACAAATAATCAGGAGTTCGCCTTATCATAATGAACGCACATTCAAAGTTTGAATCAAATAAGATAATTCTGCGTAAAAAGCCATTTATTAATTTAAGGGAGGTTATCCTCCGTTCCCCCACTGTATATGTCGGACGTTCCTCTCAGCCCGCACAACTTTGAAGAAAGTCTGTGGTAGTTATAGCTGCCACCACCGATATTACTAGGTGATATCGGTCACCCACTGTGAGGATTGTGTAAATGAACACTGACGCTGTCAATTAACTGAATTAACAGTTTATTTCGAATATATAAATACTTTTATAAATACATCCAAAGTACACACTAAATACGCTATTTACCATTATATACAATTACAACTCGGATATAGGTGATCCGGTTCAACATTAAATTAAATAAAGTAAAGGTTGGCTGTGTACTATTCGAATTACACCTTCCACCTCACACTCAATGCACGTTAGATTAACTTTATAGGAGATCACTTTCGAATCTCCCAACACATGGATACTCGGCCTGCACTTCTCGGCCCAGAGCACTAAACACCAGGACGTCTGTGTCCCTTGCTCTCCAGATACGCACTGCCTCCGCTCTACAACGCAGAGCACACCCTATCAGGACCTCTGTCCTACACTACTCTCTAGGTATGAATCCAGATACGAACTGAACTAATCTGAGATAAGACTTGCTCTTCTCAAATCACGGTGTTTCCCCAATGTCAACCCCCTTTGGGGCTTATCCATTGGACACATTCCACATTCCTTTCTTGATTAGTGACATGTTGCTTGTCAGCTCATCAATCACATACCTCACTGACGGATGAACACGCCTCTCCGCAATCTAGTCTTTCTCACTCACCACCTGCAGAGGATTACCTGTCAATCCTCCCTTCAACAAAGAAAGAATGTCACCTTGAAAATTCTAGATCACAGCCGGTATAATATAAAAGCGATTAAGATAGAGAAATAACGGAAATTCCAATCTTTAGCAGAGGTGGTCTCAGAACCTGACAGTATACTTAGCCATTAAACCCTTAAAATTATTCTGGGACTAACTTTGTGAGAAAAAACATATATCCAAAATATGAAATGTATCGGATAAGTGAACATAAAAAACAATTTATATAATTTAAGGGGATCGGAAAATCACCCGCCTTAATTTTTAATTAGAAAAATAACCCCATATGTAATCAGGGATACGCCTTATCATAATGAATCTATAATCCAAAATTTGTAGCAAATCCTATAATTCTGCGTAAAAAGTAATTTAATTTAAGGTAGGTTATATTCTATTCCCCTTCAATACTTAGATATCAAATCCTTAAAACTATTCAGGGATCCACCTTATCAGTAAGAACCTATATTTAAAATTTGAAATACATTTGGTATTTCTGCATAAAAACCTATTTATCTAGTTTAAGGGGGAGATAATTGCTCGCCCCCCACCCTTTATAATAAGCAGAAGAAACCCATAACTAATCAGAGATACGTCTTATCATAATGAATCTATGTCCAAAATTCTAAGCAAATCGGATAATTATGCGTAAAAAGTTATTAATTTAATTTAAGAAAGGTTATCCCCCGTTCTCCCTCTATATATAACCATTAAAACTCTTCATGCATTATATACTATATATAAGCCTTATCGAAAAGAACCTATATTCACAGGGCCCGACTTAGACAGTGGGGGGGGGGGGCTGGGGCAAACATTATTAGAGTGGCCCCCTTCTATCTTAAAAATGTTTGTGAATTATACTCAAGTGACTAAAATTAAAATTCAAACCTATTGTATGTATGCATAAATTTTGTACCAAGTACTGATTTCAGTATTTGTATTTCACATCTTTATACGTAATAACAGATGATAAATAATTTTAACTATTAATTTTCTTATGATGTAACTATTACTTTAAGGGAACGTGGGGCAAAGAAGCAAAGGGGGTAGGAGAAAAAAGACCCCTTAAAATTGAAAAAAAAGAATTTTGGTAATATTTTGCTATTTTATATCATTTGGCCCTCTTTTAACAATAAACTTTTCTCTCCTTGGGGGCCCCCCTCAAACCGAGGGCCCGGGGCAATTGCCCCGCATGCCCCTGCCTTAGTCAGGCCCTGTATATTCAAATTTGACACACGTTGGATAATTCTGCATAAAAACCCATTCATCTAACTGAGGAAGGATGGGGGGGGGGGTAATCGTCCCTTCCCAAAACTAATCAAGCAAGCGTCTTTTCAGTATGAACGTATATCCAAAAATTGAACCAAAACAGTTAATTCAGCATGAAAAACCCATTTACCTAAATTATGAGCCCCCCCCCCCCATACCCGTTTCATACTTAACCAATGAATCCCCAAAATCAATAATAATTCCCCAAAATCAATCCTTGTCACTTTTTTTCCGTGTCCCTTTTTTTCCGTGTCACTTTTTTTCCTTGTCACTTTTTTTCCGTGTCACTTTTTTTCCGCTTTTGTAATTTAGGTCACTTTTTTTCCGATAACTTTTTTTCCGGTCACTTTTTTTCCTAGATTCTTTTAATCATGATATACACTTGCCTATTTCGTGCTTTTTTAAAATAAGAGTTAATATTAATTAAAAAAATTGTCTCAAAGTAGTCCCTTTGGATTTGAAAACAAACTTAACAAAAGGATAATATATGAAAACTGTAATTGTTAAATTAATATCTTTCCAGAAATAAAAATATAAACGAATTATATAATTTCCAAACATACCTGTATTTAATGAATGCTTGGACGAATTTGAAGATTTAAAAAAATGCTCTCTTATGTCCATCTTTTTCATAATTTTCTTGTCTGAAGAGGATTTAATATCCGTCATAGTGAAACACACAATAAAGAAAGCTAATGCCTTAGCACTACAGCAAATAACTACAGAATGTTTGTGGAATTAACTCTACCTTTCAAAGCATGCTTTTTTGCGTTTTTCCTGGAATTCGAGAGTCCAAACCCTTTTCCAGAAAAAGAGGAAGAAACAGATGTAACTAATTAACACCCCCCAATGGCGCAGTATTGAAAACCCCGAGACGGCAGTGACAGGGAATGACCATTAATTTAGCCTTCGGCTGATTTCCAGTAGTACAAAGTAATGCCGGCCTTTTCCGAAATGAGTGACCAGTTTTCGATACTGATAACTGATACTGTTACCATGTGTTTTCAACATTTTGAAAAGAAAGTATACTACTGCCGCTTAAACGAATCAAACTTTTAAATAAAATTTGATTCAATAAAGCGGCGGATTTCGAACAAAATAAATAAAATTCTAACCTTAGTTTTGTTTTAAATGATTCGGTTCATAAAAATGGAAATTTCTGTATTTTTGTCATGGCTCTGGGGGGGGGGGGGGGGTTTAACCCCCAAAACCCCCCCCCCTCGCTGCGCCACTGACCTATGCAATGCATTTATACATGCCAAGACAAAGTTCATCACAATGTTGTAATATTACTTTTCTTGAATTTTTGGAAGAAAAGACATTTATTGGAATAAAACGTAAAAAAAATTCTGAATTATTAGGTTTTGTGAATTTTTTAATAGTTCACATATCTAACACAAATACCAAGCTGTTCTGCGCTTGAAATGTCCACAGTTTCATCAGCAATTAAGCTAAAACAGATTGCAATATTAATTTTGATAATTAATACTTCGGTAACTGTATCCCAGAATATTCGAATGATTTCATCTTAAGTTTCTGGGGTGAAGTAAATAGCATTTCTAAGGATATTTATAATATCTCGTTTCAATTCATTCACTCCAGACTTTGCTCAAAACTTGTTAGCTAACAGTCTTTATTATACCAATTTATCTGAAGTTAGAGGATCGTCATTGTGGTCAGTAGCTATTTTGTTCTGCACAAAATAAGATCGTTTCAAGTATTAGTCAAAGAGATGCTCTAATTTCTTCTTTTCCTGGAGCTCTTTGAAAACTCAACAATGAAATAATTCTATTTCCATTTTCCTGAAGAAATCTAAAGTTTATTTGTTAAAACAACATACGGCTTGTGATAATCTAATTGTATATGTTTTAAGAAAAACATTTAGCCTTTTTCCAATGACTGAAACATGTAGAAAATAGTCTTCCTCATTTTTCGTGACCTTTCTTATGCCGTATGCGTATTATACTTAATTTTTCTTACAAGGAAGGTCTCCATACTGGGCATACTCAGAATTTTATGAAAAAATACTAATTAAAGTAGTTATGTATGTAATGAAGGATCAGTTAAAATTTGCGGCGGAATCGCAGAAGAAATTATGTAAAAAATAAAACATTTTCAAATATTTGGCGTGAAAAGACGAAAGAGTCACGCGATTTGGCGAGCAGCCCTTTTCCTCGCCAAAAGCAAACGATTATAATGCTACTCAAAACTGTTGGATCTTTAGAATGCGAGTAAATGGTTAATGGTATTTAATGTATTTAAACATAAACAATGAGAGACTTTAGTATGTTATAATATACATATATATACATATTATATTACATATATATATTATTTGTTTAAGTAGTTATTTAATTAATCACTGGAAAAAATGTTTTCATAGATTAAAAAAAAATCACATTGAGAAAAATTATCTTCACACATTTAAGCTTATTTAAAAATAAAAGCCAGTTTCACATGTTTCCATAGCAACAAAATCTAATCGACAATTCTCAATTGGTCTCTGAGCTTGAAACAAATTACATTAATTTAAATTATGAATTTCGTTTTAAATATCAAATTTTGATGATTAAATTTGAATATAAATACATATAAATATCGATATCAAAATATACTTAAACCAAACAAAAACTTACAAAACTAAAGTTAAATTTATCAAAACAAGTTCAACATGAAAGTTTTTTTTCCTTGAAGTATATTTGACATAAAGTATTTTTTTGAAATTACATTCCATCGCCAACCGGCGATAAATCGCCGAATAATGAAATTTTTATTATTTTTTTACGGATAGTGAATGGAGGTTCCGCCAAAAATTTTTTTATAAACAGATATATCCACACAAGAAGAACATTCTGTAATTTTTTTTTTTTTTTTTTTTTTTTTTTTTCAGATTTTTCGGAATATGCCCATATGGAGACCTTCCTTGTTAGTCAAATTAATGATAAGAAATTACACTTGATCAAGTTTTACTGCGCATAAAGACAGTAAAAATTATTTTTTAAAAAGGATTTATGTTTTTAGTGGTACATATCTATTAAAAAACAATCTATCTAAAGAGCCGATATAATGAAGGATTACCGTAACCGTAATTGAATAAATAAATATTTTTACAGCTAAAAATGCGATTGATTTTAATGTAATGGAAGATAAAAACAAACAAAACTTATTTTTTTATTGTACAGATAATTTTGAATTTTGAAACTTTCGGGAGGGGCTTCAGCCCCCTTAGCCCCCTCCCTGACTACGTGCCTGATTTGATAGTTTTTCTTTACGTACTGTTTATTTATTTTTTAGCAAATTATATTTTACATTTTATTATGCTGAAAATTTTGGATAAATGCAAAGTAAGATTGTTTTATTTTCCAGAGAGTGTGTGTGTGTGGGGGGGGGGAACACTCTAAGTGTTAAAATTATTTAATAGAGTTTTACGTAACGGACCAGTGCTGATGTCTGCGGACCAGTAAATTCTCATGCTTACTGGTCCTTGGGACCAGTGACTTTATTTTAGGAATTCTAACGTATATATATATATATATATACGCTGTATATATATATATATATATAAATACTTTTATAAATACATCCAAAGTTATTCAGACAATACCATTAAATAAACCAATGAAACCAGTATTTTTACAATCTACTTATAATAAAATGCGTTCTTTAGATTTGTGTGGAACAGTTCCAGGATTCGCCACTCCTATCTGTGAATGGACCCTAGCAATACGCCACGTTAGGCTTAATGGAAAACAAATGCAGGCATATGACAGCTAAAAGATAATTTCTTTTACTTAAAATAACGTTTAAACAGCATATTTTTCTATAAAACATGTATATCATATCCAATTATAATGTATTAGGCTCCAAACTAAAAATAAGTAATAGTAAACATCAGATTACGATATAAACAAACGAACTCTGTTGCCATTCAGATTTTCCAAATCTTGAAACAAATGAATGACTCTTTGAACGCATTATTAAAAAAATAGTTTTTCCAGAGATTCATTTCTAAGAAAAATACATATGCCAATAATTTGTATGAATTGCAACAAAAATCAAAGCAAAGCAGATTCTTCCCGTGTTGCCAAACAACCTATCCAGCGTAAAATACGATCTACGGAGAAAAAGAGGTTTATTTCTTACTCCCTGAACGCACCTGCTTTTTTATGACGTCATATGTTAGCCAATCAACGCCGATTCCAAATAAAGGTCTGTTGGAGAAAGAGCGGAAAAGTGTGTTTACGTTCAGATGGACGATAAAATCGACAAAAAAAAGCTAGATTTTCGTTGAATTTTACACTTACCACAGACATGTTATTCACACATTTTTGTTTTCATTTTTTGTGAAGAATCCGTTTTTATAAAATTTATTTTTGTGAAGAGTCCGTTTTCGTAAAATTTATTTTTGTGAAGAGTCCGTTTTCGTAAAATTTATTTTTGTGAAGAGTCCGTTAACGAACTCAGTTTTTCCCCTGGATAGATCCCTGAGTATTCTATTATTAATGAAAAAAGTGTTTTTATTGCATCTAAATTTTTGTGGCTTTTGAAAGGTTCTGCTATTTGTTTAATATTTCGTCATTATGAAAACTTTGCTATTCAAAAAACATTTAAATTGAACCCTTTTCTACTATTGTATGAGAAACAGATACTTGCAATAGTCAAGTTTACAATATATTTGAAATAAATTGAATGAATTACAATATATTGAATGAAAACACTGATAATAGAGTGTTTACAAAAAAATATCATTTTTCTAGAGATTCTTTTCTAAAAAAGTTTTGCATCTATTGTATTAGTAATGGAATAAGTGTTTTAATTGCACCTAAATTTCTGTTATTTTTGATAAGCTATCTTTCTTTTTCTTTTTTTCTAATTTATATATATATAGTATTATTTAATTGTTGCAACACTTTGCCATTCAAGAAATGTTAAAATTTATATTCTTCTATTAATTTAAAAATATATACTTGCCAATATTCAAATAAAAAATATTTTTGTCTTTATTTATGGAAAAGATATTTTAAAAGAAATAGATACTTGCATTAATCAAGTTTATAATATATTTGTTATTATTTATGGTAAAGCTGCGTGCAATTTTCTGTTGTATTTGATGTGTTAATATTTTGATTTTGTTTAATATTAATGCTGAACTTTATACTAAATGGTAATTTTTTTTTCATAGCCAGTATTATGTTAAATGTAAACTTTATCAGATAGTAGTGTGTTTACAAAAAAAATATAATGTTTCTAGAGATTCTTTTCTAGAAAATATTTGTTGTAATTGTATTACAAATGGAATACGTTCTTTAATTGCACCTAAAGTTCTGTAATTTTTGATGTGTTATCTTTTTTTTTCCTTTTTTTAATCAAAGTTTTATTTTATTACTGGAATGCTTTGTTACTCAAGATACATTAAAATTTGTTTTCTACTATTAACTATTAAATAGATGCTTGCCAATATGCAAATTTACAATAATTTTGATTTATTCATGGAAAAGCTATAAACAATTCATAAGCATGAATTTGCTGTCAAATTTTTTGGCTAACTCTTTAATTTATAAATATCACTGCAAAACTTCATCATAAAAAACTAACTTATATAGTAGTAAGTGTTGACTTACCACAAGCTTGGCAGCCCTTTTTAATTAATTAATATATCCAGCGGCTCTTTTTCATCAACTTATGTACATAATGGCCCTTACTGTATTTTTTTTTTTTCAAATAACAAACATGATTTCAAAAGGAGGTTAGTTTTCCAAGACTTTTTGACACTCAGTCGACAACATTTGGATTTTTCTACAGGCAGTCAACAAATCTCACGAATTTCATGTTCTTGATCTACGAAAATCATATTTTCTCTGTGCATGATAAGTAAAATTCACATTTTTTATCTGTATGCAATTGACAAAATTCATGTCCTCTGTGAGCATGATCGATGATATTTAAAATATTTTTAAAACAGTGACTGACAAAATTCTCAACTTAAGAATTTCCTATATAAATAGCTATGGTATTGGTTACCTATATAACAAAATTCATAATTTTTAACTGGTTCGATAAAACTTGCAATTTTGCCATGAGAGAAAATGTCGAAATTCATGATTTTTTTTCTGCCATGAAAAAATCTGCATTTTTTTTAAATTATAAATTTAAGAAATTTGCAGACCACATACTTACATAACCCATCGTGGGTCACAGGTTCATCCCTACCATTGTACTATTAACCTAAACAATTACTTAAAATAACATAATTTTAATCGTTAGTGTAATCGTTAAACTATTTGTGAAACTCATTTTGATTTTGCTTATGTAACATTATGATTAACAATGTGATGTGTTAGAAATTCATTGATAACACATTTCAAAAAAACTTTTGTACATTTTTTTTTTTTTTTAATGTTTTGTCCATTTAAATTTGTTGAACTATATCGAAAATTGAATGTTTAGTTAAAATCCTGTCATTTTTGACAGGGGTTATATACTAGTCATATTATTAAAAACAGTTGAAGTTTGAAGAGAAATAGAAGGCAGATTACCAAATTACTAAAAAATATATGGATAAGTGGATATATATACATTAGTCATTGTATTGTGAATTATCTTTTGTTTTAATATTTCTGAAATTTCTGTGTTACTTAGAATGTTTTGAATGAAATTTGAAGCTTTATTTTATAGAAATTAATTTGTAAATTGTTCTTTAAAACTATAAACGTATTAATAAAATTAAAAAATTATTTGTCTTTCATTCAGATAAGATAAAAGAAAAGGCATATTCGGATATTAAAGAAAATTAAATGACAATTACAAAACAACGCTCTCTGCCGATTTTGAATGGGGGAAAGAACGGATTTATAAGCAATTTAATTAAACATATCCCCCGTTAAATAAATACTAATTAGGTATTTCCTGACCTTATAGAAAACTCTCTCTCGTTGTTTTGATAAATTACTTAATTAGAGAACAATAAATTAGGATAAAAATAAAGAGATTTCTGTTATATCTGACACTGAAAGCTGTTTTTTCTCTCCTGACTATACAGCCTTGGCCAAAAGTATTTGCCATCCTATTAATTCTTAGAAATCTCTTATCTGTTGAACTGCACTGAGTCTATTGTTAACTAAGACACCTGTAGAGGTTAAAATGAGCCAATCAAAACAACACATCATATCATAAAACCATAAACACAATAGAAGTGACTCTATTCCCAGGTAAATGAAATTTTTCAAATGTGTCAGTTTACCACGATCTATCGCAGTGTGTACAAGTGTCGGTATATTATTGTAAAATTGTTGTTGCTTTCCTTTAGGCAGTTCATAAAGACTAGAAAAATGCCCAAGTGCCGTGAATTGAGTAAAGAAGAACGTTTAAAAATTCAAGTGTTAGCTGAAGAAGGCAAAAATAAAAGTGAAATTGCGAGGATCATGAAATGTCCTCATAGTACTGTGAGATATACCCTGAACCGCTACAAGAAGACCAAAAGTCACGAAAACATGAAACGAAGTGGAAGGAAAAGGGTTACATCTGATAGAGAAGACCGCCATTTAATACGAAACTCTTTGAAAAATCGTAAGAAAACATCTTCTGAATTGGCTGCCGAATTAAGTGAGACGTTGGGAAAAAAGATTTCTGCTAGAACTACAAGAAGAAGACTCCTAGATGTAGGACTCAAAGGTTGCAAGGCAAGAAAGAAGCCGTGGTTGTCTGAGAAGAACAAAAAGTTACGTTTGCAGTGGTGTTTAGAACACCAACATTATACCGAGGAAGATTGGTCCAGTATCGTGTGGTCGGATGAATCAAAGTTTGAGGTACACATGTTATTTGAACAATCATAACATTATTTAATCATGTTTGAGACATATTAATGTCAGTGCTTTATTTTTAGACTTATTTTTTTTAAACTTATTATTTTATTACATTTCAGGTATTTGGTACTGCAGGTGCCACCTACGTAAGACGCAGAATTGGCGAAGAATTCAAGCCGGAGTGTGTGGTGCCTACTGTAAAACACGGCGGAGGCAGTATTATGGTGTGGGGCTGCATGTCTGCGTCAGGAATAGGAAAAATGGTCGTGTGTGAAGGCCGAATGGATTCGAAAAAATATATCGAAGTGATGGAAACAGCATTGGAACCCTCTTTAGACATGATGTTCGGTGATACTAACCTAGATGGAGTCCGTTTCCAACAGGATAACGCGCCTTGCCACACATCCAGAGCCACCATGAGTTGGTTTGAGAAAAATGGCATAGAACTTCTAAGTTGGCCCCCTCAGTCACCGGACCTCAATCCAATAGAACATTTATGGTCGATTTTAAAGCGCAAAATAAGGGAACATTCAATTACTTCCAAAGAAACTTTAAAGAATTGTTTAATACAGGAGTGGAATGCTATAACGCCTGAAGAATGTAAAATGTTAGTTTCCTCATTACCCAAAAGAATCAGAGCAGTAATTAAAGCAAAGGGTTTCAATACAAAATATTAATGTAACTTGATCAATAAATGTATTTTAAACATATGTTTTTTTTATTCAATTCAAACTTCAAGTATTTTTCAAGTTTATTGTAATTTTATAAGGTGGCAAATACTTTTGGCCAAGGCTGTATTACTTCTTCCGGGGTATTTCGAATTTCATGCAACTGACCGCAAGTAAAACCTCTTTTTGTACGTGCAGCTCAATGCTATCTGGTTAACATCTGTTTATAATCCAGTTGCTAATGATTCTTTTGTACATGAGAAGGGAAAAAAGCAGACACCTAGCATTGACAATTTAGTAACCAGGAGGTGCTGAAAAAACACGCCTTCGTCGTAATTAATCACTGTAATTTGACAGCCAAGAAAATTATTTTTACCCTGATTGGATACAAAATTCTTCCGAAGGCACCTCCCTTCCTGGCGGTCATAGCTTGAACTAATTTCCCAATATAACCAGTTTGAAGATCAAGCTCAGAGGGACAGAGGCCTTAACTTGAAGTTTTTTGAAGCGGTCGTACCCGGAATCAAGATTCTTGCTTAAGCAAGTTTCTGCAACTCACACTACTCTCTTAACTATGAGTTGAGTGGAAATGTGCCTTCTGAATATTTAATATTTATTTCGAATTTTAGAATATTTAATTCTGATTATTAAATTACTGGAGTTGAGCCCTACAAATAATTATAAATTATTTCAAGTTGTTATTTGTTAACCCCAATTGCTTAACACGTGTGTTTGTGGGGTTTTATTTGTAATCAAAGGTCAAAAATGGAAAATGTTGGAACTGTTATTTCCTCCCGCAAAATAAATTGGGAGCATGACGAAATTAATTTTTTTATTGAAATATGACAAGATAATTGCTGCGTAAACAAAAAAGTAGTTACAAGTTGCAGTAACAAATTTCAGAACTTATGCTCATGCCCAGATGTCAGTTTCGCCAAGTTAAGTCACTTAAAATGTTTAGCTAATGCGAACAGGTGAAGCCTAATTCCGAGTATCCCGCTTCAAGAAATTTAAGTGACTTAAAGTTAAGTGACTGAATTATCTCAGTGCGAATACGGTATAACGTACATATGAGCGCTGCGCGCCCATTAAAACAAAAAAAAACATAACTGGATGTACAAAACTCACTGTGTAGCATTCATATGTACGAGAGTGCACGAAACTCGAGACATTCTAGAGTGTACGGAACTCGCTGTGCAGCAATCTCTAAAGTGCTCTTAATATTATAATGTGAGATGTGCAGCAATCTCTAAAGTGCATAAAACTCGTCAATGTCGCGGTCACTAACGTATGAGCACTGCGTGCCCATTAAAACCAAAAAAAAAAATCACTGGATGTACGAAACTCACTGTGCGGCAATCTCTAAAGTGCACGAAACTCGCTGTGCAACAATCTCTAAAGTGCACGAAACTAGTTAATGCCGCGGTCACTAACGTACATATGAGCGCTGTGCGCCCATTAAAACCAAAAAAACATAACTGGATGTACGAAACTCGCTGTGTAGAATTCTCTAGAGTGCACGAAACTCGCTGTGCAGCAATCTCTAAGTTCACGAAACTCGTCAATGCCGCGGTCACTAACGTACATATGAGCGCTGCGCGCCAATTAAAACCAAAAAAAATCACTGGATGTACGAAACTCGCTGCGCAGCAATCTCTAAAGTGCATGAAATTCGTCAATGCGGCGGTTATTAATGTACGTATGAGCGCTGTGAGCCCATTTAAACGGTTTAAAGAAACATCACTGGATGCATGAAACTCGCTGTGCAGTAGTCTCTAAAGTGCATGAAACTCGCTATGCAGCAGTCTCTAAAGTACATGAAACTCGTCAGTGCTGCGGACAACGCGCTTATGAGCGCTGCGTACCTATTTAAACGAAAGAAAAAACAAAATTACTGGATGCACGCAACTCATTGTGCCACAACGAAACTGGTAAATGCAGCGGTTACTAACGCAGGAATCAAACTATTAAAATCTATATAAGTTTGTACAAAAATATGCTATAAAATTTTGAAATGTTTTTCTAATATTTATTTATGAGGCATAAATATTATGGTAAATTTTAAATAAGGAAAAAAGATATTTCTGATTTAGGAATGCGCTACCGTATTAACATCTCACATTATAATATTAAGAGCAATAAAATTATGAGAAAAATATAAGTGCACAATAAAATGTAAAACACTGGGAAAAGTAACCGAAACGAACATCAATACCAAGAAAACAATCGCCGGTAGGGATTTTTTTTATTTTTTCCCCGTTTTGCTATGCAGTCTAAGTTTTAACATTGTTGCATTAAGCTGTCCCTATCCGCTACTGCAGAATCCTTGCTGCACACGTTGTCTCGTGTAGCTTTAAAAAAAGAGTGCAGCAAGGCACATGGTCTTACCAAAAATCAAAACTCAAATACTCAGCACTATGTAAAAACTGTAACGGTGTCAATTATGAAATTGTTGACGACTTTATTTTCCCCACAAGAAGATGATGAAGCTGATGTCTAAGAAACCATCGACCAAAACAGCAATGACGATGACTGACGACCAGGTTGATGGCGTCGCAAGAAGCTCAAACAACAAGCATGTTGCTCGTTTGCACCTCAACCAGAGGTTGACGAATCAAATGCATCAACCCGCAAACGCTCCAAACGTTACTAAATACATTAAAAGTGCGTGTAAGTCTTTTTTTTAAGTCATTCACTTAAATGTCTACTATTAAGGCTCTCCACTTAAGTTCTACATTTAAAATAAATTAAAATGATGTTAAATATTTTTACAATGTTGCCATTGTAATAATTCATTATTTTTATCATGCAAATATCTGTAATATAAACTAGTTACATTAAAGAAAATAAAATGTATAAAAAAAATGGTGTCAAATATTGTTTTTTCCGATTTCTGACAAATTTAGAAAAAAAATCATCATTTTCGGAAAACTGTAGCGTGCTTCGTAATAGGTTTAGAAAAACGTTTTTGTTAGGAAATGTATAGAGAATTTGATGATCTTTCTTTTTTTTTTTTAACTAAGTATGGTACGCAATTTTTTTTTTCTTTTTCAAGTTATAAGCAAAAAACGGAAAAAAGTCAGAAAAATTCATAGTTTTTTTTGCTCCAAAAAGTTTAGCCTCGAGATATTTTGTTGGAAAACAATTAATTCCTGTTATTAGCATCCCCATAAACACTGTAAAAACATAAAATCTTCTAGCAGAATTTTTGCATCAATTTTTGACCATTTGACTGGCTTATAATATTAACCAAAAAATATTAAGTAAATTCAGTATGTTATATCAGATATGGACAAAGATTCCTATTCAGTTATACCGCATTCATTTTACGCTCTTTAATAGTTTAAAAAAAAAAGATGTTGAGAACAAAAATAATATCTATGATTTTTTACTTGAAATAAATTAGTATTTTTCTAGCATTTATTTTTAATGCTTATTTTTAAATGAATATTTTATTGTAATTTATCCATAAGGAATTATTATATGTTTGCGAAAAACAACAGTAAACAATTATAGAAAAATAAATCCAATAAAAAGTGTTTAAAAAAAAAATAAGATAATATTTTTTTTTTTAAAGGCCCAGAAAATAAGTGGAGGGGGGGGGGGGTCAGATGCCCTACCTGTTCTTTTAAAATGATGCTGTAATTTTTATTAATTTTATACAGCACAGTTGTGCACACTGAAACATTTCTATTTTTTTTAAAAAAGGTAGTCTGGGTAATTGTTGTCCAGGCTACGGCTACCAGTATTTTTTAGTAGAAATGTTGCACTGTACACCCCTGTGCAAGAAATTAAAAAAAAAAAAATCAGATCATCATGTAGAAAATACCCGGGAGGCAATTGCATCTCCCTCATTTTCTGGGGGGGGGATATCATTATGTTATTTTTTATTAAATATTTTTATTAGATTTCTTTTTATATATGATTATATTTGCTGTGTTTTTCGCAAATATAATAATTCCTAATGAATAAACTACAATAAAATTTTATTTAAATATAAGCCTTAAAAATGAATGCTAGAAAGATATTAGTTTATTTCAATGTTTTGCATCCTTTTATTTTTACATAACGCGTTACTAACGCGTCAATGAATGGCGTAAGCCGGACAAGCAGACCCTTGAATAAATACACTGTAAAAAATTTGACCCTTTTGCTGCATCGTCTCCCCATTGCTTTTATGGAAAACAACTACTTCACACAATTATAGCGCATTCTCATGGGTCAAAAGAGTGATATTCTATAAAAGCGGGGCAGTGACGATGCAGCAGAAGGGTCAATTTTTTTGCAGTGTAACTAATGCTACATCTCTGCGGGTATATATCTCCGAAAAAGATTGTTTATTTGACGAAGGAGAAGCAGCGTTGAAATATTCTGCACGCTTATTGGTGTTTGCCTTTTATGTACTTACTCTGACGTTACATAGCTAAAGTCCATTCTACTCATTTTACCTCGTCCTGTGAGCGTTCTACTGCCATCCTGCGAATGGCTGAAAATGACTTTCGATGGATGTGATTAGGTGGTGCTTCTTGCTTTATTCTGGACGTTCCCAGACAACGATCGGACAATATAAAACTTAAGTCTTGTAACTTTGATTATGTTCAGATATGCAGCTCACGCCACGCGCGAGCTCAGAAGATTTTGCTTGGAATAGGTCTTATCGAAGAAAGGAATTTCAAAATAATTCAATTGTTGCATTATTTTTATGGTTCAAAACAGGTAAAATCAATGACTATATTTCTTTATCCTCCCAAAACATGGTTTTCGTAGCAGAAATACATACCTGTGACCACTCAGTTAAAACCAAAATATTCAGGAAAAGCGCCATGTGACCTACTTCATCTACTTTAGCCTGTTCAGCATTCAAAATTTGACAGTCAACCCTACTCAAAAGCTGACGTGAGCTATTCAGAAAATTTGCTCGGCGATCTGATCACGTGATTGTGCGTTTTGTGCTTGTGTTTCTCGTTATGTTTTATTGGCTGTGCTTTGTTTGGTAGGTTGATTGATGCAATTTAACAATTCATTTGGGGAATCTAAAAATTTCCACTTTTTAACAATCAGTTGGGGCCTCCGTGAGGCTGTGGGTTCGAATTCCACTGGCTCCATTTCACACACTCTTTGTGTGGAGCTCCCGACTGTATTCGCTTCGTGTTGTAAAATTTCCTTGTGCTATCTCGTCTCTGTATATTTACGATGACTTATAAGCAGGCCTACATGCCGAGCACACAACTCAGACCTATGTGTTCATTAAATAAATAAAAACAATCAGTTGCTTTATACACTGTTAAAAATCTGCTGCATTTTGCTGCAACGCCCTCCACCACTTGTATATAATATCTCTATTCCAACCAATGAGAAAGCGCCATTTCACGGCCAAGTAACCGTTTTCTATACAAGCAGGGGAGTGCGTTGCAGCAAAATGCAGCAGATTTTTAACAGTGTAACTTTCGTGATAAATAGAATGCTGTTAATAAAAAAAGATTGTGATATCAACATAATGCGAGATTTATTTGTAATCTACTATTCTGGATGGATTTCAATGGAATCTGCACTGTTAGTTTGACAATTTTTCAGAGAAGATTTTAGTATATAAATTCCTTATTTAATGATTGCTTATTTTAATACCGTGTCGATAACAGACCAAAATACATAATAAAACGTGAGAAACAAATGGCACTCACAATCAGGTTACTATAATAAAAATACTTATGCAATAATACTGGTATAATACTTTCAGTTGAAAATTTATAAAACATTTTAATCATACTTTATTCCTTACAAAACTATATTTTCTTTTTATAGAGATATCACTTTAAAAAATATTGGTGCAGATATTTTTAGTTTAAAAAATGTACATCGGTTACATTTTGTTTTTCATAATATTTTCACACAATACTTATTTTTTCATTTGATTAACATATACATAAATCACTTGAAATGATACTTTGTATTAAAAGGGGTTCAAATGTAAAACTTTCATTGCGAAATATCTCATTTTCTCGCATTTAAATATTTTATTATTATAATATAAATGCATGTGCTTCTGTATTATTAATATAAATATTTATCTTTAATAAGAATATCTTATTTATTAATATAAAGCAACCAATAAAATAAAAATAAATCATACACGCACTTTGCAGGCGCGAAGAATTCGAACCCATAACCCCTGGTCTCGAGTTTAACACTCTATCTATTCGGTCATCTAACTCACTTTCGCCTGCAACAGATTATCTTTACAATTAGCACCGTAATTAATTAAATCCATGATCTGTTCTTAATCTGTTATTACTGAACGCAGAGTAACGAGCACTGTACTGTAATTTTATCCACTCCATCTTTCTGCCTCCTGAGCTCGCGGGCGCGTACATCTTGAACTTAGCCTTTTACTCCGTGATGAAGACACATGCCATTTCTTTTCATTCAACCAACTAACCACCCAACACCAAAATATTCTTGATTCACGTGTATTTGTTTGACTTTAAATTTCGTATATATGTTTATTATCTAAAAAAATATGGGGAAAAGAATTCCTAAAAGTCGAAAGCACAAAAAACTGAAGTTTGTGGATCCTTGTTACAGCGGAGAGAGACCAGTATCTAAAAAGAAGTGAATTTTTATTTTATCTATTTATTTATTTTCTCTGTACTTACTTACTACATTGCTATTGTTTCTATTCTCGTTATATTAAAAGAATATATACTTCTTGGGGCATCTCATTTTCATCCAAGTCTGGTACTATAAAAAGTTTTCTTTTAAGTTTTAGAAAAGAAAAATTGGAATAAGCATCGGAACACATCGTAAACTGCATTCTCACCCAGATGTGTTGTAGTTTCGCAGATTAAACTTGTCAATTTTCTCTCAAACTACCGTTTTTGTAAGTGATTGCCAATTTGAAACTCTGACATAGTCAAACCAACCAATTACTTTCAAAATTTAAGAGATTTTATCTACATTTTAAAAAAGAAATACTGAAAATGATAAAAAATTGGCTTTGATTTTAATAAATTTGGCACCTAAATGCAGAAAATTTGATCATATAATTCAGCTAATAATACAATCTGTAAATTACAGAAATATTAAAATATTATGTATACAGTTTTTAAAAGTAAATTATGTGTATGCGATTTAAAAATAAATTAATAATTCTGGTTTTAAAAAATAAAAAATAAAATTATTTATGTACTATATGCAAAACAAAATTAAAGAGTTTCCGAATGCCACTTCCAAAACAATACAGCTATCTTTCAAATGGAAGAGATTTAATGTAGTGCCGCACTGATAATTCTACTATACTATTGCACCACTTTGAAATTAAATGTTGTGAAAGGGAATTTTCCCGCTTTTCTTTTAAATATATACGTTGTCACAATAAATTTTTGCTTAGGTAATTAGAAACAAAAGATATATAAATTGATTTTTGAAATTATGCATATGATATTTAATTTATTATTTATAACGTAAAGAAAATAATCATATAATTCATTTGATAAAGTATAATGCAAAAAATAGTACTTAGTGAAGTGGATTCTTGGAATTAATTGTGAAAGAAAGAAAAGAAAAAGAAAGAAAGTTTGATTGAAAAAGAATACACCCTGATTACAATTAACTTTACATTTGATGCTCAAAGAGTTTGCCAACAATTAAAATCATTAAATATGAAAATTAAAAAGTATTAAATGATGAGATAAACATTGACCAGGAATTACCCCAATGACCAAGATTTACCCCAAATACATGAAGCAATATTTGATCAACTTCTGTAAATTATTTTAAATAGTATGCAAAATTTCAAGATCAAGTAGTTGATAACTGAACAAAAAAGAAAAGAAAGAAAAATATTTAAAATTTAATCTGTGACAAAAATCTTTGTAAAAATGTGTCATAACTAAGCCCAATGTTATATATAGTTTGTTCTTTTCTTTTAAGAGGGTAGTTAATATAGAAGTATCTTTATCAAATTTTTTCATTACATCTACCTACTTTCTTCCAACACATACTATTTCTATATTGTTAACTTTTTTTTTTTTTTTTTAATCAGTGAAAAAAGTTTTCTTTTCCTTTTTCCTGTCATTTTATTGAAAGAAATATAATTTTAATTGCAAATTGACAAATACTCACAGATAATATCACTAAATACTATACAGCATTTCAAGAAAAACAATGACTGCAATAATAATTTTTTTAGACTCATTTCCTTTTTTTTTTTTTTTTTTTTTTTTTATAATGAGTATGTAATGCAGAGAAAAGAAAAAAAAAGGGGGGGGGGCAATTGATTGTGAATGTAGAGAGATTTATTGTTTTTGCAAATGCATTTATGGGAGGAATTTTAACTACTTCTCTCAGAAAAACATATTCAGAATATGTTGAAATTTTGAAGATCATGGGTAAAAAGTTTTCCTCTAAATAATATTTTTTTGGTAGAAATTTTTAACTTCATAAAACTAAAATGACACTTTTTTTAACCTGTTCATTCCGGCGGGTTCAGCAGTTGTACCCTAAATATTTCTTCGACCAAAGCACGGCTATGTTACGACAGTTGTACCCTAGAATTTCTCCCCTTCGCCAAAAACCAGTGTCATCAATCACTTGACATTCACGGAGCGGACTCTATTGTTGGTCACTGAAACACCCACCACCGTACGCGCAGATGAAAACTTTTCTCCTTTGGCGCTAGGAAAAGATAACTGTTTACATTTTGGCGACTTATTGGGTCTTTCTTTTACCGGTCTCTGTCATTTTTTTTCTTTCTCATTTCCTTTTTGAGTATCATTCGAAAAAAAGTCAAATTTCATTCAAAAGATCGCGGAAAAACGTCATATTTCATCAAAAGATTGCAAAAAAGTCAAATTTCATGAAACGATCGTGAAAAATGGTAAATTTCGCAAACAGATCGCATAAAAGTAGTATATTTTGTCAACAGATTGCGAAAAATGGCAACTTTTGTAAACAAACAGAGAAAAAATCACATTTCGTGAAAAGCTTATAAAAAACGGTATTTGTTTACAAATCGAAAAAAAATCAAAGGATGGCAGAAAAATATCAAATTACATTAAAAGATCGCAAAATACGCCAAATTCCATCAAAAGATCTTAACATAAATAGCATTTTTTTCAACACATCGTGAAAACAGTCTTAATTTTTTCTACAGATGACGAAAAAAAAGCAAATTCTGTCACCAGATTGCGTAAAATACAAATTCTATCTACAGATAGCTGAAAAATTGTCATATTTCTTTAATCAATAGAATAAAAAATATCATATTTTGCCAACAGATTGTTGAAAAAAAAGAAAAAGAAAGAAAGAAAAAAAACTCTGTTGCCGTGAGTTTACCCCCCACTCTGCTCCCGCCGTTATAAACTTTCAGAAAATTTGCTGTAAATTTTAGAAAAAAAAAAAAAAAAAAAAATAGTCCGAATCACATCTGCAATTATTTTCAAATGTCATATCCGATTATATTGTTTGAAATATTCTTATTTTTGTTGGAAAAAATGTATAAAGATATTCTATTCCTTAATATAAGAGAAAAAAAAAATCTAGAAATTGAACGCAATCACAAAAAAAGCTATTTCTTCAATTTAATTAAAAAGTGAGTTGGAATTAAATATATATATGTATATAAGCGACCTCCCCCCTTTTTTGTTTTAAAACCATTTTTTTTTTCTTTTTTAATAAAACAATTTTCTTAATTTTTTTCGTAATTTTCTGAAAATTCGGACCAGAATCATCCTTGGCTGACACGAAAGAAATTCACTTCATAAATATGAAAAAATTAAATTAGAATTTCAGAAAAATAAAGAGGTGAGGGAGGGTAGGGGATTCAGATACCTGAAGAAAAGCCCCCCCCCCCCTCCCGAATTCCTCTATATCCATTTTACATCGTTTTTTAATTTTCTACTTTTATATGAAGACCTCTTCACGAAATGGAACATTATAAATGAGCTTCAAACTCCATATTCTACAATACACAAATACACTTTTCTTTTATTGGACTATAAAAAAAAAAAAAAAAAAAAAAAAAAAGCTATTTGATTTTTTAGTATCAGAATCAGGGTTCGTTGATTTAAATCGGCTTGATTTTAATCATGATTTAAATCACGATTTAAATCAACTGATTTTTTTAAAAAAATCATTGATTTAAATCAGTTTTTCTTTTAAGTTATTTTTTAATAAATTTCAGATGAAAAAACATAATAATGTGCTTTAATATAATTTAGTTTTATATACCATATATAATCAAACAACTTTCAGAAAGATAAAGCTTAAGTAAAAAAGTAAAATAAATGTAAAGTTTAGAAAAAAAATGCTTTCAAATTTCATTTGAATCAAATTATAAAATAATCTTGCAACGGTAAAGACATCTAAACAGAAATATACTAAATATTTGAATATTTACTTATTAGTATTTAGAAAAACTTTTGCAAGTTGAGGTAAAATAAAATTGTATGACTTTATGTGCTGTACTTTGGTGAAGCCTGCTATATAAGGATTCAGCTGAATCAGCAATTGATTTATTTATTTAATTTAATATAATTGATCTCAGCCCTTTAGAATGGTGTAAGGTATTTTTGTTGCAGTTATCAAAAAAGCTCATACTAAAAAAGAGAATTAATAATCAACTAGCTTTTTACTGCAATAGATTTATCTGCTTCAATCGAACAAATGTTTTTTGCCTTTGGTTTGATATTTCAGAAATTAAAAATCAACAGATAAAACTGTTAAACCGCTGCCATTGAAATGCTCAAGGCCAGAGGACACAAATTGTGAGGTATTCACTAATTGACTTACTTCTCAATTATATTGGAATTCACATTAGAAAATTTTGAATAACAATTTACTTTTATTTTATTTGTGGAATATCAATCATCATATAAAACACTGAACATACTGATTAACTTATGATTAATTACTTTTTAAACTTAAACATACACATGAGAATTTGGAATCCCCCAATAAAAAAATATCCAGATGCGGCAACACTGTAGCATTCCTTCTCTGGCTGAATTTTTATTTAGGGATTCAAAGTTCTTATTAGTGAGTTTAAATAGTTATTGTTTTATAAGATGATAAATATTCCACAAGTAAAATAAAATTGTTATTCAAAATTTTCTTGCGTAAATTCCAACACTACTGAGAAGTCAGTCGATTAGTGATGACATCTCATTTTGTGTCTTCTGGCCTTAAGTATTTTGATGGCAGCAATTGAACTCATTTTCTCAGTCAACACTTAAAGTTAAAAACTTAGTTAAAAACTTCCAATTTTGTTTAAATTTTTCATGTGTTGCAGATGTTTTTTATTTTAATTAAAATATTGAAGGTTGAATTAATTTTTGACATCTGATTTGTAGTTTTTCATGCATTTTGTGTAATCAAGATTTTTTTCACAGCCTAAAATTTTACCTTGAAATAATATGAATCATTTATGTAAATTGTGTAATATTAGTAATAGATAATACTTACAATATGCATGTCTATGTATGTAAACTTTATATTATTTAAATTAAACAAAAAGTCATAAAATAATAATAATGTGTGGCAATTTTTAAAAAAATCAAAAAAATCTGATTTAAATCAAAAAAATCCGATTTAAATCAAAAAAATCCGATTGTTTTGATTTTTATTAAAAAAATCAAAAAATTCACGAACCCTGATCAGAATTAAAATATCTGCTACTTAAGTACAGTCACGAAAGAAATTCACTTCTTAAAAAATTAAAAAATTTGAGGTGAAATTTCGAAAGAAAATAAAGATGATCAAATCCTCCCCCCTTTTAATCAATCAATCGTACAGTGTTTTCCATTTTTCTGGTTATATATGACAACCTATTTCCAATATCGAATATCATAAATCCGGCTAAAATGTTATATTCGATAATGTAGTTTAAAAGATATTTTTTTTATAGAAAACTCTGCGAGATTATTTGTTTCCAAAACAAAAATTCCTACAAATTACATGCAGTTACGAAATAAACTGACTTCGTAAATTTGTAAAACATTAAAGAGATATAATTTTAGAAAAAAATAAAAAGATTAACAATCTATTCTCCCATCATCCTTCATGAGTAGTACAGCATTTTCTACATTTTTTAGATCTTATTTCTCACTATGAAAATCCCTACATAAATATCAAAACAAGTAACGAAATAGTATTAAAAAAGTATAGATTTCTTCCCCCTTTCTTTCTGCTGTCGAATAGCATTTTAAGCTTTTCTCGAAATGTCGATTACGCTATTTTATAATGAATGTTTCCCTGCTACCTAGCCTTGAAAATCTGCCTAAAACTATGACAAAAAATGTTTGAAAGATACTCTGTCTTTTTCGAAAAGTGAAAAATGTTATTGGATTTTTTTGTGTTTGAAGAAGAATATCTACAAATTGAAAATATTGAAAATAAATTGACTTTGTGAATTAGCGAAACTGACATGGAATGATATTTGTATCAGACAGACGTGATAAAATTACAATTTTTTCTTATGTAAAAGCTATAAAATCCATTTCGAAATCAAGTGGTAGTATTTAACATTTCATTGATTGCTAAAAAGCCACAAACTTCATTCAACGAAAGTATTTTATACCTTTTTATGAAAGAAATAAAAATAAAAATTTATTTTACTTTTATCAATAAATTTAATTTTATTTTATTCAAATTATTATTCCTCTTTAATATCAAAGAAAACATTTTTATTTATCTATTTATTTATTTATTTATTGCGTCTACAGTTTTGCGAATAGCATCAATAAAGTTTTTGGCTGTAAAATGAAATTTTGCTCTTTTCTAATCCTTCTTATAATATTTGTGTCATGAAATATAGTTAGCTCATTTTATTTTTAAAAAAATATACGTTGGAATTTCTTGAAAACTATATAAAATAAATAAATAAATAAATAAAAATACTGACTCAGAAGAAAATAAAAATTACAAAACAAACGCAGAAGTTTTATAAAATTATAAATTTTTCAAGAAATAAAATTCTGTCTGAATTAGAAAAAAATTCAAAGCTATACGAAACAAAAAAATAAATACATTTATTTTGGTTTCCTAGTCAAGCCAAAAGAGATAACGCTCCAAAACTGGTTTCATAACAACTCTATCCACGTCTCATTTCCAGGAATTCAGGAACCACTGCGCTTTTGAATAGGAGTGCAAGAATCTGGCGAAACGCCTCTCTTCGAAAATGGGGGAAAGATAACACTGAAAAACTGCCGGTCTATGGGCTAAAATGTATTTAGAAATCGTCCAAAATGAAGAGGTTAAGCAATAAATAAATTCATTAATTTGAAAAATCCATTAGTGTGAAGTTTGTTGAAGTGAATATTTTTATAATGAGGAAGCATAGAACTTTTTTTAACAATCCAAAAAATTTATTAGAATGAGATTTTAATATTTAAACACTATCTCTCGTAAAAACTAAAAACATACAGAAACAAGCACGAAAATTCATCGGGTTTGTTTTCATAGCTGTTTATATTATTTAGCAAGAAATCTTACTTTCTGAAACCAAGTTTTTAAAAAAATGCAAAAGCCCCTATGTTGGAAAAGTATCTAAAATTACTTTTGGGTTTAGTTGGTCTAAAATCTAAAAAATCATAATGTAAATTTCTATTATAGTTTTCAATTACAAAGGATGTTCATCTGTGTTCTGTACACAAGGCAGTATGTTTTTAATCATTGTAAAAAAGTAAAACCCTGTTAATTAAATATAAAAAATAACAGTCAAGGCCATGTGGAGTGGGTGAACACAGAAAGTAAGGGGGTACCAAATTTATACGACTAATCTGGTTTGTTTCTTCTTGTAAAAAATGTATATATATATGTAAACATTAAGATTTTGTGACAAAAACGTACTTTTTCAAATAAGCATATGATTTTCTTTCTCTGAATCGAAAAGGGGTTACAAACTGTTATACTATAGTGTAGATACAATTATTCCACATCAGGGGTCAATCCAGACAAAATTTGGGGCCTATTTAGGGCCCCTTCACAAAAATTAATTTATTAAAATGGGCCCCTTCACAAAAATAAATTTATTAAAATGGGCCCCTTCACAAAAATCAATTTAATAAAATAGGCCCCTTCACATAATTCTTTTCCACAAAAACTTTTTTTTGTTATTTTATTAGATTTTAAAATGTGTAATTTGTACATAAAACCAGTTCTTGAGAAACAAAAACTTTAGAAAAGGGCTTAAAGAAGTTAGTTTTTGTTAATAAATACTTGGTTCGAACTTGAGTCACTCAGACTTACCAAGTCTCCTGATTTCGGCAGGAGACTAATGATTTTCAGATGTTTCTCCATACTCCTGATTTTTGACACATTTCTCCTGATTTTTCATATTTTTAAAATTTTCTGTTATTTTACAGTCAAGTGTACTTTAATTTGGAAATGAAAACACTAGTACAAGTATAATTGTTCATTAGTATAAATGATCAGTATTATTTCATGTGATAAACTACATTCAGATTACTAATAAATTCGGGATGCACAACCTGTGGCCCGCGGGTCACAATGATACCACTATTTTTATTGAGAATAATTTTCCTTATAATAATGTCAGAAACTTTGCTATAAAGTAAAACAAACGTCGCTTTTCAAATATTCTGGTGGCAAGCGATTTTCTGGCAAAAAGGTTGTGCATCACTATTATAAATGATGAATCTTTAAGATTTGTTACTGTTGCTATGGTCATGTGTTGAATTATTGATAATTTGTCTCAATTAAGACTTATTTATGAGCTTTACTATAGTTTTATGTAAGTTTATGAATAACAAAACATCCCCCTTTTTAAAATATTTAGTCAAATAAAAAATGTTAAAATATCATAAACATCATATGCTTGAATTCCTTCTACTTTTAAATAAGGAGTACATACTTTCCTTATTTGACTAAGAGTAACGTATATCTTTAATTTTCAGTATTAAAATTTAAATTTTCTCTAAAGAAAATGTTTACATTTAAAACTATAATAAGTTTCCAATGATAAAAATATCTCCTGATTTCTGAAATAAAATCTCCTGATTTTTAGCTTTCAGAACTTTGCAAGTCTGGATATTTCAGCTGTCATCGCAAAATGTTGTTTTTCACAAAAATATAATAAAATTCACAAAAATGTAGGGAAATCCCCAAAAATAACTGCTACTTTTCACAAAATGGGCCCCAAGAAAAAAAACCTGCATCGACCCCTGCACTTCTATTTTATAGATACCCTTTGCCAAAATATAGGTGAAATTTTATCTTACATAATATAGTTCTTAAAATTAAAACTTTTAAAGTTGTAAAGTAAACATGAAATATGTATTCAATAGAATTTATTAGTATTTTCAGTTTTGTAACACCTATCACAAAGAGAAGTGTGGGGGGAGAGGGGGGGGGTCACCAAATTTAAACTTTGTCTTTGATGCAGTTTCCTTTTTCACGCCACTGATAACAGTGAAAGTTTAAACTAAACACAATTATAAATGTTCAATGTGAGCCTCTCCAGAAACACGAACAATATCGATGATGGTACAATAACCCATTCCACACTTCTCTCATAAGGAAGGTCTCTCTGGGCATACTCCGAAAAATCTGAAAAAATTACAGAATGTTCTTCTCATGAGGATATATACGTTTATAAAAAAAATTTCTGCGGAACCTTCGTTCCCTGTCCGTAAAAAAAGATGAAAATTTCGTTATTTGGCGAATTATCATCGGTTGGCGATGAAAAGAAATTTCAAAAAACACTTTTTCTTTTTAATGTCAAATGCATTTTAAAGGAAAAAGTTTCATGTTCAACGTGTTTAGATAAATATGTTAGTTTTTGTCAGTTTTAGTTTGTTTTAAGTATAATTTCGTTGTTTTGATATTTATATGTATTTAATTCAAATTTAACCATCAAAATTTGAGATTTGAAACGAAATTCAAATTTAAATTAATTAAAATTGTTTCAAGTTCAAAGTCCAGTTGAGCATTGTCAATTCGATTCTGTTGCTATGGAAACATCTAGCCTTTATATTTGAATACGCTTAAATGTATGAAAATAATTTTACTGAATAAAAATTTTTTATATATGAAAATATTTTTCCAGAGGTAAATTAAATAACTACAGCAACAAATAATATATACATAGGCAATTTAATATATATATGTATAAAATATATTAAACTCTCTCATATTTTATGCTTAAATTCATCAAACACCATTTACGCGGATTCTAAAAATTCAAAAGTTTTCAGTTGCATTAAAATCATTTGCTTTTGGCGGGGAAAAGAGCTGCTCACCAAATCGTGTGACACTTTTGTCTTTTCACGCCAAATATTCGAAAGTATTTTATTTTTTTACATGTTTCCTTCTGCATTTCTACTGCTAATTTTCACTGATCCTTTATTACATACACGAGTAGCTTATTTAGTATTTTTTTCAAAAAAAATCTGAGTGTACCCAGTATGAAGACCTTCCTTGTCAGTATGATTTTTACAACAATTTACCATTTTTTTCAGCATCAGTTGGTAGTACATTTGATGAGGCCCCACAAAATAATCTGACTGTAAAAAGTGTGGGATGAGTTATTGTACTGCTTTGATATTGTTCTTAATTCTGAAGCAGCAACTCGCATTAAATATGAATTTATAACTGGTGTTAAATTTAAACTTTCAACTGTTATTTTTTATTTCTGATAAACAATATTGTTGTACTTTTTTCATTTTCTTCTTATACCCTTGTAAAGTTAGGATATTTATTTATCTAACCCTGTATAGGTTTTAAAAAACATCAAAAATCTATCTTTTATTTATTTAACTCATTAATATTTAGTCCCTCAGTAGTAGAAACTGTCCAGCATGACCACGGGTGCTGCAGATAATTTTTAATCTTGCAGATTAATCCACCAGTTTAAAAAGAAAGGCTGGATTTAACAAAGAGCTAAAATTTACTTTAAATTTCTAGATTTATGGTATTTGTTTCATAATTTTATTATATTTTCTTTATAAAAGCAAATATTTCTTATTTTATGGGATATTGTTGTTTTAGGGCTCAGTCTACTACTGTTGGGTCACAGATAAGTTTCAGTGTGCTACAGACTAACACAGAAAATTCTGCTTCTGGGCCTAGTTCACAGATTTTCATCTAACTTTTTAATATATCATGATAACAGACAACTCACATTTCTTTCTATTTTCAGTAAGAGATTTTTGCCTAATGAGCCACCTACTAAAGAAGATTATCAAGAAGTTCCAAACAGTACTACAGAAATTATTAATCTTAAGAATCTAGCAAAATCTAACAAATTGAAAAGGAGAAGAAAAAAGAAGAAGGTGATGAAAGATGATTTTATTGTTGGTAATGTTTACTATATTTCTTGTTAGTATTATATACTAAGCTAGATTTGAAAAAAAAAAATTTTAAGTTTTAATCAGAAAGTGCTATTTTATTTATTTTACCTAAGTTCTATATTGTTGTTAGTATATTAGGCAATATTTAATATATTTTTCTTCGTATTAGTTGTTAAAAATTTTCTAAATAAGTATTTAACTAATTTTAGTGAAAACAAATATCATTGATGAGGACATTCATGGTAGTTCTAAAGGCGTAAAAAAAGTTCCAAGTATTGTAAAACAACAGAAAAATGAAAGTGAACAAAAATTTTTCAATCGACTGCAAAGAATGGTTGATACTTCAATAGCTGAAGCTAAAGTGGAAGCAAAGTATGGCATTGAGCTTGTTAATATCGACAAAGAAGGAAATGCTCAATATGTTACTCCAGCTAAAGAAGTTAGTGAAAGAAAGCAAGAGTAAGTTTGTTATTTATTGTATGTTTGTTATATTGAAATAAGTTTTTTGTAAAAGATTTTTAATAGTGAATCTTTTCGAAGTTAGTAGCTGCAGGGTTGTTTCATTTAAATCAGCCCGATTTAAATCAGAGGATTTAAAAAAAAATCCTTGATTTAAATCAGTTTTTTGAACATTGATATTTACAGGCTGAATAAGGATCAAATTAATCTTTCATCTTAAAATAAAAGTTAAAATCATTCCTTTCTGATTAAAAATTACATTTTAGTAGCATTAAATGAAGCTTTTATAAACTGAATATTATATTTTATTACGAAAGTAAATGCAATACTGCATTAAAAATATTATCTATTGGTAATGCATTTCCCAAAACTACTGACAAGTGATCACAATTCTTTTGATTTTTTTTCTTTCCTAAATAATTTTTTTTTTATTTTTTTGCAAATAATATGTACAAACTAAATCTATTTAATATAACAGTGTTTTCAGTGGAGAATTACTCTTCTAAAGCAAATTATAATATCCCTGATGTTTATGTATTGATCATATAATATGACAGATACATGAACTAATTATGACATAATAAATATTTGGAATGTTTGTCTAACATAGAATGAACTCGAGCTTCATGTTCCTTCTATCATAGAAAATATTTTAATTTCTATAATCGATTCCATAGTCATTCCTTGTCAATTAAGCAAGATTGTTTTCTAAAATCGTCAATGGCAGGGGGAGGGATAACACGGACAATTAATGGCTTCATGCTTTTAATTATGTGATTACCTTGCATTTGGTGATTGCTTTCTGAATCATTAGAATATTTGGGACAAGAATACCATTTACAACCTCTAAAGTAAATTATATTCTAGATATAAAGTAAAATATGCATATGGACAAGTTATTCAGAAATACTTTTTAAAGTATTTCTTCCCATGTTTCAAGGAAAGTGCAATCCTTTTTGGAATTTTTATTTAAAGAAAACATTGTAACAAAGATTTCTTCATTAGAAAGGTGGAAAGCATTTTTACTTCAGGAGTTCGAATCCACTTGGGCCCGTCGACCTAATTGTTCAGAGTTTTCCAGTTTTCTTCAAACCTTGGATTTCCTAGCGTAAATATGGGTTAGGTTCTCTTAGAAAGACCCTCTCCCTACAGAGGGCACTTTCCCCTTAGGTCATGCATCCCTTGTGTTGATAATTGGCCATTATAAGCACAACCGTCATTTTGACTCAGATATTTGTGTATCAGATGGCAAGGGGACTGTAAAGAAAGCGATAGAACAGCTGTTTACAGCAGCAGCTACTTCTTCCTCCATGTAACAGATTTTTCAACGTATGGTTTAGCATAATCTAAACTTAGAAATAAGTTAGGAAATAATAATGCTGCAAAATTAGTGTTTTTATATAAAATTTTAAATGCATGAATAACTAAATATGTGTATAAATAGTAATTACAAATTATAAAACAAGATTTTGTAAAGTATTGAATTGTTTGTAATCTAATATTAAACTATAATGTTATATTAATGATCTATATTATCTATTTATAAATATTCATCAATGTTGAACTGTTTATAATAAATATTTTGTCATAACTTTAAAAATTATACATTTTTTCCTGTGTGATGCATATAAATATATATGCATATAGCATTTAGCATTCTTTGTTGCATGTATTATGTTATTATATATTTAAATGTGCTATTTGGAATAATACATGAAGTAAAATTTTAATAACTTAAACAGAAATTTATACACAAGACACTTAGGTATATGTCTAACAATTTAATATTAGAATGTTTTAAATTTTAAAGGATTCATTTTTTTTTCAACAAATTTAAATTTTAATTATTTTGAGCTTTTATCTAGAAATTGAAATGAAATTAATAGAAATATATAAATCTATGCAGAAAAAATAAATAAATACATGCACAATACAGAAATAATATTATACTATAATAATATTTAAAAAAATAAAATAAAATCCAAATTAAATAAGAAAAAATATGATTTTTTTATACATTTTTTTAAAAAATTATAATTTTTAACAAACATAAGTAGCTGTAATTTTTACTTGGAGAGTAATGTATGATTGTTAGTCATAGTTCTAGATCAGTGATTTCTACAATACCCACGTACCACCAAAACATCACTTAAAGGATGATTTCCTCTCCTTCCAACTGTCCCCTTGTTAAGGCATATGCTCCACATTGGGAATACTATTATGACATCTACAAGTCACATATACTTGAACATACATGTTACTTGACTTCATTTCATGATCTGCAAGTTGGCATATACTTTAAAATATATATATTTATATTAGTAAAAGAAAGATGTTTGACTGTGTGTATCTGTTGGCAATACTAGGGAAATCTATTCTTCTTATATGAACAACTTTGAATGAGGGTAGAGGAAGACAGAACTGGATGCACTTGACACTCATATTTTTCATTTTTTGATAAGTATCTGACATATTAGTTAAAATTATGGATCAACTTAAACCAAATTTCGATATTTTTCATATTTTTGAGCAAAAATGTCCGAAATTTTTTTAAAAGTTATTAATACATACATAAATATCCAGAATTATTAATTAATTTACGTGTGGTTCAAGTTGGTTCTCTGTGTTTGTGGCTAAAATTTTTATTTTCATATAAAATTAAACATAATTAATTCATTTATCACATAGAATGGTTTAATTATATGAATTTCATCTAATTAAAAAAAGTTTTAGGTATACATATCTTGATGTATCTTTTATAATGATTTTTGTAAATGATCATGTGTTATATTTGAACTTTCTCAAAGAGTATTCAAGACACTTCTGCTGTTTCAAACTAAAAATTTTTCATTACTGTTAAGTTTGCAGCTTTTAATAAGCACATGAAAAGCATCTTCAAAGTTTAGTCATATATGTATTGCTTGGTTTATAATTTGCGCAAATGTCTTGAGTCAGTCTCACAACAGATATTTATAAACACTGACATTCATAGCAATAAATAAAGAGTCTGTCATTTGAGCCAATACAGCTCAAATCAATGAGTAAAAGACTGCAGTAAGGTTGGTATTCCTCTTCACTCTACAGTGTTATATATTATCACCCTAGGAACCCACCCCCGCCCCCCTCTTTCTTTAATGATGCCGTTATCAATGTCTAAAAATTATTTTGATTGTTGCAATTTTTTCTTTTGTTTGAAGAGATAAACAGATATTATTATACATTTATTATTTACACACTTCTTTTATTCAAATGAATAGAAACAAGTAAAGTATCCGTATTATGTATGAAAAAACTTTATATCAAATAACACATAAAAGAAATAGCCACTATTTAAAAGTATTAATTAATAATTTTTGTTACAATAATGAATCTTCTTGACCTTGCCCCTGCATTGGGGAAGGGGGCAGACAGAACTTTGTATCAGCAAAATAGGTAGATAACATACTTTCACTTTTTTCACAACATTCATCAGTTCAAACATATTTTGGAAATAGTTTCTTGAACAGAGGATAATATTGGCACGATGTTATCTGTTTCAAGGATGCTGTGATCATGTCCAGCTATTTGTGAATGATTATATACTTTGAATTCAGTTCATAACAATCATGATGGTAGATTGTTCCTAGATGGCTGATTTACTCAGATATGATCACCAACATTGGATGAAACCTGTTCCATTCAGGTGAATATAGTCTGTTTCTGAAAAATTAACTTTAACTGTAACTTGGTTTGTCTTGTTATTCATTTTACAATGGTTAATTTGTCTGATGAGGCCTTGTGGTTCCTTGATGAAACATATATTAAAATTTTAATGTTGAATTTTTCAAATTCAGATGTTAAATGCATGTATATTACAAAAAAAAATGTGTTTTCTCTTTAGAAAGCGGAAGAAGTACAGGGAAAAAGAAATTGAAAAAAAGAAAATGAAAATGGAAGAGTCTTCTTTTGAGTTACACAAAGGTAACATAAAGTTTTAGAATACTCTTGCCTAAAATGCTGGTGTGCAAATTTAGCTCAAGTACCTAATATTCAAAACTTGCTCTAGATTTTAAGTTTTGTAAGCTAATCAGGGATAATAAATTTTGTTTATATTCAGCACAAAAATTATTTATATTATCTGTGTACTTAATCATTCATTACTAAACATTTATGATGATTAGATTTTAAAAGAAAAATAATTATTCAGTATTTTAGCGTATGTAAATATCAATTACAGATTGAGACCTCAAATGTTTATGTAACATATCCAGGATCTGTTTAGGAAGATTTTGCATCTTTTAAAGCAGTAGTTTCTGATCTCTTTCAAATTTGTGATTTTAAATCACTTTGATCACTATAAGTTCTAAGTAACATAAGTATATTTGTACAATTAGGGTCATAGAACTACCATTTTATTAATATAAAAGGTACCTATATTTGGTGCAATAAAATTATGAAGACTCACACAAAATAAAAAATCTTTAAAGATCATTTAATTGCAGCAAAATAATCGAAGCTTACTTATGTATTATGCATTTTTAGTATTATATTTGTTTCATGCTTGTTATGAATAAGCTTATGGATTTTTGGCTCCATGGTAAAGAACATTTTTTTTTTATTTCAAGCCTAAACTTGCATCAAATCCTAATTGTCATAACAAAATTAAAATATATTTTTTCACAAACATGCAGTTGAAAACTAAATCAAAATTTTCATTTTTTTTTTTTTTTCATTTTTTAATGAGTTTTAAGTTTTTATGAAGAGACAAAAATTTAAAGTCACTTGTTTTGTTATTTAATAACAAGTACATCTATTAATATAATTATTAATTACCAATTCCAGTTAATCTACATGTTACTATAAATTAAAATTTTAAAACTAAACATTTTAATTTTCATAAATATAAAAATTTCTTAGTATATTATTTTTGTTTTATAATTGTTGAAATTTAAAAATTGCAAATAATATCTATATTTTTCCATGGACCACTAGTTTGTGACAACTATTTTTAAGGACTGTTTGTTCACACTTAAATTTATGTATATTAAAATAGAAGCCTATATAAAATAATTTTTTTAAAAATGGATCTTTTGCAAGTTTTTTCTTACCATTAAAATGAATCCTACACAAAAAATGAAGGTCTTTAAAGTACCTATTATCTATTTGTTTATATAAAGTATGTACCAAAATTTAATGCATTTATATGTTCTTAACTAAAAAAGAATAAAACAGTATGTCTAAAAGTTAATTATAATGCCAATTTTAGATTCAAAAAGAGGATATATATATATATATATATGGAAAAACATTCTTAATTTCATAACCCTAAAAGAAAGGTTTTAACAGGCTGCTACTACAATATATGATAGCTAAATTACAATATGCTAACCTCTTTGAATATAGTGATAACTGTATTACTTCTCTTTATAGATTAGATAAATTTTAAAGGTTGAATATTTAGTTTCAGATACATTCAAAGTTTTCTATAGTAAGTTTCAGGATGATACTGCACCCTCTTTAGACCTCATCCAAAAAATTAGTCTTATATATATATATATATATATATATATATATATATATATAATTTATTTAGAAAATTAGCCCTTACTCTTTTTTTCCTTCCCTTTCTGCTTAAAAAAAATAAATGTGTTTCACAACAAAAACTTTCTCATTGTTGTCTTGAAAAGAATTCCCTGAATTTTAAGCATTAAAAGCAGTTTAAAAAAAAAAAAAAAAAAAAAAAAAAAAAAAAAATGCATTTTAGGAAAAAAAAAAAAAAAAAAAAAAACTGCTCTTAAGACTAAAAAACTACCTTTTTATTCCAGCAGCAGCATCTTGCCCTTTCTTAAACCAGGGGAGAAATTTGTACATTGATTATATTAATATAAATTTATCAAAAACAACCTCTCCCCTTTTTTTTCAATTTTTGTTTTTTGCAGCTTAAATAGCGAGTCATAGTATAATGTTTGAGAATGTAAGATAGTCCAATAAGTGATTTACAAATTTTAATAAAAATCACAGGTTCATTGTCATTTGTACACATATTCTATGAATTTCAGGAAGAAAAAAGGGCTATTAAATGTACTTTTAGAATTGACATTTTTCATTCTATAAAATTAATTTTATTGGTTCAAAAATGTATTTTTCTTTAAAATAAATAAGTATTAAAATTTTGGATTTCTTTATTAGGAAAATATATACAGTGAAACCCCGATTTTACGTTTCTCAAGGGACTGAGTAAAAAAACGTAAAATACGGGGAAAACGTAAAATACGGGAAATACATAGAAAGCAAAAAATTATAGAAAAAAACTAAAGGTAGTAAAGATGACTCTTTCAAAATGTATTACAATCTATATTTTACGAAAAGAACATTATTATACATACCATTTTTAAGATGATTTTACTAACACATTTAATTGCGAATCCTGGCATTTAGGTTGAAAATAGTCCGTAATAGTAGATTGTTTTTTAGTCATTGAGTTCAAAGTGAATGCAGCATCTTCCAGGATTGAAATACTTTGCAAGTTTTTTTCCTGGTCTTTATGAGAAAGAAAATAGTTTTTCACTGTTTGTAAGCTCTTCAATGCAATATTAAAAGAAGGGACGGGCTGTGCTTCTGTTTCTTGTTCTTCATCTTCATCGGTGGACGAAAAGTCCATAACGTCGGCTATGGATGGAGCAGTAGCTCTTTCAGCTTCACATGTTGCTAAATTTTCCAGAATGTAATCATTGAAATCATAGATAACTGTTTCGTTGTCATTGTCTGAGTCTACCGCAACTGATTCCTCATCTGTTCTCAGTTCATTAGATGCTACGAATCCGCTTTCTTCAAAACAATGGGAAATGCAGTGTTGTGTAACGTTTCTCCACAACGCAGAAATAAAATGCATAGCCTCTAGAACACTTAACTTTAACTTGCAGGCGTCATTTAGGTTTCCATTTTCTATTTCAGCTACAGCTTTCCGGACAAGTTGCTTTCTATAAAAAACCTTGAAAGATCGAATAATGCCGAGATCACAAGGCTGCAATTTGCTTGTGCAATTTGACGGAAAAATTTCGACATGCACATTAGACAGCTGAAAAACCGGATGTGCACTGCATTGATCAATAAATAAAATTATTTTACGATTCTGCAACTCCATTTTTTTTGTTTAGTTTGCGCAAAAAGTCTTCGAAAATTGGTTTGGTCATCCACGCATTTTTATTTGCTTCGTACTTTGTCGGACAACTTCTCACGTTTTTGAAGCATCATGGGTTGCGCGACTTTCCGACAACAAGAGGCGTCAGCTTCTCACTTCCATCAGAATTGCAGCAAAGTAAAACCGTAAGACGCAATTTAGACATCTTCCCTCCATGGCAGGAGTCTCCTTTTGCAACATAACTTTTATCCGGTAGGAGGTTAAAGAAAAGTCTGGTTTCATCCGCATTGAATATGTCCTTTGGCTTGTATCCTTTGGTCAAATTTGGTAGATTTTTCTTCCAATCTTCTATTGTAGCTTCATTTACACTTGATGATTCTCCCAAAAGTGATCTATACACAAGATTATGTCTTTTCTTCATTCGGTCAATCCAGCCATTTGAAGCTGTGAAATCTTTCAAACCACCAAGCCTATCAGCGATTTCTAGAGCTTTTTCTCTTAGTATCGTGTTATTTATAGGTACATTCGCGGCACAAGCTTCTTTAAACCACTTTAATAAGATACCTTCCAGCTCGTCGTACGGCGATTTTTTCAATGTTCTCCGTTTCTTAGCATTTTTTTCTCCGACTTTCTCGATGTTTTTTTCAATTCATTCTTTTTTCTGTAGTATGGATTGCAGGGTTGTTACGGGAATTCCTTGCAACTGAGCAAACGCTACTTTGGTTCTGTGGAATTCATCAAATTGTTTAACAATTTTGGCTTTCTCAGCAACAGAAAAGTTTTTGCGTTTTTTACTCGTCATTTTGGCACAAAAAGGTTATAAATGCGACCACCGCGTGCTAAACAGCATTTGAAAACGTTAAGAAAGGTAAGGATCCCTTTCCCTCCCTGATGAAAGAAATGAGCCACCCCATCTGATTGGTAACTGGATTATCTCTCCTCCCCCCCCCCCCATCTCATCCCTACACCAATAAAGTGTGTTGTTTCTTTACTTTGCTCCCCCGCCAGCTACCCTGGGGGGGAAGGGAGCAGTCCGCGACAGCAAGTGTTCAACAAACTAGGGGGGGGGGATCAGTTTCAGAAGACAGAAGTCTTTAGAATGCGTTTCTGTTTTCATAGATTGCATAACTTTTAACAACGTGGATTAAGTTTTAAAAAGCACAAAAGGAAAAATTATTGCTTATTTTAGAACATTTTTTCCTTTTTTTACTTTCCAGAAAAAACGTAAAATGCGGGAATTTCCATAAATAACAAACTTACGATCCAGGTTAAATTAACATTACAACTATACGGAAAAACTGGGACCTGAAGAAAAAAACGTATAATGCGGGAAAAACGTAGATTCAGGGCACGTAAAATCGGGGTTTCACTGTATATAGTTTTTTTTTTTTTTTTTTTTTGCTTCAGAAAATAGTACAAATTTGCTTTTAATGTTACACTCTCAGAAATATGGTATTTCTAATCTGTCCATAAATTTTATGGATTAAAATAACATTGTTTTATGGTGTGAATCTGTGAATTAAAATTGTTGTGTATTTTGTTGAAAATATGCTTATTGATGGCTCTTCTTTTTAGAAAAAATAAATTTTGGTGAAGTAGTTATGGCACCCCCAACATTTACTGCAAAACCAAGAAAAGCTCCAGAGATACTTAAGGTATTATTATTATCATTATTATTATTTTCTACAGCATTTTAAAATATATTCATAGACTTAAATAATAATCTTTTTTTTTTTTTTTTTTTTTTTTTTTTTTATCTGAGTAAAATTTAATATTAAGTTGTTAATTTTAGAATAGTATTTTGGAAATTGTCTACTTTTAAGATATTCTAGATTACATGAGTAATATTTTAGTTATTTACTTTTAATAGAAATAAATGATCTGATTTTTTTTTTAAGCATCTTTAGAATAAAATTAATTATTAAAACTGCTATCACTCATATGTTCACATTTTAGTCATTTTATTTTATCTGAGAGTAGTGTATATAAATTATTGAATCAAAACTATTGATACATTTCATTTGAATAATAATAATTAAAAAAAAAAGATCTACAGAACTTGAGATGTTTTAAAAATACTTGAACAAAAAACACATAAAAATTGTCAGCATGACAATTCTTATGCATTTGGAAACGTCAGGGAGTTTATTTTATTTATTTATTTATTTATTTATTTATTTATTTATTTATTTTTTATTAAAACCCGAAAATCTTAATTCAGTTTTAAAATTGACTATTTACTGTATGATTCTATTCTGTATCTGCTCCATGAGGAAAAGAAAGTAATTTTAGAAATTTTACAAAATTTGTTCATATTTTAAAAATTGCATCTCTAACCAACATTGATATTTTTCAGAATTAATACAATTATTTCCTGTTAACAGCCTAATTTTCCTTTTTATGCTAATTAGCAAAATGTAAATTGCATGATTAGTAGTTAATTTAGTTTTTTAAAGGTTATCTTTGTAAATTAAATAAAATGAAATTTTAAAAATATGTCACATGGGAAAGTAAAAGAAAATTACCTGTAAAAATTGAGGAGGGAGGAGGAGAAATGAATAAAAGTTGAAAAAGTTGGTCATCCTTACTATAAACTTTTTAATTCCCTTTCTTTTCATTTTCCATCAACACTAATTGTCTGAAGCTAATATTAATAATGATTTTTCACCATCCTTCTAAAATTAAGTTTTTTTTTTAAACAAAATTTTATTTCCACTTCATTTCAATTCTCTGTATTTACAAGTTGCTTGTTAAATTACTTTATCGAATATTATGTATATAAAATTGTTTTTATTTACTAACTTTGATGAATCAGTTATAAAAATAATTGATCATCTGTAAACCTATGCTACATGTGATTGCAAATGTATTGTAAAATTTAAAGTAATTTTTTAAAAAAGCTTTTCTAGAGGAAATATTGTTTTAATGTCTGCTATCTCTTTCCATCATATTTTAAATGACTTTGGCTGCATTTAAGATCAGAATCATGTAATATCAGAATCATGTAATATTTTGGGCTAGCTAAGCCATTATAACTTGCATTTCATTATTTTGAAATCTGCAAAATAGGAGCTTGTTCAGATTGAATATTTAAGATATCTTAGAATGACAAACTCTTTCATTGAGTTTCAACTATCTTCAGCTAGATATTGGCACTACCATTCATTCTGACTGGCTATAAAGCTTTGCTTTAACTGATTGGCTGTTGCAGGGCTCCCAAATGGTCCCCTTTTTCCCCCAAAAGTCCCCTTTTTAGAAAAAGGTCCCCTTTAGTCCCCTTTTTTGCACTTTGGTCCCCCAAGTCCCCTTTTCTGTGTCTGAAAAAAATTGCTGCCAAAAAAAAAAAAAAAAAAAAAAAAAAAAAAAAAAAAAACCTCTGAAAATCACTAAAAGCTTAAAAATCCAATAAGACAAAATTTATTAAAGTGGGGTAAAAAAAGCATTATAATGGGTATAAAAATGCATTGTAACTGAAATTCTTTCATGAATCTAAATGTTAAAAAGTCACCACAGAATGCAGGCAAATTTTAAGAATCTCATTAAAATTCTTGATTGAAAAATTGCAGAACACGAAAGTTACTATATTAAGCTAGTGCTTGATCAGTCTTCAATAATGGGCCTTGGCATGCTTCAATCCCCCCCCCCCCCCTTACCACCACCACCACCACACACACACACACTAAAAAAAAAAATGAAGCTTTTTTGAATTAAAAGAATCATTGAAATGTGTGGAAACAGACGATTAAAACTAAGAAAAATTAATTTAAGTTCACAACTCTGTATCATATTAAAGAAAATGGTTGGAATAAAATGCCTTTTCACGTATTTTTACTTTTTTCTATCTTTACAAAAAGAAAATATTGAATTCATGAAGTAATTTTAGGATTTATGCATTTTTTAGAAGGTCCTGAACACAATTTGGTGATTTTTAGAAAATGTCTGTATGTTTCAAAAATTCTGTGGCTACCCCCAAAAGTTAGTGATGTAGATTCAAGCTAAATTGCACAGTGGAATCTAAATGTAGTGGAAATGTAATCGTGGAAGACTTATTGAAAAGGCGTAAGTTTCAACAACAACAAACTTTAATGAAGAAACATGATTATACAGCAAAAACTTCAGCAAACTATGCCGAAAAATAAAAGATTAAAAACATAAATAATTAAAGTCTTAAAACTCAAGCAGCATCATATTTTAACTAGTTACATGCCGTCATGACAAGGCATAGACAGACCAGCTGCTATCAAAAAGACAAAACGTGCTTCATACAATCATAACGAAAAACATGGGCGAAGAACAAAGCTGCATCTCTTCATTTTATACAAATCTGCTCTGAAATATTTACATATTTTCCACAAAGTCCATGTTGCCACTATCCGAGGAGAAAAACCTCTGAAAATACCAAAAGAAAACTATGTACGCCAAGCGCCATTGGCTCATTAACTATGACGTCAAACATTGACCGCGGCAAGGCCGTGAACGGCGATTCACAGTGATCCAAAATCACAGTAAAACTAGCATTATAGGATCACTCTATTTACTTCATAACGACGATTGAATCAATGGCGCCGTGCGTACTTTTCAAAACATTGTTTTTGACTTGGGGATGATAAAAACACAGGTATGTCATGTTAAACAAAATTTAATAGACTAACAAGTTAAATATAACATGACATAACAAACAGCCCCCTTTTTAGCATCCCCAAGGCTTTACAAAACTTCAAAAAGACAGACATACAAATATTTCAAATATTTAAACTTCAAAAATACATAATTCAAAAAAGAGTCTGTCTAATCACTACCAAGTCGGGGAAAAACCTTTCAGATTCACCGGCAAAGTACTGACCAAAGTGACCGAAAATTGTATAAATCTTATTTACCCCCCAAAAATTCTAACTTACAAAAATATTTAAATTTCCAAAAAAAATGTCAGTCTCCTCAATGTCATGTCAAAGACATGGCAAGGAAGAGAGTGACTAAAAAGTAATATAATTTAAATTTCAAAAATTTCTCTACAAAATTTCATTAACTGCTCTCTGACCTGAGGTTTAGTGAAAGGATCGGCTAAATTTAGTTTACTTGAGATGTACTTTAATTTAAACATTTTATCATAGACTAAATTTCTTAAAAACAAATATTTAATATGAATATGTTTAGTTCTTTGATTTTCTACAGGGGAATTTGAAAAGGCTATTGCAGCTTGATTATCACAAAATAATAAACTTTCTGTTAAATTTAAATTCAAACTTTCATTTTCTAAAACATTTTTTATCCATATTAATTCTTTTGCAGCTTCAGTGAGGGTTACATACTCGGCTTCCATAGTTGAGAGGCTGATACATTTTTGTTTAAAAGTTTTCCAGGAAATTGGTGACTTATCTAAAAACAAAATAAAACCTCCTATGGAAACACGATCATCTCTATTAGCTGCAAAATCCGAGTCAGAATAACAAGAAAGTTTTAAATTATTGACTTTAGACAATTCTAGTTTAAAGTTTTTAGTATATTGTAAGTAGCCAAGTAATCTCAGTAAACTTTGCCAGTGTTTCATACCTGGATTTGCTTGGAATTGAGATAACAAATTTACAGCATACATAATATCAGGTCGAGTACGACCAGCAATGAAATTTAAACAACCTATTAAATTTCTGTAAGGAAATTTAGACATTTCATCCATTTCAGTTTGATTACTAGGAGAGTCCATCTTTGACAAAACTAATCCCTTAGGTATTGGTACATTACTCATAGGAAAATTATATTTTGAATACAAGCTACAAACTTTTTCAATGTAATTACTTTGATGAATATACAACTTATCATTCATTTCCTCGAACTCAATACCCAAGAGCTTCTTTGTTTTTCCTAAAATTTTCAGGTTGAAAAATTTCTTTAGCAGGTTTATTCCAAGCTCTAAATCCTTTTCTGTTTTTCCAAATATTACTATGTCATCTACATACAATAAAAGTACAAGTTTATTTTCATATACATAAACACAGTTACACCAGTTGAGCTTACAAAAATTCAATTTTAAAAGTACATCATCTATTTCAAAAAACCATTGCCTACCACTTTGGTGGAGGCCATATAGAGATTTATTCAATTTACAAACTTTATTTTCATCACCAATGAAACCCTCCGGCTGCTGCATATAAATTACTTTATCTAAATCTGCATATAAATAAGCATTATTGATATCTATTTGTACATTTAACCATTTAAAAAGACATACAAAAATTGTGAAAAACAGTCTTATAATTGAAAAACTTACAACCGGACTAAATACCTCTTCATAACTTAAACCTTTTATTTGACTAAATCCCTGTGCAACAAGGCGCGCTTTAAATCTTACAATTTCATCTTTTTCGTTTTTCTTAATTGTGTAAACCCATCTATTTCCTAAAATTTGAGCATCTTTAGGTGGTTCAACAAGATCCCACACTTTGCGGTCATACATGACCTGCATTTCTTGTTTCATTGCTTCTTCCCACTCTGATGCTTCGGGTGTTTTTAAAGCCTCTTTGTAGTTATTAGGGATTTTTATTTCGATTAAATTTACTTCAGAATTTGAAAAATTTGAAACTTTACCTGTTTGAGTATTATGTTTACTGAAATCAAAAAAATCATAATCATATTTTATGTTGTTGTCTGCACAGTATTTAATTGTATCATTTAAAGATCTTAATCTAACTTTAGTTCCCTCAATTCCATAGTAAATATCAGTCCTGGGCTCATTTTTTCTAGGAACAGCAGACCTAACCCAATTAATGGATTTACAAGGAATTTGATCTGAATCATTTGAATTTTGACTAGTTTCTACAGGACTGATTTGAACTTTTGTTTTAGATGGGCTATCACTTCTACTTTCTGACTCTATTAGGTCATTAATCATAGGAAAGATATCACCATCTGCTGGGAAATTTAAACAAGAAAAAGACCGAAAATTTTGTTTTGAATTTATTATGTCAACCCCCCTTTTACTTTCGTCAAATCTTACATTTATTGTTTCAATTATACGTTGCTCATCTAAAACCCAAATGCGGTACCCCTTAGTTAATTGTGCATAACCGCACATAATTCCAAGTTTGGCTCTATTATCGAGCTTTTTCCTTTTCTGTTTTGGTATACCTACATAGGCTAAACAGCCAAATTTCTTTAGATGAGCAACTGAAGGCTTTCTACCAGAATATAATTCCATAGGAGTTTTCTTAAATCCCTTGTGACAAACCCTGTTCCACACGTATGTGAAACATAACAAGGCTTCAGCCCAAAATTTCTGCGATAAGCCACTTGAATTTAAAAGAGTTTTGACACCATCAAGGGCGGTTAAATTAAAACGTTCCGCAGTCCCGTTCATCTCGGGAGAATACGGGTTCGTTGTTTCATGGGAAATGCCTTGACTTTCTAGAAATTTATCAAACTCTTCATTGCAAAATTCTAGCCCCCCATCTGTCCTAACAGAGATTATTTTCTTGTCTAAGAACCTTTCGGCTCGTTTTTGAAATCTAAGAAAGGTCTCAAAAGTGTCAGATTTATTTTTAAGGGCAAAAACAGCTACTTTTCTAGAAAAGTCATCAATAATAGATAAAAAATACCGACTTCCACCATGAGATGAAACAGGCAAAGGGCCACAAAGGTCCATATGCAGCAGCTGGAAGGGGGCATTAGAACGAATTTGACCTATTGGTTTAAAGGAAACTCTTTTTGATTTAGCCAATTTACATGAAATACAATCATCAGTCAACTTTGACAGCTCTGGAAGACCATTAACACAATTCAGTTTACTGGTGTTTACCAAATATTCACTGTTAATGTGACAAAATCTGTCATGCCATAATTCGTTTACATTAAACTTATCTACTTGGTTAGCTGAAAAGTTGACCCGATTGTTATTTTCATTACTATTAGTTACATATTTAGATGGCTTCAAAAAATATAAATCATTTTTACGTAAAGCATAAAAAAGCTCATTTCCTTCTTTATCAAAAACATGTACTTTTCCATTTTTGCCCACAAAATTTATCCCCAATCTTTCAAGTTTAACACCAGATAACAAATTTCTTCTCAAGTTAGGATTGTATAAAACATCTTTTAAAATAATACGATTAAATTTACCATTTTTGCAGCGTATCAAAAACTGAACTGTTCCTTTACCTTCAACCGGACATTCTTTCTCCCCAACTGCGAGAGACATGTGCAAGTCAGATACTGGCTCAAAAGTAAAAAATAAATTTCGATTGCTACAAAAATGCGCTGTAGCGGCAGTGTCAAAAACCCATTGGGTATTACCGAAGCCCAGATCTGATGAGTTCGCCTCGCACAGTTCGGGAGAAATTTCAATTAAACTGCATTCCAGTTCAGAAAAGGTACAGTTAAAAAGATGTTCATATTCAACATTACTTGTTTCCAAAGGCCCTGAAAAATTTTTATTTTTACTTTTAAAATTAGTTTTAGAGCTTTTAGACTTATTAAAATTACTTTTAGCATTATCAAAATTACTTCTAGAATTATCAAATTTACTTTTAGAATTGTCAAAACTAGTTCTGGAATTATCAAATTTACTTTTATCATTAACTTCATTACTAAATTTACTCATTTTAAATTTACAATTAGAAATTAAATGGCCATAATTTTTACAAAAATAACAAGGGCCAATTTTACTTTTACTTTTTTCAAAACCTTTGGATTTAAATTTACCTGGAGAACATTTCACAGACGATTCACTGGCAAAAGCAACATTGGCAAGGTCTCTCTGGGACAACTTCAGCCGGTTTTCTTCCAGTAACAATTCAGCCTCGATTTTATCAGGTACAAATTCAGCATCACTCCAGCGGTAAATAGCTTGGACAGTTGCCTGGAACTCTTCTGGTAGACTCCGGATTAGCTGGTAGCCTTGATACAACGGTTGTAGCTCATGTCCCACTTCACGAAGACGTTCTGCTGCCTGCTTAACTCGGCACAAAAAAAGTCCCAGATCCTCTCCAGGTATATATTTGGTATTAAAAAAGACATCAAGGAGCTGGATTATCCTTGCTCGGGTAGTGGGCTGAAAATGTTCGTGTAAAATTTTCCAAGCTGTCGCACCATCTGTCATACTTGAAATCAGGGGCTTGAATTCATTGCTCAATGACTGGTAGATTATCGTATAAGCACGGTTTTTCCTTAGATTTATATCTTGTTTTTCTCTCCATGTCAAGTCGGTCACAGTAGCAGCAACTTCTGTAGCAGCAGGAACTTCTTTACCGTCATTGTTTACTGGTGTGCCAGTCGTAACTTCCTCAGACTTCTCAATAAATTCCCAAGCATTATAGTGGAGCAGGAGAACCTTTACTTCATGTTTCCAAACTTCCCAATTGGCGCCGGTCAGCAGGGTGATATTCCGATTAATTTCCATCAGCCCCCTTCTTTTATTGACGGCAACACAAATTTCGGAAAAACAAAATTTTCAAACAGCAATTTCGGCAAACACAGTTCTCTGCAGCAACACTAACTTTCTGAACAGCAACTTCGGCAAACAAAAGTTCCATGCAGAAACACCAACTTCGGCAAAAAAAATTTCTATTCAATCTATAAGCAGAAAAGTTCTTAGGAACCGCCATTATCTTCACTTCCACATTTCCAAAAAAAAAACAATCTTCGGGGTTACGAGCCTGGGCCCATAACCCACTGATGTAGATTCAAGCTAAATTGCACAGTGGAATCTAAATGTAGTGGAAATGTAATCGTGGAAGACTTATTGAAAAGGCGTAAGTTTCAACAACAACAAACTTTAATGAAGAAACATGATTATACAGCAAAAACTTCAGCAAACTATGCCGAAAAATAAAAGATTAAAAACATAAATAATTAAAGTCTTAAAACTCAAGCAGCATCATATTTTAACTAGTTACATGCCGTCATGACAAGGCATAGACAGACCAGCTGCTATCAAAAAGACAAAACGTGCTTCATACAATCATAACGAAAAACATGGGCGAAGAACAAAGCTGCATCTCTTCATTTTATACAAATCTGCTCTGAAATATTTACATATTTTCCACAAAGTCCATGTTGCCACTATCCGAGGAGAAAAACCTCTGAAAATACCAAAAGAAAACTATGTACGCCAAGCGCCATTGGCTCATTAACTATGACGTCAAACATTGACCGCGGCAAGGCCGTGAACGGCGATTCACAGTGATCCAAAATCACAGTAAAACTAGCATTATAGGATCACTCTATTTACTTCATAACGACGATTGAATCAATGGCGCCGTGCGTACTTTTCAAAACATTGTTTTTGACTTGGGGATGATAAAAACACAGGTATGTCATGTTAAACAAAATTTAATAGACTAACAAGTTAAATATAACATGACATAACAGTTAGGAATATACAAAGGACTTCTAACCACGGTATCATTTTGATACACAGACTTGTATAAAACCAAAAACTTTCTGCGCACGTAATATTGGGTCAAAAACTTTCTGCAAATTAATTTAATATTGGGTGTAATTCGCGTTTTTTTTTTTTTTTTTTGCGCGATTCATGATCGTAGTTCGCGTTTTTTATGAGATTTATGAATGTAATTTGGGTTTTTTTGAGCGATTATTGAATGTAATTCAAGTTTTTTATGCAATTCATGAACGTAATTCGTGTTTTTTATGCGATTCATGAACGTAATTTGCATTTGTTATGTGATTTATGGACGTAATTTGCTAATTTTTATTCAATTCATGGACGTAATTTGCATTTTTTAGCTTTCTGCCGACGAAATTCACATTTTTTGAGTGATTTATGGACGTAATTCGAGTTTTTTTATGCGAATTATGAACATAATTCGCATTTTTTACACGATTCATGGACGTAATTCGTGTTTTTTTATGCAAATTATGAACATAATTTACGTTTTTTAACATGACCCATGGATGTAATTTGTGTTTTTTGAGCAATTTATTTACCGTATTCGCGTTTTTTATGCGATTCATGGATGTAATTTGCATTTTTTACTTGATTTATGTGTGTATGTAATTTGCATTTTTTGAGCGATTTATGGACGTAATTCGCCTTATTTATGCGATTTATGAATGTAATTCGCGTTTTTTATGCAATTTATTAACATAATTCGCATTTGTTATGCGATTTATGGACATAATTCGCATTTGTTATGCGATTTATGGACGTAATTTGCTATTTTTATGCAATTCATGGTTATCTTTTTTGAGCTTAATGCCGACGAAATTCACGTTTTTTGGGTGATTTATGGACGTAATTCGCTTTTTTATGCGATTTATGAACGTAATTCGTGTTTTTTTACACGATTCATGGACGTAATTCGCATTTTTTGATTGATTTATGAATGTAATTTGCATTTTTTACGCGATTCATGCATGGAATTTAAGTTTTTAGGGCGGTCTTTGTATGAAATTCGATATTTTTACTCAGTCTTTGGACGAAATTCACATTTCACTCGATTCTTCGTCGAAATGCATGTTTTTACGCGATTTTTTCAAGGTCTTTTGACGGCATTCGCATTAACAGTAAGTTATTCGTTCATAAAATTGAGGGAATATTGTTATTTTTAAGTACTAAAAAACGTTAAAAAAAATAAAAATTGTTTCTTTCTTAAAATTTTCTGTAAACTTCATAAAATTTTTGTACGCACAGCGTGCACGCGTGCGTCTATATTATACAACTCTGTTGATACAGAATTGAAGACACTTGGTGCAAAGGGGCGGTATATGAAATTTTATATGTGCAAAAATTTCCAGCCATTCGCCATTTTTTTTTTTTTTTTTTTTTTTTTTTGCTATTGAGAAAATGCTTTTTTTTGGCCATGTTTGTTAATTAATCAACAAAAATAATGCAATCTAAATTTAAAAATAAAAGTTCAATAATTATTGTTTGTAAAGAGTGGGTTGTTTGTTGCTAAAGGACCAATTCTCTCAGGGGATTGCGGCAAAGCTATCAATCGGTAAACCTACTATGAATGATATATATATTTTATACAGATGGCCATGCCTCCTGGACTTGCCATGGTCTAGGAGATCTGGAAAACAACTATTCGTGAGCAAAGAATTGTTTCGAGAAAAGCAGTTGATGACTTTGCATAAAAATGCTGCTGCAATCATCTGCAATAGACAGAGTGAAAATATACCTGAAATAATTCGGTCTACCATGTCAAAACACACATGTGATGAAGGACTTTATAGAAGAATCTGTTAAAAAAAACTTTTCATAAGTAAAAAAAAAACAGAGGGTCTGATGGGTGTTTGCCAAAGAACACACATATTGATCTCACAAAATGGAATAAAGTAGAATTTTCCGATGAATTGAAGTTCAATCTTTTTAAGAGTGATGGCAGACAGTATGCCTGATGACTTAACAAAAAAAAGTCATGATTCCAGATGTGTTATTCTTACAATTACTAAGCATGGTGGAAGATACGTTACATTATGAGGAAAATTTTATGGAAAAGATGCCAGTCTCTCTGTTAAAATCTGCAGCAAGATGAATGATGCAATATATAAGGATTTTTTGCAAGATAATTTGCTGCCTTATTGGAGGCTAAATTTTGGTCACAACTATTAGTTTCAGTATAATATGAAACCAAAGCATACATGAAAGCTTGTCAAGCAATGCCTTTCACACAAAAGTATTTTGCTTTTGAAATGGCCAGCTCAAGCACCCAATCTGAATACAATCAAAAACCTTTGAAATGAGCTTAAGAAACATGTTTGAAATTAATAAAAGTCCAATTCAGCATGGCTAGAATTTTCCCATAAACTTCAGGATGGGTGGAAAAACGTACCACAGATGATTTTCAACTGTTCATTGAATCGATGCCAAGTCGCTGCACCTCGGTACATTTTGCTAAAGGTATGACAACATACTAATTGTAAATCTAGTTGATCAGTGATTTTCTGTTAGAACACAATTTTTTTCAAAACTTTCCAAGATGGCCGATAACTTTTGAAAGCATGCTTTTTTCTTTGCAATTAATTTTGTCAGTTTTATTTATAGATATTCATTTGTTATTCCATAAGTAAGTTCCTAACTATTATGCAATAAAATATATGAATATCACTTTGAGATTCCTCTGTATATGGGTATACTTTCAAAATAATGAACAATTTTATGCTGGCCGAAAAAAGGCTGGACTTTTGACCGCCGCTATAAATTGGTGCTGATTAGTTTTTGGTGTAAATCGCTCGACATGTGGCACCTTCTATGCAGCATTTTTCATGATTTCTGCAATCGCTCAATCTCCAGAACCAATGCACAGATTTTTATCAAACTTCAGATTCAGTTAGTCCTTGACATCAATTGACATTTTTTATATTTTGGTATAAATCATTCTTAACAAGTGGCACTGTTAATCTGCATTTGTTGCGATTTCCACAATAATTCTATATCCAGAATTAATGCACAGAATTCTATCAAACTTTAGATTCAGTTAGTCCTTAAGATGAATTGACATTTTCTACATTTTGATGTAAATTTATTATCGGGTAGTGCTGCTATGATGCATTTTTTCTTAGAATTTCTGCAGTAGATGTATCTAAAGCACAAATTTTTGTCTAACTTAGGATTCAGTTAGACGTCGACACAAGTTGTTCTGATTAGGTTTTGATGTTAATCTTTCAATAGATGGTGCTCCTAAGCTGCATATTGTAGGATTTGCACAAGTTTAGCGATAGTCAATAGTCATATTTGAAGAACTAATGCACAAAATTTCATATCTTTAGAATTCTCATGATAGGGATAAGTTGCAATTTAATTTTGGGACTGTGATAGCGAATTTTGAAGTATTGACATGTATGAGGTAGGAGAAAGTTTCAGGATTGCCACATCTGATTAGTTTGACAAGGACTGAAAATTGATTAAGATTTTATTTTATTCAAATATCGCTTTTTAAAAAGAAAAAAATGCTTTTGTATGACACGTTCTCTAAATCTAAGCGTTTCTCCACTAATTATCATTATTTTATGTCTGATTTGTTATTATAGGCTATATGAAATGAGCTTATTTGTTCCTTTTATTTATGAGTGGTAGTAGTTAGCACTAATCTAAATATTAATTTTAGCCCTCCCCCCCTCAAAAAATGAACGAAATTAAGAAAAGTAAGCAAGTTATCGATTTTAAAATCTTAGATATTTTTTTATAACACACAAAAAATTTTAAGAAGTGTGTATGAGGGCAGTGGAATTAAATTTCTAAGTTTCTTTTTTACCTATTTTAAGCAGTTTATTAACTCAACCCCTAATTAAACTACAACGAGATTCAATCTCATCTCATTTGAAGGGTTGACCAAAGGAGGTTTCTCATCGACCCCAACATCTTGCTAGGGTCTATTTTGACCCCAGACAATTAGGAGCATTTCTTCGTGTGTATGTGTGTGTGGGGTGAGAAAATTGATTTTTTTCACACATCCTTTTAAAACTCTTGGCCTAAGCACCCATTTCCCACCGTCTTAACTCATTTTTTCTTTACTAGCAGATGGTTTAGTGTTTAATTGCATTCAATACCACTTCATAAATTTTCTAAAAAATTAAGAAAAAAAAATCTGCTTAACATATCTCAATGGTTAGCATTTTTTCATCCCTTTCTGTTGCCAGGAGACGCTATTGAAATAAATTCTCAAAAAAATTAATCTACAATGTGTCATGTAATATCTCAAATGAAAATCCAGGTTATGAATAATGTTAATCTTCACTGTCTCTCTCTACCTCCATTCTCACTGCCTTATATCATCCCCATGTATAGAAGGATTTAATCATTATAAACAATTATTAATTTTTAACAAATTTAATTATTAACAATTTTGGTTTATTAATTAATATTTATAGAATGTTTTGAAAGGAATATTAAATAAAACCCTCTGAGTGATCCGTGATCATACTTACCCACTTGCTTGTTTTTATTAACTGATCACTATTATTTTTTATCTGTAACGAGAATTATCAAAATGAATGTCAAAATATTGAATGCTTTACATACTTTTTCAGTAGGATATTTAAATAAAATTCTGTACATTGTTTAATGAAATCTTATAAAGATAATTATCTAACATATTTTCTGGGGTATTTTAAAAATTTACTTTCTTATTTAGAAAAATTTGTGCTATATTTTTACACACATATCCTTATTTGGTTTCCATTTTTAATAAAATTGGTCCCCAAAATCCCCTTTTTAAGCAAAGATAGTCCCCCAAAGTCCACCTTTTACGCAAAAAATGGTCCCCCAAAGTCCCCTTTTTAAGCAAAAGTGGTCCACCAAAGTCCCCTTTTTAAATAAAAATGTTCCCCTTTCCCCCTTTTTGAGGACTAAAATGTGTTGGGAGCCCTGCTGTTGCAACTAGTTTTATTTTATGTGTATATACATTTTTTGTACTTGTTCACAGGGTTGGAAAAAAACCAGGTTTTTTCGAAAAAAACCAAAAAACCGGTTTTTTTGGTTTAAACCAGGTTTTTTTGGTTTAAACCGGGTTTTTTTAAACATCCTTTCTTATTACATATACATGCATATTTACTGATAAAAACCAACATTATTGGTTTATAAGCAGTGTAACTTCATTTAAAATAATTTAAACTTAATAATTATATAGTGAATTTATTCTGAAAATTGAAAAAATTCATTTTTCAATTTAAACAGTTTTAGCAAACAATCTTATGTTGAAAGTTCTAACTGTTCTACACAGTGAACCATTGTTGCCCTGTAAATCTTTATAAACAATTTTTTGATTACTAATAATAAACATTTGAATGTAATTTGATAAATATACTTTTTTACAATTATTCAAATAATAAATTACAAATACTTAGGATTTTTTCTTTCTGAGTGACAATTTGAAGTTAACATTTTTAGTCGTCAGATTCAGCAGATAGCAGAGGCAATAAATATATATATATATTATTAGAATGCTGTAACTAGCAACCAGTCTTTGCTTTTAATTTTTCAAGATAATCTCCCAAAAGAAAAATTTCTTTTACAGCTTGTGCAAGATCTTAAAATATCATTGTGTTACATTATTAATTGCATTAAATAATCAGCATTATTAAAAAAAATTAAAATATGTTATACTAAATATGAATCTATTTTATCTTTGATCAATTCACATGTTTGAAGTTTTTTTCTTTAGAACAATAAGTATGTTCACCAATGTGTACTGATTTTAATCCAATACATAAAAAAATGATGTAATGATGACCCAATATATTTAATGCTTATTGCTGACTTAAGTGTTAAAAGTAGAAATTATTTATATCCAATAATAGTATTCTCGTAAATTATAAAGAAAGAAAGAAAATGTCATTAGATTTCTTCTAAAAAACGATAGAAATTATTTATATCTAATAATCTGAAACTCATAAATTATGAAGAAAAAAAAAAAGAAAATGTCATTAGAACTCTTCTAAAAAACGAATTGCTTTTTTTAATAGAAAAAACCAATTGGTTTAGTCGTAAGCATAAAAAAAGACCTAAACCCACTATATATAATACTTATTACTGAAATAAAGTGTTAAAAGTAGAAATTATTTATGTTCAATAATTTAAAACACGTAAATTAATAAGAATAAAAAAAAAGAAAATATTATTAGATTTCTTCTAAAAAAAACCAATTGGTTTTTTTGAGAAAAAAACCATTTGGTTTAAACCGTGGTTTAAACCATGGTTTAAACCGTGGTTTAAACCATGGTTTAAACCAATTGGTTTAAACCGTGCCAACCCTGCTTGTTCAAATATCAGACACATTAAAGTTCACTGAGTGATCTTAGATGAGTTTTGACATGTGAAGAGGCAATTAGTTCCGGGGAGGTACTGCCTCAAAAAATAAGAGACTAAGATATCTTAAACATTCAATCTGAACAGGGTATAAGGGCAACTACATTCTAACTTTTCTTGATAAAAATCATAATATAATGCACAAACAAATATAAGTTAAAGTATTTGGATTAGTAAAAATGTAGTTTATATTCTTCCAGTATTATTTTGCTTTTCATCTTAATTTATATAAATTTATTCTCACTCTTATAATTGTCTCGACTAAATATTTTCTTTGATACTGATTTTGAATAAATCCAAATGAAAAAAATAATTTTTTTGTCGTTGATATTTTATGTGTGTCATTGAAAATTTTGTGATATGCACACCACCAGGGGCTGTTTACAATTTTCTCATAGGTGTAATTGTGCTTTATCTATACTTGCAAATTTTCTATAAATACAGTGATGCTTCTGGACTTGAAAAATCCTGGGTCCTGGGGAACCAGGACTTCTAAAATTCTGGGTCCCTTTTTGACAAAAGCGGGTCCCCATTAATAATAAGTCATATCTTTAGACGCAAAAATTGAACTTGTTCATTTGCAAAGGAAAAATGTAATGCAATAATTATTGTTTTAATAATAATGCATAAATAATTAAAGCCAATATTATTATTATTTTTTAAATATTAAGAGAAATTTTCTTTACTTTTTAAAAAAATAACTGTGAAAAATACAAATTATAAAAGAATGCTTATTTGAGTGAGGAAGATAACAAGTATCAAAACAGTAAAGTCTGTTTGCATTTCTTTTAAAAAGGGGCAAAACTGATTTATTGAAAAAGACATTTTTCCTGAAAAAAGAATATTTTTGTTGGGTAAAGGGGTACTTTTTGTTTAATGAATAGGTGTTTTTAGAAGTTATATTCACTCAGAAAGATTTGGAACAATCAAAAACAGATTGTGAAGCAGGAAAATCTATTTTTGGAGCAGCAAATAATAATAATAATTTGGAAGCATTAAAGTTAGTTTTTGGAGCAGAAAAATTCTATCCTGGCATTAACTTTTTGTTTTAAATCTTGCCCCTTTGACGAAAATTGCGTTTTAAAGCGATATTTTGACGAAATTTGCCGTTTTTTCGCGATCTTTTGATGTAATTTGCCGGTTTTTCGCGATCTTTTGACGAAATGTGCCGGTTTTGCGCGATCTTTTGACAAAAGTTTCCGTTTTATCACGATTTTTTTGAAGAAAATTGCATTTTTATCGCGAATCTTTCGACAAAATTTGCCGTTTTATCGCGATTTTTGGACAAAATTTGCCGTTTTATCGCCATTTTTGGACGAAATTTGTCGTTTTTTCGCGTTTTTTTTTTTTTTTTTGAGGAAATCTGGTTTTTGTTATGGGATTTTGTAACAAATTTAGCCATTTTTTTGTGAATCTTTTGACGAAATTTGCTGGAAAATTTTCGTCATTTCGCGATTTTTAAACGAAATTTGCCTTTTTTGCGATTTTTCGACGAAATTTGCCTTTTTTGCGATTTTTCGACGAAATGAGCCGTTTTTTTCGCGATCTTTTGACGAAATGTGCCGGTTTTACGCGGTCTCTTGACAAAAGTTACCGTTTTATCACGATTTTTTGATGAAAATTGCCGTTTTATCATGGTTTTTGGACGAAATTTGTCGTTTTTTCGCGATTATTTTGAAGAAATTTTCCTTTTTTCGGGATTTTGTAACAAAATTAGCCATTTTTTTGCGAATATTTTGACGGAATTTGCCGGACATTATTCATTATTTCGCGATTTTTTAACGAAATTTCCCTTATTTATGACAAACGGGACGCGTAAGCTCCGTTTATTTTTGCGTCCCGCCGCCGATTTTTTGCGTATTTTACGCGCTATAGCGCGTCCACGCCATCCCTGAAATAGTTGTTTTTGTAATGTATTCTTTGTAAATTGACACATTCACATTCTTAGCACTGTATAAGAATTTTTTGTTGTAGTCAGGTTTGCACGTAACTTAAAATTTTATTAGTTTGCCTAACTCACTAATCATTACACTGTGAACAAGGCAACAAGCAAATGTGAGTCAATTGAGTAAAATCATGAATAATATTTTTAACAAACTTCTATATATCTTTCTTCTTTGTTAACAACATTCAAACTGATAATGCCTACATTCATAACTTTTTGTTTCTACACCAATTCAAGGTATTATTTTACATCTTAAAAAAATATTTTATTTACTGTGATGTACATTGTCGTTATCATAAATATAGGGATGCAATACTAAAAAATAATGTACATCATATGCATGGATAGAAATCAGCGGCCGTTAGTCACCAAATACAACTAAATTATTGCATTTGATGACCACAAAATTATATCTAGTCATCAAATTTGACACCTAACTTTTTATTCACTTTAATTTTTTTTTTTTTTTTATTTAAACAAATGCTTTCATTCTGAATTTAGCGATCGTTTTTCCCCTTGCCGATATATTTGAAGAATCCTGTTTTCCATAAAATATTGGACAATATCATGTGTTTAAGGCAACCTTTGCTATTTGTCAGTCACCTTTAAGCTGACTTTACTTTAACCAATGACTGATAAAACTGACCTAGAGCTATGTGTCCCTAAAACTTTCACACATCTTGTTCAGAAAGCATGGTTTAAAACTCCCATGCACCTGTCATTCAAATCTACTTAACTTCATTTTAACTTTGAAAAAGCCCTTAATTTATGGTATTCTGGTGTAATGAATGGTCAAGTTAAGGTACCTGATTTTAAAAACTAAACATCAAGATTTTAATTTTGTATTGTATTGTTTGTTTGTGTTTTCATATTTTTATTGTTAATTTTTGTATTCACTTTAGCTTAGGGGAGGAGAGAAAGGGGGACTTGTTTATAAAAAATCGGGGTTCTCTGATATATAAAGCCTAATAAAGGGGTACATGAAAGAAAAAAGGTTGGGAAGCATTGCACTAGGGGTAAAACAAATATTGTATCACACAAAAATATTAAAATTTTCTAAATACAGATAACTTTTTTTTTTTTTTTATTTGAATTTTTTATCTATTACCTTATAAATGCCATTTCCTCACACATATTCATTTACAAGTGTGTGTTTGGGTTACAGTGAATAAGGTAGATTGTATAAACATACATGACCTAACAAATATAGAAGATGGTCTAAATTGCCCCCACACTAGTGGTCTTAACACTAGTGGTCTTAATTGCCCCCAAACTTTTGTGATTCTAAGTTTTTCATGGGGTAATCATTACCATACTCTTAACTTTAAAAAAAGGGGGGGACTATGAAAGTTAAAACTTTTAAGAAGTGTTCTTAAAGAGTCAAAATTAGATCTATGTACTAAAACACCACTTTTCCAAATAGCAACAAATAAAAAAAGTATAACAAAGTTGAAAGTGAAAAAAAGGTCATAATTACCCCTCCTGACCCAATCAACATTGCATTTGTTGAAATTGGAGCTTTTAATATAAATTATTGCTTGATTGTAGATTGAAACTATGAATTATAGTTGTTATACTTTTGTGTATATATATATATATATATATATATATATATATTTTTTTTTTTTTTTTTTTTTTTTTTTTTTAGCCTGGAAAGAAAGAATTATTCCTAAAGAAAATTTTAGACACTAAGACAGAAGACAAAAAGAATCCCACACCTTTGTCAATTAAGTGGAAGGATATGCCAACAGAGAAGAGAAAAGTTATCGAAATAGAAAGACAGAGAGCTATACAAATGTACCGAATGCTTAAGAATAAAAAAATGAATTCATAATTGTGGTATTATACATATTTCAAAAGTAAATTTTGTTCCTTGTTTTTTGTAAGTCATCTCTTGTAAATTCTGTTAGTTTAAAATCAAAAAGAAAGAAACTTCTAGTTTGTTGGAGGGGGGATAGTAATTTTTTGGGGGCTGTAAGGTGAAGTGAAATCATAGGCACTTTTTAAGCCTATATTTGTAAAAGTCTATCGCTATTTAAAAAAGAGTTAGTAATAATGCCACTGCTGTAAATAACTTTTTTTTGTGACTGAACATCTTTTTTCATAACATTAACCACTTCGCCGGCAATGGGGAAACAGTGCTTTGACCCTTGACCTATCTCGGTCAAACGATGAATTGGTTAAAAAAAACTACTGCATGAAAAAAAAATGTGAAAATTGGTAGCATCATAGAAAAAGTTTGATAAACATGCTGAAGTACATAGTTTTTATTTTAAATCAAAGAACTATTTTAAAATTATTTAACATTGAAGTCAGTCAAAATAGTTCTATTAAAAAGTTTTATAGAAAAAAACTAGGCATATATTTTTTTTTTTTTTTTTCCCCAAGAGATTTTTACTAGTTTGCAATGTGCAGACTGCACTTATTTTTTCAATTTTATTAATTTTCTGATTTCTTTCTTTCTATAATCCTGTGTTAAATGTAGGAAATGAAGAAAATTATGTAAAAATAAATGAATAAAAAACTGAAGTTACATGCAAATATTAAAAAAGAAAGAAAATTTAAAATAATTAAAACATTACATGCAAAACATATTTAAAGACAATATTTACTTCACACATATAAAAGGATACATTTTAAATTATTTCCTTAAAAACAATATTAAAATAGCATCACAGTGGACATAGCATATGGCATAAAAGTACATGGCTAGCAATTGTGTTTATATATTACATCATTTGATGAAATATAAATATAGTTATATGTATACTCAAAATACTTTAGTTTTATTTTGTATGAATTCTTATTTGATAAATATTATAAATTTATTATATACTTACTGATAAAATCAATTTATATTTTAAAAATAACGTGAAAATATGCATGACTGTGCATTAAAAAGAATTCATGCATAAGCTATTCCTGTTTCTGAAAATATGTAAAACTCAATATAAACATAAAATATAAGCAAAAAATTAAAAAAAAAGACTGCTTTTCAATGCCATGGTTTTGAATTTTATTCCTAAGCAGATGAATTTTTGTAACTTTGAATTGAAAGGAAGAGTATTGTCCATACTGTTGTTATAAAAGTCTAAGATGCAGTGACATTTTTAACTTAACTATTTTATACAATATCAGATTTCAAGCTGTGTAACTGATATTACTGAACCCCTTGAGAACGAGCAATATGCATATGTGCTGCAAAAAGGCTTAAGAATCCTTATTTATCCCAACCATTATGATTTTACTGTGAAATTTGCTTTATTTAATCAGAGCATTTTCTCAATTTAATAAGTCACACATTTCTGTTTTTAAAAACTGGTGACAAAATATTAAAAATTTCGTAAAATACTCTCATTGTGATGGGGTTAGCAATACCAAAAAGGATTCTCAGTTATCACAGCAGTGGTTTATGAAGCAACGGCGACTGAAAAATATCCCATTTAACCCTTTTCGGCGCACTACTCTTTAAAGTTGGAATTTAAAGAAATAAAAAATTAGGCAATCTATTTAGGCCTAGAGGAGTACACAGGTATTGTTTTGTAAAGATTGCACGAACCATTTTAATTATACAGCTGTTGCCGAAGTGGTAACCTCCCATAAATAAAGCATTGATAAGCGCAGTGAGAAGAGACTTGCTGTGAAGCGCGTATTACAGTAAAACATTTTACCTATTATTTAAAAACAGTAGAGTTTGGTCTCTGTGGTGCTGCCATCTAGAACTCATAAGAAAGATTTAAAGTAGCCATTATAGTAGTTTTTGAAATATTCACGGAGTTTTTGTGTCTCTAAAAAGGGGGAACTTTAGGTGTTGCCGACCCGGCATCACTGCGCATTAAGGGGTTGAATGAAAAAGCATAAAACCCAATTACAGAAGATTTTCACCAGTTGTGATAATATTATTGAATCTTCCATAAACAATTAATCTTTTTAAAACATAAATTGCAAATATTTTTAGAGAAGGCAAAACCTGAATGGAGGTTGACGAGCTTAGCTCACAGTCGACAGAGCCCCTTACTACATTTAAACAAGTTGTAAATTGCACGTGAATCATAGCAAATGAGGTGCATTCGAACGATAACGAAATTTTAAAAATATTCAGATCTTGCTGATATAGTAGAGCATACTTTGGATACAGTATAGTGGATCCTGTAATCTTTGTGTTCCTGTAAATATGCAGGAAGTAATTTTTATTACACCTCAGCAACGTATATCTTATTCATAAAATGTGAAATAGTTTCATATAATTAAAACATGCCCCCAAACAATGTTTCCCCGCATAGCATTATGTACTGGAATACTTTTGTGCAGCCCTGTAATTTAATAATAAATATTCTTTGCGTCACAGATTGTACAGAATGTATATTTTAGTATATACTTCATAGATTTATGTCAATTCTATTATGTTCGAATGAGTGTAACACCATTAAAATGCATTTGAAACTTTTTTCCCCATTGAATGAAATGTAACAGAATACTTTTGATTGTCCCTGTAATTGATCTGTGCATCCGATTTTCATAACATTTGAAATGACTCAATAAAATTGTGTAATAATTATATGTTTTAAATTTAAAATGATTAAAATGCATTTGAAACTTTTTTCCCCATTGACCGTAATGTAACGGAATCATTTTGATTGTCCCTGTAATTGATCTGTGCATCCGATTTTCATAACATTTGAAATGACTTGATAAAATTATGTAATAATTATATGTTTTAAATTTCAAACGATTAAAATACATTTGAAACTTTTTTCCCCATTGACCGTAATGTAACGGAATCATTTTGATTGTCCCTGCAATTGATCTATCCATCCGATTTTCGAAATTTGAAATGACTTGACAAAATTATGTATTTTAAATCTCAAAAGATTCTGTTGGGTAGTTTTTGCGTTGTTATATGCGTACAGGCAGACTGAACGACAACTATAGGTGCTACGTATTTACAAAATTACAAATGCATCTAAAAAGAAAATCTAGTAAAAAGACTGCATAAACTTTATGCACATAAATTTCAATATCAAAATATATTTTACTTTTTGAGTTAGAAAATAATTTCATTTACTATCCATTTATCCTCTAAATGGTTTTTTTAGAAATTGAAAAAAAAAATAGTGTTCTCAAAATATTAATTTTAAATAGTGATCTACTGTTTTCTTAATAACTACAAAATTAATTAATTTTAATTGGCAAAGTCCTTTTAAAATTTTTTAAGTGATTGTGTAAATACTGAAATGTAGTTTCAAACATTCATGAAAAAATATTTAGAAGATGAAATTTTCATGAATTCAAAATTTGGAAGATAAAGAGTTAATGAAGTACGAAAATGTCTGAAACAAGGATTTCAAAGCTACAGAGTTGAAATATTCATAAAAACAGAGCTTATAATGAAAATATGTATTGCATTGAAGGGAGATTTTTAACATGGCAATTAATTAGAATGAATTTAGACGCAGAGAAAATATCATATTTCAGTCAAATGAAAAGAACCGTTCGCTAATGCTAATCTTTATATATAAAAATCTTCTGTGCATGTGTATGTAACTGAACTCCTCCTAAACGACTGGAATGATTTCAATGAAATTTTGTGTGTGCATTCCAGTAGATTCGAGAATGGTTTAGATTCACATTTCGTTGAAATTGATTCAGTACTTTTTTAGCAATGAGGCAAAAACTAATAGTTAGTGATTTTTTGCTAATTAAAAGTGCTATATATATTAAAGAAAGTCAGGATTTCGTATTAATCGTAGCACAAAAAAATCTACCGAACCAAAAATCTTGAAAATTGGGGTAAAAATCCTTCTTATAACATCGAGTGCCGCTAAAAATGGATTTTCCAAAATTCCACCCCTAAGATGAGTAGAAAAAAGAACGAACTTTTAAAAAATTCCATACAAATCGGCCTTTGTAGTTATTTTTCAACTGATAACATATTTTAGTGCATTTTTTCATTCTGAATCGAATGGTATTAAACATATTCGTTTAAATCCAGTAGTTTGTGAGATAATTCACATTTTCCTAATTTGGCGATGTCTTCGGCGCAAAAACCTGAAATTTTCAATGCTCATCTTTATATATAAAAATCTTCTGTGTGTGTGTATGTAATTGAACTCCTCCTAAATGACTGGAACGATTTTAATGAAATTTTGTGTGTGTGTTCCAGTAGATTCGAGAATGGTTTAGATTCACATTTCGTCGAAATTCGTTCAGTTTTTTTTTAGTAATTAGGCAAAAACTAATAAATGATTTTTTGCTAATTAAAAGTGCTATGTATATTAAAGAAAGCCATGATTTCGTATTAATCACAGCATAAAAAAATCTACCGAACCAAAAATCTTGAAAATTGGGATAACATCCTTCTTATAACATCGAGTGCCACTAAAAATGGATTTTCCAAAATTCCACCCCTAACATGAGTAGAAAAAAGAACGAACTTTTAAAAAATTCCATAAAAATCGGCTTTTGTAGTTATTTTTCAACTGATAACATATTTTAGTGCATTTTTTCATTCTGAATCGAATGGTACTAAGCAAATTCGTTTAAATCCAGTAGTTCGTGAGATAATTCACATTTTCCTAATTTGGCAATGTCTTCGGCGCAAAAACCTGAAATTTTCAATGCTCATCTTTATATATAAAAATCTTCTGTGCGTGTGTATGTAATTGAACTCCTCCTAAACGACTGGACCGATTTTGATGAAATTTTGTTTGTGCGTTCCAGTAGATTATAATTTTGATTAACTGACTTCAGAAGTGAAAAATAATTTCCTTACATAATTGTAATAAGAAATTAAATTAAGAGCGTAGTGTTTATCGTGCGTATTACTATATTTAAGTACATTTATTTGATTTTCTGGAGTCGGTGCCAGGAAGGACAACGTCTGTCGGGTCCGCTAGTCCTATGGAAGAAATTTATAAAGATATCAATATTTTTAAATGATTTTTTTTTTTTTTTTGATAGCTGAGATTTATTTGAATGCATACTGTTTTTTACTTTTTTCATTTTGGCTGCAGATATTTTTTATAAGGGTGCTTTCTCTTTCCAAATCAGTTCAGAAAATGAAAGCTTCCCCATAAAAAGTATCTGTAAACAAAATAAAAAACAGCCTGCATATAGATCAATTACAACTATCCAATACAAAAAAAAAAAAATAATAATAATAAAATGCAACAGATATATCTTTACAAATTCCTTCTATAGAATTAGTATTAGCGAACGGGTCTTTTCATTTGAATGAAATAGCCTCTTTTTTTTTTTTGAAATATTAGTTAAACTGATACTTACATTAAACAAGTTTGAATGCAATTATAAATCTACCATATTAAGCAATTAAAAAAAATAAATAACTGAAATAAATGGTGTTGGTGATTATTCCATGAATGAAAAATCACACAAGTTAAATATTAACTATTTTAATGTACAGAACATAAGATACACAGAAGATTTTTTCCGATAAAATGCATATCACTTTGCAGGCTTATTTTTCTTGCATAAATCCAGGCAATGGTAACTGCATGCCTTCCTTTGCTTCAAAGAAAGTATAAGACAGAACAATATCATGTATGTTCTCTAAAAACGGATCTTCAGCATATTCTGGATCCAAATAAAAGAATACTGGCATGTCCACCTAAATATGAATAAATAAATACATAAATAAAAACAATTTATAATACCCATAAATTGAATCCAGATTTAGTACTAATTGACTTTAATAATTATCCGACAGCATGCAGAAAAATGTAGGGCTATGGGCAATATCAGATTTTTAATTTTCTTATAAAATGAGATTAGATGTATGAATTTTAATGAATATAGTACCAAAATGTTGTCTTCATTTGACAATTCATTGAGATCAGGGTTGCCACGCCACCTGGAGAACCGGGAAAACATAGGGAATTTTTAAATCCCCTCCCAAAACAGGGAAAATCCAGGGAATTTTGAAAAAATCCTAAAAAATCTGGAAAACACAGGGATTTTTTTCTTACTATATCTAAATGTATTTTTTTTTTTTTTTTCAACTTTCATTTTCAAAACTGAATATCATCTTATGATATTTTTTAAGATAAAAAAATAAACCAGTGTTGTGAATCAAAGTTATCCTATATTTTATGTGTTCTAATTTTAATATAAATATTAATTCGAATGCATAAAGCAGCTTTTCCTCTTTTCTTTTCCTTTTTACTTCTGCAATTTTTGTAATATTATGTTCAAGATAATTGATTTTTAGGTAAGATTCTTTAAAATTTTATATTCTTTAAATTATTAGATACAAAGTTTTTAGATATTTTAACATTCATTTACAAGTATTTTTTAGCAGAATGTTTGAGTATTGCTTTACTGTTTTTATTATTATTAATGTAAATTGTGGGATTTAATAATAAGTCTAACAACATTAGAGTTTTTTCATTTGCTCATATCACATAATGTATTATATTTGTTAAATTAATTGGATAATGGTAAATTATAACATGTCTAACTAGCATACGCATATATTTTTGCACACTCAACATAGAATAAACGCTTTGCAGTACAGGGAAAAGACAGGGAATTTTTTTTTAAGATTAGAGTGGCAACCCTGGAGATAGACTACAATCAAGGGCTGATACAGAAAAAATTCAGGCCTCTTTAGAGTTCCCTTCACAAAAATTCCTTTAATTAAGCAGGTCCTGTCACAAAATTCCATTCCATAAAAGTATACTTTCAATAATTATTTTTATTTTGGGTTCTAAAATGTGTATCTTGTAAGCAAAACAAGCACAGAATAAAGAAAAACTTTAGCAAAAAGATTTACAGTAGTTATTATTAATAATTGCTTGCTTCGAATTTCAGTAATGGGATTTTATCTTTCATTACAAAAAGTTCTTTTTCTAAAAAGTATAATAAATTTAACAAAGATAATTTTTAATCTTCACAAAATGATGCACCGTCCTTAAAAAAGAAAAAAAAAACTGACAGTAACCCCAAAATGTTTCTAAATGATTGTTCTATTAAAACCATGATCAATGTAAGATTCTTTATTTCCTATTTATCCCCTATAATTTTCTAATCTACCAGAAGCAAAATATACTTTTTTACATTATTTTTCTGTAATTTCTTTGCAACTGAGTATTAATGCAATACCTATATATTTAAAAAGATCAGGCTGTGTTTTTAGTCATCAGCTGTTATATCTTATTTATTTTTGGCATCATTATAACATTATCTTTTGCATTCCGGTTTTTGGCAACAATCTGACCAATTCCAAAAATTAAAAAATAAAATGTATGTTGTTTCGTTTTAGCTTTGGCTTTTCATTTTTTATTAAATACACAACAAATTTTGGCGACGAGAATTAAAAAATGACTGAAATCGGTGAATTAATACGAACTTTGAATGACTTTCTACTTAAAGTAAACACAACACTGCCACCAGAAAGAAATGAAAATCATTCAAGCATCAAAAGTATCCTTCAAAGTCAAAATCTTCATTTTGAATGTTATGATGAGACCTGTGAAACTTTTGATGAATATGTTCAACGCCTAGAAAATTACCATCAATTAAAGAGACTTATAGATGATTCTCCAGAAACTGCGGAAGCCAAGATGTTCCTTATCAATTGCTTAGGTTCCAAATATACTTCAGATGTCGAACCTAATACCAGCCAAAAGACGACTGTTAGACTTCAGTCTTCTACAGATACCAATTTACCGGAAGTACCAAATACAGGTTTGTGACGTTCAACGCGTATACGAAAACCACCACAGAGACTAAATCTTTGATGAGTATCAACAAATAAAATAGTTCATTTTCAATATGTAAATTTTTGTTATATTCAATGTTATGATATTTTTTTTAATTTATGTTCTCCAGTCTATGTCTCTTCCATTAGTGGGGGAGAATTGTTATATCTTATTTATTTTTGGCATCGTTATAACATTATCTTTTGCATTCCGGTTTTTGGCAACAATCTGACCAATTCCAAAAATTAAAAAATAAAATGTATGTTGCTTCGTTTTAGCTTTGGCTTTTCATTTTTTATTAAATTCACAACATCAGCCCTGAGCTTTTGACTGAGCCAATTTTGATAATTATTTTTTTTTAATGAAAACTGCTTATTCTAGTTACTTTTTAATTTATTTCCATTTTTATATTTAATTTTAAAAGATTTTTATGAAATTTCTTCACATTGATGAAAACCATTGTTGAAGAGAGAAGTGAAACATTGTGAATTACCATATTATTACAGATGTCATTTTCACATTACAATTAAAAATAACTTTTAAAAATATTGAATAGAAAATGAAATCAGAGAAAAAATGTGTTTTTACTTATAAAGCTATTACAATTAATTTTTTTCTATTCAGCTGATATTAGAATGCTAATCTTACATGGATTCAGTGAGTGAAAATGGCATCATAGTAAAAATTAAATGAGTATTTTCTTTGATTATTTGAAAATTAAACATTTCATAAGGAATGCTCCTAAAATGGCATAAATTTCAAGATTTCAACAACACTCTGTTTAGAACATGAAGTTAAGAGATGATGGAAAATTGCAATTGGCAAACGTGCAAACATGACATCAAATTTAGGATTATATTTATCAGAAATCTGTGGCACATTTGATGTATTTTTAAACGGTGAGTATAAATATGAAAAATATGCATGTAAATTTTGCAATGGTGAAAATGGCGTAATTTTATATTAAAAAAAAAGAAACATGATTGCGTCATTGTACTGCAGTTTTTGTTATTTTTCATTATGTAATACAAAAGATCAAAACCTCAATTAATAACATCATTATATCTTACCTAAATTGCATTTTACTGATTACATATATGAATTTTCAATAATCTAAGGAATTGACAGTAAACGTTAATGAAAAATATTTGTTTTTATAGTCTGACATGCCAATTTAAAATTTATTACTAACTGTATTTATTTTTGTAAGTTGTTTTAAAAATTCAATCAATAAGTTCTTTTAAACATTTCTATTAGACGGGTTTCAGTTCTTTATTTATTATTACTGAATTATTTCTTCTCCAATTTGACTTCAGAGCAAGTGTTTTAATTTATTTGGATCATTTCAAATCTTGAATATTGGAGCATATTATTCTAAGATGAAAATTGCTATTATATTTGAGTATCATTAATAAAAAGAAAAAGAATGGTGGTCCATATATGTCAACCCAGGTAAACTTTTATAAAACCAAAAACTTTCTGTACATGTAAATATTGGGTCAAAAACTTTCTGTAATTGAATTTAACGTTTAATAAAATATATGTTATATTATTCTGACATGGACGAAATTTGCATTTTTTAAGTGCTTCATGAACAAAATTTGCATTTTTTTGCACGATCTTTGGACAAAATTTGCATTTTTTAAAAATGAAATTCACCTTTCATGCGTGTCTTTAATGAAATTGGCTTTTTTTGTACGATCTTTAATCAAAATTCGCATTTTTCATGTATTCCTTTGTCAAAATTTGCATTGTTTACATGATTTTTTGTTGAAATGTGTGTTTTTTACACGATTCTTTGTTCAAATGCATGTTTTTTCTTTTTTTCCCGAGGCCTTTTGACAAAATTCGCATTTTTCTTGCGATCCTTTGACAATTTTTTTTTTTTTTTCAATAATATATTATAACTTTTTTTTTTTTGTATTTTTTCTATGGCCCTTTGACCAAATTTGTCTATTTTCCATGATAAACATTATATTATTGATATTTTTTGGCATCAAATGCCTTAATTTTTTAGAAAATTTGAAATCGATTCTGCTTTTAACTGTGCACTAACAGTAAATATATCATACATAAAATTGGGAGGAATAATAAATTTCATTTATTTATTTTATTTTATTTATTTTTTTTATTTTATTATTATTATTATTATTATGTTTTTTTTTTTTTTTAAGTTACAAAAATAAAAATTGTTTCTTTCCTAAAATTTTCTGAAAAGTTCTGAATTATGCATAAAATTTGATTCAATGTTATACAACTCTGGGAATAAAGAATTTATGAGTTCTTTAAAAACAGATTTATGTGTAAAAGTGTAATTTATTGAACATTTAATCTAAAAAGATAGAAAGTATTGCAATACTGACCTCTTCATTTGGGTTTAATTGTTGCTCCTCAAAGCAGAAACACTATAAATTATAAGAAATAACATCAGTATTGAAAATTATAAATATTATTACTCATGTTTATTACTTTAACACTAGAACACTACACACTAAGTTTATGTTTTTGTGACATAGAAGCATTTCAATTCTTTCATATGTAAATTTCAGTAGCTTATTTTTTTAATTGTCCTCCTCATGCAAATAATAATTAATATTTCAATAAAAATACATTAGTGATTTTCAGAACACACATAGCAATAATAATAATTACTTTTCAACAACATTCAAAACAGCAATAATATTGTTCTAATGTATCTCTCTCTCTCTCTCTCTTTCTATATATATATATATATATATATATATATATATATATATATATCTTTAAGCATCTATAAAAATATTATAAATATAATTAAAAAAATAACATTATTTTAAAATGATATAATAATAATATAATATCATATTAAATTTATTAAATAGTTTGAACATTAAAAACATGCATTGTTTTACAATTAGGCTAACCTAAGCACAAACAAACTGTTAGCTACAACATTAATGAAATTTAAAAAAAACATTAACCAATTTTACATTTAAGGGGTTTTTTTTATGCTTCTCATTTTTTAATACATGAAACACGCCATTAGAGAAAACACACTTAAAGCTTCTAGATGTTGATTTCTGTTAGAGTTTTTATAGGCTGCAACACATTTTTTTTTTCTTTTCAAATATTGATTTAGCAATTTACATATTTTAAAATTAACATTAAAAAGTATTCATTGTAACCTGTAAAAGTTTTAGCAAAAATCAATATATAAAAGTTTTAAAAATGTAAATCCAACATACAGGTCATTAGATTAAGTAATTTTTTAGCTTAAAAAAATACATTGCAGTATTCATTTGCAACTATTTGAGGAAAAAAAAACTGATGATTAGGAGCTTAAAATTTCAAATTAGCATAATTCCCAAATTACTTCATTAAATCATTTCCTGTTTTTGATTTTAAAAGGTAAAATTTACCAAAAAAATCTAAAATATCAAAATTTAGCATCACCAAACTGTAATTTTGAAAAATTCATAGCCTGATACAATTTCTATATGTCCCTAGGGTTATTTTTTTCCTTTTTTAAAAAATTCTGATTGTGCAGATTAAACTTTTTTTTTTTTTTCTCATATAAGCTATTTATTTACTATAATGAAGAATATCAGTTATATGGAGGTGTTATTTTCAATTTTCTTGCTTCAATTTAATATTTAAAAATATTAAAATCAAAGCAAGAAATTTGAAAATAGTGCCCCCATAGACTTAACATTAACAGTTTCCTTTCTTCCCATGGCTGAAGTGAGCTCTTAACTGCTATTTCTCTATTTTACAATAACATTTTGATGGGAGGGGGTGGGGAGATCTTCTGTATAGTTAATACAATATAATGAAATATTTGAATTCAAGATTATGAGATTCTGTCATAAAAAAAAGACTGTATTTATGGGCATAATATGATTTTTTTTTTAAAATCTAAAATTGGATAAACTACGATGGTGCAATTTTAAAAACTAAAAGAAGCTAACTGTTTTAAAAACACATAAAAAAGTGGTTAGCAGCTTTAAAATTACATTTGTATTTCCACTAACATTTTTCAGCTGCTCCAATGAATCAATATTGATAAAGTGAGAAAAGCTAACGCTATGCTATATCTGTTATTTTTACTTTCTCATTAAATAAACAGTAATTCGCTCCTTCAAACTTTCATCATTATTTGAGCCAAAATCAAATTGCTTAGTGATAAATTCTATTTAATATCTGCACATCTATCTAAAACTTTTAACTTGAAAGTAATTCAGATTATATAAAAACTTATGAGTATGTTTTGACACTATAGCATTATCAGTAGTGTTGCCAGATGTCTAAATTTTCAGGAGTTCCAAGAACCATCCCATAATCATTGCACAAGACTATAAAAGTCATCCTTTTTAAAGTTGCATAAATTTCTTTAAACTTTTTTTAGTATTATGCTATTTATTAATCTGCAATGAGTGGAGCTCAATACAATATAATCTGTCTATTTAATAAAAAATAAAAAAAATTGAAAGGAATTCTGCACAAATATACCTATACACCTTCTAAGACAGAATCCTGTCTATGATGGAATATTTTCCTGATTCCTATTGATTTTGTTTTTAGAGGTTTTATTGCATTTTGTTTAGTAAAATTGTGAAAAGGGAACTTTTTTTTTATAGAAATCCTATCTTAAATGTAAAAATTTCATAATCTCTGCAGAATGAATTAATAATGTACACAACTCTAACTGTACAATCAGAAACCTCTCCAACACAACATTTATTTTGCTACTAGCAATTCCATTTTCATATATTGTGCAATATAAGATTAATTATTGTGTTTATTTAGTACAGTAAAACTTACTAAAACAAAATTTCATATGGTCAGAAAAATATTCCATTGTCATTAGCTTTCTGCGTTAGCAATTATAATCGCTTGGTATTTCATCCATAATTACTATGAATATTTTATATTTAAGATGGGACTCTGTTATAGAAAGGTTCAGTTTTACACATATATATATACATACACCTTATTTCAGACTTTAAACACAACTAATACAATAAATACAGGGATGAGAAATTAACTGACAAGAAAGGTCTCCATATGGGCATACTCTGAAAAATCTAAAAAAATTACAGAATGTTCTTCTCATGAGGGTATCTACATTTATAAAAAAAAAATTTTGGCGGAATCTCCATACAGTATCTGTAAAAAAAAATAATGAAAATGTTGTTATTTGGCGATTTTTCATCGGTTTTCAATGGAATGAATACTCTTGTATGTCAAATACAGTTTCCAAGAAAAAAAAAAAAAAAGTTTCATGTTGAACTTGCTTACATAAATTTAATTTAAATAACTTTAGTTTTGCCAGTTTAAGTTTTTTTTATATATATATAATTTCGTTATATCGATATTTATATGTACAGTAGACTCCCTTAAATCCGCACTCCGAAAATCCACAACTCTCTAAAATCTGCACATACTTTACAGATGTAAACAATGAAACATTCAGTTTGGATATAGAGTCAAAATTTGACTTTTTAAGTTTTATATCAATTCCATACATTTTTTAATTTGTACTTTTTGTTAAGGTTATTGAATTCATGTTTTTTCATAAAGAAAGAATAGTTTATTTCAGAAAAAATAATGATATTGCTGATATCATTGGTAATCACAATCTTACCAAATATATTTATGTATTAATCAAGCTTTTTTAGTTATTAAGTCTGGCTAAACCTGGAATAAAGCTTCATAATTTTATGATCCTGAAGTGGATTAGTAATGTACGTTTATGAGGCAAGTTTCACTCAATAATTTAGGAAAAATACATTTAATCTTTATAATGAATATTTAATTGTACATTATTAACTTGACCTTTGCTTTTAGTATTTTAATCATTTTAAAAATCATCTAAATTTTTATTATTTTAATTTATGATTTATTTTAATATTTTAGTATATTGTAAGCATTCATTATACCTTTGATTTCATTATTAATTACATTCAAATCACTGTTTAAAAAATGCAAACAAAGCAATGACCAGAAATCTGCAAAATTCTAAAATCTGCAAAACCTCTGGTCCCAAGCTGTGCGGATTTGAGGGAGTCTACTGTATTTATATTCAAATTTAACTATCAAAATTTGAGATTTAAACAAAATTCATATCTTAGTAATTAATTTAAATTGTTTAAAGTCCAATTTAGCATTGCCGATTCAATTTTGTTGCTAGGGAAACATCTGCCTTTTATTTTTGAATATGCTTAAATGCATGGAAATAATTTTTCTCAATATGAATTTTTTATACATGAAGATATTTTTTCCAATCATAAATTGAATAACTAGAACAACAAGCATTATATATACACTATCTACCAAAAAGTATTTGTACACTTTCAGTTTTTGACATTTTGTCAAATATTTAAAAATATACTGGTCGGATTCTTCTGGAACTTCAGAAATATAAAGATTATGTTTCACTTTATATTTATTTACATTCATTTGTTAAACGGGTAATTAGGGGGCCGGCAAAAAAACAAAGAATAATAGAAATATTTGGGACCGCCCTGTACATGAAAATGCACGAAACGACTTATCGCTTTAGAATACAAATATATGAATACAGTAGAATATGTACACTAATTTTTGTGAGAATAGCATGTATATTTATGGCGATAGAGCGATTTTTTTGAAAAATTCAAAAAATTCTGGTATGTTTTTTGTTTATATCATAGAGGGTTTTTGACCAAATTTAACGCAAATTTCAGAAAAATTGGCAAAATCTATTAAAAAAAATATAGCACAATTGGAATATAAATATATTTAATACTTTATGAAATATGAGTAGTTTTATGAAATAATTTTTATCTGCGCATGCGCGAACTTTAAAAACAATTCTTTTACATCATTTAATAGTCAATTCTATGAAGTAACTTATAAAAAAAATCCAATCAAATATCGTGAAAATTCAAAAAGATATCATTATTATAAGTAAGCTGTTTTTACATTGCTCTCTAAAAACGGCTGAATGATAAGGGATTCTCCACAAATTGACATTTTTTATTAACTGACTTTTAGGAAAAAATTAATACTATTTAATGAATACAATATTGCTGCTAATAAGTATCTTGACACCTGTGATAGAAACGGAAAAGGGCTTTTATTCTTTTCCATCACAGATGTCAAGATACTTATTAACAGAAATATTGTATTAGATATTGTATACATAAATACTAATTTTTTTTAAAAGTCAGTCAATATAAAATGTCAATTTGTGGAGAATCCCTTATCATTCAGCCGTTTTTAGAGAGCAATGTAAAAACTGCTTACTTATAATAATGATATCTTTTTGAATTTTCACAATATTTCATTGGATTTTTTTTATAAGTTACTCCATAGAATTGACTATTAAATGATGTAAAAGAATTGTTTTTATTGTTCGCGCATGCGTAGATAAAAATTATTTCATAAAACTACTCATATTTCATAAAATATTTAATATATTTATATTCCAATTGCTCTACATTTTTTCTACTGCATTTTGCCAATTTTTCTGAAATTTGCGTTAAATTTGGTCAAAAACCCAGCATGATATAAACAAAAAACATACCAGAATTTTTTGAATTTTTCTAAAAAATCGCTCTATCGCCATAAATATACATGCTATTCTCACAAAAATTAGTGTACATATTCTACTGTATTCATATATTTGTATTCTAAAGCGATAAGTCGTTTCGTGCATTTTCATGTACAGGGCGATCCCAAATATTTCTATTATTCTTTGTTTTTTTGCCGGCCCCCTAATTACCCGCTTAACAAATGAATGTAAATAAATATAAAGTGAAACATAATCTTTATATTTCTGAAGTTCCAGAAGAATCCGACCAGTATATTTTTAAATATTTGACAAAATGTCAAAAACTGAAAGTGTACAAATACTTTTTGGTAGATAGTGTATATATATATGTAATGCAATATATATATAGGTATATAATAGAGTAAACTCTCTCATTGTTTATGTTTAAATTCATTAAATACCATTTACATGCAATCTAATTCCAACAGTTTTCAGCTGCATTAAAATCGTTTGCTTTTGGTGAGAAAAAAGGCTGCTCACCAAATTTTGTGGCACTTTCGTCTTTACATGTAAAATATTCAAAAGTATTTAATTTTTTTACATACTTATTACTGTAATTCCACTGCTAATTTTGATTGATCCTTTATTACATATATAAGTAATTTAATTAATATATTTTTCAAAAAGTTCTGAGTATGCACAGAGACCTATATGGAGACCTTCCTTGTGAGACCATGATCAATTCTGGAACTACAGCATATTATTTGGTTTTCATAGGCTTTTTTGTATTTCTATGTTTTAATTTAGAGTCCTTGTCCCAGGGTTGGAAAAAAACCAGGTTTTTTCGAAAAAAAAACAAAAAAATCGGTTTTTTTGTTTTAAACCAGGTTTTTTTTTGTTTAAACCGGGTTTTTTTTAAAAACATCCTTTCTAATGACATATACATGCATATTTACCGATAAAAACAGACATTATTGGTTTATAAGCAGTATAATTTCATTTAAAATAATTTAAATTTAATAATTATAGTGTATTTAAATTTATGCTGAAAATTGAAAAAAATCATTTTTCAATTTAAAAAGTTTTGGCAAACAGTCTTATGTTGAAAGTTTAAACTGTTCTACACAGTGAACCATTGATGCCCAGTAAATCTTTATAAACAATCTTTTGATTACTAATAATAAACATTTGGATGTAGTTTGATATTCTTTTCCACAATTATTCAAATAATAAATCACAAATACTACTTAGGATTTTTTCTTTCTGAGTGACAATTTGAAGTTAATATTTTTAGTCGTTAAATTTAGCAGAGGGGAAAAAATTATTATTAAAATGCTATAACTAGCAACCAGTCTTTGCTTTTAATTCTTCAAGATAATCTCCCAAAAGAAAATTTTCTTTTACAGTTTGTGCAAAATCTTAAAAGGTCATTGTGTTACATTATTAATTGCTTTAAATATTCTGCATTATTAAAAAAATATTTTATACTAAATATTGAATCTATTTTATCTTTGATCAATTCACATGTTTGAAGTTTTTTCTTTGGAGCAATAGATATGTTAACCAATGTGTACTGATTTGAATTCTATGCATAAAAAAATGACGTAAACCCAATATATCTAATGCTTATTGCTGAAATAATGTGTTAAAAGTAGAAATTTTTTATATCCAATAATCTGAAACTCATAAATTATAGAGAAAGAATGAAAATGTCATTAGATTTCTTCTGAAAAATGATAGAAATTATTTATATCTAATAATATGAAACTCATAAATTATAAAGAAAAAAAGAAAATGTCATTAGATTTCTTCTAAAAAACAAATTGCTATTTTTTAATAGAAAAAACCAATTGGTTTAATCCTATGCATAAAAAAAGACCTAAACCCATTATATATAATACTTATTACTGAAATAAAGTGTTAAATGTAGAAATTATTTATGTACAATAATCTGAAACACGTAAATTATAAAGAAAAAAAAGAAAATGTCATTAGATTTCTTCTAAAAAAACCAATTGGTTTTTTTTTTTGAGAAAAAAAGCCATTTGGTTTAAACCGTGCCAACCCTGCCTTGTCCTGCTTTTTAATGACAGTGACTTGGTAGGCCAAGTTATCAGCGATTATTTAAATGTGAAGTAGAAAAGTACATAAGTTCTCAAAAGAGTAAGAGAAATATAGAAAATATTAAACAAGAAAGTACAAATACAAAAGGTTGAAAACTTAGAATATTTTATTCTTTATATATTTATTGAAAATTAAATTTTAATTAAAGTTGTTGAGGTATGAACATTAGCATGAGATCTTAAATTAATTATTAGAAAATTTTAAATACTAGCTGAATAACATTATAAAGCACACTTATTCAACTTATTTAAAAATATATATACATAGTAATTTGTTCTATCATTAAAAATAAAATACCTGTATTTTATTAAAATATTTTCCAGCTTCAAATGGTACAACATTATAAGTAGCAACTCCTGTTACAGGTCTATCTGTTGGATTTTTCGCAGAGTAAAATGCCAATGCTGTCTCTCCTGGTACAACCTAAAAAAATCAAGCATACAAAATAATTTTATAATCAATATAATCTTATATATGAAAATATTACAAATCAGATTTTAGATGTTAAATATTTTTCAGACAGTAAAATTATTTTCTTACTAATCAATGAATTAAATTTGGAAAGTAACTAAAACATAGTCACCAGTAGAGACCAGTGAAGCATATTTGTTGAGCTTTGTGTGCAACCATATAAGAAACATAATTAAATTGTTGTTTGAAAAATTGTGTAAGATTAGATAATTTTATAAAACTAAATTATTTTATATCCAGTACATTCATTACACAGGAACTATCTTTTATGACTTTAAATCAATAATAAATATAATCTGACACAGAAACATCCCATTTAATTTAACTGCTTACCTATTGCTTGAAAATGGTGTGAAAATAAATTAAAGAGTTAGGGAGGTTTTGGAACAGAAGAGGTTTTAGGAAACTGATTTTTTTGTTTTTAATTAAAACATTTATCATGATTTATATTAAAATTTCTTTGTTTTTCAAAAACTGCCATAGACAGAAATTTATTCTAATCAACACCATACATATATATTTTATATGTTGCATAAAGAAAATTAATCATAAGTTCTTAGTCATATTTTTTAAACTAAATATTGGTTTTTATTACTGATATTACTTAATAATTAATATGCTTAACCCTTTCAGGGGCAGAAGAATTCTGCTTGTAAAATGATGAAATAAATGACTGACACCAGAATATTTTAACAAATTTCTTACCAAATATAAACCCATTATTTTGCACTTTTATTACAAAGTCAAAATTTTATTACAGTATTATTGGTACCGTTTGTCAGTTTTAGAATTAAAATTAGGTGGCTAGAGGGTCTAGCCACCGCCCTTGAAAGGGTTAAACAGCAACAAAAATAAACTTTTGCATATACTAAAAAATCATTCTAGGAATTAAAAATATAGCTAATATTTTTTTTTTTTATTTAATTGTACAAATTTAAAATTAAATAATATTTACTTTAATGTATGGTTGTTGAGGTTTGAAGTTCCAAACTATAGATGAGTTTACATCAGCATTAAAATTTACTGTTACTATTCGTTCTTTAACAGCTTTCATACTTGCAATTTTATCTCCTGCTTCATCCAGAAAAGCTTGACCACCTTTACCAGTGCTCTATAAAGAAGTTTTTTTTACAATACAATAATAATCTTCAAAATACAAAAAAAAAATAATAATAATAATAATAATAATAATAATAAGCATCTATATGTCAATATAATAAATGTTATCATTTTCTATTACTAATTTTATTGAGAAAATAGTAATATGCATATAAACTAACTTTTGAATACAAATATTAAATGTTTATTTGGCAGTTAAAAATATATCTTAATTTTTTTTTTCAATGTCTTCAGTTATACTGTGCATTCAGCTATATCAGATTTATTTCTTGTCTCCCAAGAAACACAAAAGGCTACTGCATTAACAAAGTTTCCAAATTATCGAAAAATATACTGACCAATATATCAACTTGATATCGGTGAAATAAACATGTTCTGAAATGGAAAATTTGTAGAAAAAATTAAAGTTGTTTGTTAATTTTCAATTTTTTTTTTCTTTGATTCAAAACTTTTTTTTTTTTTTTTTTTTTTTTTTTGGCTATTGAAAATTTTGTACAGTACTATTAGTATGAAATTAAATTAAAGAGTTGATAGGGTTTCAGAACAAAAGTAGTTTTAGAAAACTGATTTTTTTGTTTTTAACTAAAGATACTTATTATGATTAATATAAAAATTTCTCTGGTGATAAAAAACTGTCATAGACAGCAGAAATTTATTCTAGTCAACACTGTACATATATATTTTATATGTTGCATAAAGAAAATTAATCAGAAGTTTTTAGTCTATTTTTTAAACTAAATATTGATTTTTATTATAGATATTGATTTATTATTACTTAATTCCAGAAATTTTTGGTACTTCGTAACCCTGTACTAAATAAATTAATTTTCTCAACCATTTTAGTGTGACGAGTATAAGCATATTTAATGGTTGTATAAGGTTTAATGGCACAAAATTTCATTAGGGACATACTACACCATATAAGATTATTTCAATCAAAACTTCCTAACTTTCAATCAAAACTTTCCTAATCAAAAGAGCCCTTAGTCTTATCAGATAAAGGCTGTATTTCACATAATGATAAACAAGCAACATTTTCTATCTGATAATTATTTTAAAATACAGAAACCAGAGCACAGATTATCTTTAAACTCTACAGTTGATCAAATTGAAGATTAATAATAGTTGCATTTTTAAAATCAATCATAATTTATTTCAAAATTTTATCCCCTTTCTCAATTTTGATACATAAGAAAACTGAAATATTTAATAAAAAGAAAAAAAATAATAATAAAGAATTTTTCTGTAAAAGAACTAAGACAATAAGAGCGTATTTGTCTATTATTCATACTGAAACATATAACTGGAGAAAAATAATACCAAAAGACTCAAATATTAGTTTAACAATTAATAACTTTTAGGTAACTTTTATAAATATTATTAATATTTTTTATTATTGGCACTATTATTTTTATTATAAATAATGAAGTACATACATACACATTTATACATTCTTTTAAATTAAAAGAACAAAACAAAAACATGTGATATGTTATTAAAGTATGCATTTGATCTAAAAGTGGTGAGAAACACGGATTCTATTGTCACATGCTCACTTACAATAGCTTGGAAAAGTATGCATAAAATTGATTGCTAACTGCCATACAAAATCTTTTATTTAGTTTATTTCAAAAGTATTTAAATATGCTTATCATATTTAAATTTCTGGCGCTGATAGTGGGGGAAGCTTTTGATACAATAAGAAATGAATTCCAGTTTCAGAAAAATGTTACAGATGAATTATTTGATATGCAAATATATTAATGGACAATGGTATTCTACATATATATATATATATATATATATATATGAGAAACCTGTACAAAGTAATATTATAGACCTTTTTAAATTAAGTACCTGCAATACAAAAGAAAAAAAGGGAAAAAATGCCCTATCTATGAGGTTTTTTTTTTTTTTTTTTTTTTTTTCAACTCTTTATTGTGTGTTTTTAAAGACATTATTATAATTAAAGTTTTCTCATATGGTAACATTGCATTTTTAAAAAAAGCCCAAGTTAAAATACATTTCTCCACTATTTCCATTTTACATATTTTTTTCATTTTAAGTGCATTTTATTATACAGATTTCATGAATTTAAATTGATTTCTGTTTAACAAATTTCCTTCATAACAAGATGTTTAGGTGTAACAATGAGATTCATTAAATGGATGTTTCCCTGTATTTTGTTTAGGATGAGGGGGGAGAAAACTTACCATTAAAAAAAAAAATTAATTATAATAAAGAAACTTTATCAATACTTTTTAAATAAAAAACTATTAGTGAATATAATATTTAGATATACTAAAATATACTTCAATCAGTATTTATTATGAAATTTTTTAAAGGCATGGCCGACCAATACATTTTTCAAAACTACGGATAATTTACAAAAACAATCATGAAAAATAGTCTATAACTGTTACCTGACAATACATTCTATACAGAAGAACAGACATATAAGTAAAACCACTAATTAACAAAGTGAATGCAGATAAATAATACAATGAAGTTTTATTTTTAAGCTTTATTTCATCAGTGACTGGTTCAAAAGCTTTTTCAAAAATGACTTTTCCACCAGATTTTTTATCATTTTTATAGTTATGTTCGTCAAAAAATTTATGACTGAGAAACAAAGTTCTGGTCCTCAATTTTTGATGTAAAAAGGGATTTCTTTGCAAGTTATGTAGAATAGTCCATGAAATTCTTATTTTTCCTAAACAGCTATTCATGATTCAGCACCGTTTTACACCTAAAAGAAAAAGAAAACATTTTTATTAGTTTACAGACATTTAATACACATGAAATAACACTGAAAAAATGGCAATAACTCACAATTAAATAATAAAACTTTGTATTAATCACAGTAAAAGAAAAGCATACACAGAATTCACATGAGGCTGGAAATTTTAACAGCTTATCATTAGCTAATATAAAACGTGCCCATAAGTGGACATAGTCATGAATGAATATGATTTAAGGGGACAAAGTCATGATTCATTCATGATCTTGCCCTTTTATGGATGCGTCTTTATCTTAATCAGGGTTGGCAAGTTTCTGCCAGGGTGGTTAAAACCAGCGGTAGAAACCGGCATGGCAGAAACTGGTTTCTGCCAGTAAGTGGCAGAAACTAAGAAACAGTACTAAATAAGAACTTTACTCAGCAATGATTCATAATTCACACTTACATTTCATATGTAAACCATTGAGATAAAAATTAAAACATAAGATTATGAATGTTATTCAAAGTATCAAAACGTTTAAAAATGATCATATAAATACATACCTTGCTTATTTAAAACATTAATTTTCATTCACTTGAAAAACAGAAACTTTCACAACAATAACCTAATACTGTACAAGTTTAATTATTAATATTATTGTTTACAGTTGAATTTCTATTTCTTTTAAAAATAAATTTACAAAAAATTCTGATTTAATAACAAATTACTTTTCAGATTATTTTTAAATAAATAACATAATGCAATTTCTTGTGAAAATATATAAGTAAATAATTGAAGCACAAAAAATAACATAGACAAAGAAAATTTAATGAAATATCTTGTACAATTATTTTACAATATTGAAGAAACAAATTACCACTCAAATATACTATTAGTATTTTTTCCACGAAGCATATTCCATAACATAGGACTAATTTTGCTAATCTTTCTGCCCCCAGATTATTTCTTAATTTGTTGAGTATAAAATATTGAGTTGTATAAAATAATTGTTTAAACATAAATTACATATGCATATTTAAAAAAAAAAAAAAAAAAAGAAAGAAAGAAAGAAAAATATCTGTTACATTACTCCATTTTTCAAAAATCAAATTTTTTTTTAATTTAAACTATCCACAATATTTTATTTGTGTACATATATTTATTCTGAATTATTTAAGTACTAATTATTTAAGGATGAACTACTTAATAAATTTAATATTACTAAAAAAAAATCAGAGATTATGTCACAGAATGTCTTTATGCCAGTTTCTGCCGGTTAAAACCACTTTCTGCCACTGGCACAGCAGAAACCACTTTCTACCAGCAAAAACCCAACCCTGATCTTAATTGATGATAGGCTGTTAAATTTGCAGCCAAAATGCATCCTGTGTGTGCTTTTGTTTTACAGTGATTTGTACAAAGTTTGTACAAAGTATATTTCCATGTACTGTAGACTCAATCAAATTTGCACAGCTTGGAACCAGAGGTTGTGTGGATTTTAAAATTTTACAAATTTCTGGTCATTGCTTTGTTTACATTTTTTAAACAGTAATTTGAATGTAATTAATAATGCAATCGAAACTATAATAAATGGTTACAATATAATAAAATATTAAAATAAGTGATAATCTAAAATAATAAAAATTTAGAATAAAAATCTGCATCAAGTTCTGATATTAATAGTTTTATTTATTTATTTTCCTTGTTTAAAATACCTGAGATTGAATTCTAATTCTAACTGAGTTAATGTTTACTTTTTTTTTATTTTGGTTGCAGATTTATACATATATATATAAAGTTACTTTCATTTTCACAAATTTGAAAAGAACGCTTCTACAATTTTAAAGGGACTGTTCACTCACTTGAAAACATCAGCCACATAATGTTAAGCAAATTAGTAAGTTGTTTTTGAATTTCTTGTTTAAATTTGAATATTATAAAATTATATTTTTGCATAGCATAGCTGAGGTTATCTTTAATAAGACTATTTTTTTGCTTTTTTAATTTTGGTTGCAGTTTTTTTTTTTTTTTTTTTTTTTTTTTTTTTAAGTACTTTCAGTTTTTAAAACTGGTTCCAAAAGTTTAAGTATCTTTATTAAAAAAATTCGCAACTGAAAGTGAAAAAGTAAAAAATAGCTGTATTAAAGATCAACCTCAGCTATCCTATGCAAAAAAAAAAAAAAAAAAAAAAAAAAGTTTACAAATATTCAAATTTAAAGGAGAAATCACTTCTATTAATTTGAAAATAACATGCCTATTGGTATAACATTACAGAGTTGGTGTTTTCAAGTGAGTGAAGTGACCCCTTAATGTTAGCTTGCGAGATCTTTTATATTTCATACATATACATTTTATTTTGGGATAAATAACAAACAAATTCTTCATTTGGCATCCCCGTTTGCCTTTTGTTCTGACATCTGGGGCAAATGACCTTTCTGCACTCCCTAGTTTCAGCTCTGTCAACATTTGCATTTGGTGCGAAACAGTGTCCATCTAATGCAAAAGCACATGCCTTTCTGCAATTGGGCATGAAATATTTGGGGAAAAAATAGTTTTGAATGCAATTTAAGGATGTTACACTTTTTTGAACATAATAAAATTCATATGCATTTATGAAGTGAATACTATATATATTCTGTACAATCTGTGGTGTGAAGAATATTTGTGATTAATTTTCAGGGCCACAAAAAGTATTCCATTACATAAAATAAAAGGCGAAATATTATTTACAATATGTTTTAATAATATTACACTATTATTGATATACGTTGTTGATGTTTACAAGTCACTTCCTATATAATAGAAAGCAGATAGTATTTACAGGGATACACGAAAGATTTTGGCTACTATATTGTATTCAATGTACTGTATACCATTACACCAGGATCTAAATATTTTTAAAACTTTTTTATAGTGAGAATGCACCTCATTTGCTACATTTGACGTGCAATTTACAACTTGTTTTCTTAATTACAGCAATATTTTAGTACTTTAGATTCAAGAATATGTGGTATCATATACTTTTAAGAGCAAAATTTCTCGATATAATTTAAACTTTTCTCTTGGAAAAATTTAATCCCAGAGTGGTCATCATTTACTTTAGACAGATCTAACAATGATAAATTAAAAAAAATAATAAAATTATATAGCAATATTAAATCTTTCCAAAATAATAAAAACACCCTTTTACTGAAAAAATAAAATCTTGAAATAACAAATAACTTATGAGTGATAACTAATTATCAGTTATTATACTGATAGATGAGAAATAAATAGTTTACTACAGCAGCAAAATTGAAGCAAATTTACTGGTTTCCTGCCAACATAAATGTACTAAGCAATGTAATTATAATATTAAACCTTTAAGGAGCAGTCTGAAGTTTCAGTTCGGAAGAAACCTAAAGTAAAGGCATCTTAAAACAAAACCTGTAAACAAAATCGAAAAAGTAAAAAGCAGTCTCAGTAGAAATTGATCTTTCCTATCCAAAGAAAAAAAAAATCATTTAAAAATGTAGAAATGCAAATGAGACAGCATAAAAATTAAATTCATAGGATTATCATTAGCGACCAGCTGTTTTCTCATGGGTGAAGAAGCCTTTTAATTTCCAATTTTTCAAAAGCTAAGGACTTTAGCAACATAAATGTCAATCGTTTTTTGTGCGTAGTACAATTTATAAACATCAAATTAATCAAAGTATGGGCAGAATTGATTAAGCATAGGGAAAAATGAATTCATGGTACAAAATGATTAGATATACTTCATTATAATAAAACAAAATATTTACTTTCAGATGAACTTATATTTTACCCAAATCAAAACATCATTTGTTTATATAACAAAACCGATACGATACAGATGAAATCGATTACCTTGACTCGAATTTCAACTATTAAGTATGATTCGATTTAGTTTCAAAGCATATTTTTATATATATTTAAATATATTTCTTAATATTATTTCATTATGACACGAACCTAATAGTATAATATTTTATCATTCTTTTACTACGTCGCGTCATCGTTCTATTGTTCATAAAAATTTAAATAGAATCATGTAGATGTCGTATCGAATTACAAGATTTGAAGCTTTTGTTTATCGATTTCAATCGATTCAGTTCCTTTGTTTTTTATTTTAAGAGCAGATAGTTACACAAACATCTGACATTCATTGCACCAATGAACATAAAATATCTATTCTATGTTCATGATTGCATCAGACTTGCCATTTTCATTGGCGGAACGATTTGAAGTACATTACAGACATTTGCCTACCTATTTGTTGGTTTACACGATTTATTTTTTAACCGGTGATAAAAAAAAGTTGCAACATTTTTGTAAAAATAATTTCCTATTTAATCATGGAAGCAGCTGAAAGAAACATCTACATATATTTTGGAGATAATTTATTTTCTAAACTACTCAATTTCGAGTGCAAAGAACCTAAATGTTTATTAAAATCTGCGAAATCGAAAGTATTTAATAGCATAATATCCGCAGCTGAAGCCAAAATCGACGATGTGTATTTAGGATGGTCTTTTTTAGTTTATAAAATTGGTAATGAAAAAAAAGTTAACTATACACTTTTTTCTAGAATACAATAAATAATTTTACCTGACTATTTGCATTATATTGCAGGAAGTAAATATTACCATGCTGGATTTTTTAATTCAAAAGAAGGTACGATTGAAGTATTCAAAGATTATAATAAAGAATTAAATATTAGGTGTGGTGTTAATGAAGTCTTTGCATTTTCAAGAGATGGTGATTTGTTGCACTACTCTTCTAAGAGTGTACATGATGTGATTATTATTTCATACAACAAACAACATGTTAAAGATATAAAATCAACTGACTGCTTCTCTGTTGTTCTTTTTTATGGTAAAGTATACACAAAATTCGTGTTTTTAAATCATTTGTAAAAACTAATGTAAAACATATGAAAAAATCTGAATGTGTTTTAATAAAATGTGTCAAAATTCATTTCTAATGTTGGAAAGACGGGGCACTTTTGAAATATTTTTGCATTTTTTACTATTTTTCAAAATTGTTATGAGCTATTGAAACAAAAATTAATTTACACTTTGTTCTTTCGGTGAAACTTTTGAAAGCATTTACAGTCAGTGGAATTTATATAAAAAAGTTACTGGTCCCAGAAACTGATAAGGATGAAAATTTATTGGTCTTAGGGATACCACTTTTCTGCCAAATGGAGGATTTCCGCTTTTTTTAATTTTTAAGAATCCGCAATTTTTGTCAAGCGATCGTGAAATAAAACAATGATTTTCACCAAATCACGAAATAAAACAGCAATTTTCCTTAAACAATTGCAAAATACAACAACGATTTCCATTGAGTGATTGCGAAATAAGATAGCGATGTTTGTCAAACAATCATGAAATACAGCAGCGATGTTCGTTAAGGGTGTTCTTAACTGATCTGCTCAACAAGCGAAAAACGTTTTGACATATTTACACATTCATTTTTTAACAGAAAATTATAAAATTTTAATGCCTGACTATGAAAGCAATTTCGAATTGAACTTATTTTTCTATTTTATGATAATTAAATTACTTATCGAGTTATAAGCTATTTCGATGACACAATCACCCGTTTTTATCCTCCTTTTTGACCGGTTTCTTGCTTTCGTCGGGAAATATGCTCAAAAGTGTCAACTTTGAAGGCTTGTTATGAAAAATCTATTGCATTTTTTAAAAAACAAAAGAATGAGTGCAATTAGACAGTTTCTGAATAACAACACCTGCTATTTTCATGCATTTCCGAACAAAAATAAATTAATTGATGTGTCACAAAGTTGCCCTTTTTGATTTAAGAACACCCTTAAACGATCGTGAAATACAACAGCAATGTTCGTCAAACCATCGCGAAATAAAGTAGCTATTTTCATCAAATGATTGTGAAATAAAGCATCGATTTTCGTCAAATGATTGCAAAATAAAACAGCTGTTTTTGTCAAACAATCGCAAAATAAAACAGTGATTTTCATCAAACAGTAGCAAAATACAATGGTGATTTTCGTTGATTGATCTCAAAATATAAGGATGATTTATCGTCTAATGATCACAAAATAAAGCGGCGATTTTCGTCAAACTATCACGAAATAATACAGCGATTTTCGTCAAACTATCACAAATTAAAGTGGCTATTTTCGTCAACCAATCGTGAAATAAAACAGATATTTTAGTCAAAGGATCGCAAAATAAAACAACTGTTTTTGTCAAATGATTGCAGAATAAAACAGTAATTTTTGTCAAAGCTCTTAATTTTTAAATCATATACAGTCCACTCCCTTTAATCTGCAACCCTATAGTCCGCAAACGCCTATAATCCGCACTATATTTTAGATGTAAACAAACACTTAAAATTTCCTTTTTTTTTAACCAAGATAATGCACACTTTGACCATAATATAAGTTGAACTATACTGATGAATTTAGAAATTTTTAATGTATTTCTGCATTCATTAGAAGGAAATGTTTTATGTATCTTATAAATAACTATTAAGACTGCTATATTCTGAGCACATTTGCTGGCTACATAAAAGATAAAATAGCTCTTTCAGATAAATATTTATTTATTTATTTATTTTTAGAAAAAAACAAACTTATGTTACTGATCAAGAAATCCTGACTCTTAAGGGCATCAAGATTAAACTGCATAGCATAAATAAAAAATTATAAATCAAACCACTACTGTGATGTTTGATAGATTTAAAAATAAATATAAATGTTTTCCATTAATTTTGTATTATTATATCATTTACATGTGTTCTTATTGACTATAGCTTTTTATGCATAAAAAAGTATTTTCTTTCATTTCTGTGTTATTTATTTGCTGTATATTTACTACATTTGTTGATAAATCCCAAATATTAGAATGAAAACAAAGAAATGACCTATAATCTGCAAAACCCTTGGTCCTGACCTGTGCGGATTAGAGAGAGTGTATAATCAAAAGTTATTTTCTTTATTGGAAAAAATGTTGGTACTCAGCTGCCGAATATTCGCTATTTAGCCAAATCACTATTCGTCCCATCCCTATTTTTAACTTTCTTCTTTTTAATTTTAAATCATATTAAATTTTTAATAAATTTTTATTTGAATGTTGAAAGTCTAAGAATCTAAGTGATCATTAATTAATGTTGCTATTTTATATTTTCTGTAAAATATACTGTAAAATCATTCCATAATTATGTATGTAGTATTCTTTAAAGAAATCTTAATTATATGATAAAAATCTGAATTTTTCCTAAAATATCGTAAAAATTGTGTCCAGCCATATTGGGCTAGGCCGGAAATGTAAAAATATAAACGGGCCGGGCAGGCCAAAATAAAATTCTGCTGGGCCCTGGTCTGGAAATTCTAGCCCGTGCAGACCTTTACCATGATATCATCTCCATAAATCTCAATTTTGAAACTGTATATTTCAGAGAAAAATACTTTGCAAGAATTTGCTGTAACTATAAATAAAAAAAGACACACTTTCAAAACTTTGAAAGAAAAGAGTTGATAATGTAATAGTGTTGACCCTATAAAAAAGGGCTGCTGGGCAGCATTTTTTGAATAAGAAAGCATTATTCTAAAAAAAGGGTGCATTTTTTCAAAAAGGGAACATTACTATTCTAAAAAAAGTACAGTAGACTCCCTCAAATCCGCACAGCTTGGGACCAGAGGTCTTGCGGATTTTAGAATTTTGCGGATTTCTGGTCATTGCTTTGTTTACATTTAAAAGTAATTTGAATATAATTAATAATGAAAGCAAAAGTATAATGAGTGCTTACAATATGCTAAAATATTAAAATAAGTGATAAACTAAAATAATAAAAATTTAGATAGTTTTTAAAATGATAAAAATATTAAAAGCAAAGGTAAAATTAATAATCAATAATGTACAATTAAATATTCATTATAAAGATGAAATGTGTTTTTCCTAAATTATTCAATGAAACTTGCCTCATAAAAGCACATTACTAATTTACATCAAGATAAGAAAATAATTAAGCTTTATTTCAGGTTTAGCCAGACTTAATAACTAAAAAAGCTTGATTAATATATAAATATCTTTGGTAAGATTGTGATTACCAATAATTCAACAATATCTTTATTTTTTCAGAAATAAATTATTCTTTCTTCATGAAAAAACATGAATTTGATGCACTAGTCCACTCATAAACGCACATATTGTTTTACTAAAACAATTATTACAAATAATATAATACATCGCTGAGATTTTAACATTCAAAAAATAGTTTTTACAGATGAGCAGTTAGTACAACTTAGATAAAAAAACTTGTTCCAGTAAATCTCGCGGAGCTTGAGTGGAGTGGAGAGGTTCCTGAGTAACGTGATAAAAATTATAAAACGGTTGCAAAAATTAGTTATGGTCAAGGCGCTACAGTACTCCCCCCCCAGTGTCTTCAGACACGGAATCTGATTGGCAAACGGACTTTTCTACCGGACTTGGTTATTTTCTCTGGTTCATTCTTTTGTTGGTCTATCGTGTTTGGCTGTTGAAGAGTTTCTTTGGCTGTTGAAGGTTTTCTTTGGCTATTGACGGGTTCCTTTGGCGGAACTTCTTCAGGCACACTGAGCAAAAATGCTGGTTTTAGTCGGTCAAGACAAACTGTTGTCTTTTTACCTTTAACGTCAAGTGTAAACCATTTGTCTGTACGGGAAAGGACTTTAAATGGTCCGTCGTAAGTAGGTTGGAGTGGTTTCCTGATTGCGTCATGTCTGATAAAAACGTGGGAACAATTTTTCAACTCCTGATAGATGAATGGTGTATGACGTCCATGGTTTGCAGGAGGTACTGGTTGCAATTTTCTCATTGCCTCTCTCAGGTTATCCACGAAAGGTTTAGGATCAGGGTCCGAAGTTGGTCGCAGCCCTAAGAATTCACCTGGAAGTCTCAAGGTAGTTCCATAAACCAATTCTGAAACTGTTGCACCAATGTCTTCTTTCAGGGAAGAACGAAGGCCGAGCAGAACAAGTGGCAATGTATCAACCCATCGTTCTGTCATGTGGCATTTGATGGCAGTTTTCAATGGCCTATGCAAACGTTCTACAATGCCATTAGCCTTCGGGTTAAATGAAGTCGTTCGAAGCTTCGTTATTCCGAAATGTCGAGCTAGAGCCTTTAATAATTCTGATTCAAACTGACGACCTTGATCGGTTGTTATGTATGTAGGCACTCCGAAACGAGAAATCCAGGCAGAAAGAAATGTCCGTGCAACCGTTTCTGCTGTGATATCAGCTATGGGAATGACTTCGGGCCAGCGCGTGAATCGGTCTATGATCGTCAAGGCGTAGCAGTATCCTTGAGATGGTGGCAAAGGTCCAATTATGTCCATGTGGACATGTTCAAATCTTTCATTTGGGGTCTTAAAGGATCCCAGAGGACTGGAGACATGACGTTGCACTTTAGATCTTTGGCATGCAATACAAGCACGGGACCAGTTTCTACAATCTTTGTTCACTTCCGGCCACACAAATCTACTGGTAATGAGTCTTGTTGTAGCCTTTATTCCTGGATGGGACAGATTATGAAGAGATTTAAATACTTCAAAACGTAGGCTTTTTGGAACGTAAGGCCTGATGGTAGTTGTTGAATAGTCGCAATAAATCTCTCCGTCTGGTAGAACAACTTTACGCAGTCTCAAAGAAGTGCTTTCATTTAATAAGTCTTGTAATTCAGGATCATTCGCCTGTGCATTGGCCAGATTTGTATAATCAATTGGCGAAGGCATTTCTATGGCTGCAATTCGAGAGAGAGTGTCTGCTATGATATTATCTGAACCTTTTACATAACGCAAATCTGTTGTGAATTGTGATATATAATCTAGTTGTCTGTTTTGTCGTGGGGATGCTTTATCTGATTTCTGATGAAAAGCGAAAGTTAAAGGTTTGTGATCGGTATAGATGCAAAATGTTCTACCTTCAAGCATGTATTGGAAGTGTCGAATAGCCGAATAGGCTGCTAATAATTCTCTATCGTACGCGCTATAACGTTTTTCAGTGGGAGACAGTTTCCGGGAGAAAAAACCCAAAGGTTGCAATTGGTTATTTGTAATTTGATTGAGTGCAGCCCCGATAGCAAAATCTGAAGCATCAGTACACAAAACCAAACCCGACGTTTCTGAAGGGTGAGCAAGTAAAGCTGCATTTGCAAGTTGTTGTTTACAGTCATCGAAAGCTTGTTTATCTTCCACAGTCAACTCGATATGGTTGTTATCTTTTTTGTTTCCTTTAAGATACTCATTTAAGATGGCCTGTTTGTCCGCAGCATGTGGCAAGAATCGACGGTAAAAATTGATTAAGCCTAAAAACATGCGTAAATCCCTTACAGTTTTCGGTTCCTTAAAATCTAATACCGCTTGAACCTTTTCTGGCAAGGGTTTGGTCCCATCTTTTGAAATCAAATGTCCTAAAAATGAAAGTTCAGAGACCCCGAACACACATTTAGATGTATTTAGTTGTATCCCGTAGTCGCTGAGTCTTTGGAATAATTGCTGTAAATGCTCTGCATGCTGCTCTTCATTATCAGAGAAAACTAAAATGTCATCCAAATATGCAAAGCAAAATGCCAAATCCCTTAAAACTTCATTGATAAATCGCTGAAAACTTTGGGCAGCGTTGCAGAGACCAAAATTTAAAAAGGGGAATTCGAACAGGCCGAAGGGTGTTATTATTGCAGTTTTCGGGATATCCTCTTCATTTACCGGAATCGCATGGTAAGCCCGAAATATATCTAATTTTGAAAAAATAGTTTTGCCATGGAGAGCAGAGGAGAAATCTTGTAAGTGAGGAATGGGATAACGATCTGGAATTGTTTTTGCGTTTAAGCGCCTATAATCGCCAACAGGACGTATACCACCTGTGGATTTAGTCACAACATGAAGGGGTGAAGACCAGGGGCTCTTGGATGGTCGACAAATACCCTTCTCAATCATAAATTCAAATTCCTTTTTAACGGCATCGAGGGTTTTTGGATTTAATCTTCTAGGGCGACTATGGACTGGCGGCCCAACTGTCTCAATATGATGCACAGTGGAATGTTTGGCCTTCCCAAATTTGGGATCTGGGGTTATAATATCTGGATAAGATCTTAACAAGGCGTGATAACGGGAATTTTCTATAATGACTTTAACTGCCCCTTGTTGCACATTATCCAAACTGCCCGAGGTGCCTATATTTGTCATTCCATCGATAAGTCTTTTATTCCTAATATCGACAAGTAGATTAAAATGTCTCAAAAAGTCTGCTCCAATAATGGGTGTCGAGACCTCAGCAACTATAAAATTCCATTTAAAAACCCGGCGTAAACCTAAATTCAATTGTAATAATTTTGTACCGAAGGTTTTTATTTTTGACTGATTTGCGGCGTATAATTCAAAGGAGTCAGGAGAGCGTTGGTAACCGTGTTGGTTTCTTTTTATTGGTATGCACGAAACATCACTACCGGTATCAATTAAATATTTCAGATTTGTAGCACTGTCATAAACGCAAAGGCGGTTATTAGTTTTAGCTACCGAAACATCGCTACCACCCACGGCACTAGTTTGAGTGGTAGCGTCTACTCGTTTCCCGACTGGGTGAACGAGCAAGGCTGCCTACACTGCCTAGCAAAACGACCAAACCGATTATGGTAATAGCAATAATTTTGATTGTTTTCATAAGCCGGATTTCGGCTTACATTCCTAGATTGGCCTCGGAATGTGAATCTTCGGCCCCTTGAATTATATTGACTTTTTTCTTCGGAAAGTTTCTCGACAAGCAATGTCAACTTCTCAATTTGTTTTTGCATGTCTAAAATAGATGGCTGGCCTATTGCCGCAATTGGTTCTGATTTTGCAACAGAATATACCTGCGTGTTATCTGCTGTAGTTTCGTATATCTTGTCGGCTAAAACCGCAAGTTCAGGTAAATTTTCGTTCGATACCAATAAGATGGTTTGAATATTTGGTGGTAATCTCTGTAACCATAAGCTCTGCAAAAAGTTATCGTTGAGTTGGCCTGCAGCCAAATCGCGCATTTGGCGGAGTAATGTAGACGGTTTACTGTCTCCCAACTGCAATTCACTCAGAAGTTTTTTTAAGCGTTTTCCATCAGAGTCCGCGAACTCTGCAATAAGCCTGCGCTTTAATGTGTCATATTTACCCTGCTGTGGGGGACTGTATATAAGGTCACTAACATAATTTAAACTTTCAGAGTCGATTGATGAAATTAGACTAGCATATTTGGTGTCATCGTTTGTAATTCCAGATAACTGAAACGCGGCTTCTACTTGTGAAAACCATAATTGAATATTTTGTTTCCAAAACGGCGGCACGCGAAGTGCAATTCTATTAATTTCATTGCCTTGCATATCCAGCTATCTATAAATTTATGCTATCTATGCTCAGTTATAATATCAATGTGTTTTATGTGCAATAACCTTAATAATAATATGAATTAAGCATGATAAAAAGTTTTAAAAAAAAATCTCTCTCGAATTTACAGAAAACAGAACTGACCTGATATCCAATCTCTCCTCAATCAAAAGCGAACTCTTTGATGTACTATCACTTAATTAATTTTGCACTGGTTGTTTGAAAGTTGCGTGCTTGTGCGGGTCACCAATGATGCACTAGTCCACTCATAAACGCACATATTGTTTTACTAAAACAATTATTACAAATAATATAATACATCGCTGAGATTTTAACATTCAAAAAATAGTTTTTACAGATGAGCAGTTAGTACAACTTAGATAAAAAAACTTGTTCCAGTAAATCTCGCGGAGCTTGAGTGGAGTGGAGAGGTTCCTGAGTAACGTGATAAAAATTATAAAACGGTTGCAAAAATTAGTTATGGTCAAGGCGCTACAAATTCAATAACCTTAACAAAAATTACAAATTAAAAAATGTATGGAATTGATATAAAACTAAAAGAGTAAAATTTTACACCTACATCTAAACTGAATGTTTCATTGTTTACATCCGTAAAATATGTGCGGATTTTAGAGAGTTGCAGATTTTAGGAGTGCGGATTTGAGGGAGTCTACTGTATACTTTTTTTCAAAAAGGACACACTTTGTTCACCAAAAATATTTTGAACTGGTTTGTTTAGAGTTCCCTAGAATATTTTTCCAGGATCATTTAAATTGCCACAAAGTGCATGGAAATATTAAAAAGGGCTGTCGAGCATTGCACCCTGCTAAAATGGTTTAGAGTCAATACTATGTAAAAGATGGGTGATGAAAAGAAGTTCAAAGAAGAAAATGAGGGAGGATTTTTTAAAATTATTATTTGTTCAGAATAAATTGACTGTGCATTCCTATATAAAATTACCCTTTATTTATATTTCTAACAGAAAAAATAGTTTTTTTAAAGCTTTGTCCCACTACACAAACATAACCATAGCAAAAAAATCATCTCCATGAATGATGTTAATAAGAAAAAATGTGTTTTTGTAAAAAATAAGCATAATGTTGTTAGATCAATCCTGATTTTTACTTGCAGGAGATGGAGAATTTCTAAAAATAATAATAGTTGTCTTGAAAAACAAACAAAAAAATTATGTGAACATTTGATATTAAAAACGTAATTTTTGGAAAAATGACCCTTATGTTAATTTTTTTTACTTTTTATTTTCTGTCTCAGTGTACATTGTTGATAGAAATACAGTATCTCTCTTATTATTATAAGTAAATATTGCATGGTTGCTTACTTCTGATTTCTTATAAAAGTTCAAAAAACATATTTTGAACCAGAAATTTTAATTAAATAGGTGCAGTTTATTAAATAAATTTTCTGTCCACAATATGTTTTTTATACTTGGAATAAATCAGAAGTTGGCAGCTATGGTATCACAATTATTTTTGTGTAATATATATTTGCATTTTGTAGTTTAATGTCTGAAATGTATTGAAGTATTGTAAATTAATAAGCTAAAAAAATATAATTAGTTTTATAGTAAAAAAATATATTTAATTTTTCAGATGGCACCATTTGTCTTCTAAATCTAAAGGAAAGCGAGTCTCTTACACCACTACAGATTCAATCTCTGATTACTGAAATAGCATGTGGTAAAGAACATACACTATTTTTAACAGCATCTGGCCAAGTACTTAGTTTTGGATCTGGGAGGTAAGCAGTGTTCTCGCTGCCGCTCGCCAATGCGCCAAATTGCGACTAAATTCTTCATTTGGCGAGTAAACAAGGGATTAGATTCGCCAAACTGCTAGTGCTCAATTTTTGCTTTTTCTTTTTTCGTTTTTCATACATAAGCATATATATATATATTTGTAGCGCATAGTTGAAATTAGATTAATAACAATCGCTGTCACTAAAGGTTAAAATTCAATATTTGTATTTGATAGGAAATAGACCCTGTGTTCTTGCCACTGTAGTAACTATCTTTTGGTTGACATTTATTGTAAGAAATGTCCTTTAGTGTGAGAGTCAGGCCATTTCATCCAGCCATTAATCATTACATATTTCATTTATATAAGAATTAAATTTACAGCAAATAATTACAATAGTCATTTTTATTTACAATTCAATATAATTTAAAGTACACTCACCTTTTATAATAGAAGTCTTATTTCTGGTTAATTGTTGTCTATAAACTGTATAATTAAACTTTAGTTCTATGTTAATTTATATTTCCCGGCAGACTTATATTTTTTTTCACACACCTTTCAAAAGTAAACATTGCTTTTTGACATAGTTCCCCATATCGCCATGTGGAGGCGTAGCGATGAGAGTCGATGACGTAATCGCTTACGCGATCAGACGTAACGATCTCATCAGCCATTCATCCTTCTGTGATTGGTGGGTGTGTCTCTCAGCGGGGAGAAACCTGGTGTTCAATCCGTTTGAGAAGTATATATACTTCAGTCTCGCCGGCATAAAGTGGCTTCGTATTTTATCGTTTCTGTTTTTCTTAGTTTCGTCTGTTGGATGTTGTGTTATGTTATCTGGAAGTCAGATGTGTCATCGGTCAAGTCATTTATTTAATTCGTTTAATACATTGTTCAATACAATAGTTTAAGTCATCAGTTGAAATAGAACTTTCATTTAGTAATGGCATTTCATTACGCTTTCACGTTTCACTTAAACTTACAGAATATATTCGGCTATTTGAAACTTTATTTCTAAACTTAAACACCTGGAGGCTAGAAGGAGATGTCTGCATTGACGTGAGATAATTGACTTGGAATTATGTTATGATTATCGATGTCAAGAGATGTTCGGGTAGAAGAGACCCTGAGATTTGGACTTTTGACCTTCGCCTTCTTAAGGAAAGTTTGGCTATTCTCTCGTGAGGAAGTGCTGTTGTTTTTCACTTCGGTTTCTTTTGATCATGGAATTTTTTGGAACTCTATCGACGGATGAATATTACTTGGCTTAATTTTTTTTGGAACTGAAACCATTTTCCAGTTTTTGACTTAGCAAGCTCCAGTTCACTTAATCAAGACAATAGAGGACTTATAAAATGTTCTTTAAATCTTTACTTATTTTTCTTACAGATAAGTTCAATTTTGTTTATCTTGGTATATTTTAATTTACAGTATATTTATTCATATATCTGGTTTATGGATTTAATAGAAAGAAAATATATTTTGTTTTAAATATGATTCGATTAGAGATGCAATATATTTTTACTTATATTTATGTTTTTATATTTTATGTTTATTTTATTTTAAGAACTAATAAATGTTGATTGTTAAGTTTTAATTTTGCATGTCATTATTTCATTTGGTTTAATTTTATTCTTGACTAAACATTTAATTAGATATTCATTTGGGCATTACGTTAAAATTTAAATTAATTTAATTACTTATGGGGTTACAAAATCAGCATAACGCTGACACTGTTTTTGACGCGACTCTGCTAAACAATCAACCCCGATGGAATTGTGTTTAAATTCCATCAGTATTAGTAGCCAGTGGCCAGTAGAGGCTGAATGTTTAGTAGCCACTATTGTCAAGTTAGTGGCCACTAATTACTATCAGGGAAGCCACTGAGAAGTAATTATCGTGTAAAGGAAAAATTTACATTTTTCACAACATTTATGCTTAGATTTTGTGAATTACATTGTATTGGATATTGCATTGACATATTTCTTAGGTTAAGGGATCACAGTGCCTAGAAATTGGTCAAAATATAGATTCTCTTTTTTTAATATTAACTGAAAGCTTCTCTAATTGTGAATGTTTCGACACCTCATTTTTAGCAACACGACAATTATATTATCATTGTAAGTTATGTTAATAAATAAAGCACACACAATGACCCATATAAATAAAAGCTTTAAACGGATTTTTATATTTTGCTTGTTTGAAAAATACTAAGGCTTTTTTTTCTTCCTAATTAAGAAAGAGGTTTTTTTTTTTTTTTTTACTTGTTTTCTGTGGTGTATTTAATATTTTTGTATATGGATTTAACATTCAAGTTTTACAGTCATTTAAAAAAAAAATTGAGTTTGTTGAATTGTTTCAAAGGACTGGTGTCCCTTTAAAATGTTTTATGGCATTTTCTATAATAAATACACTGTATTTTTCGCTTTTTTTCTCTTTTTATGGAATTTGCAGTTTTTTTGCAATTTTTTGAAGAGATCTGCAGTTTTTTTGCGATCTTTTGACGAGATCTGCCCTTTTTTTGTGTGTGATTTTTGAAGAAGTTTTGCCGTTTTTTCGCGATCTTTTGGGGAAGTTTTGCCGTTTTTTGCGATCTTTCGGAAAAGTTTGCCTCTTTCTGCGATCTCTTGGAGGGTTTGCTGTTTTTTTGCGACCTTGATCCGAAATTCTTTTGGAGAAGTTTGTCGTTTTTTTGCGATTTTTGACTAAAATTTGCTGTTTGTTAGCGATTTTTTGATGAAATTGCCATTTTTCGCATTTTCTGGAAGAAAACTGCCTTTTTTTCGCGATCTTTCGACGAAATCTGCCGTTTTTTCGCGATCTTTTGGAGAAGTTTTGCCGTTTTTTCGCGATCTATCGGAGAAGTTTGCCTTTTTTCCGTGATTTTTTCGAGAGTTTGCCGTTTTTTCGCGATCTTTTGGAGAAATTGTCGTTTTTTTCGCGATTTTTGAACGAAATTTGCTGTTTATTAGCGATTTTTTTGACAAAACTGCCATTTTTTCCGCATTTTTTGACAGAATTTGCCATTTTTCGCAATTTTTTTTGAAGAGAACTGCCTTTTTTCGCGATCTTTTGGAGAAGTTTTGCCGTTTTTTTTCACGATCTTTTGCCGGTTTTTCGGGATATTTTGAAAGGTCATTTTTGCGTTATTTTGATGAAATTTGCTGCATTTTTATCATTTCTTGAGGAAATTTACTTTTTTTCGCGATTTTTTACCAAAATTTGTCGAAATCCTTTGATTAAATTTGCGTTTTCCCGCGATCCTTTGACGAAATTAGCGATTGTTCTTCGAACGATTGGCGAAATTGGTTATTTTCGGCGACCATTTGTCGAAATTCGCAATGTTTTTTATGTCTTAATTTTCAGATTTATGACCGATTTTTTTACCGGAAATGATTGATCGCCATTTTGGCGATCAGATGCATACCATAAAATCACCAATTTTTTACATTTAGTCGCCTTGTGGCCGGTGGCGACCGTGAATTTTAACCTTTAGCTGTCACAGTTATAAAAACTTAGATTATTTTAGAACATATTAAAAAAAAGGGGGTACTTTAAAGGATTAAAGATCATTTTTTTGTGCTACACGGCGAATCTATTTTGCTAATAGTTTTTTCATTTGGCAAATGTATTTTATTTTTAATTCGCCAAATTACTAATGTTGGTCAAATGTCAACGAGAACACTGGAGGTAAGCATGTAAATACTAGATAAAGTTTAAAAGTTTTGAGTCAAAAAAGAAGGCATTACAGCTGAATTTTCATATTAGGATTTCTCTACATATCTACGCCAACTTATAATGGAGACATGGAGTGCAAGCCCATGCAATAATTTGCTCTCCACCCACATAATTCACAATGATTTATTTTCTTATATACTCAATCGCTGAAATAAAATTTGGTTTCAATAAATTGTTCAAAATAATTTTGTTTGTAAAATTGTAAGGACATTAGACTTAAGGAGAATTGAAATTCTTTTCAGTGGATCTAAAAATTATTTTATCTCGAAAAATAATTCCCTGCATATTTTGCCACCACTTTTAAAGTCGATGAAGGTGACTATAATGACATTTAATTTTTTGTATTTTTTATAATTAGCAATTCTTATGTTATCTTGTTATCTATAATAACTTATCTATCTGTATAAGGAAAAGATTGTGAAAATATAATTTAATAAATTGTAATAATTTTATATTTTACTTAGAAAAATCATAATTTGACTTTGAATTGCCATTTGTAAGCAGTGGCGTAGCTAAGGGGGGCGTCCGCCCCGGGCGCCGAGGCCTAGGGGCGCCAAATTGAGAGAAATTGTTATATATCTATATTGGGGTGGGGGCGCAAAATTTCTAGCTGGCCCCAGAAACGGATTAATTACCACCCGGGCCCCTAGGCTTGATTTTCTGAGGGCCCCCTTTCACTCCTTCAAAGTGGTATATACTGGAAAAATTAAAACACATGCTTGCTTCATTAACTCATAAATCATTGATGATAAAAATATAAAGGATTATGACAAAAAATTTCGCACATCTTTTGTCTTTTGTATTAAATATTAATGTCTGACCAGTGTAAAAGAATATTTTCTTATTCTTTATATAAGGAAAATTTTTTGCACCGGGCCCCCTTTTCTTCTGGGCCCCTAGGCTTCAGCCTACTCAGCCTAATGGGTAATCCGCCTCTGGCTGGCCCCGGGCGCCAAAAAACATAGCTACGCCACTGTTTGTAAGTCATTCCTCCTCCCTTGGATCTTTATCCATGCATACATACTGAGGAAAAAATTGCATCTGAAAACACAATATGGGTGTGTATCACTCAAACTTTTTTCAACCTGCCGATATTTTTCAAAAGTTGATGTTGCTGTATATCCAACCTCTATATTAGTATATTTAAATAATCTGTGCAGCCTTTTTACAGTCATTATGATAGAATGATTTGTTCTGCACTGTAAAACAATCTCTGTGATGACTTCATCATCTGAGGTGAAATGAATTTTTAATGTTGGAAGAAAGATGAAGGTATATTTTAGCATAAAACAAAGTGAATGAGAAAGTGTTGTTTGAAAACCGATAATTAATCAAAGTAGATTGTGCAATTGCAGCATTGTGAGGAAATACATTGTCTTTTAGAGAAAAACATGATTAAAAAAAAAAGCATTATTTTAATAAAATTTGGCACACTATACTCTAAAATTCTACATTACTCCTTCCTTATAACACACAGAATCTTTCATATTTATATATATATATATATATATATATATATATATATATAGCCATTGTTGGGCCCACAAATACTTTGAACTACAAATAAAGTGTTTGATTTCATGTATATATATCTATATCAGTGGTAGAATTGATAAAAAAAAATTACTTGTCCCAAGGACCTGTAAGCATGTGAGTTTATTGGTCTGTAGTCATCATAACTGGCCCACAATATAAAATTCTATTAAGTATCTTTAACTTATTTAGTAACCCCTCGGCTCACCCCTCCTATTAGAATATAAACCAAATTTCCTTTGCTGTTACCCAAAATTTTTGAAATAAAATGTAAAATTATAATTTGCAAAAAATATAAAGTACATAAGTTTAAAAAATATATACAGTACTAAACAAAAATTATAAAATTATTAATTATTTATTTTATTTCCCATCATTTATTTCAACTGACTATAAGAGTTAATGCATTTTTTTTTTTTTTTTAATAAAATAAAATTTTGTGTTTAGTCAGATAGTCTCAGGAACAGGAAAATTTATGTTTACTTGTCAGAGAAATCAGAAAATGTTACTGGTCCTGCAGACCATTAAACTTTTTAAATTAGTAGTCCATTTGAATTTTTGGTGGTCTTGGACCAGCAGACCACGAAGGATTTCGAACGCTGTATATAGAAATCATTTGAAGCTTGAGAAAAAGTAAGATTTCTTTTATGCTTGTTTTTGCTCTCACATTGATTTTATCCCATTTGCTTTGCACAATAATATTTTTTTATTTGTCAACTCCAGTGCATCATTACGTTCAAAATCAAAATAGGTAAAGTTCATAAAACATTAACTGCCGTGGCAGAAATGTGGTGACACAGTGACATTGTTGAAAGAAAACAGTCTTCTGGAGAAAACTTTCATTGTCAAGCTGCTAAACATAGATGATAGAAATATTATTTTTTAGAATTGTTATTCTTAATTTAAAGTACAGAATATTAATCAAAATTTCTCAGGCGTCTTGCCTTTAACAGAAGAAGGTCACTGATTTCTTCATGGTTCATTAACTTAAATTTACATAATGTAGAACAATTTCAACTTCTTATAAATATGTGTTTACAATTTTCAACAATTCAATTTGCATTGAATAGTTTTCTTATTTATTATTGGTAAAAAAATTTTCTTTCAATTCTGTTAATTACAGCTAGTATTCATTTCACAAAATATAGAAAATGTGTACTTTTTTTAAACTACACAAACAAAAACTAAATGCATTGTACAGATTTAATTAATAAAATTTTGCAGATAGCTATTTGTTTATTTGTTTATTTTTACTTCTCCGCTTTAACCATTTTTTTTTTTTTTTTTTTTTTTTTTTTTTTTTAAGCAGGAGTCTGTCTATTATATATATTGTTTTTGAGTTATATTTTTTATTGTGTATCGTATTTTAAGTGCATTAAAATACTATAAATTTTTTTATCTTTATTTAGTCGGGGACAGCTTGGACATGGTACTATAGAAAATCAAGATAAACCTACTTTACTTGAGGCACTTGATGGTATCAAAATAAAGTCAATATCCTGTGGTGGATGGCATTCTGCTGCCATAAGTGGTGAGTTAATATTAAAATTACATTAAAAAATACTCCTATTATGATTTCTTGTTATCTGTTTTATATTTGCATTTCTATGATTTATTTTGTTTTGTACTTGTGTAAACTTTAGCTTTCTTTTTTTGAGGGTGAGGGCTATAAATTCTTTTCTAACTGTTATTAAAAATTGATGATTGACTGCCTTTATCGTTGTTTTTGAAATCATTAATTGAATATGACAAAATATAATTAAAAATTAAGAAAAACTGTTTTAAATTATTAATTTAAAAATAATATTTTCAGTATCATATCGTGAAATAATATTTATGTTTTTTGGAATCAAAATTGTAGTTCTACTAGTTGTAAAATTAAGTAACTGAAATAATAAATCATCCAATTATAAAATTTCAAATGTTATAAATTTTCAGTACCATACAAGCTAAATTAAAATGTTCGACAATGATTAGAAATTTCTAATTTATTAACCCTTTGACAGTCTTGCAAAAGGGCAAATATGTATTTTTTTTTTTTCATTATTATTATTAATTTTGTTTTAAATGCTAATGAAACTGATTCTTTGAACGTTAAAATATTTTATTACAAATATTAATGTGAAGCCTGAGAGTATTAATCATTGTACAGTTCATTAGATTTATATTACTTTAAATATTGCGGGAAAACCTGGAGCTTAGTGAACATATTAACATAGGCTTGTCAGTGAGAGGGTTAAGCTTTGTTTAATAGTTTGAAAGAAAAACAACTGTGATATATTTTATGTAACAAAAATGATTGTAACATTCAAAGTTAAAAATGGAGGAAGGAGGAAAATAAAAGAAGAAAAGGTATAAAAGTTCATTTTTAGATTCTTTTTCTGAAATGTTTTAAGAAATATATACTATATAGTATATTTACTCAAATCTATAATGTGCAGTTTTTCCCCCTAAAAAAATCAGATCCATCTACAGTATAGAACCATTTATCCATTGATTAAGGTCAGATATATTCTTAGTAACTGATTGTATATTAAAGCAACATACATTTGATCAGATTCATAAAATATGTGGCTGTGGCACTGTTTCTGTTTTCAAATTAATTATTAGATTACTCAAATAAAGAATCAAATCAAAATAAGATTGATCAGAGTTTGATTGAAAGCAATTTATGGTAATACCTCGGAAACAAAATTCCTTTTCAGATAAATCAAAATGTCCAATAGCTAACTAAATATGCTTTTACTTCAACTCTTAGATATTAGCATCAAGTTACAAACGCAGTTGTTTGGAGATATGTTTCGAACCCATGTCATAACTTAACCACAGTATATTGGAATGGTGTCAAAGAAATGGTACAAAATTATGAAAATACTTACCCACTTTGTGAAATATAATTAACTTTATAATTCATTGAATACAGACTTAATCTTACTCTATCTTAAAAAAGTCCATAAGTGTTGTTTGGTGAACTAAGGCATTTCGTTTCTGTTCGGCATATTGTTTCCCACTAGCAAGATGGAATAGATAAGCACAATCTGAATCGCCTTGCCTTTCCATCCACAAAATTACCTCCGTTAAGTGTGAAATACTTCAATAACATGTGGAATGTCGTCTTTCATTACCACATCATTTTCAATTTCATCATCATCTTTCTCACTGCAATTTTTATGCATTGCATCATAGATATTCTGATCAGTTGTGAACTCTGAAATTGGTTCGATGTTGTTAATTTCTATTCGGACATTAGAATAGAAATTAATAACAAACTGCAAGTCCCTCATTGTGTTTCAATGAAATTTTAAATGCAAAATTTATCCTAAAATTGATTTTTTTTTTCCCTGGCGACATATTTTTTCTTGCATTAAATCCGAATTCATGATATATCGGGCTTCTACTGTAATCAATTCAAATTATAATGTTTAAATCAATACTTATGTTAAATTGACACTTAGTGGCATCCTTTTTTTTTTCTTCTGGAAAGATTCTGAAATTGGTCAATTGAAAATATCATTCTGGATGATTAGTTTTCTGGTTAACTGGTTTTCGGATAAACAATTCCAATAATTAAATATGTCTTGCAATCAAGAACAATTCACAGTAATGTAAAACATCTGAAAAGCAAAGGATGCAGTGAAATATCAGATGATGTCATTTATATAATCTGTAAAGAATTATTACTGTGCAATAATGTGGCGAACAAATGAAATTAGGATTTGCCATATTTAATAAGTTTTCTAATATTTTCTCTGTTTTAAATTTTTACATATAAATTTTAAAAAAATCTTAATTCTATTTCTAGAATTTAAGGTAATCTTAGATTTAAGTGAATACCATAAAAGATTAAATAACTTATACCAAATATTGGAAATGAATTATTTGCTATCCTGATATATTTCAATTATTTTTCTTTCTCTTTGCTTTTAAACAAATTTTATAAAATTCAAAAGACTATGAATTTATTTTATTGAATTTTTTTTAATAAATAATAAAATTATTTTTATATCAATATTTTTACTTTTAGTTTTAGATGTATTTTAGAATGTCAACACTATTATTACATTCTAACTGCAGGCAAAAAATGTGTTGCATGCTATTTGCTTAGAGCTTTTTTTAGATCATTTGTTGTAAGCTTTTATCAAAATGTTTTTTGTAAAATGTCAGATTTTTTATTTTGTAGAGAAAGTTGCATTTTTAATTTTTACCTTACTTTGTTAAATAAATAGGATTTGAATTTTAGAGATTTTTAATCAAATGAAATGAATTGATCAATTCTATTAAAAAAAACTTTTTTGACTAGGCATTTTAATCAATTAATCGGCACAGCTCTTATATTAAATTACTTTTGTACAGTAACTTTTTTTTTTTTTAAATTACTAAATTTATATTAATTTTTAAGAATAAAATATTTATCATATTATGAATTCAGGAGATAATTTATCCATATTCCATTTATTTTATGACAACTCAGCCTCTCCCGTAATTTTATATAGAAAAACATGATTGACGTTTTTATGTTAGATTTTATTGATTAAAAGGTTTTTTCTTTTTTCTTTCAGTGTTTAATTTATTTATTTTTATTTTCCAGATGATGGTGACTTATATATTTGGGGTTGGAATGAAAGCGGTCAGTTAGGGTTTCCATGTGCTGAAGTGCATGGTAATCTTCTTCCTTTGAGTGAAATAGAAACAGTATGTTGCCTTCCAAAACTTGTCGATTTTGAAAAAGAAATGCAAGTTAAATCTGTTAGTTGTGGCACTCGACATACTGCCGTTCTTACAGGTAATTTATTTGTAGTATATATAATTTTTCAGCTTGTTTCAATGATTTTTATATTATATTTTGTATAAAATTTAAATTCTATGATTGCCACAGGCAGCCAAAACATGATTATTTGCATAGTTAACATATACAGCCAAAATATTTCTAAAAATTACTGTTTTCAGTGGTTATTATTTTAACTAAAAACCTAAAAACAACTGTTTATTAGGAGGGGGAGGAAAAAGAGAGAGGTCTTTTTTCCAATTCCTGCACCTAATTAAAATTCATCCATTATCAACTTTTACTTAAACATCATACGTAGTATAAGTTAAGTCTTGCAATCCCTATGAAAATCGAAAAACTTTTTTTGGTGAATTTACCATCTGTTTGTAAACGCTTTATCCCCTAAACAAATTCAGATAGATACTTGAAATTTAGTGTGTACCTAGTGTGTAATAATGGGAAAAAGCCTATTGAATATCAGTAACCTCAATTTTCAAACTCTCGAAAAATTCGTTTTGATAAAACATATATAAAAATTTCTGTTTTTTTTTTAAGGAATGGCTGGAAAACACAATAAAATCATAAATTTTACATAAAGAATGAAGTTGATCAGATAATTAGTTGCCAAAATATTTATAATCCTATTTTCCACACTTTTCCATTTTTCATGACCTTATGTTTCATTTAAATCTCAATTCAAATATATTTTTTAATTAGAAATGAGACACTTCATCTGATGCAGTAAACTATTAGTTAATAGGTTTATCATCTTTTGATTTATAAGGAGGATTTTTTTTTAACTATTTCATTATTCTGTTGACCAAAAAACTATCACCAAACTATAAGAATAGATGTCAATTATAGCTTATTGTAAATGTCATATTCACTTGACATTAACCATGTTACATGTGCTTGTATGTCATCAAATGATTTTTAATCTGACATTTTGTTTGAATTTTTATTAATCTTCTACTAATTTATGAGTGGTTTAGTGATTTATATAATTTTTCTAAATGGGTTGATGGGATAATCAAATAATACCTGCAATCAGTAATAGAGCATTATAATGTATTAAAAATATTTAAATATAGATTTAAATTTTATTATGGAATTGCAATTCATTTTATAAATAATTTACATTTTTTTTTTCATATGTTATATTATGCATATCTATGATAGATAGATATTATGTTATACCCCAATGATTAGTTTATTTTTATTATTTTATTTATTTATTTATTTTGTACAGTTTTATGATTTTAATGTTTCAGTCTATGTTTTTTAAGTTTCCCCTTCAATTTCAAAAATCTATAAATCATTTCCTTTTGAAAAAAGAAAATATAACACATAGAAAATATGATGTGTAAATATAGCACATAAATGCCAATTGTCTTGGTTTTCAGCCTGGCTTTATTCCTATAGCCTTTATATACCTATGTAGGCTTTTATACCTATATGCTTTACTGTGTATATTTCAAGATTTTGTTCCTGTTCAGAGTTTTTTTTTTTTTTTTTTTTTTCCTAAAGATGTTTTGTCTTCTTTAGGGTTAATCTTTGCCAGTGATTTTTGTCAAATGGTATATCACAATTTGTTTAATCTTTTTCTATCATCAGTTAGTATTGAATTCAGAAATGTAATTCTCGAAGGCAATTTTTCTGTTTCATGGTGGCAGAATAGTATTAAATTCAATGTTTGTATCTGAGTTGGAGAGAGGGGGAGATGATAAAATTGCTAGATATCCTGATTTATGTAGTATGCCTTGTTCTTTATGGACTCAAAGATCTATATTGCATAACCACTGTGCATGATGCAAAAAATCTCAATTTTTCCCATTATGCACAAATTCATTGAAATTTTTTTTGTACCATTACCTATTTGTTAGTCTGCAAGCAGAACTTACTAACTACAACAAAATCTGTAAAGACAGAATGTGTGTAAAATGAAAATTTTTTTATAGTCCTTTCGAAGGGAGACCTTACAAGTTCACCAGCCTAGACAGAAAACTGTCTCATATGGACATTTTTTGTGGCTCGTAATGTTTCTGTTTGAACAGGTTTTACTGTAGTTTGTTCAGTAAACCCTTCAAAAACAAGTCTGTTTATAATAGAATTATGTTTCAAATTGTTCCAGTGATTCCATTTTCACAGATTTTACTATATAAATTTGTTGTGTCTATTTAGTATAACAAAACCTGTTAAAAAAAATAATCTGAAAAATATTTCATTTTAAACAAGTTTCCATCTTAGTAGGTATAATTATATGCAGAGTTAGAAATTAGCAGTCGTTAGTTGCCAAATGCAACTAAATTATTGCCTTTGACGACCACAAAATTATACCTAGTCGCCAAATTTGACGCCTAGTTTTTTTACTTTAATTTTGTTTTAAACAGTATTCTTATACTGACTTTAGTGTAAGTTTTTTTACCCGCCACATGCACTTGAAGATCACCTGTTAAAATATTGGACTGTAGCACGTGTTTAAAACACCCTTGCATTTGTCAATCCCCTCTAAGTTGACTTCCCAATGCTGATAAAATTGACCCTTGCAACATGTCCCTAAAATTCTTCCACACTTTGTTTGAAAACGTGCTTTAAAATTCCCATGCACCTATCAATTAAAACTAAGCTGACTTCACTTTAACCAATGACTGATAAAACTGATCAAGTCCCTAAAATTATATGGACCCCAATTGAAAGATTTCTATGACAAAAAGGCCTTTATGGTAATGTGATGTAATATATAATCAAGATAGGAGACCTGATTTAAAAAATTAAGTATGATTTTCAATTTTCAATTTAATTTTTGTATTCTTTGTTTGTATTTTTTTTCTTGTATTAGTTTTATAAAAAAGAATTAGTTAAACATTTTTCTAGAATCCATTTTCTGTATCTAATCAGGTTTTACAAGTTTATAGAAAACCAGTTTGTTTTTACTTTCTTCTATCTTTACAAGAAGAAAGTATTGGATTCATGAAAATTTTCGACTTCCGGTTTTCGACGGATTTATACGTTTTAGAAGGTCCTGAACACGTTTCGACTATTTTTAGAAAATGTCTGTCTGTGAGTCTGTCCGTCTGTCTGTGTGTCTGTCTGTCTGTATGTGACAAAAAATTTGTGGGCGCTCTATCTCAAGAACTAATGCTCGAAATTTAATAAAATTTTATATTCAGTTAGACCTTGATATGAATTAGTGCCTATTGGTTTTTGGTGAAAATTGGCCTGCAGGTGGCGCTGCTATACTACGTTTTTCATGATTTTCAAGATTGCTATATCTCAAGAACTAATGCACAGAATTTCACCAAACTTCAGATTCTGTGACCCCTTGATATACATAGACGATGATTAAGATTTGGTGTAAATTGGCCAGCAGGTGGCGCTGCGATGCCACGTTTTTCATGATAGCTATATCTCAAGAACTAATGCACAGAATGTCACCAAACTTCAGATTCCGCGATACCTTGAGATACATAGCCTCTGATAAGGTTTTGGTGTGAACTGCCCTATAGGTGGCGCTGCTATGCTACATTTTGCACGATTTTTGCGATAGCTATATCTCAAGAACTAATGCAGAGGACTTCATCAAATTTTAGATTCTGTTACACTAGAATATATAACATAATTAGACGCTGATTACATTTTGCTATTAACCTTGCAACAGATGGTGCAGCTGTGCTTCATTTTGCACGATTTTTCCGATAGCTATATCTCAACAACCAATGCACAGAATTTCATCAAACTTCAGATTTTGTTACAAAATGACATATAACATAATTACACGATGATTAAGTTTTGTTATAAATCCTTCAACTGATGGTGCTGCTGTGCTATATTTTACACGGTTTTTTTAAACTAGCTATATCTCAAGAACTAATGCACAGGATTTCATCAAACTTCAGATTATTTTACACCATAACATAATTAGACGCTTTTTTACGTTTTGGCATAAATTGTGCAAGATATGGTGTTGCTGTGCTACGTTTTGCAAATTTTTTGTTATAACTATATCTCAAGAACTAATGGACGAAATTCCAATATAAATTACCCAACATGAGACACTACTAAGCTCATTTTCTCAGAATATTAATTAAATTTTGCATTTTAGGCTTTTCGGATACCAGAATATCGTTAGGCTAGGTCAAATGTTTGAGAAAATTCGATAGTGGGTAACTTTGGGGTCATCACGTTTTCTTTTCTTTCTTTTTTTTTTTTTTTTTTTTTTTTTTAATATTAAAATGTACTTATGAGATAGAAGAAAGTTTTGGGATTGACACATCCAACTAGTTTATTTTAATGATTATGTCTGAGATAAAATGTTTAATACATATACTTCCCAATTGCCCTTAACCCACAAAAATAGAAACAATATTATTGATATAAGGTTGCAAAAAGAAGTGAGAAAATACTGTAGACTCCCTCAAATCTGCAGAGCTTGGGACCAGAGGTTGTGCAAATTTTAGAATTTTACGGATTTCTGATCATTGGTTTGTTAACGTTTTTTTTAAAAGTAATTTGAATGTAATTAATAATGCAATCAAAACTATAACAATGCTTTGAATATAATAAAATATTAAAATAAGTAATAAACTTAAATAATAAAAACAAAGGTTAAGCTAATTATCAGTAATGTATGTTTAAATATTCGTAATAAAAATAAAATGTATTTTTCCTAAATATTCAATCAAACTTGTCTGTTTAAAAAAAAAAAAAAAAAAAAAAAAAATTTAATTTACATCAAAATCACAAAATAAGGAAGTTTCATCTCAGGTTTAGCCATACTTAATAACCAAAAAAACTTGATTAGTACATAAATATATTTGGCAAGAAGATTGTGATTATAAGTGATATCAGCAATAACTTGAATTTTTTTCAGAAATAAATTTATTCTTCCTTCATGAAAAAATATGAATTTATTAATATTAACAAAAATTTCAAATTAAAATACATGATAGAATTGATATAAAATTAAAAAGTCAAATTTTGTCCCTACATCTAAACTGAAAGTTTCATTGTTTACATCTGTAAATTATTTGCAGATTTTAGGGTTTCAAATTTAAGGGAGTCTACTGATTGTTGTAGTGTAAAATTGCAACCATGAATTGCTGTTTTGCACCTAGAAAAAAAATTCTAGGCGTCATCTGACGCCTTACTTAAAATTCCCAATTTCTAATCCTGATTATATGGTCTTCTTATCAAAGGGACAATGAAATTTTTATGTTTAAAACAGGATTCCATTATAGGCATGCTATTTTTTAATAGGATTTATTTATTTTTATGCCCTAATTTAGAAACCATTGTTCCACTTTTCTTTTGTCTCTGAGTCTTGCCTTTTTTTACACTGGACCTAGCAACACTAATAACCTTAAAATCTTTAACTATAAAGTCAGCATTCATGTTATAGTTACTTCATTAAATATCTTAATACCAACAAATTAAAACCACATAATATTTCAGGCATATTTTTTATAGTTATTGTTATATGGGATTTATATATTTGTGCAAAATTGTATTTGAGCTAAGGTGGAAATAGTGATAGATGTAGGGGATGAATTCAGGGCACCTTCCTTTATCTTCACAAAAATTTCAATATTTCCTTACCTTAGAATGCATATATGAAGATATTTATACAAATAAATACATCTTTTGTTTTTAATTTTATCCTACTTTAAAAGTACAAAATTTAAGTTTAATCAATGTAGAAATGTTAATTTTCCATAAATTTTTAAATGATGGGGGAAAAAATTCGTTTGTTTTTTCCTGAGAAAATTAAAAATTTGGGTAAACTATTTATTTTGCACAACTAAAATATTTTTTTGTAGTTTTATTTTCTTAGAAAGTATAAAATATTAAACATTTTTCTTAAATTTGTGTATGCTAAAAAAGTTACTTTCCCTTTATGAAATTTACTATCAGCACTGTGCATAGTGAAGATTACATCAGGTTTCAATTTCACGCCCACTACCGCCATTTCTCCTTGTGACAGGTGTCACAAAATTGAAAAGTGCAAAAACACAAGTAAATTCTTTTGAATGCATGTTGAACATTTATTTTTTATCTTTAAAATGGTTTAATTTTAACAACTAAATAATATAAAAGAACATTGCACTTATATTTTGGCAAAGGGGATCTCAAAAATAAATGTGAAAAAAATGTATCTATCAGTACAGTATAACAGTTTGCAATCTCTTTTGGATTCCAAGAACGAAACATACTATTTTCTGAATGTACCGTAAAATACCGTTAATCCCCCCCCCCCCCCCCCCAAATGTGACGAAAAATCGTACAATAGTTAGAGGGGGGGGCGCTTACACGGGATATTTTCGTAATCGGTCAACAAAATTTACAGGAATGAATCACGATGAAATGAATGAATTGTTGAATGAATCATGAATTTTGATACTTGAAAAAAATTGGGTTTAAAAAAAAAAGTAAATTCTGCCAAAAAAAGGAGAAATTTGTAAAAAAAAAAAAGCCAAAACAAGCATGAAATCAATTAAAAAATCTCGAAAAAACGCACATTTCATCAAAGATTTATGATTCATTCATTTCATAATGATTCATCCCACTCTCAATCGCCTTTGAGAATCGGGAGGGAGGGCGCTTTCTCGGGATTTTTTGAAAATTTCATATTCTTTATAAAGTGGGGAGGGGGCGTTTAATCGGGAAGGGCAGATTAACGGGATTTTACGGTATATTGGGATTTTTTTCCCAAAAAGTCCCAATATGCTTTTGCTTATATATATATATATTTTATTTTTTTTACAAAAAGAGAAGAAAAAATTTGGATTTTAATAGAAATTTGGCATTTTCTCAATTTTCACTCTCGGAGTCATCCCCTGCCCCGCTTGGCATGGTCCTGTTTATTACAAACAGAAATGACTGCTTCTACTTTTAAAATTTTAGCTTTTTACTCTCTGAATTCTCACAGCAGATTTTCTTGCTTAATTTAACATCATTGTTTGAAATATATTATTTGATTGTTTAAAATGATCAACTTCAGTTCACCTTCAATTTTGAATTTCTATTAAAACTGATATTATTCTCACAACAAAAAAATTATTAGTTTATTTCATGGAAAAACTTGTTTTTTTCAACAGAGTTTTCATCTTCATCTCCTGGCATTTTAGGATTAAAAAAAATTCAGACCCTAATTTCAGAAAGCTAAAGCAGTCATAAGAGTGTCAAAAAAGATAAAATATAAATTTTGTTCACATTTAATAAAAAAGTCTAAAAAATTACTAAAAAAAATTAATATGGGTAGTTAAAATTTAAAATATATAAAAGTTTAAAACCATGCAAATTTATATAAATTGTTTTAAATTAAATTTTGATAGAAAATTGTTTACATTTTCTCAGTAAAGTTTATTTATATGCATTTATATATTACAAAAAATACAATTAAATAATTCTAGTATTCTAATCTAAGTAATCTAGTATTCTAATCTATTCTAGTAATCTAAGTATCTGCATTTAAGGTAAATGCAATAAAGAATAAATAATTTCAGTTGTATGAATTACAGAAACATAGATCGACCTTTAGGGCTGTCCATAAATGATATCACATATTTTTTCCACCCTTCTTCCTTTGTCACAAAGTGTTACACCTCACTATATCCCCCTCTTCCCCCCTTGTCACGTGTCACGCTATGTTATATATACATATATTTGCAGTTCAGAAACAAAGCACTATGTTATAGATCATATTTTAAATTTTATTTTTAATTTAAGCTTTGTGTATTTTAATTACTTTTGTGAGAATAACAATAAAAATGATTTGTGTACTTATTTTGTAAGAAATAAGATTTATGTTTACAACAAAAATTATAATTAATATACAATAGTAATACAATATCAGAGTGTCCCCCAGGGGAGTTCAGGGGGGCTCTCTGCCCCTCCTGCCCTTTAGTTTAAAAAATAGCGCCCCTCTTGCCCCTCATCCAAAAAATAGCGCCCCTCTTGTCACTCATTCAAAAAATAGTGCCCTTCTTGCCCCACATTTGAAAAAACACAGCCTTTCAACAATAGTTGAACGATATCTTTTGAAGAAATTTGCCATTTTTTGTGGTCTTTTAACAAAAATAGCAATATTTTGCGATCTTTTCACGAAATTTGTCGTTTTTTCGCGATTTTTTTAGCAAAATCGGCCAGGTTTTTTTTTCGTTTTTTCATTTTTTGACAATTTTTTTTTTTTTTTTTTTTTCGATTTTTTGATCAAGTTCCTGTTTTTGTACAATTTTTTAACCTCTAGATTCTAGATTCAACTCTTAAAAGTACCCTTAAAAATCAAAAAAGTGCCCTGAAAATGTAAAAAGCGCCCTTTTCAGAACAGTAGTGCCCTGCCCCTTTTTAAACCTGGGGGAAACTCTGCAATATTAATATGAAAGAGCAGTTGAAAACAGAAGTATTTTGGAATTTGTAATTAAATTTTATAGTATAATTGACTTTAAATTTTATCCTTACTTTATGAACTCAAAAGTACTTTAATTTCAGAATTTAATTTGCTGATTTTTAATGTTCTTATTTTAACCAAAATGTGTGATGTCACATTTCTTCTTACCCCCTCCCACCCTCTTGTCACAATTTCACGAACCTCCTTCCAAGTGTGACATCATTTATGGATGGCCCTTTTGATTTATTGTGAAATTATTTCTAGCAAGTAAAAATTGAGTTTAAATGATTTATTTAAACTTTGTCATTATAAGATAGGTTATATTCTTTATTTGCTTCTATAAGTAATTTTTATTTTAAGTAATTTTATTTTATGTCAAAAACTAAATTATTAAATTTCCTTTGAATCTAATCATTATGTGCTATTTTTTATTATTGTTGTTAGAATATGTATTAAAATTTATATTATAATTAATTTACTATAATATATTAATTATATTTTATCTTTTAAGAATTAGAGATAATTATTACTACTGCTTCATTCATATTTGTGGGAATTCATAAATATATTATTTTTATTAAAATAACTACCTTCATTCATATTCATAGTAACTTAAAAGTTTATGAAAATATCCTAAATGTCATCTTAATAAAAATCATTTTTTGCATGTGAGAAGTGTCTACGCTTTTCTGATTTTAATAATAGTTTTTTTTTTCTCTTTTATCATAAAGACATTGTAAAAGAATGGCATTGTTTAAAATTAAAAGTAAAGAATGGCATTGTTTAAAATTAGTTCAATTTGAATCACATGTGCTTTCACTTAAAAATGTGCAAACAATTTTCATTGAAAAAGTGTCTTCTTGTTTTTTAACTTTTAGAGCTTGGCAACTTCACATGTATTCAAGTTGCTTCATTAGTGTGTTATTAATTAAAAAGTCAGAAGATAGAAATGTCAATAAATCAATCTCCTGCATTTTCATTTTAGATAAATAACAAGTATTTAAACATATGGATATTTTTTTCCCCATAAGGATTAAAGAAATGACTGTAGTTTTAAAAAGTAATTAATTGTTTTGTTTATCTTCAAGTGATAGCAGCAATAAATAGTTATTTGAGCAAGATAAAAATAAAACAGATTTGAAATAACAATTTTGGATTCTTTTGTCTCTGTATTTTTTTTTTCTTCAATCTTTTTAGTTTACTGAAGATTTTTTTTCTTCTTTTTATTTTCTCTTTGTATGGCCCAACAAGTGTGGTGGTTGATTTCTTAGCTTCCATTCCATTTGCTCAAATGCATTCCTTCTTTATACATTTTGTCATTGATATTTTAAATTTCATTGAGGTGTTAATCTTTCCTTTTCAATTTTCAATTTCCTGTTTACATAACAACAAAAAAAAGTGTAATACCTCCATACAGATTTTATTTTCTTGTTTTTATAACTATTCCCTGTGTTATCACCTGCTGATGGGAGTAGGTAATTAATTGTTATTAAAAGTATAGTCCTGTTCTTTAATCATTATGTGGAGAAACAAGAACAAGGAATCATGCATCACACGTAAATTATGAAATGTTTTCCAGCACTAACAGAATATTATTAAGAAATTTCATTTTCACATGTAATGAAATTCATTATTACACACTCCTTAATCTATTTTTTTATTTTTTTATTTTTTTTTTTATTTATTTTTTTTTTTTTTTTAATGTACGACCTCTTATTGATTTTTTTTTTTAAATTTGATTATGTTTGAAGTATCATAATATCATTAAAATATATAATATAAATGATTTTTTGCATAAATTATAATGTAACATGGAATTATTGGGTCCCTGTAAACAAACTATAAATGCTACTTCTATACTTTTGAGAAAGCATGTTTTGATCCACCACAGTAAGATATACCAATTTCATCATGTTTGAAACATTGTAGCATCATTAAAATGCATTGGAAATTATTTTTGTGCATAAGCCATAATGTTATGAAATTATTTTGTGTGTCTCTGCAAACAAGCTATGAATGCCAAAACTATATTACTTTTTTTGTCATTGTGGCAACAGAAGTACAACATTTTTGGATGTTAAACATAGACCAATCAGAAAACGTGTTATTGTGGCAACAGAAGTATTCCATTTTTCAACTTTAAACATGGACCAGCTAGAAAACGAATAAAATAAAATAAGTTGTGGAATTCAACCAATAAAAAGATTCCGATATGCTTCAGATTTCCCAATTCTGTATCGAGGACAACAACTATTTTCCAAATAGTTAAAAAAAAAAAAAAACATAAACACTTTTTTATTAAAAAGATTTCTAATTAAACTTCTGCATTTCTTTCATTTCTAATAAATATTACAATATATAATTGCATAACACTGTATAAATGTTCAAATGCCATACTTATTGTATTTTAAATTGTTTTTTTCTTTAGAGGATAATGAAGTATGGTCTTGGGGATGGAATGAATATGGCCAGTTAGGTCATGATGAGTATTCAATATGTGATAAGCCTTGCAAGGTATCACTTCCTGACAAATTTATTCCAAAAACTGTCGTATGTGCATTTTGGAGCACTCTTATTTCAGGTTCATCAGCTGTATAATATCTATTTGTATGAAATATTAAATAAAATTTTGTTTTTTTATTACTTGTTTTGTATATTGAATTCTTTATTTGTTGTTTTATAAACCCCCTGAGTGCTGAGCAAAATTGTAATGTTGTTTTCTCTGTATTTTTTTTAAATATTAAAAAAAGATGTTTTTCATGGTATAATTTTTTATTACATATAGGTATATAAGCCTCCAGAGTATTAATAATAAGGTAATTTCTTAAATTAACTGGATTATATCTGTAGAATTATATTAATTTAAATAATGCTACTATTGCAGTGAAACTTGCAGCTTGGTGAATGGATATATCAGTTTGTGGTGGTTAGAAGGTTAAGCTAATTATAATATTTCTTATCAGTTAGATGATTCTTAATTATTATATTAAATGTTAAAAATATGTATATATATTCATTTATTTAACAACAGTACTGTCAAACATGTCATTTATCAAGGTTAATAACTGAATTATATTATAAAATCTATATTCTTGATTTTATGCTTGCTAAGAATTTTATTATTATTAAGCATTAAGATATTTAAAAATGTTTAATAGCTCTCTATGCATTTTAATGTTTACACTTAATAAGAATTTTTAAATATATGATTCTTAATGCATTTTAAATTCTGTTTTGACTATGAGATGAAGTTTGGCAGTCAAAGTTCAATTCTGAACAATGCTCTGCAACTTTGTTACTTAAAAATAAAAAAATCTGAAATAGTATGTTAAATGAGACATGAGATGTGTTGTTACTATAATTAGTTTTATAAATATTCAAATTTTGGTGCAATAGTTATTGCATTCTTAAGCAAAATTACATGAATACAAAATTTATTACAATTATATAATATTAAATTCAGTGATACGAAAGTAATAGGACTCCATCTTAAATATGATGCAATCACCAGAGATCATTCTCTACCATCGGATATCATTAAATTAATGGTGTATGATAGGATTTAATTGAATGAAGAAAACTTTTACTAATATCTTTTAAACTCTGGTTCGATTTTCATAAAATTTTAACTGACTCTACAAAATTCTGCAATGATTATTTGTATATATGTGTATTAAATATCAAATCATTCAGTTGGATATTTTTTGTGCTGTTATATGCATACAGATGGATGGACCAAACGATGACTATAGGTGCTATGTCTAAAATCACCTAATAATTATAAATGCACCTTAAAAAAAAAATAATAATCCAAAGAATCTTTCAATCTTCAATGCTTTGATATTTCAAAGTACTGGAGAAAAAGAAAGTCCCTCAAATAGTCCAACAGAGGAATGTTTCTCAAAATATTTTTAAATAAGAAATACTACTAAAAACGTCCAAAATCCCACTAATTTTATTTCATAATCAATTAAAGGATATTTTTAAGTATAACTTCTAGCAAAAATAAATTTAACCTCTGGTTAATTGGCTGATAATGCTTTTTTTTTTTTTTTTTTTGTTAATTTACTATTTTTATTAAAAAAAACACAAATTTAAAGTTTATATATATATATATATATATATATATATGTATATATATTATATTGTAGCGTATATTGGGTTCTTTTGATCTTATGGTTAGACAACTTCAAACTCTTGCTTATAGAAAAGTAGAAAATAATTTATTTACAGAACTTCAGAACAACAGAGTCTTCGAAACTCACAAATATTACAAGATATTCCAAAATAACTGTTTAAATCTATCGAACAAGTACAAATATAGGTCGCAGAGACTCTTTATACAATGTCTCAACACTATATCACATTCAAAACAACGTAGATAAAACTCAATACATCAAGCAAACTTGCTTAAACCTAGAAGTTCACTCTATGACTGACTGGTAAATAATAACAACAGCTCGCATCGCTTCTCTTCTTATATAGGTTCGGAGCATGTGCTAGAAATTTCTAGAACCTACTCGAAAAAATCCACGGAACAACAAACAATGTATCAGTATATCTAAGGGGGGTTACCAGAGAGGAAAGGGTTACCATCGCCAACAATCGCCAAGTTTGTCGCCAACTTGGCGATATATCGCCAAATTTGGCGACCAAAATTAGTCGCCAAAAGTGACGCCAACTTGGCGATATCTTCATTATTTCGCCAATCTGCCGTAGACATACACTGAAAATAATGGACAAGTTTCCTTGATAACAGAGACAATGTAACAAAAACTAATATAAGTAAAGGAATGGAGCTTAATAAGATTATTTACATTATTTTACAGTACAAACACTAACTATTTACAAAATTCGTAACAATATATATATATACAAATTAAAAATGTTATAAGCATAACATTTTTTTTCCCCATAAGCTTCGTACCCTATTTATTACGCAGAAATTATTTGAAGTTGATTTGTAGAATAGATATTGAAATATAATTATATTTATGACATGCTATATTTGAAAACCGAGAGTCAAGAATGCCAACTGACGGCAGTTTTTCAAAATTTTGATAATTTGTTGCTCAGAAGCTATTTCATCAATGACTAAGAAAAATTATTGGAGATCATATCTTAATAGTAAGAACAAACACATGCAGTTTCATTAGAATCTGTGATAAGAAAACAAATGTTTATTTATTTATTTTTTCTGTTGTTGTATAATATTAGGTAGAATTACAGTCCCAGGATTTGAAATCCTGAATAAATTTTCTTCCTGAAATTCCCAGTATACTTGATCCCAGAATTTCCAGAATTGAAAAGATGCTGATGGTATGCAAAAATATATCATCAACCTTCACATAAAAAAGAAGAAATGGTGTAAGTGAATGGTACTATTTTGTGGTATTTTTTGTTTTTCAAGAAATGTGAATATTTATTATTTTATAAAAATTATTTCCTGATTACTATCAGATTCCCCCCCCCCCCCTCAGTTTTAAAATTTCCTGACCATGGGTTACAAAAAATAAATATAAATTGACTAAATGGGAAATAAATAACAATAAAATGCCCTCTTAGAAAATTCTTCTCTGCTCTCAATAGTACTTTTCATTAAAAAGAAAAAAGCATTATGGAGGTTATTTACATATTTCCACTTTTTCTTCAGTTTGAAATTTTCATCCAAGTAATCTGGATGGGGAAAAAAAAAACACTTACAGAATTTTTTTTTTTTTTTTTTTTTTTTTTTTAATACTTTCAGTGATATTTTTTATTTAAAAAGAAAATTTATTTTGCATTTTTTCTTCTATTTAAAATTGCCATCCTTGTTTGTAGAAGGAAAATAAAAAATAAAATACCAATGGATGTATGTACCTTTTTATGGAGACGAGTGGATTTGCTAGTGTAATAATTTTTGTAACATATAATTAAAAGTATTGTATCATAGATAGCCACATTAAGAAGTATATAGCAGGAGAATTATATAGTTTAAATTTTTTTTATAGAATTTTAAAAGGGATTACAATAATATAGAATTTAGATTTGCTGCAGCTTTATTTTTTTTTCTTTCTTTAATAAAAATGTTTTTTATAGCAACCAATATTTCTAATTAAAAAAATAAGTAACACTTATGAGAGAAAGAAGACTTTTCTGAAGATACATAAATAACATACAACAATGTGACACAACAAATACTAATCGAAAAAGAAAAATAGTCTAACCTTGAAAATCTTGTATCTTCGGTACAGGACCGTATCTAAGAGGGTGCTATGGGTGGCTTAGCCCCCCCCCCCCTCCCGAAAAAGATTCCAAGGTCACTAAATGAATTTCTGTTCCAAAAATTCAAATGAAATTCTGTTCAAAAGTCTAATTTAGTTTTGAGACTCTTTCGCAGTTTTGCAGAATTACTAAATTGTATCTAAAATAAGTGTTTCAACACTCCCTTATCCTATCTGTACATTTGAAGTAAACATGATGTTTAATTTTGTACCAGGGTCCTTCCATGTCAATTCAACCAGATCTTGTAACCCGACCCACAGGGATTTTGATGAAACTTTGTGTACACACTAATCAAGGGCGGCGCCAGAGGGGGGGCCGGGGGGGGGCATATGCCCCCCGTCGGGCATACTTGGCCCCCCCATCGGGGTCAAAATTCGATATCGTCGGGGAAAATATTTTGACTTTTGAATTTCGCCCCCGGCAAGTTGGGTCAACGTATAAAGATTTTTTTTTTTTTTATTATATTAAACTCAGATTGATTAAACTAATTCTTTTGGATACGAGTCGGTTTCTGACTGAATTTTGATTCTTGCAGATTGAGTTCAGATAAACTCGATCTTTTCAAAAAAAAAATCTTAAAATAAAAATCTATATAGATGACTACACAGGATGATACATGAATGACTCTGTATGTGTATATATATATAAAATTTTAAAAGATAAAATTTATACTTAATTTTGTCGGGGCTGTCTTGGATGACTAGTAGAATGCTGCATCGGGTCGGGCAAACTGAACCTGACACGACTCGCAATCTGGATCGGACCGGGTTGAGTAATATTTTATCATTCTGGGTAGGATTCCAGTTCAGTTAATTGTTTCAGGTTCGGGTTTGGATGTTGACACTTATGGTTCTTGATTCAAGATCGATCTCTCAAAAGAATTTACAAAATTTATTTTAAGTTGAAAAATTATATATTGAATGTTAATGAGTTTATATATATTCTGATTTTTTACTTAGAAGTTAAAACTGATACTGGAGATATAGTTGTAGATAAAATTTTACATAATTGCATTACAGTATGGATATATTTTTTCATCAGTTACGGTTTGGATCTATTTGAGGCTGAAATGTTTCGGGTTCAGATCGAAATTTGGAGATGTCGGGGTTAGATCGCATTTCGGGTAAATTCCTGCATCACCTTGAGAAATTAAACCCAACTCGACAGGCGATTTGAGTCGGATCTAGCTAAAGTTAATATTTTTTTCGGAGAGGTTCGGGTTGACTTCTATTTTTCAAGTCGGGTCAGATTTAATTGTTTTAGCGTAATGGGTTCGATTCTACCTCATTTCTTAAAAGTATAGCCGAAGTATATTTTTAAATGTAAGATTATATTATTTGAATGTCAATGAGTGCATAAATTGATACATTAATTTTTCTACATAAAATATGTAATTGATATTGGAGGTATTATTGTAGGTTATTTTTCCATTATTGCTTTACAAGATGGATTTTTTTTTTTTCAATTTTCTCTTGCATTTCGAGTTGGGATTGAAATACTTTTAAGTCGAAAATTTTCGAGTTCGGGTTATCTACGTTTTTAATACTGGTTGAGGTTGAATGGATATAGAATTAACAAGTTCAGGTCAGGTGTAACCCAATCCACAGAGGACTCTATGCTCGCAAAATAATCCGTGAATTGAATTATTTTTTCCCTTGATTATATTCCGTTAAAACAGAAAAATTTGCTTTAAATTTTGCTTTCATGCGCTTTAATTTTGCTGTTTCGCCCCCCCCCCCCCCTCCGCAAAAAACAAACAAACAAAAAAACAGCAATTACCTGAAATATTCACACCTAAAGCAGCATGTTCGCCAAATTACATGGGTGTTCTGGCAGCTATGCTGCTTAGTACTTTTTCGTATTAGGAACGGAATTTATAAATCCGTTTCATCTAAATATAGGTAAAAAACAGAAATCTAAGATCAAAATTTTCGAAAAATGTCCAATCAGAAGGCAGAAATTGCTTGAAATAATAGAAAAGTATATCTTCAAATCACAGGAATATTTCGGCATTGTCACAACGGACGCTTTTTGCTGATATTAAAATAACGCACTTTTAGCTTTCCAACTATTTTACAAGTTTTCACTTCATTTACATTTGTCTTTTGTTTTCAATTTGGGAATTTTGTATTTAGGTTTTTGTTTCAGATTTAAATTTTGTATCATATCAAAATTTGAAACATCGCACTTTCCGCATTCGATCAATATACACTCTAAAATAAAATGGAAATTAAAGATGTCTTTCCCATTGTTTTTATTATTACTACTATAGCTAAAGAAAAAAAAAAATCTGCTTTAATTTACACATTTTCTCGAAAATGCAGAAAAATTATCTATCTAATGCTAAAATTACCTGAAATCCTCCAATATCTAAAGTTCCATTTTTGTGGAATCAAAAGACTGCTCAGTTTACCGAGCAGCAACACTGTGCATTAGATTTTTCTATTTGAAACTGATTTTTTACGTATCTCTATTTTTCTCTCAAAATAATGAAAATTTCGTGAACCGAATCTCAAATTTTTTTTTTAATTCTACAATCAAAACACCAGAATTTCTTCAAGTAATATAAAAATCCGTTTCAATAACATGTGCATTCCGGCAACTTATTATCTGTACATTTTATTTTTGGCGAAATGTTTTTTGAGAGTGTATAAAATAATTACATTTTCTCAAAAGTGACAAAAATAGAAAATAATGAAAAAAGCAGAATGCGGTATTTATGAAGTAGTATAAGGTACATATTTCAAAAATTGTAGTTCAACTAATTAATTTCACTTCGGCAAATACATTCAATTCAAATTAAAAAAAACTAATATTTAGCATAAAAAAGTGTTCAAATGGAACGAAAAAAGATACGAAGAAATCTCAATTTTATACACGTTTTGTTATTAGTAAGTATGCTGTTTCTTTATACTTGTGTTCTTACTTAGATTTCAATCTACGATGTTTAAACCACATAACAGCTGCAATTTACCAAAATGGTCTGCCTGTTTTGATTAGTTTTCAAATTCTGATGTGCAAGTTAATATAAAACAAACTTTTCGCCAATCGGAATAAAGAGATTGGTGAATTTATATACCTCAATGTTGCAATGGGAATTACAGAAAAAAAAACACCTGTATTGTGATAGACAAAAAAGATATTTCAGAGTTACATAGATGCAGTATTCTATTTTCGTCAGTTGTCCATTGACCACAGATATAAGGAGTTAATTTTTTTTCCCTGATCTAATATTTTTATTTTAATATATCGAAAAAAGATTTAAAGTTTCAAGACTTTTATAAGAGTAAGTCCAAATGATTTCTTTTTTTTTTTTTTTTTTTTTTTTTTTTCGTTTATAAGTGATTTGATATTTTTACCCGAGTATTTTAATTTAAAAATTGCTTTATACGCAGAATTCATATTTTTGTTGATAGTAATAATTTAACTAACGTTTTTGGAGGTTTTTCACGTATATTTTTGCATTCAGTAATACATAAAGTAGAGCTTGGATTCTTCGGACCGGTCGGGACCTAGGCCAATCCGGTTAATGAAAAATACGGAAAATATGATAACTTTAAAAAACGCATATGGCAATGATTTTAGGTAACTTCCCTTCACATTTTTTTTTTCAGATTTAAGAAAGACTGGCAATTGTGGTAAAGCATATTTTAGCACATTGAAAATGGCGTATTTAGAAGGGTTTTTTTTTATTTTATTTATTTATTCTTTTAAATACAATTTAAATTTTTATTTTTTGCAGAATTAGTGCAAAATTATACATAAGTACACATAGAAACTTCATGATTTCAGATATAACTATGTTTAAGAAATTAACGCACGAATTTTAATCCAATTCCATACTTTTTTAGACCTTCAAATAAATTAATGTTGATAAAATTTGTTATGCATCACTCAACAGTGGTTTTGTTATGCTTTGTTTTTAATAATTACCGTGACATGCACGCAAAACTTTTTTTTTTCAAAAGTCAAAATGATCATTTTTACAAATTAAATCAAAATAAGTACCACGTAAAAGGTTCCCTTTCTAAATATTTTTTTGTTTTGTAATACATTTATTTGATTGTTAAAAATCTAAAGTTGGCAGATGTACCGTGAGACTGTGAGAGTTCTCAAAAAGTTAAACAAAGAATTTTATCAAACTTCATCATATTCAGTTATAACTCAGTAAACTTCACCATATTCATCATTTCAGTATGGATGACATTTTGGTGCATATCGCCCTACAGATGATGTTTTTTATGCTGTGTTTTTTTCCCGAAATTTTTTTATCTCTGCACCTATTGAATATAGAATTGCACAAAACATTTTATGCTTAAAAAAAAAAAAAGAAAAGAAAAGAAAAAGAAAGAAAGAAAAAATAGAAAAAAAAAAAAATCCTTACCAGATTCAGAATCAATTGACGTGATTACCGAACGTGGTTTGCCATATTATTTATTCCTAGTGAAATAATCCAAGTTTAAGGGGAAAAAAAAATTCACCGTGCTCCAGCTTCTTTATAAACCTCGATGAAGGTCTGTATTGCCCGGGTCCGGGACTATTTTCCTTTACAACACTGCAGCCGGTCCATGCCTGCTTTTCACTCTTTTCATGACTTAACTAAGTTTTTCGATACCGAGCTGGGACTGATTTCATTCTTCCTAGGACTGCGCGGGTCGAAATTTTCAGTCCCGATTTTTCGATCCAGCCCGTATGAAAATCACCCTTTCAACGACTAGGGCCGTGCAAAAATCAGTAAAATTTGGCCCTTTCCAAATATTTTTACAAAAAATGTACGTATTTTTATAAGTTTAACACGCCATTATTCTATAATTAAACTTTAAACTTTATTATTTTTAAAGAATAGTAGATATTTAAGCAATAAAATTTAAATACAGTAAAACATGTGAAATAAATCTGCCTATGACACAAAAAGTACTTTCAGTTTCAAAACCGTTTCCGAAAGTAAAAGTATCTTAAAAAAAAAAATAAAATAAAAAATCTGCTACCGAAATCGAAAAAGTGAAAAATAGCCATGTTAAAGAGCAAGCTCAGCTGTCCTATGCAAGAAAAAAAATTGTTTAAAAAAATTAAAACGAGAAATTCAAAAATAATCTGTGTTTAACATGACTCAGCGGGTGTTTTCAAGTGAGTGAAGAGTTTCTTTAAACGCAAAATCTGTTGATTCAAAATTAATATAATAATACATGAAAAAAGAATATAATACATCAACGCCTGCTACGAGGGCAACTTGACTATAACTCTCTCTCTCTCTTTTAATGCGATTTCGTCTTAGAAGATTTTACTGTGTGGCATTTTTCTGATTTTTAAGTCTCCAACACATGATATAAGGATTAACGATAAGTTTATGATAATTGAAACATTTACATGCAAATAGATAATCATTCAAAATAAATAAATATTGCCGCCCAGAGCACGTCTTATTAAAAAAAAAAAAAAAAAAAAAAAAAAAAAACTATTTTTTATCGTAACTCCTCGTGCAAAACACTTTTTAACCATATCGAAGTAAAAAGTCACGTTTTGTAGACATAGAGTCGGGCAGACCAAGATATTAACCCTTTTTTTTTAAGCTATTGCATAGCTTTTATCGCGGGCTTTGAGCGCAGCGACCGAATCGAGAAATTCCGTAACGAGAAAACCTAACACTTCCGTAACGAAAAAAACCTAACACTTCGGCTATCGTCGTTTCAGTTCGGCAAACTTCGGGACGGTATCCTTCGGTAGACTTCGGCAGACATTGACGCGGTATTTTTTTAGATATTAGGATATCAAGTCTCAAAATTATGTTTCTTATGATCTAATTTTCAGAGCGCGGCCAAATTTTGTTTCGTAATTTATTATGAGACAGTGTTAATTTTTGGTGACATGAGACCCCCCACCGTGAGGGTCGAAAAATTTAAAATGCTTATAACTCGCAATCTAATTTTCGTAGAGCGGCCAAATTTTGTTTGGTAATTTATTATGGGACAGTGTTAATTTTTGGTGACAGGAGACTCCCCAAGGTGATGGTCGAAAAATTTAAAATGCTTATAATTCGCGATATAATTTTTGTAGCGCGGCCAAATTTTGTTTGGTAATTTATTATGAGGCAGTCAGGCATGAAAGAGTTCCTCCTAAAGGAGGAATTCCACCTTTTTTAAAGCAATTTTGGGCATTTTCTGGATTGGTGTAAAAATGCAAAGAAAATTTTGGAAGGGTAATGGAGAAGGGGGGGGGGGGCTGTAGTAATAGGACATTTTGTCTAATCAAACCTGAGTTAGGTCTTGAATTATTGTTCAAAAGAGACATAAAATGAAAGCTGAGCTTATATCATAAGTATTTGAAAATCGTGTAAATGAAGTTATTTAAAGTGTTTTTCAAGAAAATTTTAATTTTAGAAATTTAAAGTGAAAGGAAGTTTCTTTTTGGAATGGAATATTTTACACTGTTTATACAACACTTTTGAATTATTCCTGTGATATTTTTTTAAAGCAGGGAGATTTTTTTTGAAAAGAAAACAAAAAGGTAGAGGGAGGAATTTAAAGCTAAAGCTTTAATAATAACATTTGTTTTTGAAAATTAATGACTATGCTTCACATAAATTGATCAGATATATTTGGATTTACACCTTTTTAGTATTGTTCCTGCTTTTTATGTTTAAAAAATAAATTAAATAATTATACATACAGTTACATTTAATTTTATTGTATAAGTAGCTGTTAAAATGACATTTAAATTATAAGAGTTTAGCGCTACTGTATGGATGGAAAAGATTTTCCACCTTTTTTCTCATTTACCACTTTCATGCCTGGGCAGTGTACATTTTTGGGTACATGAGACCCCCCACGGTGAGGGTCGAAAAATTTAAAATGCTTATAACTGGCGATCTAATTTTCGTAGCGCGGCCAAATTTTGTTTGGTAATTTATTATGAGGCAGTGTACATTTTTGGGGACATGAGACCCCCCACGGTGAGGGTCGAAAAATTTAAAATGCTTATAACTCACTATATAATTTTCGTAGCGCGGCCAAATTTTGTTTGGTAATTTATTATGAGACAGTGTTAATTTTTGGTGACAGGAGACCCCCAAGGTGAGGGTCAAAAAATTTAAAATGCTTATAACTCGCGATCTAATTTTCGTAGCGCGGCCAGATTTTGTATGGTAATTTATTATGAGTCAGTGTTAATTTTTGGTGACTTGAGACCCCCCCCCCCCCCCACCGTGAGGGTCGAAAAGTTTAAAATGCTTATAACTCGCGATCTAACTTTCGTAGCGCGGCCAGACTTTGTTTGGTAATTTATTATGAGACATTGTTAATTTCTGGTGGCAGGAGACACCCCAGGGTGAGGGTCGAAAAATTTAAAATGCTTATAACTCGCAATCTAATTTTCGTAGAGCGGCCAAATTTTGTTTGGTAATTTATTATGAGGCAGTGCTAATTTTTGATGACAGGAGACCCCCACGGTGAGGGTCAAATAATTTAAAATGCTTATAACTCGCGATCTAATTTTCATAGCGTGGCCAAATTTTGTTTTGTAATTTATTATGAGACAGTGTTAATTTTTGGTGACAGGAGACCCCCACGGTGAGGGTCAAAAAATATAAAATGCTTATAACTCGCGATCTAATTTTCGTAGCGCGGCCAGATTTTGTTTGGTAATTTATTAAGAGTCAGTGTTAATTTTTGGTGACAGGAAACCCCCCCCCCCCTTCCCAAGATGAGGGTCGAAAAATTTAAAATGCTTATAACTCTCGATCTAACTTTTAGCGCAGCCAAATTTTGTTTGGTAATTTACTATGAGGCAGTGTTAATTTTGGGGGACATTAGACCCCCCCCCCCCTCGGTGAGGGTCGAAAAATTTAAAATGCTTATAACTCGCGATCTAATTTTCGTAGCGTGGCCAAATTTTATTTGTAATTTATTATGAGACATTGTTAATTTTTGGTGACAGGAGACCCTTACGGTGAGGGTCAATAAATTTAAAATGCCTATAACTCGCGATCTAATTTTCGTAGCGCGGCCAGATTTTGTTTGGTAATTTATAATGAAGCAGTGTTACTTTTTGGTGACGGGAGACCCCCCACGGTAGGGTCGAAACATTTAAAATGCTCACGATCTAATTTTCGTAGCGCGGTTAAATTTTGTTTGGTCATTTTTTATGAGACTGTTAATATTTGGTGACAGGAGACCTCCCACGGTGAGGGTCGAAAAATTTAAAATGCTTATAACTCGCGATCTAATTTTCGTAGCGTGGCCAAATTTTGTTCGGTAATTTATCATGAGACATTGTTAATTTTTGTTAACAGGAGACCCCCACGGTGAGGGTAGAAAAATTTAAAATGCTTATAACTCGCGATCTAATTTTCGTAGTGCGGCCAAATTTTGTTTGGTAATTTATTATGAGACAGTGTTAACTTTTGGTGACAGGAGACCCCCCCACCGTGAGGGTCGAAAAATTTCAAATGCTTATAACTTCCGATCTAATTTTCGTAGCGCGGCCAAATTTTGTTTGTTAATTTATTATGAGACAGTGTTAACTTTTGGTGACAGGAGACCTCCCACGGTGAGGGTCGAAAAGTTTCAAATGCTTATAACTCGCGATCTAATTTCCGTAGCGCGACCAAATTTTGTTTGGTAATTTATTATGCTATTACATAGCTTTTATCGCGGGTTTTGAGCGCTGCGATCGAATCTAGGAATTCCGTAACGAGAAAAATCCTAACACTCCGACTAACGACGTTTCAGTTCGGCAGACTTCCGTAAGGTATCCTTCGATAGACTTCGGCAGACATTGACGCGGTATTTTTGCATAAGCTGATAAAAAATGCTATGCAATAGCTTTACCGCGGCAGTCTCCAAGTGCCACACACATTTATTTTATTTTTATTTTTTTTTTTTTTTTTGGTCAGGCTAAATTACATATGTAGGTGTCTGTATTTCCCAGACAGTATAATCAGGCCGACTTTTTAAATTTTACATCGACCGGACCTTTAATCTATTTTGTAAAAATTGGATTAGGCCCTGGTGCTAAAATTTTTGCCCACGCAGGTTTTTAGGCCCCAGACCAGTACGCGAGACCTCTAATATATATTATGAACTTGGCCCCCCTGTCGGGGATACAGTGCCCCCCCCCCCCCGTCGGGCAAATTCTGGCACCGCCCTTGACACTAATTCTATCATGAAATGATTCCATCAGAAATTTTTCCTTCCTATACCTCATACTTTGTGAGATATGGGGGGTCCAATTCTTGGGGGTTTCTCAAATCGCACATTTCTGAGTCTGTATTTTGAGATTGCAGTTCCATCTTCAAAAAATTGTTTCTCTGGATCTAAAACGTGAATCATCTTAAAAATATCACTGTAAAAATATAAAAAGATGCAGATTTTAATTAAAAAAAATATTTAAAAAATTTACTTGTAATATTTAGGATAAAAAAAAACTAGCCAAAGTTGAGAGTTATGGTTATGTTTCCAAATTTTTGTGACTTCACCGAAAAGTCTGTACACAAAAAGGCAAATTAAATTTCCAATTTCTTTTTGTTTTAAATAAAAGTTTACACTTTGGGCTTTCTATCTATGAAATAAAAATGATGTATTTCGCATAGCTTATGCAAAAATTTTGGGTACTTTCCAATTAGCCGGATGCATGTTTTATTTTTACATATTACATATGCAAACGAAAAGGCAAATGAAATTTCCAATTTCTTTTTGTTTTAAATAAAAGTTTACACTTTGGGCTTTCTATTTGTGAAATAAAAATGATGTCTTTCGCATGGCTTATGCAAAAATTTTGGGTACTTTCCACTTAGCCGGATGCATGTTTTATTTTTACATATTACATATGCAAACGAAAAGGCAAATGAAATTTCCAATTTCTTTTTGTTTTAAATAAAAGTTTACACTTTGGGCTTTCTATTTGTGAAATAAAAATGATGTCTTTCGCATGGCTTATGCAAAAATTTTGGGTACTTTCCAATTAGCCGGATGCGTGTTTTATTTTTACATATGTATAGATCTATATAAATGCAGATGTATTATACATATACATATGTATGTATATATACAGTATATTGATATGTATATGTATAACACTGGTGCCCGTCTAACCGAAAAGTACCAAATTTTGCCTTGTTTTGAGAATCTGCACCAATTAAGAGGAAAAAAATCTGACTAAGTTTAGCTGTGGTACTTAAATAATTACTGGAATTTCTGTGAGTTATTGAATTTAATGTTATTTGATGCGTGTTTTTTTTTAATTTTCAAAGTAAAATTTAGGCTTTGTTTTTTCTGATTAAAAAAAAAAAAATCTGACTGTAATATGTTCTCCCATTAAATTTAGTGAATGGTCCATATATTTCATTTAGTTATTTAATAATGGGCATTTTTTGCTAATCTAAAGAATCTCTTACTTTTATTTTCAATAATTAAACTCAAAAAAGATTTTTTTTTTTTTTTTTTTTTTTTTTTTTTTTGTACAGTATAAAATAGATAATTTTTTCTCCTCACATTTCCATTCTTTCTTTCGAATGCTTATATATTAATTATTTGTGTTTAAAAAATGTTCAAAACCTTGTATTTCCTGCCCTTGGTTAATTTTAATCAGTTTAAATATTTTTATTGGCAAGTTTAAATACCCAAATGGTTAACAGAACTTAAATTTGTTTCTATAGTCTGAAAGATTTAATTGCACCTGCCTTGTATAAACACCTTCTAATAAAGGCAGGGTAATGTTCATTAGTATGAAAGCAGATGTTTTGAAATCAATTTAATAAAATTATTGTCATTCTGTTGTTTCTTATCATAGAAGAATGATCTAACTTTTATTGTGCTACTAAAAATATAATCTGATTGTTACATACTTTATAGTTTATGATATGTATAAAATTTTTTTTGCTTTATTGTTTTAATATGGAGCCTGATATTAAACCTTCTACTAGTCTTCAGGCTTGCAGTATTGTAATATTAACTGGTTTAGAAAGTCACAAAACTAGCTATAGAAATAACAGAGAAATAGACTACATTGATAATCTCTGTGATTCAGAAAAAGAACTTTTATTAGTTAGGACTATTGCATTTATAAAACAAAAATTAAATGAAAACCGTTTAATTAATATATGTGAGCATCACAGAATTTCGCTCTTAATGAAATATGAATTATATAAATGTGGAGATCCATTTAAGTGGCATAAAAAGCAATTAGGGCAGTTAATAGAGATTTATATATGGCCGAAAAAGTAAACCAAAGTTGAAAGTTATGATTATTTTTACGAAATTTTGTGACTTTATGAAAAAGTCTCTACACAAAAAGGCAAATGAAATTTCCAATTTGTTTTTGTATCAAATAACATCAAATTCAGTAACTCATAGAAACTCCAGTAATTATTTAAGTACCACAGCTAAACTTAGTCAGGTTTTTTTCCCCTTAATTAGTGCAGATTTTCAAAACAAGGTAAAATTTGGTATTTTTCGGTTTGACAGGCACCAGTATTATACATATATATATCAATATACTGTATATATACATACATATGTACATGTATAATACATCTGTATTTATGTAGATCTATATATATGTACATATGTAAAAATAAAACACGCATCTGGCTAATTGGAAAGTACCCAAAATTTTTGAATAAGCCATGTGAAAGACATCATTTTTATTTCACAGATAGAAAGCCCAAAGTGTAAACTTTTATTTAAAACAAAAAGAAATTGGAAATTTCATTTACTTTTCTGTGTGCATATGTAATATGTAAAAATAAAGCACTTATCCGGCTAATTGGAAAGTACTCAAAATTTTTGCATAAGCCATGTGAAAGACATCATTTTTATTTCATAGATAGAAAGCCCAAAGTGGAAACTTTTATTTAAAACAAAAAGAAATGGGAAATTTCATTTGCTTTTTTGCGTGCATATGTAATATATAAAAATAAAGCACTTATCCGGCTAATTGGAAAGTACCCAAAATTTTTGCATAAGCCATGCGAAACACGTCATTTTTATTTCATAGATAGAAAGCCCAAAGTGTAAACTTTTAATTAAAACAAAAAGAAGTTGGAAATTTAATTTGCCTTTTTGTGTACAGCTTTTTTCATGAAGTCACAAAAATTTGGAAAAATAACCATAACTCTCAACTTTGGCTGACTTTTTTTTATCCTAAATATTACAAGTAAATTTTTTAAATATTTTTTATTAAAATCTGCATCTTTTTATCTTTTTACAGTGATATTTTTAGGATGATTCATGTTTTAGATCCAGAGAAACAATTTTTTGAAGATGGAACTGCAATTTCAGAATATAGACTAAGAAATGTGAGATTTGAGAAACCCCCAGGAATTGGACCCCCCATATCTCACAAACCATGAGGTCTAGGAAGGAAAAATTTCTGATGGAATCATTTCATGATAGAATTAGTGTGCACACAAAGTTTCATCCAAATCCCTGTCGATCGGGTTACAAATGGGGGAAAAATTGGTTGAATTGACATGGAATGACTACCAGTTATACACTCAAAATTTTCATCATCATATATTTTTTTAGCATAAAATGAGTTATTACAACATTTTAATAAGAAACATAGTGACAAATGTGACAATGTGACTATGCATTAATTTATCTTTCTGCGTCAGAGAGAAAGAAAAAATTATGAGCTTCCCCCCCCCCCCCTATTGTTCACTTTTAGCTACGGCCTTGCTTCGGTACTGAGACAAACCTGCATTTTTGAAATTCTAGATTTATGAAATAATATCAAAAGTACTTCTGATATTCTTAATGATGCTTTTATTCATACTTTGATTCATAGCAAAGTTTTATTTATGTGAGAAAATTAACAAATTCGAAAAAATATCTCATGTTACAAGGGGTAAAAAATCTATTAAACAATAAAATTATTTCTTCTCAAGTAATTTCCAAAGTATCACTGTCAATTTTATTTGCTTCAATTTTTTTTCACTAGTGAAGCATATTAACTCTGAAAATATTAACTTCTTTCTCTAAATCAGATATTAATTTTCCATTCAAATTTATGCATGTTTCCTGTGATATATTTTCCTGTACCAGCTCTTCATCCTCATCCCTTTCAGCTATTACTAATGTTATTGCCGTTTTTATTTAGCACAGCAATCTCACTGTCCACTTCTTCATCGCTTTTGAATTCAAAGTCTTTAATTCCGAAAATTTACTATCTTTATTTGGTTCCATAAATTGGAAATGTAAAAATGGGGAGGGGACTTTTATGCCATATTTCTGAATGATAGATTTATTGTATTAAAATTTTTATAACTTATACAAAAGCAAACTAGATTTTTTACATCCTCTAAGATTGAGAAACTAGGGGCATTTTATGGTGTGAGAAAAATGAGTCTGCTATTGTTGTTTAAAATAAGAGTAAACATATCATTTGTTGTGGCAGCGATCAAATTATTAAAATCTTTCATTAAAGAAATTTTTCTGAAGAAAAAAGTTCTAACATTCTCATTTTAATGCATGTAAAAATTTTACCCCTTCACAGCATTCATTCACATTATTTGTATGTTTGTATCGATTGAAATCCAACCTTTTCATCTTAGTTATATAAGCATACTTTTATCAAGGCTATATATAAACTCTCATATAGAATTGATCTAACGCTATTTCTTAAGGGGGTAGTAAGGTATTTTTTCTTTTTTTTTGCATTTTTTTTATTTTTATTTTATATTAATGTACAACATTTTAAGATTATTCTGTGAAAATTTGAAAGCAATTGAAGTAAAACTGACGGAGATATACACTTGTAAGTTTCCGCCCTCCGATTTCGACAAAAGCGTCTGTGAAACTTTAAACGTGTTTTTCTAATACTTCGCTTTTTCGAAGCCGGTGAACTCTGTAGCTCAAAATCTACTGAACCGATCTTTTTTAAATTTTACACACTCTTTCTTTATATAAATTACGAGATAACGCTGTCGAGTTTTTTTTCTTTTTTTTAATTTTAACTTACTTTTAAAAAACAAAATATTAGATTTTTTTGATGAAAAATCAGTATTTTGACTTCCGAGCCTTGTAAAAAATTGAAAAATCAATAATAATAAAAAAAAAAAACTCGACTGCGTTCCCTGAGGAAACTTATCAACTAATTAAATCAATTTGGTTTTTTAATTTCAGTTGATTCAGTCATGAGTTATGCGGTTCACCGCGAATCAACTTTTTTTTGGGACGTCTTCGAAGATTCGCTGTCATCGGCTCATTTTTTAATATTTCTTAATGAAAATTTCACAGAATACTCTTTAAATGACATATAATTATACTATAATTATACAAATAAATAAATATTAATTGTATCCTTACAAAAAATGATAGAAAATATGCTTTTTTTCCCCTCGAATTAACCTTACTACCCCCTTAATACTCATTGTCATTGCCAACGTCCGACAAACCCGGGGCGCCCAGTAGAGATGAGTTCGGGCTCGTTTTTCGGGGCCCGGGCCCGCCCGAGCCCGACGATTTTAAGTCCGAGCCCACCCGAGCCCGAAAGATTTTTTGTCACCAGAGCCCGAGCCCGAGCCCGATACCAAAAATATACAAAATAAAATTGCATTGTATTTAAAAATTGTTTCAAAAGTAATATCTCATTTTTAAAAACTTCTTACATAGCTATGATTTTTAAAGGAAAATTTAAATTTATTCTTATCAAAATTCGTATAAAATAAAAATATACTTAATATGTAAAAGTATTCTCATAATCTTTCCTCCTTTAACAAGCAAATTTGATGGAAACGTTTTTGTTTAATGAATAAATGCATGAAATTTGCAGAAATTACTATTTGTAAGCTAGCGAATCGAACAACGTTTTTCACTTTTCTGTAAAAAGTGTACATATTTCATTATAGTGGATTCTTTTCTCATAACAATCTTCCATGATTGACAGATACCTGAAAATCAACGTAAATTAAAAAAAGTGACATTGTTATTTTAAAGGTTCTATGTTTTTATAGAAAAAGAGGAAACACTGATCGATTGCTTTCTGTTGGAATAACATGGTAATAAAATTTACTTACGGAGAAAAGTGACTTCGAGAAAGAACAGCGTCCTCAGCATTAGCAGAATTCACATTCATGATGACAAATGCATATAATAATCACTAAATTTATTTTCATAAAAGTTTCATGCACAATCGAGTATTAAATAAATTTGAAAACCTCCAGCTAATTCTTGTCTACCAAAAACCGAAGAAAATAATATCTTTGTGTTATGTAACTATATAATAAATAAATAAACAATCCCATTAAAAATTATGTTCTATAAACGAAAAGCCAATAAAGATTAAATTTATTGTTATGTTTGTTATGATTGGCGCCATATAAATAGATCGTTGGAGGAAGTTCCGCAGACATAAATCTGTAATTATCACAAATTTTCATTTGAAACTGCAATGAAATACTAAAATAAATAAACAAGCATTCAGTTCTTCCGTCATTTTGATAAAAAAGAAATAAAATGACTTGAAAAGGAATAAGTAAGCAATTTTAAGTGGAAAAAGTTATTTCAATCCTTTCTACACATGAGTAAATAATTTTTTTTTGGCTTTAGAAAAAATGAGCCCGGGCCCGCCCGAGCCCGAAGTCTAAAATAAAAATAGAGCCCGAGCCCGTCTCGGGCCCGGGCTCGGGCTCGGGCTGAGCCCGTCTCATCTCTAGCGCCCAGGGGACTAATTTTTTTATCTAATGATTTGTTTATAAATTTAAATGGATCATCTTTAAAAGATTTCAGTCCAGAGAAATCAATTGACAAATGGTATTTCAAATCAAAATTTCAAAGGCGTTGTTAATTAATTTATGTATGTTATGTTTCTTATTGAAAATTAAAGGTAAGAGAATTAATTTGTCTACTGTTTTAATGTTTAAATCCATAGTTTGTTTCTATTTAGTGTTTACAATATAAAAGTGGTGGTATCTTAAAATCTTTTTTTTTTATATTAAATAAAAATTTTATTAAATAGTTAATTTTTTCATTGGAACATGACAGATATCACTCAAAAATAGCCTAATACGATTATGAATAGCAAGTGCTGCAGTTTGCAGTGGATGCGTTAATGTTAGCAAAATTATTCTTCAAGCTGGTTCCTAAAATTCAACTTTTGTCAGTACCTGCTTATTTCCTATGTTTAATCAGAGTGAATATTTTCAGCATCTGACATTATTTCAAATAAAATTTAATCTTGTTAAAAAAAACAAACCATGGATCTTTTTTTTTATTTTTTTTTTTGTTCCAATCATATTGTCAAAAATCAACAGTGCAATCATAACAATAACTACAATTTATCATAAATTTCAAAAATAAAAAAGATTATCATTCTTTCTTCTGTAGCACTATTAAAAGAGAATGATATTTTTATTCGGAAACGTAAACTACATTTGTATGTAAATTATCATTTCTAAAAGATTACTTCATTTAATTATTGAAGAAAAAAATAGCAATATTAGAAAAATACAGCTCATATTCAAAATATTAGAATAATTACCTTTTTTTTTAGAAATTGAAAATATCGTTTGGTAATTTAATGTCTTTTAATGAAAATATGCAAACGATATTTTTATTAAGATCTTATTGTTGATTAAACTTACTTGTTATCTTAAATTTAATATCATTTTTGAAAAGATTAATTGCAAAAAAAATTATTTTGAAAAGTCAAAATATTAGAATATTTATTCAAGTGGTTCAAAATATTAGAATATTTCACATTAATTCTCCTTTAATTATTACCAATTCTTAACTGGTGGCATCATTGATTAAATTCAGACTATTTTATTTAAAATCAGTATTCTTTTTTGCAGTTTGTTTCTTTTTCGTCTTAAAATGGGCCGTGTGAGTGATATTCCTGAATCTACTAAACTTCGTATGGTTGATTTGTATCGGCGCGGTAAAAATCAATGTTTTATAGCGAATTATTTACATTGTTCGCAATCGAGCTTTAGTAAAATACTAACACAATATTCAAAAATTGGAAATTTTCAAAATAATCGCCGAAATGGTTGCCGAAAACCAAAAACATCTGCTAGAGATGACAGGAAACTGAAGCGTATAGTTAAGAAAAACCGTTTTAAAAGTGTGCGATTCTTGCACCGAAAATGGAAAGAAGAAGGAGTTGAAGTTTCTACATCGACAACATTAAGACGTCTCCATAAATTTAAATTTGAATCTCGTGTACCAAAAACAAAACCTCTCATGACTGCAAGACAAAAGCGTATAAGATTGAATTGGTGTAAATCAAGACATTTATGGAGCAATGAAGATTGGAAAAATATATTATTTAGTGATGAAAGTATGTTTTGTGTTTCATATGGTAATCAAGGTATTCGAGTTTGGAGAATGAAGCAAGAAGCATTTGATAAAGAATGCCTTAAACGTTCCGTAAAATTTGCTGCTAGTGTCATGGTTTGGGGTTGTATGAGTGGAGAAGGACCTGGAAAGTTATGCATCGTCTACGAAAAGGTTAACTCTCTGATATATCAAAAAATTTTAGAATATTACATGATTCCATCATCAGAAGATTTATTTGAAGATGATTTCATCTTTCAACAAGATTTAGCGTCCCCGCATACCTCGGTGTCAACTAAGAATTGGTTCCGCCAACGCAACATTAAGGTACTTCCTTGGCCACCAAATTCACCAGATCTTAATCCCATCGAAAACTTATGGTGTATAATGAAGAAAAAACTTCAAGAAAATCCTCCTTCAAGTAAAACTGAGTTAGTGGCACGTATAAAGTCTATTTGGGCTAATATTGATAGAAATGTTTGTAAACACCTTGTATATAGTATGCAAGATCGATTGTACGCTGTTATGAAAGCTAAAGGGGATGCTACAAAATATTAACTACCATTTACTTCATATTCATAAGGTAATATTGTTGCGTAAAATAAAATATTCTAATATTTTGAACCAATCTAAATTTTATTCTAATATTCTGGTGTGTTTAAGGAAGCTGTATACCTAATTTATTGTGCTGTATTTTATATTTTATAAATGTTAAAATCTTATCTAAATATTCCAGATTTAATTTATAAGAAATTTAATTGCATTTACTTAGTATAAAAAATAAATAAATGACAAATAATTTTTTCTTATTAGTTTTTCTCAATTATTCTAATATTTTGAATATGAGCTGTATATGTTCACAAAATCCTGAGATTTCATTAATCCTTTATCTATCACAATATGAATTCGTGAAAATTTTACATTCTAAAACATTTTACGCTGATTGTTTAAACTAAATTGAAAGATTTACCGTAAAATACTTTTAATCCTCCCTTCAACATCAAACGCCCTCACCTAACTTTACAAGAAAATTGAAATTTGCTCTTAAAGATCGCTGAAAAAAAAAAAAAAAAAAAAAAAAAAACATAAATTACGTCAAAAGATTGCTAAGAAACTGAAAACATGTCAAGGAACGGCGAAATAAAATAAGGGAAATTTTATCTAATGATTTCTGAAAAACGCAAATTTCGTCAAAGTATTGTTGGGAAAAAAAAAACAAAAAAAAAAACGCTAATTTCTTCAAGTAATTGCAAAATTTCGTGAATTTTATCGAAGGACCGCCAAAAATTGAACATTTCATCAAAATATTGCAGGAAAAAGCGCAAATTATGTCAGATCTGAAAAACTGTTATTAAGGTGTATTCGAAAAAATGATTTTCCACCTTCAACAGCTCGAAATTTTCAGATACAATTTTGGACACATTTTTAAAAGTAGAAGCATGAAACTTGCTGAGGGGATTTTTGAAGTGACGTACAAGGTGCCGTGTGATGTAATTTTTCGCTGATTTAATTAGAGTTTTATTTATAAGCAATTATTTTCTCAGCGTGATCCTTTTCTTCGTTCGCAGACCTCCCGCTTCGGAAAATTTGGTCCAAAACGCCGTTTTCGACAGCATTTTTTGCAACATTTTCTGCATTTATCAAGGAATTGATAATCACGGCACCTTGTATAGTTTCTAAATAAGAGAATTCGAAAGTTTGGTGCATTTGAGAGCAAAAATGAATCTAAAAATAAATCTGAAAAAACGCAGTTTGGATCGGAATACACCCTTAACGTGTCGTTAAAAAACGTGAATTACGTTAAAAAAAATCTCTAAAAAAATGCGAATTACGAAAAAAAATTACGGGAAAATCGTGAATTTCTTGAAGGATCACCAAAAATTTTACATTTTGTCAAAAGATGGTAGGAAAAAAATGCGAGTATGTCAGATTTACAGAGAAAACACAGTAAAAGTATCACGAAAAAGCGCAAATTTCATCAAAGGTTTGCGTTAAAAAATGCGAATGTCATCAAAATATCGCGGTAAAATGCAAATTAAGTCAAACACTCGCAGAAAAACGTGATTTCGCCGAAAAATCGCGGGAAAATGTAAATTTTATCAAAAAAATCGTGGAAAAAAGCGAATTCCATTAAAAAAATTTTGAAAAAATACCCGCGAATTTCGTCAAAAAACAGCTAATTCTGTTAATAAAACTGGCGAAAGAACGCGAATTCCATTAAAGAATCGCGAAAAATATCCCATTTCATCAAGAATCACGTAAGAAACGCACGGGAAAGTATAAATTTCGTCAAAAGATTTTAAAAAAAAATTTGATTTTCGTTAAAGAATCGCAAAAAAACGTAAATTTTGTCAAATATCGCCAGAAACCCACACGAATTTTGCCAAACGTAGCGAAAAAACGCCGCAAATATCCCGAATTAAAAAAAAAAAAAAAAAAATTGCGAAAAATTCCGTGTAAGCGCCCCCCTCCGACTAATTTTCTATTTTTCATCAGGTTTTTTTTTTGGGGGGGGGGGGGTGCGGATTAACGGTATTTTACAGTACATAATCATTTAATAAATATTTGAAAGATTTAGAAGGATCGATTAAATTTGAATTTATAGGAATTTGTGCAATTTTTATAACCCCACTCAATTTTTTTTATTTTTTATTATTTTCTTAGTATTTTGTAGAATTATAAAATGTACAAATATGATGTTCTTACAATATAAATATAGGAAATTTTCCACATTATAAAATCCCCATCCCCTTCCCTCAGCGCCAAGAAAGCTGAAAAGATGCAAAGACAAAAGAAATCCTTTTAAAAGTATTTTTGTTTTGTAACCATTAATACTTTTGGAACAAGATAAAGTAATGTATCTGTAACTCATTTTAAACAGTATTACAACTAATTGACATATTAAAAGAATTTTATAATAAATTATTTTAATGGTACTTATAAGTACTGTCGGTGAATAAAGGGTTAAAGCAATTTGGATGTGATTTTGTTTGCAAATTATATGGTTAACCATCACAAAAAATAAATAAAATAAAATAATTCAACAAATATATATTTTGCATGTTTCTTAGAACTCTTAAATTCTTTGTGTTTAATTCAGGAATGAATAAGTTTTTCTAACTGCAATTTTTACCCAGTATAAAAGTTTTATTTATTTATTTATTTATTTTCAAATAGATCTCCCATGGAGTTGCAACCTATGCCATCCTAAAATGGCACCTTTTTTATTGAATTTTTGCAACTGGAAGTAAGGGTCTAGGGGCAATATATAAGAAGATAGCCCTTTTTTTTCACTAATTATGACTCATCCTGTATATTTTGAACATATATATTCACATGTGGGTATGTTTGTTTGTTGCGTCAGAAAGAAAGAGCGAAAATATGACCTCTCCTACATCCCCCCCCCCCCCCGGTTTCCACATCTAGCTATAGCTCTGTAGCAGCACCAGCAGTTTGGCGATTTACAAAGCATCAAAATCTAATTAGCAGCAATTATATCTATGTCTAACAGAATGTGAAGTTTGTGTTTTAGTTCTTGAGATAGAGCGCCCACACAATTTATCTTCTAAAATGTATATGTAAGTTGAAAACTGGAAATAATTATTTTACGATTTTCTTCTTGTAAAAATAGAAAAAAAAATAAAAGTGAAAAATAAAATACTAGTTATTCGATCTAAAAATTTATGTTTTGTTTTTGTTTTTAATAAAAATTTACAAAAAATAAATAGATTAAGAAAAGTCAATCAAAAGTAGCTAGTTATAATAACATATCACTATACTGAAATCGTTTCAGTAGTATCGGAGAGAGAAAAAAAAATGTCGATCTCAACTGTTTTCCATAGGATTTCGCAATGTGATTTCTTAAGATTTATGCCAAGTTATTTATATATTTATTTAATTTTAACAAGCTTTAATTTTGCTGCATTAAAAAATGTTTTTAAAAACAGCAAAAGTTTAAAAGAAATGTTCAAATGTGCGAGTGGTGGGGTAGCAATATAATTTTTCGTTGCATTAAATCGCCGGAAAAATGGAATCTATTACTACTGGTTACTGGAGCAATCAGTCCTGTAGAGGTCTGCACGGGCCGAAAGTTAAAATTTTGGCCCGGCCCAGCCCGAACGAAAGATATATTGGCCCGACCCGGCCCGTAAGTTAAAATTTCGGCCCGGCCCGAACGAAAAAAATATTGGCCAGACCCGGCCCGGCTCTGGTGAATTTCTACGGAACATTGATCTTTGCTCTAACGGAAGTGTTCAGACCAAAAAAACTTAACATAGTCTTTTCATGTTTATAATCTCTATTTATGCAGAAGTGCCATAGGCTGCGATATTTACGCTTTTAATGAACCTTTGTTTGTTGTATGTAAATCTTTCAGTTATCATTAGTATTATTAATGCATAAAAAAAAATCTAAAAAATGATATATGGTTAAAGTAAAATCTTCTAAGACATTGGAAAAAACGAAAACAAAACAAAAAACGTTTCCTTCTTAGAAGATGTAAGTGTTTCATATTGTATATTTTTTCGCGTATTGTTGTATTCATTTTGCATGAATTAGAGGTCTGCACGGGCCCGGGCCTGGCCCGTACCCGGCCCGGCGGAATCGTTTCAAGTTTTCTAACGGGCCGGGCCGGCAGAATCAGAATAGTTTTCACAACGGGCCGGGCCGGGCCGGGCCGACAAGCAAAATAAACGGGCCGGGCCGGCAAAAAATTGAACGTCCATACGGGCCGGGCCGATAAAAAAATTTTCGGGCTTAAGCGGAAACGATATAATATGATCTATTTTCAACGCAAATGGTTTTAACGAGAATAAATATAAATGTGCGTCACGAGCCATACTAGTTTGACAGCATCAATATAAAAATGTAACTTGTACAGTGTGAGATCGGCATCGGACAGTTAAATTATGTGTAACCCGTTTTAATATTTTTTTAGCTGACTCATACCGGGCCGAGATCAAGCTTGCATTATTTTTCTACATATAGACTTGCCGGACTGGAACAAGACTTAATTGTTCTCAAGATCTGTAGGGCAGACAACATGATTTGTAAAATTATTAACAGCGATAAAGAACTTATGTTAGATTAATCTTATGGATATATACTTCTTGATGGTTTTTAAATTAATTTCTCAATAACGCGAAAGTTTGTTGGTTTTTTAATTAATTTCTCAATAACGCGAAAGTTTGACACATTTTCAGATTAATTTTTAATTGAAAAAACATAAAAGTGATAAGCCTGACTATTGAAGGCATTTGGAATCGAATAGCATTTTTCATTTTTGATGAATAAAATACTTGCATAAATTTGTTCAGATACAATAATTTCTCAAATGGTTGCAGGTTTTTCTCCCTTCAGATGCTATCGCTTCCGGAAATTCTATTGAAAATGCTGACTATAACAATAATTTATTTCCTTTCAGTATTCTTAAATTGCTTGTATCAAAAAACGGTTAATGCCACTTGATTATATAGTTTCTGAATAAAGATACCTGCAGTGCGTTTCTGAGAAAAAAATGAATTTAGAAATGTATCAGAAAGGCGCATATTTGAGTTAACGAATGAATTTGGATTTAAAATCTTTAATAAAATGATATAGAAATATTTTTATAAATCTTCTTTTATTAAACAGCTTCAAAAGTTACGATGTTTTTAACTTTCTTTTTTCTTTTATTCTAAGCCATATTAATTTTTTGATGAATCTTTATTTGATTGTTGAAAACCTAAGAATCTTAGTAATCACTAATGTTGCTAATGTGTATTTCCTGTAAAATGTACTGTAAAATCATTCCATAAATATGTATGCAGTATTCTTTAAAGAAATCTTAATTATATGAAAAAAATCTGAATTTTCAGAAATCATAGAAATTGTAACGGGCCAAAACGGGCCGGGCCGGGCCTGGAAATTCCGGCCCGTACAGACCTCTAGCATGAATGAACAGTTTAAAAGAAATTTGCGGTTTTCAGTTTAAACAAAAATTCCGTCATAATCATGTTTATTATTATTATTATTATTATTTTTTTATTTATTTATTTATTTATTTATTTTTTTTTTTGATGTGTTTAATTCTATTTTAAGACGCCTAGTGATCTACGATTCTTTAAAAAGAATAAATTCTAATGTTTAATTGTAGAATAATGACGACTTAAAAGTATATGCCTATTTTGCGAAAAATTTTGGATCAAGCCAAACTTTACTGATTTATGAACAGACTTTTCCACGTCGAGAAAAGGATTTTGATACGGGAAGATTCAACGGCAACTGATTATTTTGGTCCGTGAAGACTAGGAAAAACGAAATCAGTCTCGGCTTCGTACGGAAAAAATAAGTTAGACTCGCCCGGCCCGATACTCCAGGAGAAAAAATTAAGGCCCGAGCCCGGCCCGTAAAGATTAGTTACTAGGCCCGTCCGGCCCGGCCCGAGTCTTCAGAAGCAAGGCCCGAATGCCGTTAAAGAAAATCGGCCCGAAGCCCGGCCCGTGCAGAGCTCTACAGTCCTGTTTATCTATACTAATAAAAGAACAAATCGCCCTGCCTGTCTCTGAGACTGCGATGGTTAGCGAAAACTACGGCACGTACAAGGCTCACATTTTTTGTGAAGTTAGTCCAAAGTCTCTCCTGATGTACCTAAAGCTCATAATTTTAATTTTTTGATTAGTTTTCGAGATATTAATTACGAAGCGCAACTCGCTCATCAATTTTTTTTTTTTTTTTTTTTTTTTTTTTTTTTTTTAATGCTCAGGGAACGAAAATGTTTGTACATGCGCATAAACACATTTATGCATTGAAAAGAAGGAAGAAACATTTTCCCGAGTTTGTTTCCGGATCATTTTGTTTAAATCCAAATCAACCAAACTGCTCGACACAGTTCAACTTGAAAGACATATTTCGAAAGATCGTACTTTTAAGTCTCAAATGCTGTAACTAATTTGAAAAAACGTTAGAATTAACCATTTGAAAGAAAAAAATTCAAAAGGTTCGTTTTTTCCCAAAGCCATTTTTTGCCCCTATATCAACGCCCCTCCAGGGTGCAAGTTTAGAGACATAAACAAACCAAAAATATGATCTTTCTGAAACTTTCTTTTAATCGATGATGTAATTGATTTTTAAAAATATGGATTTTAATCTTTTCAAATACATTGGAAAAAAAGAAGGTCGCTTTGCGACTCACGGAGATAATATTTTTTCTACTCTAAAATTATCTAAACGTACATATTTCATCACAAGTTTTTTTAAATCAGCTCAAAAGACCAAATTTACATAACCTACAAATATTTCGAAACGTTCTGATTGATAGAAATATTTTATACAAAATAAAATATGCAAAAAATTTTAGGAAATCAATACAAACCAAATTATTCCATCGCTATTTTGCCCCGCCTTTGCACAGTTTTATGGGTACTAACAAACCAAAAATATATTCTTAACGCTGAAATCTTTTTATAAACTATTGAAAAATGCATGAATGTTAGAAGTTCCTATACTGAAGTCGTCTTGCTTCAATTCACCTTCAATCGATGTTGAACAGTCGATTCGTCTTATTGCATATGAATTCAGCAGAAAAATGTGGAATTTCAGCGAAATTCCGGAGCACTGGGATGGTCGAATGAGCTTTATAATCTATTAGGCAATCGGTTTAAAAAATATATGAGATTTAAGCCTTTCAAATACACAGGCAAACGCAAATTACTTCGCGGTTCATGGAGACTATATTTTTTCTACGCTAAAAGTAACTAAATGTACGTATGTACACAGTCTTTTTAGAGCATTTCAATAAACCAGATTTATATCACTTACAAAAATCTTGAAATGTTTGGATGGATAGAATTATTTTTTACAAAATAAAATGTGTGAAAAATTCTACGATGTGGATATCAATGAAAACCTGAAAGTTCCGACGTGGCGTCGTTCGCTTTCGATTCACATAAACTCCAAAAATCAAATTACGCAGAAATTAAAATAAATTAAATAGCATATGCTTTCAATTCAATATCTTTTCGCGATTTTTCCATTTAAAAATGTAAACTCTGACAAAATAGACTTAAAGATATAAAATCATACGAATTTGAGTTTCATTTAAGGGTCATTTTGAAAACAGATAACACATTTGAAAACTAAATATTATCACAGGTCCGGGCAAGTCAGCTAGTTTCAAATAAAATTAAAAGCTACCACCTTAAGTTTTAGGTAAAGGGACTATACAATAGTCCAATGAAGCATGTAAAACAATTGATATTGTTGGAAATTGCTGAAACGATTTCAATGTTTCAAAATAGTTTCGATAATTGATAAAATATGAATTGTTCTTTTGGCGAGAAAGTAAAACAAAAAACGTAGTAATAATATTAATGAAAAACAAAGCATCGATTTTTCTTTCGGAATTTTTAATTTTTATTTCTTGCCGAACGATCGATTTATAATTTAGCTACCGCCAAAGCTATTTTGAAATCCCATTAGCAGGGGTGTAGTGGAAAGTATACGCGGTTATACGCCGAGTAAAATCTTCAATAAATACATTTATTTTTGTTTTTTGAAAAATACATCCTTGTAAGGATCGACCGAAACTGAAACCAAATCTTCCTATTTTGACCAAAAACGAAAAAGTTCATTTTTTAAAAAAGTTTTTCTTTTTTATTAATATAACAACGTCGGTTTTTTTTTCCTTTTCTTTTGGTGAATAGAGAGAAAATGCAATTAATTCATCAACAACACATAATGAATTTTCTCGAAAAGCATTTAAAACACTTCAGCAGTTTCAAACTAAAAATTTTCTATTATTATTAAGTTTGTAGCTTTTAATAAGCACGTGAAAAAATCTTCAAAGTTTAATCATATATTCATTGCTGCCTTTATAATTTGCACTCACGTTTGGAGTCAGTTATGACTGATACTTATAAACTGTGAAGTTCATAGCAATCAATAAGAAGTGTCTCATTTGAACCGATACAACTCAAATCAATGAACTAAACCATGTTGAAAATTTCCGAAGGAAGAAACGAAATTTTTGGACTACAGATATTCTAGGTCTGGCAGAATTTTTGGTGGATCTCTATTTCCTTGATAATGTTATTTTAATAAAGAAATTGCGTTTTATCATTACATGGTAATTCACACTGAATAATCTTTCAAAGATAAGCATTGCGAGATATTTAAATATCCTTTAAAATTCGCCCCGCTTTTTATGCCCCAAATACCATCTTTTTATTTATTTATTTTACTTATCTTCATCTGCTACAAATTCGGACTTATCAGAATTAATTCTTGTTAAAGAAAAAACGTGTTTTTAGTTTTGTGTGGCAAAACGTTCAAAATTTTATAAAAATGCAAAGTGTCATACATAACTCGTTCAGTTTTAGTTATAGAAGAAGGGAATTTTTAATGTTTTACTTATCAGAGAATGGATAAAATGTTTCTAAATATAACTCCCACACAGGGAACGTATAAAAAATTAAAAGGTGTGTAACTCTTTGAAGAATAATGACGGGATTATTTCATCAACAAAATCTTAATTCCTACTTTATTTTGTATCCTTTGTGATTTTATTGCCAGTATATCTTTAACAAGTTAAAAAAAAGCACGTTTTAATCTTTCAGGAACACCTTGCACAGTATCTGTATTTCCAAGAAAAATCATGTATCTCCAAAATGCTTATAAATTACTCTTCTATTCAGGGCCTGACTAAGGCAGGGGCATGCGGGGCAATTGCCCCGGGCCCCCCGGCTTAAGGGGGGCCCCAAGGACAGATAATTTTTCGTTAAAGGAGCGTCAAATGATAAAAAATGGTCACAAGTGACCAAAAGATTTTTTTTTTTTTTTTTTTTTTTTTTTAAATTTTAAGGGTCTCTTTTCTCCTAACCCTCTGTTCTGTACCTAATGCCTCCTTAAAGCCTCACATTTATCCTCATATTCCTGTATTCTATAATTTCTTAAAGTTGTCTTTTTTCTGCTATTATATATATGGATGTGAATAGTACTTGGTATAAAATTTATATACACATACAATAGTTATAAATTTCAGTTTTAATCACTTCAGTATAATTTACGACAAATTTTAAGATAGAAGCCCCCCCCCTAATAATGTTTGCCCCAGGGCCCCCCACCGTCAAAGTCGGGCCCTGGTTCTATTAACCCTTTACCTACCGGCGGTACTTATAAGTACCATTGATATTACTTATTATAAAATTCTTTTAATACGCCGATTAGTTGTTAAACTGTTTAGAATGAGTTACAGATACATTACTTTATTTTGTTCCAAATGCATTATTAATTACACAAAACAAAAATATTTTTAAAAGGACGATTTCTTTTGACTTTGTATCATTTCAGCTTTCTTGGCGCTAAGGGAGAGGGTGGAGATTTTTCAATTCGGAAATATTTTTATATTTATGTTGTAAGAACATCATATTTATATATTTTATAATTCTACAAAATACTAAGAAAACAATTTAAAATAAAAGATTTGAGTGAGTGGTGTTATAAATAATGCACAAAATCCCTGTAAATTTAACAAGAATTAATCCTTCTAAATCCTTCAAAAATTTATTAAATGATTATGTAAATCTTTTAATTTAGTTTAATAAATTTACATAAAATGCTTTAGAATGTAAAATTTTCATGAATTCATAATTCGGTAGATAAAGGATTAAAAAGTATCGATTGAAATAATGAAAATTTGACAATTATTCATCGTCCAGTCATAATAAAATATTAATATTTCATACATAATAAATTAAACTAATATCATGCCGCCGCATGATCTGTCTTCTTTATATTTGATTAAAAAAAAAGGTTATCTTTTATTACAGGAAAATAAAATAATTTATTGCAACTTATAAATCGTTTAGTAGCTTTTTTTTTATGTAAGCATAACCATTTTGATATGATTCAATATAATTCGTCAATGCGAATATTTAGATTTATTCTTTGAATAAATCTTTAAAATTTACAGGTACCTTCACCTAAAAAACTTTTTCGTTTTTAAATAAATAAACAACATATGCATTCAAATTATAAAAAGACATTTTAAAGCATAAGTTTCCTTTTTTTATGATAATAGCTTGACAATTATTTATAGTTTCTTTTGATTCTCAAGTACAAGCAATGTATCGTATATTTTCGCCTACAATTCAAACCCGCATTTTTCAGCCTTAAATAGACTGCGAAACCGAAACTTCCACTCCGCGAAAGCGTGGGAGAAAGTGGGAGGGAATCAAGTATCCGTTGCCAAAAGAATTTAATTATTTCCACTTTTGTTATTAATCTTTATTTTACTTAATTTTTAATTATGTATTTGTGAATATAAGTGCTTGCGACAGAAAGTATATTAATTTGTTATAAGATATATACACATTTGATCTTTTTAAATAAAATATGCCAATGAAATTCATATGAATTTAAAAGATATTGGGACATTATAAATCCCAAACTTAAAAATCACAAATTTGATCTTAAAAAGATTACGAATATCATATATAATAAAAGAAAAATTGCAAATATATTCAACACTTAACTACCCAAATTATTTACTATTAATTTTGTTTAATCTAGTATTATAATATTATAGTATATTAGTATATAGTATATTATATTATATAGTTTATTAGAAATATTGTTATTGCGCAGGATGTTTTTGATTAAACTAATATCAGGGTATTTCCTTTTGTTTTTCTAAAGTTTAAATTAAATGTTGAAGAGAATAAAAATAAACGAAATCATAACTGATAACTTGCTATTTACAATTGCCAATGATTATATGGTCTTTCTTTGCCGTTTCTTTTTCCTTGTTTAATGAATTGGTTGGATTGCACTCACAAATACTCCCCAAAACCCTGAACGCTAGTTCAGCGGCAAAATAATCTCAATTATTAAATTTATTGATTTTTTATGTATTATTTAGAAACGTCCTCCGTAATTATAGAAAATAACTTAGGAAAATTATACAAATAATTCGAATTAATATTTACTAAGTCTATTTTTAAAGTTATTATTAACATTTCTGTATATACTCAATCCTAAATTCAAACCGTCCTAATTTTTTATAGTTAAAAATGAAAGCAGAACTCAAATTTCTTTTACTGTGAACCTGTGAACATGACGTCATCATGGCGACCAGCAATCTCTGCAAAGATGAAGACGACGAAAGCAAAATACAAGAGACACGTGGCGATGCATCATCCCTTGCGAAATATTTACATATTATGAATTCTTATGGGCGTGAAATAATATTTGTAATTGCCCTCATATTTACAGGAATTGCTGCTTTACAAAATGGGTATGAATTCAACTTCAATACTAAGGCCTAAATTTAAATTCTCCCCGGCGCGTTTTCACTGCACCGGTGTAAACAAAGTCCAGTTACTGAAAGTTTTTATATAGCAATGTCAACAATCATAGCATATGTACTCTTTAAATAAAAAAAAGCGAATACCTGTTTAAATACGTATTTTATATTTACCTTGATTGTTTATTGATATTTAGAACATAAAAAAATGCTGTATTTTCTTTATTTACTTCTATATTTTTTCAAATTAAAGAGTGTTCTCCTCGTCACAAGATAAACATATGCTATAAATTTCATCGGCTATCGTTGTTTATTTACTTTTAGACCTCTTGATTATAATTAGTGTGCCGCAATATAATATAATTTTCAATTTAAATTTGTTTTATACTTAATTGTTTGTTTTAAATACGAATTTCAATAATTAAACTTTATTTTCTCTAAATAACTAGTCAAATTTCATAAACTCATCGTATTCTTTTTAAAATGTATATTTTTTAATCGCTTAGATTATACTTTAAGACATAATGAATGTATGCTAATTGAAAACAAAACAACTTTTATTAATCAAAATTGGTATAATGTAAAAGGATTTATATCACATTTTGCTCATTAAACTTAGTTTTAAAATATGTTTTAAAATTTAACATGCTGAATGAAATACTATGTGTTAATATTTTAAACAGCAAGCAATTACTTTATTATTGGTACAAAATGTCTGACAGATTATTTATTTGGCTGAAGTTAATTTAAAAACCAATATGAGTTTATTTCAACTGTCATATATCTGCCTGTTTTGGAGAGATGAACGCAGCATACAAAATATTTGAATTGCGTGCATTGAAATTATATTTTTTAAAATGTCCTAAACACAATTTGTCCCTCCAATTGTGGGAAGTTGTTATGCTACTAATCCCCATTCTGAAACCAGGGAATCCAATTTTTCATAACTTCACTATAGAAAAAAAAATTGATGATGCAATTTGTGAGTCAAGAACAATTTATTCTTTCACAAAAACAGTATTGTATTTGTAAGTAATAACTTCTAGGAAATTAAGAAGAATTGTATACTCAAAAAATATATATGTAAAACATGATTTCTATTTATTGACCAGGGATGTTTTTATTGTTATTATTTAATCTAAACTTCACAAAACATCTTAATTTGCTGTTTTTTTTAATCAAAAATATTTATTATTAAATTATAATTTACATTTATTTCTGGTGTTGCAGGGGGATTTTACCATTTTGTTCTTACATGTGATTCCCTACCTGTGATTACCTTTGCTCTTAACTGCAATAAAAAGTTTGGGATTTTGAAATTATATACATAAAAAAAAGATTTTGTTCAAAAACCCATGAAAGTTTTGATTTTTTTTTTTTTTTTTTTTTTAAATTATATGTTTATTACAATCCTAAGAAAAGTCCACTTTTATGACATATGAAGTTTAAATTTTTATTTTATTGCTTTTTTGTATAATATTTATTTGTTCTTTTATTTTAAATATGTATTTATATTGATTTAATACAAAAATTCATGAAAATCTGTAAAATGTCTGTAATTTAGTTTGTAATACTTTTCTTCTTTTTTAAATATGATTACTTAATACTTTTTTAAAAATTATAAACTTTAACTGTCATTAAAAAAATATGAACATTGAACAATAATCTCACCTTAAATTGTTAAAAGGTTGTTTTTATGTAGTGTACTACTTGTTGCATGATTTTTTTTATTTTTATTTATTTATTTATTTATTTAATGATTACTTAGATTTGTTTTTTGACTGAGTTTTCTTAATAAATTAAATTTTTTTAATTAATTAAATTAATTTTTTTTAGAGAAAACAATTTATTAGAATTCTTTAATAAAAATGTTAGCTATTTTGAAAACAAATCTTAATCAAAACGAGTTAAGTTATCTGTTATGAAAAACTTTTAATAGTAAAAATAAATTAGTAAAATTTTAGTTCAAAGTAAAATAAACTGAAATATATAAATAGTTATATAATATATCCAACCTCTAGTTACATAGTTTATATTAAAAATCAATTATCTATTATTTACCTTTTTATGATTAATAATAAAACAGAAATTTATCATCTATATGTTAATTCATTTTATATTTAAAATTTTTATTTTTCATTTTAATTCACAAAAATTTTAGATCAAAATAAAATAAACTGAATATGTAGTAATTATATGATACATTTAGTCTATAGTTACATAATTTATATATTAAAAATAAATTGTAATCTATTATTTACCTTTTTTTGATTAATAATAAAACAGAGATTTATCTTTTATATATGTTAATTCATTTTATATTTTTAGTTACAAAATTAATATTAAATTAAAATAAAATAATAACTATTTTTTAATTAATTAAATAATTTATTGTAACCAGGGTTCGTTGATTTAAATCGGCTTGATTTTAATCATGATTTAAATCACGATTTAAATCAACTGATTTTTTTAAAAAAATCATTGATTTAAATCAGTTTTTCTTTTAAGTTATTTTTTTATAAATTTCAGATAAACAAACATAATAATGTGCTTTAATATAATTTAGTTTTATATACCATATATAATCAAACAACTTTCAGAAAGATAAAGCTTAGGCTTAGTAAAAAAGTAAAATAAATGTAAAGTTTAGAAAAAAAATGCTTTCAAATTTCATTTGAATCAAATTATAAAATAATCTTGCAACGGTAAAGAAATCTAAGCAGAAATATATTGAATATTTGAATATTTACTCATTAGTATTTAGAAAAACTTTTGCAAGTTGAGGTAAAATAAAATTGTATGACTTTATGTGCTGTATTTTGGTGAAGCCTGCTATATAAGGATTTGATCAAAATCTGAATCAGCAATTGATTTATTTATCTAATTTAATATAATTGATCTCAGCCCTTTAGAATGGTGGAAGATATTTTTGTTACAGTTATCAAAAAAGCTCATACTAAAAATAGAATTAATGATCAACTAGCTTTTTACTGCGATAGATTTATCTGCTTCAATCGAACAAATGTTTTTTGCCTTCAGTTTGATACTTTCAGAAATTAGAAATCAACAGATAAAACTGTTAAACCGCTGCCATCGAAATGCTCAAAGCCAGAGGACACAAATTGTGAGGTATTCACTAATTGATTTACTTCTCACTTATGTTGGAATTCACACTAGAAAATTTTGAATAACAATTTACTTTTATTTGTGGAATATCAATCTTCGTATAAAACACTGAACATACTGATTAACTTATGATTAATTACTTCTTAAACATACAGATGAGAATTTGGAATCCCCCAATAAAAAAATATCCAGATGCGGCAACACTGTAGCATTCCTTCTCTGGCTGAATTTTTATTTAGGGATTCCAAGTTCTTTTTAGTGAGTTTAAATAGTTATTGTTTTATAAGATGATAAATATTCCACAAGTAAAATAAAATTGCTATTCAAAATTTTCCTGTGTAAATTCCAACACTACTGAGAAGTCAGTTGATTAGTGATGACATCTCAATTTGTGTCCTATGGCCTTAAGTATTTTGATGGCAGCAATTGAACTCATTTTTCTCAGTCAACACTTGAAAAAAACAAAAGTTAAAAACTTCCAATTTTGTGTAAATTTTTTATGTGTTGCAGATCTGTTTTATTTTAATTAAAATATTGAAGGTTGAATTAATTTTTGACATCTGATTTGTAGTTTTTCATGCATTTTGTGTATTCAAGATTTTTTTCATAGCCTAAAATTTTACCTTGAAATAGTATGAATCATTTATGTAAATTGTGTAATATTAGTAATAGATAATACTTATAATATGCATGTCTATGTGTGTAAACTGTATATTATTTAAATTAATCAAAAAATCATAAAATAATAATAATGTGTGGCAATTTTTAAAAAAATCAAAAAAATCTGATTTAAATCAAAAAAATCTGATTGTTTTGATTTTTATTAAAAAAATCACGAACCCTGATTGTAACTAATTTGATTGAATTTTATTACAAAAAATGTTAGAACGTTTTATAAAAACTATCATATACTAAGAAATTGTTATCATGCAATAGTCAGTTCAGCCACAATTGCAGCTTTTATATTTACAATCATGTGGCATTTTCAAAAAGTTTTTAAGTTTTTTAAAGATTTGAAGTATCAGGGGAGGAGGGGGTTTCCTCAGCAATCCTTTGCGTACACTAATGTCATGGGCTACCTTTAAATGTGCAATCCTTTCTTGCACATTGTGCTGGTCTGGGATACCTAGTTTTAATTCCAAACTTGGCATGCGGCACCAATAATATTTTGGTAAAATTTTGCTTTTACAATAAAAGCTTAAATTAAGGGTTTCAAAATATCTAAAAAATTTGTTTTTGAATTGCAGTGCCAGTCGATAATTTTTCATTTTACGAACAGATTTTGCCCGTGCCGAAAATGGTTAAATTAATTGAAAGGGGGGGGGAGGGGGTAGGGAGGCTTTTAACATCCAAAATTGATTTTCACAAAAAGTTAAACATCAAAAGAGCACTTTTTTAATTCAAGCTCATTATGAATAATGGTAGGCTTTTAATCAATATCATGTGGACAAAACAACTATAATAAAGTGGCCAAAGAGTAAATTTGTTTTGGCAATGAACAGATGGCTGAATTATCAGGACGTATTGTGCACTATTATCATTAAACAATACCAGATAAAAAAAAGTATTCCAAACATTTTTCTGTATTAACTTAAAATAAAACATTTTGCTTTTTTTTAAAGGGAAAGTTTACCCAATGTCATACACTTAAAATGTACCTTGCATGCTTGCATTATTATTTTTTTCTTTTTTCTAGACCTCTGAAGACAAAAAAAGTAAATCCTCCAGAAATTTTTTTCACTCCACCATCTCTGGTTTCTGATTACTATCAAGGCAACTTTGACAGCTTGTGGACACTTTTAAAAGAAAAGGATGTGTCCTTGGTGACATTTTATGCCCCATGGGATGCTGCATCTCTACAAGTTCGAGAAGAAATCGAGATTGTGGCAAAGTTTTACCATAATGAGGTAATTTTTTTTTTTTTTTTCAATTATCAATTTCAAATAATAAACAAATAATATTCTTTTAAATGTGTTGAACTTTACTCTAAAAAAAAATCTTAACAGTTGTTTTTTTTTAATTAATAAATGTGGATTTTTAATTATTGTATTGTTTAGTAGTAATGTCATTATGCTTTTGGTATCGTGAGTCCGTCTCTGAGACCCAAACATTTAAAATAATTGAGTCCTTTGTTTAGAAGTATAATAAATTCATTTAATAAAAATATGATTTTATGATTATCTACAAGCTATTTCTTGCAAGGAAAAATTATGGAGGAATATATCAAACAAGGGAAAATATATTAAACATTTATATTGATCCATAGTTAGGATTTTCTGTATTCATTTGTTACAAACTTAGAGATAAAAAAAAATAGAGATGAAACATGCTGCTTTGGCATTAAGCTGAAAATGCATCTTTAAAACTGGTTAACAATTTGGCTCAAACTTTTGCAGCTTACTTTGACATGTTTGACTTTTACAGCTCCCTAACAGAAGAATTCAGCCCTCGTCCCATATACATTTGTTCTGTTTGGCCCGTATAAGGACATTTAAGTTTGAGCCATAATCAGCTTCACATCACTAACCGTTTTTTACAATATATTGCATCTGTTGTCTCTCAAATCTGTAACAGCAAAACAATATTTACCTGCAACCTTGACATTGTCAACAAATGTCTACTAGCATAAAAGGTCATTGTAATCCATAAAATAAATACAAAATTTGCATTACAAAGAAATTAAAAGTATAATAATCAAGAAACATAAAGTAAATTTTGGCTTTAAAAAAAATATAATCTTCAGCTTTACTTTTTAAGAAGTTACTTTAATCTGTAAGGTTTAAAATAAACTGCAACACTTGTTAGTTACTGTGTCGCACTGTTTCTGCTACTTGTATTTAATTAATGATTAGTTTACACACTGCTTGTTTTTATAAAATTGCTGCTTATCACCAGTATAATTCTAGTGGTTAGTAGAGATGAGACAGGGTCAGTCCCAGTCTGACATGGGCTCAGGCTCGATTATTATACCTGCCTCTCCCCCCCCCCCCCCCCAACTCCTCAGGCTCATTCTTTCTGAAACTGGCAATTTAATTTATTCTCATATGGAAACAAAAAAGATAACTTTTCTTTCCCTTAAAAACCATTTATTCTATTTCAAGTCAGTTGAATGTTATTTTTATCAGAATGAAAGGGAAAAATATTTTTTTTCTTTTTGTAGTAGTAGTAGTAAGAAGTAGAATGCTATTTTAAAACAAAACTTGTGATATTTTCAGATTTATGCGATTAGGGATGAATTGCATGGTGTCATTAGGATATCTTTTTATGGAAATTAGCTTATTATTACTTTTTTAAAAAGAGATTTAACCTGAAATATTTTCTGTTAACTTGATCAACATTAGCTTAAGATTTGTAAATTTTTAGGCTTTTATAATCTTCCAGTGCTAATCACAGTTATATGGAAATAACATTAGTGATTCTATCAAAGTTTTTTTTCTTGAACGCTATTCATTCTGCGGATCTGCTCTTTACATTCATGAAGTCACTTTCATTTGAAAGTAAAATAAAATTGACATTATTATGTTATTCCTGATAGAAAGCAATTGAGCAGTGTTTTCTTTTTAAATATAAAAGCATTGGATCTTTCAGGTAATGTTGTGAAATTTTCAGTTCAAGCTAATCTTGTCAAACACACAAGAATTACAAAAAATGCACAACTTATATAGGAAATAGAAAAATGTTGTTTGATTCTTCATCATTTAAAATGTAATTTCTTCAAATTTCATTCATTTATTCATAAACCTCACTTTGTTTAACCCCTTCGCGATGGAAGCCTTTTACGAAATTTTTAATGTTTTGCCACCGGTTTTTAAAAACAGAAATTTATGATTTATTAAATCGAGAAAATGCTCCGATTGAATAAGGCAAAATTTATTGCATAATTTTGCTGGTGGCGATAAACACGGAATCTTAAGCCTATTTGCGGTATTATTCGTATAAGTGCCGCTCGTCCCTAAGGGGCTAACGTGTCTGTCAGATTTACTTGTGAATGAAAAATGAGAGATTCTTTTTAGGGATATGTATTTTTATTTGATGCTAAACTTCTCTTTTGATAAGTTTGAATGTTAGTTTCATATAATTAATTATGTGTTAGAAATTAAGTTATTTTGATGTGTGAAGTTGTTAAAAAAAAAAAAAAAAAAAAAAAAAAAAAAAAGAGAGAGAGAGAGAGAGATATTAAATTTAGAACTACTTTTAAATATTATAGAAGTGTTATTGTACTCTTTTTACGGTTAGCCACACTCATAAAAGTGAGCCCAAGCTAATCTCTGGTTTTTAGGGCATTGGTTACTGGAAAAGAGGTGCTGGGTTCAAATCTCAATTCAGGCATGGATGTTTGTTGTGGGTCACATTCTATTTTAAACTGAGTTCTTTTTAATCCTCGTTTTCCAAAAGGTTATCGTAATGCTCATAATCAGCCAATTAACAACCAATGATACATTCTAATATGAATATGCAGTGCTGTAGTTGGTAAAAAAATATTTGTGGGAACTCTTTTCACAGAGTTGATATTTATACTACCGGATTTTCTTAAGGCAAAAATTACTTTAAAACATTTAGTCAAAAGTCGACTTTTTAAAGTTAACAATTGTAATTATTATATATATATTTAAAAGACCTGGCTGTTTGTTTAGTCATCAGCCCTGAATTTTCTACTCAACCGATTTTGATAATTATTTTTTTTAAATGAAAGCTATTTATTTGTAGTTGTGGCCATTTTAGCTTTTTTAAAATTTATTTCCATTTTTATATTTTATTTTTAATTTTAAATGCTTTTTACGATATTTCTTTAAAATGGTGGCAACTCAGTTTAGCTTTTCTCTCGATAATAAAAATTTATTTTCCATTATAACTTTCCACCAATCAGAAGCTTTATTTTATCAGTGAACATGTCCTCGCATTTAAAAGAAAAAGTTAATTGTTTTCGTAAAATTTAACCACAATAAAATGATTGCGTATAATTATGCACTAATTGAGGTAAAAAATATATATTTACTGAGAAATAATATTAATAATGTAAATAAAATAACAGAAAATAATTTATGATAAAAATTAATGTCTAAAGCAAAATAAGAAAATTTTCAAATGAGGAAAATGATGTCATTCAGCAACCAGATAAATGGGAATTACAATATTATTACGGATGCCTTTTTCATATTACTGATGACAGTAACTTTTAAAAAACATTTGAAGAGAAAATGTCGTCACTATTTAAAACATCGCATTTTTACTCATAACGATATTACATTTCAATATTTCTTTTCATTATGCACACTGAGATTGAGATTTTACTTTCAGATGACTTCAGTTAGTGAAAATAATGTCATAGTAAAAATGAAATCAGTTTTTTTTAATAAAACTATTTTTTTGTGAGTGCATATAAAATAAAATTTCTGGATTTCGCCGGCACTCAGATTACAATTTTAACTGAAGATGTGCAAATATTTGCATGCAAAATTGTAACTGGAAAACTTGACATTAAGTTTGGAAATATATTTATTATATATTGATTCAATAATGTAATTACTTTTGCTTTTTTTAAAAAACCAAATCGATCGGGGCTTTTAAACATTTCATTCGTCGAATTCGACGGGATTCCACTCGTATCTTAGCTTAAAAAAAGTTTTGTGCTTATACACGATGTATATTTTCTACACTAACAAACCAAATATTTCTGGGAACGGCGTTCCCATGTGTTCCCACCCAATTTCAGCACTGTGAATATGCAATTTGTCTTTGAGCTCAGATTGTTTGTTTTTCATTCTTGCACTGAAGTGATGATTTGTTAATTTATATTCATGAATTTTATTTCTTTGATAGGTATTCTTTGCTGCAATTAACTGCTGGTGGCCAGAAGGACAATGTAGCAAAAAATTTTCCCCACTTCATCCATATCCAGTCGTTATGGCTGTTATACATAAAGTTGGAGCTGTGAAATATGAGGGACCTTTGAAGTCGACATATATAATATCATTTCTTGATTCCATATTAATGCCACTAGTGCCTTTACATCATTTTGGGGAGTTGTTGGATCTTCTTACAAAACATGAGGTACATAGTTTGATGTTATGTTTAACCCATGAACTCCACACTTATGCAAATTCAGTCCATCACAATTTCAAATGTTGTCCTTTTTTGCAAACTTGCTTTCATTAATTTGCACTTTTTATTCATAAATGAAATGCCCTGTATGTTATATTTTATCATTTTATGTATATTCCACATAAGATTTGGATTTAATTCAAAATTATTTTTAATGCACCATAATGAAACAATTACTATCATTTTGACTAAAAGTTGCTGAATGCTTCTGTTTTCCAAAATTTATTTTTCTTGTCTTGTGATATGTTCTGTAATATTTTCACTTATTTATTTATTTATTCATTTTAGGGTATATTAGTAGGCTATTTTGAATTTAAAGATGGTTCCTATCCAAAAGGATATCAAGAATTTTATACTGCATCTCTCAAAGCTTTAGCTACAGGTATTCGATTGTTAACTTCTTTTTAATATATTAATGTGGTTCTTTAATTATATAAAATTAGTTTAACATATTAACTGCATATCATTATCTGTAATCATGAGCTAAATGCAATCTAGCTTTCAAGCCAGAAAAAGTCCATATCCTCATGAAAGTTTAGGAATATAAAAGTGAGCAATGATAGAAGCGCCAATTATATTAAATTAGAAGCAAACTGGTTTCATTAGCATACAGCTTAGCATCGTCAGTTGATGACGGTAAGATATATACTATAGAAACCGGTTTGCTTCTAATTTAATATAATTGGTACTTCTAATGTTGCTTACTTTTATATTTCTATTATATTGCACTAAACATAAAAGTTTATTTTCATATAAATGGCAGACTATATTAATCCCTTGACTTACAGGCTCCATTTTGCTGGTGAAGGGCTATATACCAGGCTATGTGAATTACTATTCACCTTCGACCAATATCCTGTTATGTCAATTATATATCACAGACCAATCTGGTTCAAATATGCAACCATCACTATGTAGTGAACATTTACGGGGTGTACGTAATGATTGTTAATTACTGAAAAAAGAGAATGTATGCAGTGTATATCTTGGTAGTCAAGAGATTAACTCATTTTGGCATATCTTACTACTAGGATGCAGATCTGTTCTTAGCATTAAAGTTGAAATATTCATTTTTAGTACTATCAAAGACAGATCCATGTCCACTAATGTTAGAAATAAACAATCCAAATTTAATTTGCTTTCAATCTTTTATTCAGCAGAACTAGAAATATTTCAAAAGCAATACATCTTATTATACATACTTTGATCTAAAAAAAAAAATTAAAGAACCAAAGGATTAGAAAATACAAGTTGGCTCAGGATGCACATTTTCTCATCACACAAACATTCATACACAAAAAGATGGCAGCAAATATGGCAAATGGGATACTTTATTTACTTACAAAATTTTGTTCACTTACTCAGAATGTTGTAGTTAAACTAATGCATTGTTGCAAGTCTGGACATGATGCAAATCTGCATCTGCCACATTTTGACAATGAATGACTAGATACAGATACATATCTTATGCATGTTAAAGTTAAATGGTGTATAAGTTATTTCATTACTTTTATATAGTTAAGTTTATTAGTACAGACTTCTAAAGAAAACACTATTTTTTTTTTTATCTGTGCTGTCCAAAGTTTGAATTAAATGATCTAGACAAATAATTTCTAGACTATAGGTTGTAGAAATTATCATTAAAATCAGCTAAAAGTTGTGGTTAGTTTTGCCTGCTGCAATAGTACATTGTGACCAGGGTTCTCGCTGTCGCTCGCCAATGTGCCAAATTGCGACTAAATTCTTCATTTGGCGACTAAACAAGCGATTGGATTCGCCAAATTGCTAGTGTTCCATTTTTTCTTCTTCTTTTTTTACTTTTTCGTTTTCTTACATATGCATGTATACATATTTTAAATATATTTGTAGTGTATATTTGAAATTAGATTAATAACAATCGTTGTCGCGGTTTTAAAAATTTAGGTTATTTTAGAACATATTGAAAAAAAGGGGGTACATTAAAGGATAGAAGATATTTTTTTGTGCTACACGACGAATCTATTTTGCTAATACTTTTTTCATATGGCGAATGTTTTTTATTTTTAATTAGCCAAATTACTAACATTGGTCAAAAGTCAGCGAGAACACTGATTGTAACCTCTGAATAGCGGTTACCCATGGCAATGATGAAAAATGACTGTTCTTCAAAGGGGGATGTTATTCAGAGGTTTCATTAAAATTTAAATCAAATACAGTTACAGTTAGTTATTTTTTAGAAAAAAGAAAAACATTGTTTGCATTTTGTTTTGTTACATCGATACCCAAGGTTCGTGTCAATCTTTTAAAAAAAAATAGCTAACTCTAACTGTTCTTGATTTGTTCCACTGTTTGTTATGCAATGGATATTTATTTGTACTGATGATGCCTTGAGAATAGCTTGGCGAAACATTTATTTTTTGTATTTTTAAATGTTTTTTAGTTTTTGTATATAAATTTTAATTTTTAAAATGCATTTAAGTCTGTCTTAGTTTATTTTATTCAATCTTTCAATGGCAGCTTTCTTTAAGAATTTTACTAATTTCTTGTTTGCATTTTGTTTTGTTTTGTTTCATAGATACCCAAGGCTATTTTCCCCCTCCTTTTTTTATTCCAGTTTTTTCTTTTCTTAAAGAAACTTTTCTTTCAGAACTGGTTTTGAAATTAAAGTAATTCAGATTTTTAACACTAGTATGTGAATGCCACTGTGTGACTCATGTAGCCTTTTAAATTTTGGATCTTGTACTTTGACGTATGGTAATTTGTATAGATACTTGTTTGAACTGATCTATATTTAAAAAATATTTATGCATAATTTTTTAATTGTTGAGGCACATAATATTTTAAGTGCTGCTTCTTATTAAACTTAGGATTTTTTCTGTTTTTTAAAAAATGTGATTGTGTTATTCTTTTATTTATCTCTTTTTTTTCCTTAGAATAAAATGCTTTTAATAAAACTTAATTTTAAAATATTTATTTTCTTTCAGATCCTGGTAGAAAAATCTGTTTTGCTGTGATAACAAATGAAAAAGATGTTTTGAATTTTAGAATGAAATCAGTAATCCAACTTTATCTCTGGAATGGGACTCAAGTAACTATTGCTTTTTTTTATTCTATAAATTGATAATATGTAAATTAATTGGAGGCAAAATTAATAAAGTTTTTATTTTCTGATGTCTTAAATATGTATTTTAATAGATAAGGAAAATATTACTAAGTAATATAATTTTCTTTAAAAATTTTTTCACTTTAATGTATTTTGACATTGACTGGAGCAACATAGTGCACATTTTTTTTCCTTCTTTACACATATCTTCTTTATGAAACTGCACATCATTACCTTTTCACATTTCCTGCTTTAAATTTGGATGAAGTCTGTTGTCTATAATCTCTTGTCTCTGAAAGCCTAATTTTATATTAATTTTTTAAATGATGGAAATAAGAAAAAATGATTTATATATAGAGTTAAATTTCTGTTTAACAAAGTCCCTATTTAATGAACTTTTTTGCTGAACTTTGACTTTGAACACCATTAACATGTAAATTAATCTCCATATTAAGAAAATTATATTCTATATAATGAAATTTATTCCTTGTCTATGTATGTACAGCATTCAGAGAGAGAAATTGCTGTTACAATGTATGAATTTATTTCAGCGAATTGTATGAAAATGAAATTATTTAATCATTCGCATTTTATTGAATGAATTGGGATCTTTTGATACCTAAGCCAATCTATGCAAAAACTTTATTTTAAATTCTTGAATATTTGATCACAGAAATACTTCACCAGTTTTCATCTTATATTTATTAGAATCTGAAGTTTGGAAGTAATTGTTGAATTAAGAAACTAAGTTAAAAGGGATTCCATTGTCACATGTTTTATTGATTTCAGTAAGCAGTGGACATTTCTATTAATATACTCAATTACTGTTTTTTTTTTTTTTTTTTTTTTTTTTTTTCTTTAATACATACTGCAATACTTGCTGAGACCAAATCGTGAGAAGCTACAAAAGGATTCCATTTTAGCAAGATTTTTCATTTTAGCAGATGAAATTCGATTGTATCATTTTCATGGGAATGGACCTTAAAATATTTCTATTCAAGATAAAATTCCACTTTTGCATGTTATATTTATTTATGATTATATTGTGATTGTTTATACTTTTACACATATTTCCTTTGCAGAAAGGTTTTGTACAAAATTCCATTATGTGTTAAGCAATGGTAACGAATTCTCGCAAAAATCTCATATACAATATCTAATTATATTTGCTGCAGACATGTGGCAATATATTTCAAATGTAGTATTTCTAAAGTTTATGAAATGCAAGCATCCAACTTTTTAATTATAATTTAAAAAAAACCTCAAAAAAATTACAAATAACACTGAATATATGAGTACAGTACTTACGATGATTTTTCATATCCATTTTCTAAAGAGTAACAAAAATAACAAGTAATAAATACTTTCTCCATATAATTTTTCTTGTATTAAAAAATAACCAAAACACACACAAAGCAAGATTAGAAGAATAAAAATAAAGTGCATGTTCTATCACTTAAATGGGTTGTTTTACTCAAGAAATTCAACTATAATCCTTGCTGAATCAGAAGATTCATTGTTATGTTGAAATATGAGTTCCCTAACATTTAGTTGTTGAAAAATTCCTTAGAGATAGTCTTCTGTCCATCCTGGATTTATGACCTGCCCTGTACTTCAGAAGGACATGGCATTTATTATTGTATTTCACTGCTTATTCTCTTTTCACCTTTGTTGATTTGGGAGTCATCTTAAAAGACCCATACTTTACTTTCTATACATGTTGAAATGTCAAATGAAGGTATGTGTATCTCATCAGCAATTATGATTTTAGAAATAATGCAGCATAGCCATCAAGTAATTTTATTTCTCTAATACGCTTCGCTTTTTGGTGTTCTGTTAAATTATAGGGATCCCAGTGATGATAATATGGTTTTTTCATATATATTTTTCCTGATTAACTGTGTATAGACGTGGATCCAATGTTAAGTTCCTTCTGTATCATTTAGTAGGTGAAAGAATTATCATCTATTAATATTTTTTCATATGTCCAGCACATTTTTGGGGTCTACTGCTGTCAAAGATCATTTGTCAGTTCTACATCAAGTAGAGAATTTTGCTTCTTCTAAATTCTGTAAATTAGTTGAATAGAGTGACACAAGAATTCATATACTACTAATTGTAGATGCTGAAGACATTCTTCTTGATTATCCTCATTTTAAAATCATAATTCAATAATTAGCTGATGTCAACTCCATTTTCTCTTTCAAAATTTATTCTTAATCGGAAAATTGCAACTGTTGCCACAAATTATCACCCATGAACATATCGCTCATCCACAAGAAAAGTGACGCATCTCACAAAATTCCTTTTGTGTTTTATTCCACTAATAGGTCTGTTGTATGTGTATCTTGTAACAGAAAGTTTCATGGCAGTAGTTATATATAAACACTTTATTATGCTATATGCCTATTTGTGACCACAGAAGAGGTTTGGATTGTGTGGGAGGTAAAGTTACCCAACCCTCCAAACATCATCTTATGTCTTCATTCTTAAGGGTTTTACACATTTTTTATCCTGCATGCAGAGCTAAGCGCTGTAATTTCATATTTCAATAAAATTATGCACATTTTCTTCAGCCTTTTTTTGGAAAGTCACTTTTCTTGCGGGTGAGCAATATATGTTCAAATTTAAATATTCAAAAAGTAAACTTTTTTTGTTGCATATCATCTTACCCTTGTCTGAAAAATTTTCAGTGTTACCCTCATTCTATGGAAAACATAAAATTATATTTCTACCCATAATTTAAAAAAAAAAAAAAAAAAAAAAAAAATGTTTTACTAGATGTAAGATAAAAATTAGTTAATCATAGGGTGTTGCTTGTAGCAGTTATTGCTGTAGGATGTTTTGCAAGGGTAAATTTCTTTGTTTGTGTTATAAAATTGGTAATTGGTAAAATATTGCCTTTTTTTCTGTGTATATTATATATTTTTTGACTACATTACAGGCTTATCCAGGACCAGTAAACCAGGGTGATTTATTAAAATGGGTGTATGAAAAGTTAAAACAGGTAATATTATGTTAACAAAATATATAGAAGTTGTTTTTTATATTTTATATGATTATTGTAAATATTACTTAACCCTCTAAGTGTTTGGAATGTAATATTCCATTCACTAAGCTCCATATTTCACTGCAATATATGCAATATTTAAAGTAATATAATTCCATAGATTTAATGAATTTTCAATGCATTGAAGAATGATTATTACTCTCAAGGATTGCTTTCATTTTTGCTATTAGCTCTTTTTTTTTTATATAATGTTGAAAGAATTATATTTTCTGAGCTTTTAAAATAAAATGCAGAGAAAACAACATTGCAATATTTTCCTTTTGCTAGACACTCAGAAGGTTGATAAAAATAATATTTTGATAATTTTTTTATGCCCTGATTAGAGATGTAAATTTTCCGGAAAAATATAAGTGGCGGAAAAAAACTGGTTTTTTACCAGTTTTTTTTTTTCGGAAAAAAAACAGAAAAATTGATTTTTTAATGACAGTTTCTCCCAAATAAATTATATTTTTTTAGAGAATATTAAATAATAAACATTTTTTTCCATTTATATGTATTAAATGAAAATTATTTTCAATTTATATTACAAAATAAAAAGAAAATAGCAAAGCCTGCTTTTAAAAGTTTTTTTTTTTTTTTTTCACAGCCTAAGAATTTTTATTAAATGCTATTGTTTGTTATATCATATCTCTGTTGAAATGATTTTTCAGTCACATGTTTAACTACCAATTGACCTAATGTAAAAACCTGAGTCAATATGTCTGCAGTTTGGAAATAAATAAATTATGCATTCCATTTACATAAGTATAGTTTTTAAGTAAATGATACTAGTTTAAAGATATTATTGCAGTTTTGTCATTATTATGAATATCAGTATTCAAAAATTCCATTGTTTGTTTAAAAAATGTATATTTTTACACTATTACTTTTTTCTTAGAATTATAATTTTATTTCCTTTATAAATTATGTTTAGTTTAGTATAGCTTTCCAATCTCAACTCAAAACAGTTTTGATTTAGTTTTATAATCTAAATTCAAACAAAACTAAGTTTTACTTTGGCTTACTCAAGTCTGCAACTAAAAAATAGCGTAGGATTTATTGACTGTTAGATTTTTACTCACTGAAACCAAAAAAAATTTTTTAAGTTCAATTAAATGTATTTTTTTTCTTTTTACCCTGAAATCTGGTATTCTATTCTTGAGTAAGAAACCATATTCAATAACGTTTTCACATGGTAATTTTATATTTCCAAGAGGGGAACTCAAAAGTTATGAAAACAGACCACTACAAATAGAAAATGCTCAGGCTCACTATTTGAGGAATTAACAAAAGCAGTTACATACAGAGGTAAACTTCTACTGTGCTTTAGAAAACTACAAAAATTCAAAGTGTAATCAAGAGGGAAAGTATAATTTGGAACATAGTTACTTGTAATAAAATAAGGGGTTCTTTTTCATCGCAGTTGTACTTTTCTAATGCAAACTGCCCATGTTTTTGTAACATTACTGTACATTATGGAGGTAAAATGGAGATCAATTTTAGATTCAATACCTTGAAAAAACATTCAATTAATCGAAATCTTGAAAAATGCAGCATAGTAGTGCAGTCTATAGGGCAATTTACACCAAAAACTAAACAACATTAATATATATCAGAAACTGTATGAAGCTGTAGTTTGATAAAAAAAAAAAAAATTGTCCTTGCGGTAAAGCTATTGCAATAATCATGAATAATGCAGAATAGCAGCGTCATCTGTTGAGCAATTTACACCAAAAAGTAATGAGCACAAAGTTATGTCAAAGATTAACTTAATCTGAAATTTTATAAAAATACATACATTAGTTTGAGATATAACTATTGTGGAAATTATGAATAATGCAGCATACTAACGCCATCGGTTTGGCGATATACACTTATAACTAAACATCTTGAGTTTATATCAAGGTGTAACTGAATCTAAAGTTTTGTGAAATTATGTGCATCAGTTCTTGAGATAGTGCCTATAAAATTTGTCACATACAGACTCAGAGTGACAGATATTTTCCAAAAACCATCAAAACGTGTTCAGGACCTTCTAAAATGTTTAAATACACCAAAAACAAGAAGTCAAATTTTTCATGAATTCCTTGAAAAGATAGATTCAAGTAATAAATGCATACTTCAAAATTTTATGTTGAATTTTTAATTTTATCATTCCCATTAATCGGCATATTATTGCAATAATTTTACACATGAATTAATTTTTAAAAAGAGAAGTTGCATTTAATTATATATCTAGATTTTTTTCATGTAATCAAGTTTTTGTGAAATTGTGAACTTTTTATATATACTTGTACAAAACATATTCAGAATTTGTGAATAAGAAATTATTACTATATTTAGGTTTGTATTTAGACATTTTTAATAAGGTTATTTACAAACATAAATGCAACTTAATAAGATTCAGCTGCTGTATGACATGAGACTAATTTTCTTCAATCACTGCACTTGCGAAAGATTCAATTTGTTGATTAAACTTTTTCTGAAATGCCTATTTTCAAGAGAAATTTTGCAAAGGGTCTTGTGTTTCAAACAAGAAAAAAATGTGAAGGATCCTTTCAAGTCTTCTCAAACAGATTTCTGCTCAGAGATCAGATTACCCACATTAAAATTTTCATGTGAGACACTCAACATAAAAATAAATAAAATAAAACATATGAGAATGTACTATTACAAAATTTTCACTATATTATTTCATAAATGAAATTTCAATTTTTCCCGTTCGGAAAAATTGAAAAATAAGCCTTTTGGAAAAAAACCGTTTTTTTCCCCAATTTTTCCGGTTTTTTTTTCGAGTATTCCCATCTCTAGCCCTGATATTTTAAAACTTTTTCTGTAACAGACACTTACTAAAAGGTTTTTATACTGATTTCAAAGTATAATGCTTGAACAAGCTAAAACTTTACTCTCTCATGAATAAATTATTTTTAAGAGTATGAAAATTCTATTTTGTGTAATAATTTTTAAAGATCTTACATTTACAAAACTTATGGGATTTATAGGCATTAAAAAATTGTTACTAATAGTTACCAAATAAGATTTTGTGATAATGAAAGTTCTGGATACATCAATATAAACTAGAAAGTTAAACTTCTGGTCACATTCTTATTAAGATCAAATTCTTTGAAAAAATTTCCTCTCTTTCTAAACAGAAACAAATTTTCCAACTGAATATTTGAAAATGATTTTGCTATTTATTAGGGAACCACAAAGGAAAAAAGTAAGAAAAATTCAGACTTTTCTGAAGCCCATAAAAATATTATCTTCTCTTTCTCCCTCAATTATTATTTTTACTTTTAGTATTTTAGAAATATAGAAAAAAAAGTCTTTTGAGTTCTTATATTTTTGTTTAGTAAATCATTTATTTTTCCTACAATGATTTTAAATAGTTGGATTTTGAAAATAATGCTGACTGTTTGAATTTATGTAGTACTTTTAAATATGATTGTAGTTTCTCAAGAATAATTTTTGATTAATTAGGTAATTTATACAATATAGAGAGAGACTTATGATAATTTTTCATAATTGCATTATTTCCTGAAAAAGTAGATGAACTATGAATCAAAATACTGGAAATATATTGTAGCTTATTTCTTAATGTTTAATTAGAAAAATTGTGCATTTTTATGGTAATTTGCTGTTTCGAATATGCTCGCAACCTAATGCTAATCATGTGGGGAGGATTTTTTTTTAATATCTCATTTGCATTTTGACATTTTTAAATAATGTTTTTGGCATTGCATGACTGAGGTCCATCTCTATGCCGCTCTTTTTTTTTTTACTTTTTTGATTTTGGTTGCAAATATTTTTTTTAGAATGACACTTTCATGTTTTCGAAAGTGAAAGTAACTTTATAAAAAGTATGTGCAATCAAAATCAAAAAAGTAAAAAGGAGCAATGTAGATATGGACCTCAGCTATCCAATGCACAAAAGAAATTATTTAAAAATGTCAAAATGCAAATGAGATATTAGAAAATAACCTCCCCATTGGTTTTGCATTAGCTTGTGTCTTTGCCTGCAGGAATCAGAGCTTTAATGTATTCGATCCAAGAATGTCAGAAGTTAATATTGAGAATAAAGCTTCAAAATCTATCTTGCTCTGTGTCATAATGCCCTTCATGGGTTTATTGCCTGTTCTTGAGCAGTATGCAAAAATAAGTGACAAAAAATTTCAGTATACATGAAGCAATTTTAATGTTGAAATATAAGTGTATCAAAAAACTTTTACAGGTAAAAAAAATTCTATATATATATATCTTTTAAGTTTTCTTTAATTTTACAGTATTCACTATACATCCAGATTCCCAAACTTTTTAAAGAGCCAGTGCCTAAATCCAAATATATCAGTCTCCAACATGGCTTAATATCTAAGAAAAGTTAAGAAACAACACAAAACAACGGAGAAACACAAATTTTGTTAAGATCCTAGAGAAAAACGAACTTTATCAAAGGATAGTAAAAGAAGTCATGACTTTTATCAAAGAATTGCTGAAAAATGCAATTTTCGCCAAATGATTGCAGGAAAAATGGGATTTTGATTAGAGATTAGCTAAAAGACGTGCCATTTTCATCAAAGGATCATGAAAAAAAGTGGGATTCTCGTCAGAGGATTGCAGAAAAATGCAATTTTTCTCAAATGATCATGAAAAAAAAAAAAAATCCACCAAATAGGTTGGCTGCTTAGATGCTGAAAATTAGTCGCCAGATCAAAAAATTTAGCCATCACGTGGTGACTGATAACTATGAATCTGCATCTATAGTACTCACTGTATCTACTGATAAAACTTATTACAGTTATTATTGTTATACAAATTATCACACATATTCAATTTTAGTATGTTAGTTGAATAAAAAAACCCATTAAAATAACATGCATATTATTAGCTTTAATACTGAAAATTGTTTGTATTTTGAGTCTTGATGTTGTTCTTTTGAAGGAATAATGCAAAAAGCTTATAAGCGTATTTTTGAATACGCTTATAAGCTTGCCTTTATAGTCTGATTGAACTTAAGTTTTCTTTTGTAGGTGACTCACTGGATCTCTCCTACTGGTATGAAAAGCAAAATATTATCAGAGAATGTAGAAAAACAACCAGCTTTAATTTTATTTACTCCCAGAAATCTGCTCCTTGAGTATTCACCATATTATTTTTTGGTAAGTTATTTTAATTTTTTTTTTTTTTTTTTTTTTTTTTTTTTTTTTTTTCATGGTATGCTAATGCAGTATTTTATTTTTGTGGTGCTTTCCAAAAGTCTCTCTCCCAAAGTTATGATAATGCAAAAGTCATTAACATTTTGCCAAGGTTGCTCACAAATTATATATTCTCTCTATTATATATTCAAATTTGACTATATAATAGAGAAATATATAAAAATAAATAACACAATAAATAATCTAATATTTTAAAATAATTTTGTAACAATATTTCATAAAAATATTTTTGATGCATTTGTAGATATCATACTCTATTCAAAATATACACAAAAGAGGTGTGTGTGTGTTGGGGGGGGGGGGGGGTGGTAACTGGAAAAAAATCCATATTTTTTTTTTTTTTTTTTTTTTTTAAGAATAAAGTGAGTTTATTTATATTTTAAAACTTCTGTATAATCTATACTAATATTATAAAGAGGAAAGATTTGATTGTTTGTTTGTTTGAATTGAATAGGCTCCGAAACTACTTGACGGATTTGAAAAATTCTTTCACCGTTGGAAAGCTACACTATTTCCGGTGAACATAGGCTAATTTTTAATTGATTTATACAAATATTTTTCTTAATAATTCAAAATTTCATTATTTTTCATACAGAATCAATTAAAATTTTTCCGATAAAAAATAACCATTTTTCTTTCCCGTTGCCAAGAAAATGTAATCTGAAATAGTAATAATAAATAAATTAAGTCTTAGTAATTATGGAACAAAACAATTTGTATAATTTTAAAATAGAAAAGAAAAATAATGAAATAGTTTACTGATAAATAAACGACTATTACTGGATTACCACGTGAGGCATAAAATCGCAATTTTGTTGTAATCGTGTCAACGTGATCCGTAGATGACATCTGCACCTAAATATTATTGGCAATATTATTGTTTATATAATTTGTTTACATTATTTGGCAATATTGATCTCCCATCGACCAAAAAACTGTCGCCAAAGTATAAGTTTAAATGTCAATAATGGATGATCGTAAATATCACATTCTTTTGACATTAAATATGTTTTGCATAATTGTTACGTCGTCAACTAATTTTAATCCGATGTTTTATCTCTATTTCTATTAATATTTTAGTAATTTTTTAATTCTTTGGTTATTTAAAATAAAAATTATATCCATTTGTATAATTTGGCGAAATTGATCGATGGAATAATCAAATGGTACCAATTGTTTCTTTACACTCTATCTGGAATTAGCGTACTTATTGAGCCTCCGCCAAGTCATATGCCAAGCAGTCATTAAATCTGAGTTTTAGCCTTACTATTATATCTTTTTCATCTGCAGTTATTTTACCATCACTAAAAAAGAAATTTTTTGAATGTGAAGGAAAAATCATTGTCATGAAAAAATATTTGCAATTAATTTATCATTCATTCTAATAAAAAAAGGTACTACTAGGTTATCCCGTCGACCAAAAAATTATCCCCAAACTATCAGATTAAATGCTAATAATGGATGATCGTGAATGTCGCATTCAATGACATTAAATACGATTCACGTGTTTAAAATGTCATTAAATGGTTTTTATTTCGACTTTTTATTAATATTTTTCTTAATATTCTACTAATTATTTGTTTTTTTCGTTATTTAAAATAAAAATTACGTCAATATGTATAATTGGGCTATTAGTTTGGCGATTTGTATAATTTGGCGAAATTGGTTGACGGGATAGCAAAGTAGTATAAAAAAAAGAAAAAAAAAGTTGATAAGTGTGATTGGCAATCGCACACAGGGATTCGTTTAATATCTTTTTCAAAACACTTTTTTTCATTAAATTAACAAATGAAAAATGGTTTTTCGGCGCTATTTTGGGATTTCTTCGCTAATCGCGCCAACCAGAACAAAATATTAACAGAATATTCCCCTAAATGTTGCCTTGATCGCATAGATTTGTTCATTTCTCTATCATAATCTGCAGATTTAGTAAAACTACACAAGTAAATAAAATTATGAATAAAAGTAAAATATTTCAAAGCTTAGCATAAATTTAAGGGAGACCAAATTGGTCACCAGAGGCGGATCTTAATTTAAATAAATAATCTATATATATAAAAGAAAGTTTGGATTTCGTATTAATCACAGCACAAAAAAATCTACCGAACCAAAAATCTTGAAAATTTGGGTAAAAATACTTCTAATAACATCGAGTGCCTCTAAGAAGGGATTTTCGAAAATTCCACCCCTAAGGGAGGTAAGAAAAAGAACGAACTTTTAAAAAATTCCTGAAAAATGGGCTTTTGAAGTTATTTTTCATCTGATAACATATTTTAGTGTATTTTCTCATGCTGAATCGAATGTTACTAAGTAAATTCTTTTAAATCCAGTAGTTCGTGAGCTACTTCATATTTTCCTAATTTGACGATGACTTCGGCGCAAAAACCTGAAATTTTCAATCCTTATGTATATAGATCAGATTTTGTAGTTATTTTTTAACTGATACCATATTTTAGTGTATTTTTTCATGCTGCATCGAATGATATTAAGAAAATTCTTTTAAGTTCAGTAGTTCGTGAGATACCATATATTTTTTTGATTTGGCGATGTCTTCAGCGCAAAAAAGCGGTAATTTTCAACCTATATATATAAAAGAAAGTCTGGATTTCGTATTAATTATCGTACAAAAAAATCTATTGAACCTAAAATTTTGAAAGTGAGTTCTATAATCAGTTAACGTGATTATGTAAGCTACATTTAATTATCTCAATATATATAAAACGCAAAGTGAAATTTCACTCCGGACGCTTATAACTTAAGTTCTACTAGATAGATTTTAATGGAACTTACATTGTTAGTTGGATAATTATTCAGAAATTTTGTAACAGGTGAAATATAGCATTCTACGTTGTTTAATTGAATACTTATGGAGATGTTTTAAATCAGATGAACACAATTACAAAAGGTTGGCTTTAATTTAAAGGTTCCGCTGAATGAATTTTTATGTGATTAAAATTGTTAACATGTTGAGCGCTACGTCATTCATTGGTGACTAACACTGAACTTTCCGTTTAGATGACTGACTTTTCACCGATGACAGACAGTCTAAAATACGATATAAAACTAAAAATTACTATGATATAAAAATTTCGTTTGATTCAAAGTTTCTTTAAAAAAACTGACCAGCGTAGCGGGCGAAGGCTGCTAGTATTCTTGATAAATGTGTGTTCATATACCTTTCAGTGTAAAATCTTAATTTTATTTTTCAAAATTTGTGAATAAATCCTTAGTGTATTTATGCATATATATATAAAATTTTGTCTGAAAATATGAAAATTATGTAAAGAAGGTGCAATGACATTAAAAACAATGAACTCAACTTTATGAACAAGACCAACAACAAAACTCCCTGCTCCTCAGAAGGTTGGGGAGAAGAAACATGCATCAAATTATAAAAAATATATGTGTGTGTGTGTGTGTGTTTGTAATTCAATGAATGTTTAAGAAAAAGTATATAAAATGTTTCTTTTTGCCTCGCTACTTTAATCCAAGGAACTTAAATATGGTGTCAAAAGTGGATATTCAGTATCAAACTTTGTGCAATTTTTAATATGCATTGGATTCCTTATGGCAAAAAAAAACAAGTATGATTATAAAGCACTTCATCCAAATTAAAACTAACTTAAGTTATAGCTGTTCTGCACAGGTTTTTTGTTACTGTACAGTCAAGAATTGTTATAAACAATTTCTATTGAAGAAAAGTGTATAAATTATGCGTTTTTTACATATCTGTTTGCTTATTCAACATCCCAAAATAAATTTGTTTTTGTATATAATACAGTGAAACCCTGATTTTACGTGCCCCGAATCTGCGTTTTTTTTCTTCAGGTCCCAGTTTTTCCGTATAGTTGTAATGTTAATTTAACCCGGATCGTAAGTTTGTTATTAATGGAATTTCCCGCATTTTACGTTTTTTCTGAAAAGGAAAAAATGTTCTAAAATAAGCAATAATTTTTCCTTTTGTGCTTTTTAAAACATAATCCACGTTGTTAAAAGTTATGCAATCTATGAAAACAGAAACGCATTCTAAAGACTCCTGTCTTCTGAAACTGGTCCCCCCCCCCCCCTAGTTTGTTGAACACCTGCTGTCGCGGACTGCTCCCTTCCCTCCCCAGGGTAGCTGGCGGGGGAACAAAGTAAAGAAACAACACACTTTATTGGTGTAGGGATGAGATGGGAGGGGGGGGGGAAGAGACAATCCAGTTACCAATCAGATGAGGTGGCTCATTTCTTTCGTCAGGGAGGGAAATGGATCCTTACCTTTCTTAACGTTTTCAAATGCTGTTTAGCACGCAGTGGTCGCATTTATAACCTTTTTGTGCCAAAATGACGAGTAAAAAACGCAAAAACTTTTCTGTTGCTGAGAAAGCCGAAATTGTTAAACAATTTGATGAATTCCACAGAACCAAAGTAGCGTTTGCTCAGTTGCAAGGAATTCCCGTAACAACCCTGCAATCCATACTACAGAAAAAAGAATGCATTGAAAAAAACATCGAGAAAGTCGGAGAAAAAAATGCTAAGAAACGGAGAACATTGAATAAAAAGCCGTACGACGAGCTGGAAGGTATCTTATTAAAGTGGTTTAAAGAAGCTCGTGCCGCGAATGTACCTATAAATGGCACGATACTAAGAGAAAAAGCTCTAGAAATCGCCGATAGGCTTGGTGGTTTGAAAAATTTCACAGCTTCAAATGGCTGGATTGACCGAATGAAGAAAAGACATAATCTTGTGTATAGATCGCTTTCGGGAGAATCATCAAGTGTAAATGAAGCTACAATAGAAGATTGGAAGAAAAATCTACCAAATTTGACCAAAGGATACAAGCCAAAGGACATATTCAATGCGGATGAAACCGGACTTTTCTTTAACCTCCTACCGGATAAAAGTTATGTTGCAAAAGGAGACTCCTGCCATGGAGGGAAGATGTCTAAATTGCGTCTTACGGTTTTACTTTGCTGCAATTCTGATGGAAGTGAGAAGCTGACACCTCATGTTGTCAGAAAGTCACGCAACCCACGATGCTTCAAAAACGTGAGAAGTTATCCGACAAAGTACGAAGCAAACAAAAATGCGTGGATGACCAAACCGATTTTCGAAGACTTTTTGAGCAAACTAAACAAAAAAATGGAGTTGCAGAATCGTAAAATAATTTTATTTATTGATCAATGCAGTGCACATCCGGTTTTGCAGCAGTCTAATGTGCATGTCGAATTTTTTCCGTCAAATTGCACAAGCAAATTGCAGCCTTGTGATCTCGGCATTATTCGATCTTTCAAGGTTTTTTTATAGAAAGCAACTTGTCCGGAAAGCTGTAGCTGAAATAGAAAATGGAAACCTAAATGACGCCTGCAAGTTAAAGTTAAGTGTTCTAGAGGCTATGCATTTTATTTCTGCGTTGTGGAGAAACGTTACACAACACTGCATTTTCCATTGTTTTGAAGAAAGCGGATTCGTAGCATCTAATGAACCGAGAACAGATGAGAATCAGTTGCGGTAGACTCGGACAATGACAACAAAACAGTTATCTATGATTTCAATGATTACATTCCGGAAAATTTAGCAACATGTGAAGCTGAAAGAGCTACTGCTCCATCCGTAGCCGACGTTATGGACTTTTCGTCCACCGATGAAGAACAAGAAACAGAAGCACAGCCCGTCCCTTCTTTTAATATTGCATTGAAGAACTTACAAACAGTGAAAAACTATTTTCTTTCTCATAAAGACCAGGAAAAAAACTTGCAAAGTATTTCAATCCTGGAAGATGCTGCATTCACTTTGAACTCAATGACTAAAAAACAATCTACTATTACGGACTATTTTCAACCTAAATGCCAGGATTCGCAATTAAATGTGTTAGTAAAATCATCTTAAAAATGGTATGTATAATAATGTTCTTTTCGTAAAATATAGATTGTAATACATTTTGAAAGAGTCATCTTTACTACCTTTAGTTTTTTCCTACGATTTTTTGCTTTCTATGTATTTCCCGTATTTTACGTTTTTCCCGTATTTTACGTTTTTTTACTCAGTCCCTTGAGAAACGTAAAATCGGGGTTTCACTGTATACAGGAGTCTGTTCAGACTTTTCTCAAAGGGTCTTGTTTTTGTGAAAATTCTAGTAATAATTTTGTGAATTTTAAATTATTGATGTTTTCAGGTTCTATCCTTCACATACAAAAATCTAAGAATATGATCTTTGATGAGTTCAACTGCTTATTTACAGGCCAGATTTTATTTTTTAAATGACTAAATTTGTAAAAAGCTCAATTTGAAAATGAAAAAATTCTGTGAAAGGCCTATTTAAGAGATAAATAATTTTGTGAAGGGTCCTTTTTTTGATAAAAAGTTTTGTGGAAGGCCCTGTTTGGGGATAAAAAATTTTGTGAAGAGTCCTTCACAAAATTCATTACATATTGATTATTCATTACATTACATTAAGGTGATTCAAACACATATTGCCGCTTCAGAGCAACAGTAGGACATCTAGTAATAATCAAAAATGAGATGTCTGATTTACTACTATGAAAAACTGTGTCTGCATGTCTACTGGAATAGTAGGGAATTTTTTTAATGCATCTGACATATAGTATTAAACATAATTTTCTGTTTTTCAGAAATTTTTGCAAACACAGTTTCTCATAGCATTAAGTCAGACACCTCATTTGTTTATTATTATTAGATGTCTTACTGTTGCTATGAGGCAAAGGTATAGAAAAATCTCCATATTATGTCGAAATGTCATATTCACCTTTATAAATCAAAATAAACAATGTGAATGCATTAATTCATAATACATTTATTACTAAATATGTGTAAAATTTTTAAAACATTAAAAGTATCAAGATGTTAGAAACATAGGTGTCAAATCATGTTAAAATTTCCCAGGTTCTTTCAGTTGAAGATTAGCTATCATTAGGATAGTTTTAACAAAAAAATCAAAGGTGTACACTAGTTAAATTACAAGGTTCAAAACCAAAACCAAGAAATAAGAAAGAGGGAGTGAAAGAAGGAGAGGGGATGCAATAGAAACTAATTTTGATTGACCCTGGTTCCCCCCCCCCTCTCATTTTCTATTACATCTTCTCTCCTTTTCCTCCCACCTTCCTTCCTACTCATTGTTTTTTGTTTCACCCCTTGCTACTTAATCAGTCTACATCTTTGATTTTCTCATTTTAACTCTCCTGATGAATGCTAATGTGTAGTTGAAAGTGTTCAGGAAATTTTGTTTTAAATATTTTGATAGTCTTAATGTTTTAAAACACTTATATTTGCACCTATTTTAATAATAAATGTATTTTGAATCTGTGTATTCACATTGTTTTTCTCGATATTTCAATTACATAATTACAATTACATTTGCAGGACCAAAAATTATTAACAGTTTAACATCTTTTGCAGGCTTATTTGTCTTAAATTTTAAAATTATTTACCAATTTTTTATTCAAAATTTTGCTATTGGAATATAGATTTAACTGCTGATTTGAAATAGCTGATTTTACCTACTTTTGCAAGATTTTAAAAAGACTAAGTGATATTTCCTAGCATTTTTCAATTAAGAAATATATTTGCATGTAAATTGTGCTTTAATTATAGTTTAAGCTCTTTCAGACATTAAACACTCATCAAGCTCATTTGTTTCTTTAAAATTTATCTGTCATTGATATAATGCAAATCGGCATTCATATTTTTTATTTTCATTAGTTATTTTGATAAGTAGCATATTTTTCATGCTTGATGGATTTTAAAACTTAAAGGAGGGCAAAAAAATGATTATGCATTTTGTTTTTAAAGCAATTTTTTAGTTTATAAAAAGTAGAAATTTTTTGCATTCAATAGTTCTGAATTGCAGTGAGGATATGCTTGTGTAGTGATTTCTTTGTGTTATTCTTATTTATCTGTAAAATTGTTCAAAATGTGTTTAAATTTTTTATCGATGAAACTTTTTAATCCCATCATGTATAAAAAAAAATTATTGTTCATTGATTAATATTATTTAATTAAAACAATAAATTGATAAGTATTTAATATTTTTAGTTTAAAGAAGTTGCCATGGACTATAACAATTGCAATAAGTCGAGTCATGTTGAATCCCTGATTCATCGCATGGTTTTGAAGAGACATATTTTGCAAGAAGAATTCTCTAAAGCTATAGAAAAATGCCACAGAACTCATTCTGAATATGATACTAATGTATGCCGACGTAGGCCTGATCTGTGTGAGCTTACCTGCTGCCAGTCCTTAAATTTTGATCTTAGATTCCTCCAGCAGTGTCACTGTAGAGCTTGTTTGCACCACATTGTCCAAAGTATTCAGGAAATGAAACTCTCTGAGTGTGAAAATACTTTAAGCCTTGTTTTGAAAAATTTCAACATTAATGAGCTTAAAAGTTTTAGAAAGTGCAATGACATAGAAGTATCATTTCCTGTTAAGTTTGGTCCTTATAAAAAGCTTAGTTTTCATTGTGAACTGGTGTCTGGTCCAGCTCAACCTTCTAGAACTCATCTATCTGAAAAAGAAATTTCTCAACTAAAAGATGATTATATTTTGACTATGATTCGAAATGGTGAGAAAAAAATGTGTCATCGGTTGAGATATGCCATGAATTTTTCAGAGTTAAATTTTCCAAGTTTTCCAGCCCTGGATAATAGTTCTGTGTTGGTTAATTTTACTGGTTTAGGCTGTCACACCAATCGAACATTAACATTTATTGCAATGGATGCTGTGTTATATCACAGTTTTGCTGAAAATTTAGGAATAGATGTGGGTAAAAACCACCACCAAACTGCTGCAATTATTGTGGAGGCTATGGTAAGTCTTGTTTAATTTTTGTTTATTTTGATGTATTTTTAATTCTGTATAAATTTGTAAATTTTACATTACATTATTACATTTCCCTGTACATTTTTTTTTTTTTAATTGTAAATATTTGTATGTCAGAAAACAATAGAAAACATTTAAAGGTTTTTATTGTTAAAAATTTGATACTTGTGCATTATCTTGGGCTTGCTTGACAAGCTCAAGGCTGGTTATCTTTTTAAAAGATACATCAAAGATAATTATCAAATAAACTGTCACAAAATAATCATACTCTTTTGAGAATGCATAAATGCAGGGGTGCAGAATATGGCGGCAATCTAGGATCGGGGGAAATTTTACCCATCTGGGGAAATTTTGCAGAAACATATTACAAATAATTTCGATTTTAACTACGAATTTCATAATTCACCGGGAATTTTGTCAAAAGATTGCGAAATGAATTTAAATTTTGTCAAAAGTTTGCTGGGGAAAATGGTATTTTGTCAAAAAAAAAAAAAAAAAAAAAGGCGGGAACAAACTGCACATTTTGTCAAAGGATCACGAAAGAACCACAAGTTTCATCACAAAAGATCATAAAATAAACACACAATTTGTGAAAAAAATATGAAAAAAACCACATATTGTCAAAAGATCGCAAAATCCCCACAAATTTTGTCAAAGATCCCCGAAAAAAAATGCACATTTCGTCAAAAAATCACAAAATAAATGCAAGTTTTGTCAAAAAATCACGAAAGGAATACATGTTTTGTCAAAATATTACAAAAAATCTCAAATATTGTCAAAAGATCACAAAACCCCAAATTAAAAAAAAATTCATGAAATAAATGCAAATTTTGTTTAAAAATTGCAGAAAAATTGCAAATTTTATTAAAAGATCACAAAACAACCATAAGTTTTGTCAAAAGATCGTAAAATGACCACTCATTTCATCAAAAAAGACAAAATAACTGCAAATTTCGTCAAACCGAAGGCGAAATAAAAGGAAAACTCGTCAAAAGATTGCAAAATAAACTGCAAATTTCATCAAAAGATCACTAAAATTTAAGAATTTCGTCGAAAGATCATGAATTTCCTAAAGAGAAGCGGGGAAAAAAAACAGCAGGGCTCATGGATTTCTCTCCATTCCCCCAATCTGCTATAATCTTTCAGAAAATTTGCTGTAAGTTTTTTTTTTTTTTTTTTAAATTCTACTGCCATGTATACTCACACATAACTTGAAAAATATTGGAAAAAGAAATTCCCTATATCTACAGTAAAACAGAATTTACCTATAATATACCATAAAATTTTGAGGAAATTTTCATGTGGATTGGGGGAAATGTTGGGAGTAGAAACATTATCTGCACCTTTGCATAAATGTACTTTTTAGTTAGCAGGAGCTAGTCACAATTAAGCACTAAATGTGGCATCTCCTTATTTCATTTAGTCAAGTATAGTATTTTAACTATTGCCTTCACAATTTATTATGCATTAATATCATTTATGATGATTTGAAAAGTGATTTTGTTTATAGAAAAAATTCAATATAAGCCATACAAGTTTGCAATGCCAAATGCAAAATATTTTTTCTTCAAACATAAATGTACATTTTACACAGTGATATTTAGTTCTGAAAAGAATGTGGTTGTGATTATGTATTCTGAATATAGAGCATTAACGACTTTGCGATCAGTGAACTTCACACAAGAAAACAGGTAACAGGGTGTAACATCATGGTCTTAAACAGGGTGTTCACTCTCACTGACATTTTACGGCTAATTTCTAAATCGTTAGTCGAAGACAATTACAACATACTCCAATTACAAAAATGTATGTTACCATTTCGAAAATGTCAAGTGGGCATACTATGGAGCATGCAGGGGAGAAAAAAAAGGCTTACTTATTGACATTGTGAAAGAATTTCCCTGTCTAGGGATGGGTGAAAACACATTCTGGCCGAAGGTTTTTAGTCGGGGAATAACAATTTTTTTCAAATAATGAAATATGTTTAAAATTATGAAGGGGTCATCATATAACTGGATAATGGCTTATTTCTAGAACTTTAAGGTAATATTTCATAAATCTGCTCTTTTATGGTTGATAATACTTATTTATAAATTTTCTTCAATTTGAAAAAAAAAAAAGAATAAAATATTTTCTTTTATTTGTAGTTTAATAATTTCTATTCTTTTTCCTAGCAAGAAAGTCAATACGTCTTAAATGATCTTATAAATAAAAAGGTTTTAGGTAAGATATTAAACATTGTTATTAATACATTTAAATAGTTGTATAGATATAGATATTTTCCCACCTTTATTTTATTATCTTGCATAAATATTATTTGTCTAAAAATTTTTGTAATTTCTTACAGTTGAATTTATTCGAAATTTTACTTCTGGGGATTTAAGCCGCCATCTACGTATGCCAGTACGTAAACTGCCAGCATGTAAAACTGATGGAGATACAAATATCTGTGTTGAAGAAGTTACTACATCAACATTTTCGGACATTGTGTTAAGTGATAGCAAAGTAAACAGTTTATTACGTTTTCAAATATATTAATTACTTTCTGTTAACAATATTTAGAGATGCCTTCTCTGCATAATCAAATATATTCCTGGTTAAAAAAAAAAAAAAAAAAAAAAAAAAAAAAAAAAAAAAAAAAAAAAAATTAAATTTTTTAAATGGATTTTTTTTTTTTTTTTTTTTTTTTTTTGTACTTATGAAATACATAAAAAAATAGTGTTGTATGTTCAAATATGAATCAAAGTATTAAGAATAATTATAACATACTGCTCATCTATAGTAGAATGTCTTTAGAGTTTCACCTTAACAAAATAAACTAAGCTACCCACATATACATGCTAAAATTCAGACAAATACTAAGATCTGAAGGACTTCTCTATCATTTTTATTGTAATATATATTGCATGCATTGAGTATTTTTCTGCAGCTACCCGTAAAATATCCATAAACAAGTAATACCTATGAAGTTAAACATGAAATCAGATAAATATATAAGTTTTAGATGCTAATGATGTTGAAACAGTAACATCTATAGAAAAAGGGCCTTTGAAAAGAGAAAAAAATCATAAAAGACAAACTATCCTTTTGAAAGAACTGTCTTTTTTCTTCGGGTACAAGATGTACTATCAAGATCATCTTTGTGCCTGAAGAATGCCTTTCAAAATGCCTTGTGCATTTCTTAACTTTGTGGTGCTAATAACATGTGTTTTTCTGCTATTGTATCATATCAGTTATTTAACATTTTAATGTAACTAATAGTTATAACACTAAACTAGACATTTCTCGAAGGTTCTATACTTATCCATTCTTAATTTGCACCAAAGCACAGCTCCAGTACTCTTTCTTTTTAATGCAAATTTAAAAATTAGTCTGAATTTATCAGAGCTCATAAATATCATGCTCTAGAGCCTAGTGAAGCAACACTTTTAAAAACACAAACTATATTATCTTTCTTTGCATTCTTTGTTACCAAAGTGCTTATGTATGGGACATAGCATATGGCATGTGTAGAATACTTCTATCTAGTTCTCAGAAGCGTAGATTCAATGGTTTTCTGGCTCAGTGGTTTGCGAAAAGCTGCAAGGAAGGCTAGAATCAGAATTAACCATAATAGAGATCGGCATGGGCCTGGGGACTGGGCCAATGAAATGAAGCCAAATTTTCAAATGGGGTGGCAGAATTAAAACAATTTTAACAACAGGCCAGGAAAAAAAAAAAAAAATGAACAGGCCAACCGGGCCAATGAAAAAATTTAGCGGGCCTACTGGCCCGATATAAAAATTTAAACAGAGCCGATGAAATATTAAATACTTTCAATGATTGTGTATTTCATGAGAATGAGTAATAAATGTGCATCATAAGCTGATGTTTGTTTGATAAGATCAATACAGAAATGTTGTATGTCTACCATAGACTGCCAATAGACATGGTGTTCATTTTTTTTTTCAGCAGACTTGTGCCATGTTGAGATCAGACGTGTTCATTTTTCCCTACATAGTTGAGTTTGTTCGGAACTGAACATAATTGTTCTCAGGATGTGAAAAGCAAGCAATATGTTTTGTAAAAATATTACTAGTGATAATGAACTTCTGTTGATGGAATCTTTGAAAATATACCTTAAGATGTTTCTCAAATTCACTGCTCAACAATGCAAAACCTTGACGCATTTTCTGATCAACTTTTAATTGTGAAGGCTTAAAATTGGCAATCCTGACTATTGAAGGATTTTATAATCAAATAGCGCTTTCCATTTTTGTTAAATTGCTTGTTGACATTTAAGAGATTGTTATAATGGCATTCGTTTTTTCTCCTTTCACGTGATGTCACTTCCAGACATTCGATTAGAAATCCCATCTTTAACAGTATTTTCTTGAAGATACATTGTCTTTATCAAATAATAAATAACTATTTTGTGAATAAAAACACTTGTCAATCTTACATGTTTTTTGAAAAGAAATGAATTCAGAAATGTATCAGAAAGTAGCTCTTTTGGATTTGAATAAAACCTTAATAAATGACAGAGAAATATTTTCACAAATCCATTTTTTATTAAATAGCTTTAAAAGTTATGATGTTTTTAACCCTCCTTTTTTTTAAATTCTAAACTACATTAATTATTTAATAAATCCTTATATTAAATATTGAAACATCTAAAAATCTAAGAAATTGTTAATGTTATTAATGTGCATTTTCTGTCTTGCGAGCATATCATAATTTTATTATATACTGTAATTTTATCCCATAAATGTGTATGCAATATTCTATTAAAAAATCTTTATTATATGTTAAGTAAAATTTGAATTTTTTGTAGAAATCGGGTCAGGCCTGTTTTCACTGATTTCTAGGCCATAAATTGTGAAAATATGAACTGACCAAGCCAGGCTTGGGCTGAATTTTTAACTTTTACATTGAATCGAGCCGAAATAACTTTAATTTGGGCCGAGCCTGGAAATTTTGCCCCATGCAGATCTCTAAATTGTAACCGTATCTATAGTTTTTACTCATGGTCGTTTTAAGTTTACTCGCTGCTTTTTGTTACTATTTGTAATATTGCTGCTATTTATTAGTATTTGTAATATTGCTGCTTTTAATCTCTATGGAGTGCAGTTTCAACACTTTATTTTTTGTAATTTTCTGTATTTAAATATTAGTTGAAACCCACTACTTTTTATAAATACTGTACACCAAAGTCTTACTAGAACAGTGCTGTGTGTTGTCTTGATAGTTGATATACAGAAATTCTAAGTGAAAATTGTCTACCTTTAATCTACTGTTTTTTTTTATCATTGGTCTAGGAATGTTAATGTTTAATGCACAACGTACGTAATATATGACTCCTCATAATCATCCTAAAAATGATGTTTATTATTATTATTATTAATTTAAATATAGAATTTAAGTCTAAAATTTGAGTCTTTGAAAATATCATTTTCCAAATGCCTTCGTAATTTGTTAAATAAAATTTTTTTTTCCTCCAATTGAAACATTTTGAATTCTTATTTAAAGAAAGATAAAAGCACTGGATATTCAATAAGGATTTCAAAAAACATATTTCAAGGTAGCCATGGAGAAAATACATCCTAATTATTGCATAGGTATAGGATAATTATCATTGTGATCTTAATATTAAATGTTTGCAGTATTGTTTAAATTATTCAGTGAATTTATTAGACCTATATATATATATATATATATATATAATACAATTAAAAGTAGACAAGATTCACCAATGGATTTTATCAATAAAACAATAAACCAAAACGAAGAATTAGAATTGAATTGAATTATAATAAAATAAAAAAATAGTGTAACAAGTAAATCTGAAAAAATAAATAAATAAAATGAATGCAAATAGAATTTGTAGCTCCAAAAGCAGAATCATCAGGCCCCAAATGCTCTGGAACTACAAATGAAGTGCGGTTTCATCCACGTATTAGCCATGAAATAGCAAAATAATACGTATTTGGGGCTACCAACACACAAAAACCAAATTATTAAACAAGGAACAAAGATATTTTACAAAAAGGAGTTGAAAGTAAGTAAAAATAATAGTTATCCATAACAAACAAAAAAGATAAAGCTGAATGGAAATATAATTGAACCAGAGAAAATAATTAATAATCGATATTAACATAAAATTAAATTAATAAAATAATTAAAATTTGAATTAAGAGATAACATTCATATTAACATATAACTTAAAATACCATTTTGTTACTTTAATCAGTAACATTTATTGTGACTTTACATGGTAAAAACTCATTATCTTAATATAGGATAAAAAAATTAAAAAATAAAATCAAAAAAAATTTTTAAAAAATAAATAAAAATAAGTAAAAATTTAAAAAAAATAATAATAGTAATGATATTATTAATAATAATACCAAAAATTATATCAATAACATTAAAATAAATTTGATAATTAAAATATAGCTATTTAACTATAGATATAACTAGACAAATATCCATATATTGTTGTCAATTAAACAGTTTAAAAACAAGTTAAAATAAATAACCCACTCAATTTTTTTTTTAATAATTAACCTTTGCGTTTTTATCCAGACAACACCACCTTCCTCCGTACTCTAACATCTACCCACCCAACCATCCTATATATATATTTTTTTATTACTTTTTAACATTTTGAATTTTTTATTATTTTATGTTTTATAATTTTTTTATACATTTTTTACGCAAAGAATTAATTATAAGATCATGTAATATCTAATTATAAATTAAAGAATATATGAATTTTTTAGGATAACCATTATTTATAGCATCATATACAAGCTTTTTAATATTAGTATTAATTAAATGGGAAGAACATAGACATTTTATTCTATATAAATGGTTAAGTATTATATTACGATATACAGAATTATGAAGACATGATTTAAAATTAGTAAAGGTATTAACTTTAAAATTAAATTCTTTCCTTTTGTCATAAATATCAGTTATAAATTTGTTCTCTTTTAATATAATTTTAATATCTAAGAAATTGATTGTATTATTAAAAAGTAGGTTTTTTGAAAGTTCTAGATTAGAAGGATAATCAACAGGGAATTGAGATATACAGGTGTTATCAGTATCAATTAAAATTACATCATCTATATATCGATATAAATGTATTGTATTATTTAAATAATGACGTTCATAGTAATATAAGTCAGATAATACACTAGATGTACTACCACCTTGTGGTATACCAACATTTTGAATATATATATTGTTATCATGCATGATAAAATTATTATAGATAATGAAATTGGTTAAGGTATGAAAATAATCAGAATCGATATTATGTGATATATCCAACTCGTGTTGATATTTTTTAAAAAGCTCATTTATGATATTATGTAAATCCGATAAATCGATATTATTAAATAGATCCTTAAAATCATAAGTAGTGATATTTTTTATACATTTGAGATTTTTCATAATATGGACCAGTTCATAACTATTTTTTATGCAATGTGTATTGTCACTTTTTTTTGTAATATTATATATTTGATTAAGTATTACTAATAGAAGTTTATTAGCAGCATTATTGTAAGTATTGCAACCAATTGTAACAGTTCTGAATTTAACAGGATGCTTATGAAATTTGGGTATAAGGACTAGATAAGGATATTTAAAGTTAGTAAGGTTAATGTCTAATAATTTATAGAATCCTTTAATTTTACGATTATTGGCAAGTAAGTTATCATTAATTTTTTGGAATGTGTTATTAGATATACTAGATTTAAGCTGTTGATGATAATAAGATTTACAAATAATTGCATAATTATTGGGAGATTTATCAACATAAGTTATTACAAAGTTTTGTTGTAATTTATTGATTTGCTTAAACAGATGCTGTGTATTTACATATTCTAGGTGTGAAATATTATATTTTAAGGAACTGGTTAATTTATCGATAACTAATATTTTCCATTGATTAAAATATTCAATGGGTTTATTATAATAAATTGCAAGTTTATAAATAAATATATCTATATCATAGGTAAATTATTTTATGATAGATTTAATGTTTAATTTGGATGGAATTCTGTACTTGGTCCCATAACCCATAATTCTTCTAAGTTGTAAATCATCTACTAGATTAAGATTACCAGTAATAATATGTCCATGATCTTTATTTATATATTTTTGTAGAGAGGGGTCATTGCATATACAGGGTAATGTACTAGTATCAAAAGAAGATTTAGAGAAAGAATTATAGTTAAAAATCGTTCTACCGATAGATATGGGATACATAAAGGTTTTAGATATATGAATATTATTAATAGGAAATAGACAGTTTTTATCATTTAATATGGAATTAATATTGATTTTATTGAGTATTGGATTAGAAAAAGTAATTACCATTTGAGTATTAGTTTGTAAATTTTTAGGTTTTTTTAGTAAATTTATATTGTAAAGGTTGACACGAGTCATAATGAGATCATAAAAAACATCTGAAAAATGTTTAGAGTAAGTTTTACTGAGAAAAATATTTAAATATTGTACTATATGTTTCTTTTTTATTCCAAAAATATATTTACGTATTAGAAACCAATTGTAATTTTTTAAATAATTACGATGCAGATTATTAATTTGTTATATATATATATATATGCAGTATTGTTTAAATTATTCAGTGTGTTTATTAGACCAAAATATATTTATGTATAACCGGCTGGTAAAAGTAGCCTGAAAACTTTATATTTAATCTGATATTCTCTCTTATGATAATTAATTATAATGTATTACAAAGGAGTTTAACTTTAATATTTCATTTTATTTTTAGGATGTTGTCCTGCTGTATTATGCATCTTGGTGTGGTCCTTGTTATGCTATATCTCACATCTTCCTTAGTGTTGCAGACTACTTTTCAACCATAGAAGAAATTAAATTTGCCAGGTAAGATACTGTTAGAATATGCTTACTTATTTACAGTTGTTGCATCCCCCTACCCTCCAAAAATAATTAAATAAATAAATAAGAGAGAGCACCCAATGCATTTTAATCACCAAATTGTCTTGGATTGGTTAAAAATAGAGATGTATAGTTATTTGACTGGAAATTATGTCCTGTTAATTTATGATTTAATAAAAAGAATATTGCCCAGTTAAACTGTTGGCATTGAGTTCACAGGCTACGCTTACTAATTGTACGTTACAGCCTTGTATTTTCATTAATTCCATTCGAAAAAAACATTAAGAAGGGGAAACAGCTCTCCCCTTTCTCCTTTTTTATACTTAATCATTGAACCTCCTAAATTATCAAGGACATGCTTTATCATATAAAAATCTATTTCCGAAATTCAGAGCAAATCGGATAATTCTTAATAAAAACCCATTTAGCATTTATATAATTTAAGAGCAGTTATTCCCCTCTTTTATACTTAATCATTAAACTTCAAAAACTATTCAGAGATTTGAATGAAATCTGACAATTCTGCTTGAAAAATCCATTTATACAAGTTAAGGGGAGGGACATTAGAGCCCCCGTTCCCCCTGTTTATACTTATTCAATGAACACCTAATAACTGCCATGGACTCGCCTCATCAGAATGATCCTATATCTAAATTTTGAACGAAAACTGTTAATTCTGTATGAAAATCCCGTTAATATCAATTAAGGGGAGGGGCATGAGCCCGCCGTTCCTCCTAATTATACTTATTCAACGAACACCTAATAACAGTCACGGAATCGCCTCATCAGAATGATCCTAATCTAAATTTTGAACGAAAACTGTTAATTCTGCATGAAAATCCCGTTTATATCAATTAAGGGGAGGGGCATGAGCCCCCCGTTCCCCCTATTTATATTTATTCAATTAACATCTAATAACAGCCACGGTATCGCCTCATCAGAAGATCCTATACCTAAATTTTGAAGGAAAACTGTTAATTCTGCATGAAAATCCTGTTTATATCAATTAAGGGGAGGGGCATGAGCCCCCCGTTCCCCCTGTTTATACTTATTCAATAAACACCTAATAACAGCCACGGTATCGCCTCATCAGAATGATCGTATATCTAAATTTTGAAGGAAAACTGTTAATTCTGTATGAAAATCCCGTTTCCATCAATTAAGGGGAGGGGCATGAGCCCCCTGTTCCCCTTGTTTATACTTATTCAATGAACACCTAATAACAGCCACGGTATCGCCTCATCAGAATGATCCTATATCTAAATTTTGCACGAAAACTTAATTCTGCATGAAAATCCCGTTTCTATCAATTAAGGGGAGGGGCATGAGACCCCCGTTCCCCCTCTTATACATATTGAATGAACTCCAAAAACTAATCAGGGAAGCGCCTTATCAGGATATACCTATATACAAAATTTCAAGTGGATCTGAAATTTTTATCATGAGTTATCGCATTACGCACGAACGTACGAACATACATACAGAATGGACGGGCACATAAGCTCTCAGGCTATGATAGCCTGTGAGCTAAAAATGCAGTACTAGTTGGTTATCCCACGACCAAAAATCTATCATCAAACCATATAATCATAAATGTTACATTCACTTGTAATTAAACACGATACACATGTTTTTATGTCATGTGATTTTTAATTTGATTTTTATTTGTACCTTTATTAATATTTTACTAATTTATTTATTTGTTCATTATTTAAAATAAAAAAAATATGCAAATTTGTATAGTTTGGTAAAGAGTTTGGCAATTTATATAACTTGTGAAATTGGTCGGCAAATAATCAAGTAGTACCAAAAAAGCTTTTGTATTATCTTCATATGTGAAACTGTACCAAATTCTGAAATTTTCAGTATCAACATACAATTTTAAAAGCATATTTTTATTTTTTTTTCTGGGGGAGGGGAAAAATTTTGTCCTAGGAAATCAGACTGGAAAACATTTGGTTAAATTATATAGGGATTATAAAAATTTAAAGTTTAAAACTCTTAACACTAAATTCTTTTGTAATTGTTGCAAAACAATGGAATGCAGTTAGTTTTTAAAACATAACCTTTCAATTCCTCTTCATAATTAACTATAATTTTGGATTTGCATGTTTGAAGTTTCAGGAAATTTATATGTTCTAAAATTTAAAATCTACACACCTCTCAGTTGATTTTGTAACTTTTAAAAATCAGACATGTTACTTTTCCGCGGAAACGCGGAATTCCGCTTTTTCGGCACTGAATTTTATCATTCTCGAGTTCGATGCAAATCTGCATTAAAATCTGTGGACCTTTTTTTTGGGGGGGGGGGGGGGCGTGCTAGCAAGCGAAGTACAACAAAGCAAGACTTCGAATGAACCAGCGTTAGCCAGCTTTCTCCTTCAAAGGCGCGCCGTTTCCTCTTTCCCGTTGTCTATGACGCATATAAACCGCGCATCAAAGCGGGAGAGATCGTCTGCTCTTTCTCTCTCTGAACTTTGGATCGGTACAGTGCGCATCAACGAAATGCCGGAGAAAAAGAAGATGCGTAAAGCCTTGGTCAGGGGGGATTCTGCAACGCTGGGCACGGGCTTTATTCTTAAACAATAAGAAAACCATTCATCAAATTTTCCCCACCACGCAGTAAGAGGATTAGAGGAAGAAAGATTAATCGTTCTTTTAAATAGTAGGTTTGCCTAGAGAGGACCTATTTCAACAGCCATTTTGATGCCTGGAAGAAGAAAAGGTAGCTTTTTAAAACTTTCCTGCAAAGTTTAACGTGTTTATGCTTTCGGTTATTATCTGGCCGTCTGTCCGCACTCTAACCCCAGTAAATATACTCGGATTGCCATGAAATTTTAGGAAATTACTTATGTATAACCTAGAATGATTCCTTTTGAAAATGAAGTTTCTAGCATGATTACTTTATTTACAGGGACAGTCAAAAAGTTAAAACACACTATTTAAAAAAAACAAATTTTAACTTATAAGGCAGCTAAGCTTTTTCAGTAATTGCCACAATTTTCCATAGAAACTTATTATATTTTATTCCTGTAACATCTCGTAGATTTTTGAGATAATAGTTTTTCACCATGAGTTCATTTTTCACTATTATTTTCGTAAGGGTTTACGCATGATGTTGATTCTAAAAGATAGTGACATTCATTCAGTAGGAGAAAAAAGGGGTATTTTTCTGTAATCAAAGTGAAAGATATTATAGTATTGGAAGCATTGCAACTTAAGCTGTCAAGAATTTTTTCGATATTAAGAATTTTTTACGATAAAATATGAAAATAGCCAATTCTTGGATATCTATTTAATTTAGTCTTTTGCAAATACTCAGCTATATATTCCAAAAATAAATACCTACCCGGTGGGTAATAATCATTTTTCACTATCACTGTATCCAATCCAACAGGCCAAAAAGGTTAATTTTTTCTTCTTTTGAAAAATTTCCTTGAAATCAATAATTTATAGTGTTTGTTTAAAAAGTTCTTGGGAAAAAAAATCCAATCAAAAAAAAAAAAAAAAAAAAAATGCGTATGTAATGTTTTTTATTTTTTATTTTATTTTATTATTATTTTTTAAATATTTTTAACTTTTTTTTTTTTTTTTTTTTTGGCTACAATCAAACACTTTTGCAAAGTTTTTACGGAAATTACTATACGCGAAATTTTTCTAAGTCTCTTTTAAGAGGAGAAATTTATCAAATATATTTAATTAAATTATTAAGTATTATAATATGTAATAAATATAATAATTATATTATTATATAATAATTATTAATATATTGCTTTAATTAAAATATCATTCATATATTTCTTTTCTTCATTGTAATGGGCTTGTCCTTGTGACAGTAAAACAAATAGCTCCGTCCTGAATCATATTTCCCTTCTAAATTTACTACAGGAAAGAAAAATTTTTAGACACAAATTGAAAAGTGAGTTATTCAAGATATAATGTTACTTTAAACAGTTCCATGAAATCTTTAAAAAATATATTTATTGAGTTAGAATTTTATTTCTTTCCCTCGTCTGTGGTGGTTAAAAATATAATTTGCAATCAAAATCACATCCCAAAATTTCTCATAAAATTTTTATAAAAATTTAAATTATTATTATTATTATTATTATTATTATTATTATTATTTTAAGTGGGGTAGTTTAAAACTGAACTCTAAACAATATTTTTCGAATTTCAAAACTTTTTCATTTATTTAATGAAAAATATAGTTTACAGGACTTTTTTAATATTACTTTTTAAAATATAAATTTTAAAAGGAAGTAACTTATTTAAAAAAAATCATATAGTCAAAATATTTTTTTTTATTTCCCGAAACATAACTATTGTAATTTAGTCAAAAATACATGCTCTAAGATTGTGCTCTTTTATTATTATTATTATTATTATTATTATCATTATTATTATTTCTAACTTATACTAACTTGATGCTGATAAATACTTATGAATACAAATCCCATTTGTATTCATATTCATATTCATATTCATATTTTACTTCCATGTTTAATGTACTATAATTATTGTAATAATATTAATGGCTATATATATATATATATATATATATATATACATCTATTTGAAGTTATAACTATAAAATACATTGCTTTTTGATGGCATAATTTATCTTTTAGAAGGTTTGCTTCGTAAAAATCAAGGACAGAGAAAGAAGAATTAAAAGCCAATCCACATCATATAATCTTGAATGATGTCTATATATATGTATACACACAATAATATTCTTTAAAGGAATCTCAACTATATTTTAATTAAAGCCTGAATTTTTTGTCGAAATTGAGTCGGTCCACATTGGGCCTCACCCGCACTGTTTTCCTTGATATTTGTACAGGCCGTGAACTGAGAAACTATGAAGAGACCGAGCCAGGCTCGGACTGAACTTTTAATTTTGACACCGGGTCGAGTCGAAATAAATTTCTTTCTGGAATTTGAAATCGAATAGTGTTTTTCATTTTTGGTAAATAAAATATAACCTTTTTGAGATATAAGAGATTCTTGTCAAATGGTTGCAGATATTTCTTCCTTGCGGTCACTTGCGGAAATCTATTCAAAACGCTAACTTTCACAGTATTTTCATAAATTGATTGTATCAAAAAATGGATGTCGTTGTCGCCATTTGATTACATAGTTTATAAATAAAAATATCTGATGCATTTTCTAAAAAAAAAAAAAAAAAAATGAAAAAAAAAAAATGAAAAAGAAAAAATAAAGAAAAAGAAATGAATTCAGAAATGTATTCGGAAACTAGCTCCTTTAGATTTGAGAATGAATTTGGATTTGAAATCTTTAATAAAATGATATAGAAATATTTTCTTAAATCTACTTTTATTATACAGCTTCAAAAGTTACGATGCTTTTCATTTTCTTTTATTCTAAACCTAATTAATTTTTTATTTGAATGTTAAAATTTTAAAAATTATGTAAAGGAAGAGAAGAGGATTTAAGATTCTTTAAAAAAAATCTTAATTATACGATAAAAAACTGAATGTTTTAGAAATAGTAGAAATTGTGAAGGGGCCAGAACTTTCCGGCCCGGTTTTCATTGATTTGTGTGCGGGTCAGACCGAGCTTTTGAGTTTTATAATGAGCTGGTCTGGGCCCGGTCCTGGAAATTCCAGCCCGTGCAGGCCTCTGATTGTTTAATATAGCCTTAATTTTTTGAAAGAATAATTCCCCTCGATAAACAATGTGAAGGGATTAACTTCCCCATTTCCCACCTTTATACTTTATCATTGAACCCCCAAAACTAATCAGAGATACGCCTTATCAAAAACAAAAATTATCTGAAATTCGAAGCAAATCCGATAATTCTGCATAAAAACTCATTTATGTAATTTGAAGGGGGCAATCCCTGATTTCTTCCTTAATGCTTAATCGTTAAACTTCCAAAACTATTCAGGGATTTGCCTTATCAGAAAGAACCCGTATCCAAAATTTGAAGAAAATCGGATAAATCTGCATAAAAACACATTTATGTAATTTAAGGACGAATATGAATCGTCTGTTCACCTTTATACTTAACCAAAGAACCTCCAAAATTATCAATGTACAGCCGTAACTCATATCCAAAATTTCAAGCTAATCGATTATTTCTGCATGGAAAATGCATTTGCCTAAATTAGGAGCGAACCCCTTTGTTCTTACCCTTTATACTCAACCAATGAACCCCGAAATTTATGGAGGTGCCTTATCAGAATGACTGTATATCCAACAATTTATGTCACAGTACAAGATATCCGACTACTTATACAGTTTCCAGCATTAGTTATGTGGCACAAATTGTCGGATATCTCGAAAACGTCTCATTTCCAATGGGTGATTACAATGAGTTTCTTAATCCTCACAATTATATCTTTTCAGCGATACCACTGTCGTTAAAATCGAGATTAAATTTTTTTGCGGTTCCCCTTTAAGGGGGCTCAGGGGTTGAAAACTTTTCAAAAAATCGATTTTTTTAATGATCTAATATATTATTCATTTAATTCTTAACTCAATGCAAAAAACCGCATAAAAATATTTGCATTTTTAACGGAGTTATAAGCATTTATGTATCAACACTTTCATAGCCGCATCCATATAATTTCAACTTTAAGTCGCTTTTTCTCAAAACTTGATTTTTGATGACTAACGCCAAGATTTAAAAAAAAAACTATTTGATAGAATGGCTTTTTTTTTTTTTTTTTTTTTTTTTTCATGCATATAACATTATTTAGATTTCGAATTAATATATTTTAGATAGTTTAATATTTTGAGCATTTTTAATGGAAAAAAAGTTGTATTTTTTAGGGTTTTTTTAAATTTTCAACTTTGAGAGATTTTTTAATACTGTTTTTATTAAGTGATAGTTATATCCTTAATTTATAATCTAGATTATGATGTTATATGCATGCAAAAAAAAAAAAAAAAAAAAAAAAAAAAAAAGCCATTTTATCAAAGTTTTTTTTTTTTTTTTTTTTTTTTTTTTTTTTTTTTTAAATCTTGGTGTTATTCGTCAAAAATCAAGTTTTGAGAAAACACGACTTAAAGTTGAAATTATATGGATGCGGCTATGTATAAGTATTGATACATAAATGCTTATAACTCCGTTAAAAATGCTAATATTTTGATGCGGTTTTTTGCATTGAATTAAGAATTAATTGAATAATCAAACTATATCATAAAAAAAATAATAATCGATTTTTTGAAAAATTTTCAACTCCTGAGCCCCTTTAAGTGGGCACTAGAGCTACGTGACATAAATTGTCGAATATCTTGAAAACGACTCATTTTCGACGGGTGGTTCTATTAAGTTTTTTACTGCTCACGATCAGATCTTTCCAACGATACCTCTTTCGTCAAAATCGGTGACTTACACTTCTTGCAGTTCCCTAGTTAGTAGAAGCAGTTTGCTACTTCATTTAAAATAAGCTTAGTTTCTAATTTCTAGCTTCCCAAGTCCTAAATAATTTTATATACATTCAGAATTGAATCTTGGAAATCTAACTTGTGTAATTTTGATAGTTATAAATGTAATAAATTAACAAATACGAATGAAAATGTATAACAGATAATAGGTAAGTATGTTAATAAAATTTAAAACACAAAACTATTTGTTATTTATATGCAATTGAAGTTTTAAGAAATAATACATTTTTAAAATATATTTCGATGCAAGTCATAAAATAGCATATTTATTTACATAAGAGCCTCCTTACTTTTGAGATTAATCTTCAGCTATTGAGAAAGAAAGTGAATTTAAGAAAACATATGCAAATATTCTTAGGTATCAATAATTACAGTGTAAAAAGATGATTTAGAGCAAAAACAAGTACAGCATTACTGAAGTAACATCACGGTAACTAAATTAGATAATATCTAAATAATTGAAATCTTGAGCAAAATTCTAGTTCTACATTTAGTAAATTAGATATAATTTATTACAATCGTACCAATAGAATGTTTTTTTTTCTCATTGCAATGGCAAATATAATATGTTTGTTTGAGCTTATAAATAAATAATTCCACAGTAATTTAAAATTTCAAACAAATTTATTATAAATGTATGAGTTTGCTGACCGCGTCCATATAATTTAATAAGGAAATTTCTTCATTTATTATTTTCTCTTTTAAACTCGCCAAATGGGCATCAAGTAATCTGTACTTTGGTTTCCCAGTTGGAAATTGATGCTCGGCATCTATCATTCGCATTACAGCTTCATTTTCTCTCTTCTCCTGTTTAAGGAGCAGAACAAAGTTATAAATGTTTAAATGATGGCTGTGAGCTCTCTTGTTACTTACCCATCATACGTAGTATAGGGTAAGTCTTGCAATCGTTTTGAAAATCGAAATTTTTTTTGACGGATTTACACGTTTTAGATAGTGGAGATTCCGAAAAACATTTTTAGAAAAAAAAATTTTGCCGTCCGTCTGTCTGTCTGTCTGTAAACGCTCTATCTCCCGAACAAATTCAGATAGAGACTTGAAATTTTGCATGTAATTAGTATGTAAGAATGAGACGAAGCCTATTTAATATCAGCAACCTCGATTATCCGGAACTATTTTTTTCGGACCCTCGAAAAATTCGTTCTGATGAAAGGTACATAAAAGTTTTCGAATTTTTTTGTTTTAAAGAATGAACGTAAAAGGCAATAAAATAACACACATTTTGCATATAGAACGAAGTCGATCGGATTATTAGTTGCCGAGACATTTGTAATCTTGTTTTCCACATTCTTCGATTTTTCATGACCCTGTATTTCATTCAAATTTCAATTCAGAAGTATATTTTAATTGGAAATGAGACGCTTAATCCGACGCATTTAATTGTTAGTTAATAGAATTATTATTTTTGGAGTTATAAGGATGTTTCTTTTACGCAGTTCGGTACTACTTGAGTAGTTTGGCGTTTTATATAATTTGTCAAAATTGGTACATCAGCAATTCTTTAATAAAGCATTACTATGTATATTAACAATATTTAAATTTTGTTTATGAATTGCAATGCATTGTATAAATATTTTTCACATGTTTTATTTTCATATACATATACATGATGGGTAAGTATTACGGTGGCCCCCAACGACTAGTTTATTTTGCTGTGCCAGCCTTCAACGTTGTTTGTCGTTCTTTCTCCTGATTCCACAAAGAACTAAAAATACATCAAGATTTATAATTCTAATTATTAAATGGGAAAAAAAAAATATCTGATAAAAAAAAAAAAAAAAAAAAAAATTAAAAATGCATTTTTTTTCTTTTTTTTTTTTTTTTTTTTTTTTTTTTTTTGTACCAAGAGTTGTTTTTGACTATACTATTACATTCAAAGCTAAATGAAAGAAAGATATGAGGTAGTTTATTAAATAATTAATTTACATCAATTAAAAACAAGTGATCTAATTCAGATTTCTCGGTGTACAGAATGTAAATGCATTGCATTTTTTATTGAAAATCTAATATATGTGTTACATTTAATATATTTTACTATACTTCCAACTAACAGCAAAAAGCATTTATGATATACGATTTTCAGACAAATTGCATTTTTAAATATATTTCTTGCTATTTCAAGATGCAAAGCAGGCATAAAATTGCATAAAAATAAAGAAAAGCGCGTGAAATGGGAAAATGAGAAATAATTTAAAATAGTATTTTAATGCCTGCCTTTTAGATAAGATTATTTTTTCAAAAAAAAAATATATATATACTTTTGTTGAAATGCTGCTTTATTTTTAGGAGAAATGGGAGAGAGAGAGAGAGAGAGAATCAACAGTAATACACTATATGGCCAAAGGTGACTGGCCACTTGCTATTTTAGACATTTTGTGTGTGTGTGAAAATAACTTTACCAGCGATAATTTAAATAACTGTATTTTAAATTCTCTTCAAAAATCGAAACCCAATATCTGCAACCGAAATCGTAAAAATAAAAATACACATCGATCTCAGCTATCCAGAGCAAAAAGAATCGTATAAAAATATTGCAATGCAAGCGAGATATCATCCATTATTGGCATTTAAACTTATAATGTGGCGATAGTTTTGGATTGACGGGATAACCTAGTAGTACCGCTTTATCTCCCCAACGAATTGATCTAGAGACTTGAAATTTTATATGTACTTAGTATGCAACAAGACAAAGGAGCCTATTTAATATCAATAACCTCGATTATCCGGAACTATTTTTTTCGTACTCTCGAAAAAATCGCTCTGATGGAAAGTATATAAAAATTTCCGATTTTTTTAATTTCAAGGTATGGTCGTAAAAGGTGATAAAATAGCAAAACTTTTGCACCAAGAACGTTATCGATCGGATCATTAGTTGTCGAGATATTTAGAATCGAAAAATGAATCTCGCAGATATTACGTCGAATTTTTACGTCCCTGTATTTCATTCAAATTTCGATTCAAAGATATATTTGAATGTGAAATGAGACCCTTAACCCGACGCAGCAAATTGTTAGTTGATAGGATTGTTACTTTTTAAGAAAAAGCGTGGCAAATGTGGTGCGTGTTCTTTATTTTCTTTTTAAAATAATTTCAATTTTTTTTAAACACAATATATTTTTCATACCAAGCCTACAGAGTGGATGTTTTTGAGCACATTTCTCGACGAAAGCAGAAAAACCGGTCGGAAAGCAGGAGAAAAACGGGTGATGACGTGATCGAAATCGCTCATAATGTCTCTTATAATTCTAATCGCTTAAGAATGTATAAATACATAAACCAAATAAAAGATTAGACACAAGTTCGATGAAAGAAAAATATAAAGCGTCACTGACGGACAGACGGCATTCAATCTTATAATTTGGCGATAGTTTTTGGGTCGACGGGATAATCTACTGTATCTCACGAACAAATTGAGATAGAGACTTCAAATTTTGTATGGACTTACTATGTGCGAGTACAAACAAACCCCGATTATCCGGATAATATTCAGTGACCTCGATTATCCGGAATTATTTTTTTCGTACCCTCTAAAAACACGTTCTCATAAAAAGTACATAAAATTTTTTTGATTTTTTTAATTTCAAGGGATGGACGTTAAAGGCCTTAAAATGGCAAAAATTTGGCAACAAGAACCGAGTCCATCGGATTATTAGTTGTCGAGTTATTTGCAATCGAAAAACAGGTTACGTCAATATTACGGAGAATTTTCCTGGCTCTGTATATCATTCAATTTTCGATTCAAAGATATATTTGAATGCGAAATGAGACGCTTAATCCGACGCCGCAAATTGTTATTTCATAGGATTGTTAATTTTGGAGTTATAAGGATGCTTCGTTTAAACAATTCGTCCCTCCCGGAATAAATGTGACTGATTATATTAAATCGCCAATTATAGTGCCAATTAATGTGATATAAATTTATTATAGTGTTACAATGCCGTACAGCGCGGGGCATGAGGGGGGGAGGGGCAATCGCCCCGGATTTTCACGAATTTTTGAGAATTTTGGATTTTAATATCTCTGAAATTTTTAGATATGGAGATTTTTTTTTAATTTAGGAATGGATAAGGAATAATTTCCTAATTGGGAATTTTGCCATACGTGGGAATACGTATAAAAAATTAATTTTCGTATTTTTTCAAATAGACCTCCCATGGAGTTACAACTTATCAAAAAATTCACCTTTTTTGATAATTTTTTGCAGCTGGAAGCATGAGTGTAGGGGCAATATTTAAGGAGATAGCCTATTGTTTCGATATTTATGATTCACCCTGTATATACTGTAATTAGATATTTAAAATTTCCTTAATTTTTTAAATGTTGAACAGAAAACTTGTTTTTATTTTCCTGTTTTCTTTCTGGAAAAAATAAATTAAAATTAAATGATTATGGGTGAAAACGAAAATTATTAAGAAGGTTAATTAAGAAGGTAGATTTTGTATAAAATACTACCTATTGCGATCGTTCTTATGTTACAAATTCTGCATTTTTTTTTTTTTTTTTTTTTTTTGCAAATCTACACTGATTATGACCCCTAGACCCCAAAACTTCAATTAGTAGAAAACTTCATTAATCTATCTAGCTATATGTATGTATGCATATAAATATAGAGAAAGGGTGAGTCGTAATTAGCAAAACAGGCTAGCTCCTTTAATATCGCCTCTAGGCACTTACTTCCAGTAACAAAGTTTCATAAAAAAGGCGGCAAAATGTGATGACATTAATTGCAGCTCCATTTTGGGGGGGGGGGGGGGTGTCTATTTGATTTTAAATTATTATGCGGCCCCGTAAGACAAAATTCCCGTATTATGGGAAATTGTTCCTTATACGTTCCTGAATTGATCAAAAAATTTTTGATCTTTATAGCTAAATGTCTGACAGAGATATTCAAATCCAAAGTTGCTGTGACTTACAAGAACTGAGGAATATTTCAAAATATGCTGCCAAAGTGGGCGTTTTGAACAGAATTTCTGCAAGCGATCATGATTGAAGAATATAGAATGTATTCAAATAACAAATTGCCTAGTTTCTAACTCATTTTTATTTCGAATTTGTTCTCAAATGCGTATTGGTCGATGGTTGGATAAATCCAGAATATATTTCAAAATATGCTGTCAAACTGAGGATTTTGAGCCGAATTACGCATAAGATGATTCTAATAAAACCAGCTCTGACAAAAAATAAATAAAATAAAATAAAATAAAATAAAATAAAATAAAATAAAAACAAACAAAAGAAAAATTCAAAAGCGGCCAAATAAACTTGTTAAAACTCGGTTTACCTCTATCATATTTTATTTTTTATTGTTGAAATGAGCACTTAACTTCAAAATCAATCTGCGCCTGTAGGCCAAGCTGGCAGGAATTTTTAAAAATTTGGTATGCTAGTTTCTTTTAAGGATGAAATCTTTTAGTCACGAATAGAGATGGGAATGCTCGGAAAAAAACCGGAAAAATTGGGAAAAAAACCGTTTTTTTTTTTTTTCCTTTTTTTTTTTTTTTTTTTTTTTTTTTTCCCCGAAGGCTTATTTTTCAATTTTTCCGAACTGGAAAAATTGAAATTTCATTTATGAAATAATATAGTGAAAATTTTGTAATAGCTACATTCTCATACTTTTTATTTTACTTATTTTTATGTTGAGTGTTTCATATGAAAATTTTAATGTGGGTAATCTGATCTCTGAGCAGAAATCTGATTGAGAAAACTTGAAAGGATCCTTCACATTTTTTTCTTGCTTGAAACACAAGACCCTTTGCAAAATTTCGCTTGAAAATAGACATTTCAGAAAAAGTTTAATCAACAAACTGAATCTTTTGCAAGTGCAGTGATTGAAGAAAAAAAAATCTCATGTCATACAGCAGCTGAATCTTATTAAGTTGCATATATGTATGTAAATAACCTTATTAAAAATGTCTAAATAGGAACCTAAATATAGTAATAATTTTTTATTCAAAAATTCTGAATATATTTTGTACAAGTATATACAAAAAAGTTCACAATTTCACAAAAACTTGATTACATGAAAAAAAAATCTAGATATGTAATTAAATGCAACTTATCTTTCTAAAAATTAATTCATGTGTAAAATTATTGCAATAATATGCCGATTAATGGAAATGATAAAATTAAAAATTCAACGTAAAATTTTGAAATATGCATTTATTACTTTAATCTATCTTTTCAAGAAGTAAGTATTGAATTTGTCAAAAATTTGACTTCCAGTTTTTGGTGTATTTAAAAGTTTTAGAAGGTCCTGAACACGTTTTGATGATTTTTGGAAAATATCAGCCACTCTGTGAGTCTGTATATGACAAATTTTATGGGTACTCTATCTCAAGAACTTATGCACATAATTTCACAAAACTGTAGATTCAGTTACACCTTGATATAAACTCGAGATGTTTATAGTTATTAGTGTATATCGCCAAACCGATGGTGCTGCTATGCTGCATTATTCATAATTTGTACAATAGTTCTATCTCAAACTAATGTATGTATTTTTATAAAATTTCAGATTAAGTTAATCTTTGACATAACTTCGTGCTCATTACTTTTTGGTGTAAATTGCTCAACAGATGACGCTGCTATGCTGCATTATTCATGTTTATCGCAATAGCTTTACCTCAAGGACGATTTTTTTTAAAAATCAAACTACAGCTTTAGACAGTTTCTGATATATATTAATGTTGTTTAGTTTTTGGTGTAAATTGCTCTATAGGTGGCACTACTATGCTGCATTTTTCAAGATTTCGTTATAGCTGATTAATTGAATGTTTTTTCAAGGTGTTGAATCTAAAATTGACCTCCATTTTGCCTCCATAATGTACAATAATGTTGCAAAAATATGGGCAGTTTGCATTAGAAAACTACAACTGTGATTAAAAAAAAAAAAAAAAAAAAAAAACATTTTATTACAAATAACTATGTTCCAAATTATACTTTCCCTCTTGATTAAACTTTGAATTTTTGTAGTTTTCTAAAGCACAGTAGAAGTTTATCTCTGTATGTAACTGCTTTTGTTAATTCCTCAAATAGTGAGCATTTTCTATTTGTAGTGTTCTGTTTTCATAACTTTTGAGTTCCACTCTTAGAAATATAAAATTACCATGTGGAAACATTATTGAATATGATTTCTTACTCGAGAATAGAATACCAGATTTCAGGGTAAAAAGAAAAAAATTACATTTAATTAAACTTAAAAAAAAAATATATATATATATATATATATGCATTTTTTTTTTCTGGTTTCAGTGAGTAAAAATCTAACAGTCAATAAATCCTACGCTATTTTTTAGTTGCAGACCTGCGTAAGCCAAAGTAAAACTTAGTTTTGTTTGAATTTAGATTATAAAACTAAATCAAAACTTTTTTGAGGTGAGATTGGAAAGCTATACCAAAACTAAACATATTTTATAAAGGAAATAAAATTATAATTCTAAGAAAAAAAGTATTAGTGTAAAAATATATTTTTTTAAACAAACAATGGAATTTTTGAATACTGATATTCATAATAATGACAAAACTGCAATAATTTCTTTAAACTAGTATCATTTACTTAAAAACTATACTTATGTAAATGGAATGCATAATTTATTTCATTCCAAACTGCAGACATACTGGCTCAGATTTTTACATTAGGTCAATTGGTAGTTAAACATGTAACTGAAAAATCATTTCAACAGAGATATGATATAACAAACAATAGCGTTTAATAAAAATTCTTAGGCTGTGGAAAAAAAAAAACTAAACTTTTAAAAGCAGGCTTTGCTACTTTCTTTTTATTTTGTAATATAAAGTGAAAATAATTTTCATTTAATACATATAAATGGGAAAAAGTATTTATTATTTAGTATTCTCTAAGAAAATATAATTTATTTGGGAGAAACAGTCATGAAAAATCAAATTTTCAAATTTTTCCGTTTTTTTCCGAAAAAAACCGGTAAAAAACCAGTTTTTTTCCGCCACTTATATTTTTCCGGAAAATTTACATCTCTAGTCCCGAATCCAAACAGATTCGTTTACTAATGCTAAATGAGAAAAATGTGCAAAAGTATCTCGGTTACATTTCAATTTTTTTATATAATACTAGGGGGGCCCCGCCCCCCTACTCGCTATGCTCGCCAACCCCCCGCGTAATCGCTTCGCGATTCCAAATTATTGTCTACCCCTGCTTGCTGCGCTCGCCAATAACCCATGGTATGAATAAGCAGTTGCTGACCTATCAAATGATGTGTCACACAATTGGTGTTGTAAAGAAATTACAAAATGCGCCCCCTCTGAGGGCAGAGGGGGGGGGGGGTTACACACAAGATATCCATAATATGAATAAGCAGTTGCAGACCTCTCAAATGATGTGTCACACAATTGGTGTTGTAAAGAAATTAAAAATGTGCCCCCCTGGGGGGCAGAGTTTGGGATGACACACAACACATCCATAATATGAATAAGCAGTTGCAGACCTTTCAAATGATGTGTCACTCAACTGGTGTTGTAAAGAAATTAAAAATGTGACCGCCCCCCCCCCTGGGGAGAGCAGAGTGTGGGGGTGATACACAAGACATTCATAATATGAATAAGCAGTTGCAGACATTTCAAATCTTGTGTAACACGACTGGTGTTGTAAAGAAAATAAAAATGTGTCCCCCCTGGGGAGCAGAATGGGGGATAACACACAAGACATCCATTATATGAATAAGCAGTTGCAAACCTCTCAAATGATGTATCAAACGACTGGTGTTGTAAAGAAATAAAAAATTTGGCGAAATATTATAGTTATCGCCAAGTTGGCGTCACTTTTGACAACTAATTTTGGTCGCCAAATTTGGCGATATATCGCCAAGTTGGCGACAAACTTGGCGATTGTTGGCGATGGTAACCTTTCCTCTCTTTATGGTAACCCATATGGCGATGCATAGACGGAGCCCTTTCCTGATTGGTCTATTCGACTCATGGAAGGAGTGGACAACCCGGATTCGTTAGTTCCGGAAATCTTCCACATCAGCATCATTCCAGGAATCATTCCTTTTAAGGCTAGTTTTTTTTTACTATAGAAGGATTGCAATGGATAGCAAAAATTGGCCTCTACAAGACATTTTTTTACTTCAATTTTGATTGCTGTTTTTTTGAGAATGCTTTAATATTTGAAACTGGTTTCGAAGTATGCTCATTCAAATAAAATATCATTTAAGTAAATTAAAGTATAATTAAAAACATCTGTAAACAAAAACAAAAAAGTAAAAACGTCCTTTGTACAGATCGATCTCATCTATCCAGTGAAAAAAAAAAGTTAAACACCGAAATGTAACCCAGATATCTGAATAAAAATTTTTTATAGCATTAGCATTAGCGAATGGGTCTTTTCGCTTGACTGAAGTAGCCTCTTAATGGCTTGGAAGGCGTAAAATCGTTTGGTAATCTTCGACAGAGGAATAAAATGAAAATAATTCTTTGAAAATGCAATAAAAGATGACTGTATAACAATACTTGTGAATTAACTCGCAGGGACTAGTTTATGGTTTTAATCATTTTTACCTTCTACCCATATATCCCATTTTTTCAATATGTCTGTTAAATTGTATTCCTAGAAACTTTTCAAATTATCGGCACCTTATATTTATGATATATTAAAATATGGAGCATTTAGTTAACAGATACCCACATCCCCTCTCTGCCATATATATATATATATATATATATATATATATATATATATAATGTGTGTGTGTGTGTGTGTATATATATATGTGTGTGTGTGTGTGTGTGTGTTACTTGTGATTTGCAATGGCTCCATTATATTTAGTATGTTTTAAAATTTACGGAGTTTTAATTAAAAAGGAACACAATGCATTTATTAACGCTAAAAAGAGAGAAACACTACAGTCACATTTTGTTTTCTTGAAGAGCTGTTTAAAATTCTATAATTCCACCAGGCTACAAAATGGATGCCCGGATACTCCTTACAAATTCACGCCAATGCGCTAATCCGGTTTAATCCAAAGGTGACAGCTACTTCGCACCCCGTCTGACAGTCCGGTACTCCCCTATCGACCTTCCCCCCGTGCAGTATGATGCGTCCCCGTCAGGGGGTGAATCTCGTCCGAAAATTTAAGGCATCCTATTCCGAAAATTTGAAATTGGGTTATCAGTTCTGCAGCAACTTGTACGGTTTTTGCGCGTGGAAAAAACAATCGCGAAGAAATGCAAATTTCGTGAAAGGATCGCCGAAAAAACACACATTTCGTCAATATTTCGTGGAAAAACTACGATTTCGTCAATGTTTTTTGTAAACTAACTTTGTTAAAAGATCGCTGAAAAACTCAAATTTCCTGTGCGGATCGCGGAAAAAACGGCAATTTCACCAAATATCGCAAATAAAAGGCTAATTTCGTTTAAAGATTGCGGATATAACGCCGATATCGTTAAAAGATCGCGAAAAAAGACGCCGTTTTCGATAAAAGATCGCATAAAAATATTTTGCCAATAGATCTTCGTGGAAGAAAAGGGCCGATTTCATTAAAAAAAACGCCGATTTCATAAAAAAAAAACACAAGTAAACGCAGATTTTGTCAAAAGATCATGGAAAAACCGCCGATTTCGAAAAAAAGATCGCAATAATTCGCCGATTTTGCTGAAATATCGCAGATAAATCGTTGATTTCGTCTGAAGATCGCGGATAAACAACCTCACGTGGGGGGGAGGGGAGTAACTCGCATGACCCCCCCTCCTTCCGCCGCCGATTTCCGAAAAAATATATGAATTTCCGAAAAAAAATTCAGTTAGGAAATAAATCAGTTAAAAAATGAATCAAATTTATTTCATTAAATATTTTTTCCATTCTTTGATATTATACATGATAATTTATTGATCAGGTCTACATATATTTAAGGAAGATCTTTGGAAACTGTTTACAAATAAGTATACAAGTAACATTACAAGTAAAAAATTTATCTAAAGTGCTTTAAAATTAATTTTTCTTATTTTCATAATATTGAAATTGTGTTATCTTTACAGTATGCAATCTAAATTATTTTTAATTATAAAATTTCAACATTCATTTGTATGACCAATTATTTATATATTAACTTTGATTTTTTTTTAAAGGGTGGGGGGGGGGGGGGGTATTGCGTGAGGCCGTGAAAGTTCAGCTTTTTTTTTTTTTCTAAGCTTGTACCATGTCTGAAAAATGAGTATAACATTAGATTTTCAAAACTTGACGTTGGTGAAATTCCAAAACTACTTTACTGAATAACTTCCAGTATGATATCTTAAGGTAAAATGCTCTAAAATATTGAAATAAGCTGTTAAAATTAGGTTTTCATGTTAAAAGTTTTAAAGCTCAACACAATTTCTATATAAAGATACTAATCTTAGATGCCTCATTTTATTTTATTTGTGTGAGTTAACAGAAGACATACATCCCAATCAAATGGCTGTTTTCATTTTTTTCTGCTATAATATTAGTTATTAATATGTCTGAATGTTCTTTTATTTGGGCCGAGTGTATATATATCAGCTTGTTATGTAAAGTACTATTATATCAAGCTTTTATAAGACAAGGTTTTTTTTCTTCTTTGCTTTAATTTTTTGTAATACTACAATGCATATTTGCTACAAATCCAAAAGTCAATTTTACCTATACTGTGGAATTTTAAAAATGATTTCATTTAATGCTGCTATCTTGAAACACAGCAGTTAATATAAGCTGACTTTAAAAAAAATTACAGCCAATGGTACTGAGTTAATTTCTCATGCCAAAGTTTTATTTATCACTTGAGTAGTTTCACATTCTTGTTACTAAAATGAACTTCAGGAATTTTATTAAATTAAAGTGCTGGAGACGTCCAAAAATAGATTTTTTACAAAGGTCAATTCGTATACTTGACAATTTTGTATCGTAAAAGTGACAATATTTATGAAAAATATGTAATTTTCAGTAATTGCAAATGTAAAAAATGCACTTTTTAGTTAATAATTTTTTGGTTTTATGTTCTAAATATTATTTATATATATATTAAAATGATGTATTGTATCATCTGAGTAAATATTTTCTAAATCAGAAATGCTGCGTCCCAAAGGGTTAAAGATAGATTTAATTAATGTGTAGAGTTCTTTTTCAACTGTATTTGTTTTTTCATTTATTATTCTCTGTTATATTTGCATAATTTACTGTTAAGATTGCTCTAGCATTTAAACTGTAACAAATTCATTACTTTAATATTATGTACCTTTCATTCCGTTTCTTTTCATACCGATATTATCTTTTTTTTAGAATTAGTGGAGAAGATAATGATTTACCTTGGGAATATACTGTAGAAAAATATCCTACGATAATATTTTTTCCAGCCAAAAGGTATGTCTTATTTTGAATTTATTTACTTCAAATGATTTAATTTTATTAGAGGTTTTAGTTTTAAATTATGAAAACTTGATGCTTATGTCATGATTAATTTTTCATAGCTGCCAATCTTATAGTTATTTTAAAGTCAAAAAACGTGTATGGCACCATAAAATTTATCTAATAAAAAGTTTTAGTAATGTGAGATGTATCTATGTCTATACTAGTTGGATTTCATTTCTTAAGATAAATGTCTGATTTAAAGTGTGTTTATTTGGTTAAAGAAAACCTGAAGGTTTGCATTAGGTCTGGGCAATGTAGGAATTTCTTAAAGCAATTTATCATCCATCTAAAATTGCAATTTAATGCTAAATCGTGGTTTAACACTGATTTATTCTTTAGAGTATGAAGCCTATCTTTTAATTTTTAGTTACAAAATAAGTCTTTATGCAGCCCCCCCCCCCTCTCCCCTTCTGTATTATTTAGTATACTTAGTTTTTAATTTTTCAAATACTTTTGAAAAAAGGTATACTTTACACACACTGCTACACATCTTCTTCATTTTAATTTTTAATCTTGATTATTTAAAGAATTATTTGAAACGAAATCCTCTGAATAATCTTTTAATTCTTCTTCCACTATTTAACTTAAATATTCTGCTTAATTAGCATTATAAAAATATAATCTTTACAGACTATACAGAAACATTTATTAAAAATTGCTTTTAAATTATATTTATTTCTATCAATAAACTCATAATATGCATTTATTCATAACATTATGCATTAAAATAAACTGTTAAATATCATCTTAATAACATAAATATAGTATTTAAAATGTAACCATAACAAAACTTTTGATTAAAAATAATTCTTAGTAACTTACTTAACATGATTAATTTATGAAAATGTAATTTTGGATTTTATTCAATGTTGTTTATTATATTGGCTAGACCTCCTATTATTTATTCCATATTTTTAAAAGATGCAATAGCCTTGAAAATTTTCAGAAGGAGTATGTGTTCTTTCTCTCATTTGTCCTCACCATATAGGTGCCATCTACGTTTACCTATACTGCAATTTAATGCTTAATATCAAGTTAAGTTGAATTGGTTAAAAGATTCATTCCATCAGAAATGTACTCAGAATTGTCTTTTTTTCTTTACAGTAAAGCAGGGTTGGCACCGTTTAAACCAATTGGTTTTAACCATAGTTTAAATCAAATGGTTTTTTCCTCAAAAAAACAAATTGTTTTTTTTAGAAGAAATCTAATGACACTTTCTTTTTTTTTCTTTATAATTTATGTGTTTCAGATTATTGGACATAAATAATTTCTACTTTTAACACTTTATTTCAGTAATAAGTATTATATATAGTGGGTTTAGGTCTGTTTTTATGCATAGGATTAAACCAATTGGTTTTTTCCATTAAAAAAAAAAAAAAAAAAAAAAAAAAAAAAAAAAAAAAGCAATTTGTTTTTTAGAAGAAATCTAATGACATTTTCCTTTTTTCTTTATAATTTACGAGTTTCAGATTATTAGATATAAATAATTTCTATCATTTTTTAGAAGAAATCTAATGACATTTTCATTCTTTCTCTATAATTTATGAGTTTCAGATTATTGGATATAAAAAATTTCTACTTTTAACACATTATTTCAGCAATAAGCATTAAGTATATTGGGTTTACTTCATTTTTTTATGCATAGAATTCAAATCAGTACACATTGGTGAACATATCTATTGCTCTAAAAAAAAAACTTCAAACATGTGAATAGATCAAAGATAAAATAGATTCAATATTTAGTATAAAATATTTTAATTTTTTTAATAATGCAGAATATTTAATGCAATTACTAATGTAACACAATGACCTTTTAAGATTTTGCACAAACTGTAAAAGAAATTTTTCTTTTGGGAGATTATCTTGAATTAAAAGCAAAAACTGGTTGCTAGTTATAGCATTTTAATAATAATTTTTTCCCCTCTTCTAAATCTAACGTCTAAAAATATTATCTTCAAATTGTCACTCAGAAATAAAAAATCCTAAGTAGTATTTGTAATTTATTATTTGAATAATTGTGGAAAAGAATATTTATCAAACTACATCCGAGCATTTATTATTAGTAATCAAAAGATTGTTTATAAAGATTTACAGTTCATCAATCCTTCAAACAGTTGAAACTTTCAACATAAGACTGTTTGCCAAAACTTTTTTAATTGAAAAATGATTTTTTTCAATTTTCAGCAAAAATTCACTATAATTATTAAATTTAAATTATTTTAAATGAAATTATACTGCTTATAAACCAATAATGTCTGTTTTTATCAGTAAATATGTATGTATAAATCATAAGAAAGGATGTTTTTAAAAAAACCCGGTTTAAACCAAAAAAACTGGTTTTTTTGGTTTTCTTTTAAAAAAACCTGGTTTTTTTCCAACTCTGCTGTAAAGCTATACAGTGAAACCTCCTTGAAATATCACCTCTAAACAACGATAACCTCCAAATTCTGGTCACATATTGATGAAACCAAACATATTCTATATCATTAACATTAGTATGAACCTCTAAATAAGGAATTCTGAACAACAGCTGTCATAAGTTGTAAAGAAACAAAATTAGCAGCTCTTGTACATATTACTTGTACATATATTTATTTGGAAAGCGAAATCTGAAGCAGATCAAACAAAATTTACTATATGTGGACAAAATGTCATTTAATATCTTAAACACTTAATCCTTTTCCCAAAACTAGGCATAGAAAATTAATTTAATGAAGTCATTAATAATGATGGGGAAATTTTAGATAATATTCTTTGAACAGCAAGCATAACTAACATGAAGGCCAGTAAGCCTGGGCAAAGATTTGGCAGTTACTGCCACATTTGATTCATACTACAAAAGGTCTAAGATATGGGTGAGAGGAAAAGAAAAATGATATGGAAGGGGAATTGGAAAAGATTATAGAATCATTTAAAATTTCCATTATTAACATATATACATCATGATGAAGGTAAGTTTTACAGCAAAACAACTTATACTATTATTTCTTGGGGGGGAGGGGGGGGAGACCACTGATTTTTTAAAATATGATTAAAACAATGAGGCTCAATTAAAAAGACTGTATTTCTATTTATATCTATGTATTCTATATATATATATATATATTATGAAACACCTGAATAACACCCACCTCTGCAGGGCAGAACTTTTCACCGGTCCCACTGGTAACCATTATTCAGAGGCTACACCAGTGTTCTCACTGACATTTAAACAACGTTAGTAATTTGGCTAATTAAAAATGAAAAACATTCACCAAATGAAAAAAGTATTAGTAAAATAGCTTTGCCATGTAGCACAAAAAAAATTATCTTTAATCCTTTAATGTGCCCCCTTTTCTTCAATATGTTCTAAAATAACCTAAGTTTTTGTGACTGTGACAATGATTGTTATTAAATCTAATTTCAACTATCCGTTACAGATGTATTAAAATATGTATATATGCATATGTATGAAAAACGAAACAGAAAAGAAAGAAAAGGCAAAAATTGATTACTAGCAAATTGGTGAATCTAATCGCTTGTTTAGTCGCCAAATGAAAAATTTAGTCGCAATTCGGTGCAATGGCGAGCGACAGCGAGAACACTGGGCTACACTATATTTGGGTTATCCTGAGTTTAATTAGTGGCCACTAATCCTTGATTGTAAAAAATAAAAATGATCATATTTTAAATTAAAAGATGCTTTTGTTGTATTGTATCTATGTGTATATGAAAAGTAATCACAGTTTCTATAATTGCTCTTTTTTGTTTTAGGAAAAGTGAAAGTGTTGAATTCCCTTCAGACATGATGATAACAGTAACTAACCTTCTACATTTCGTGTTAATTCACACCCAAACCAAAGTCAGGTGGAATGTTGCAATGAAAATGTGCAATCGAGATTGTGTGGCTCACAATCTCATTATGTCTAACAAAGAACTCAGAAGGCTGTATAGAGATCATCGCATCTTGCTGAATAATTTGCATTTTGCACAAAAGATTATTAATACTCCCCCAAAGAAAACAAAAAAACATGCAACTGTAACAAAAGAACCTAGTGTCAATTACTTAAAAAATGTCTACTTAAAGGACCTCATAGATCGTATATTTAAGAAAAGAGTACAAATAAACAAAGCATTGACACTTCAAACAATATTAAGGAAGAAAAGAGATATTTATTTGAAAGATGCCAAAATTTCTAGTAATGTATCAAACAAAGAGACTGAGAAATTCAGTTTCAAGAAGAAACCAAAGCATTTTGATTTGAGGCACAAGAAAGACGAGTTATGATACTTTTTAATCGAGCAGTGTTATTTATTGTAGTTACAAATTAGTTTTAAACAAATAACATAAAAGAGCTCTGCTTGTTTCAGATGCAATGAATTGTAAGAAAATGTGTTTCTTTTGAATTTTAAAAGTGAACATAAATTATCGAGATTTTATTTATTTTTGTGACATGTAAAACCAAAATAGTAACAAACATAAGTGGAGTAATTTCGCATATAGCTGTTTGAGTTTAAATTTTTCTTTTTTTTCCTGGATAAAAAGGAAAAAAACAGGAAATAGCCGTGGCTAATTATTGCAGAATCTTTACAGATAGCACATATGTTGCTACTAAAGATGAAAATAAGCAGTCACTATTTGGCAATTAAATTTGAGAAAAGAAACAATTACAGGGGGGCAGGACATGCAGGATTTTCTGATTTGATCTTTCCTCCATCCCTTATTTTCCTTATGTTGCAGATATTTCAGATTTCAAATTGTACCAGCAATTTTACAATATTTCATTTTTACACCTGCTAATGAGTGAGTAAACATACCTATTTTATCGTTGCTAGATCTTAATTCTAGACAAATAGTTTAAAAAATAAGTTTTTTATGTAGTTAGCTACACAAGTACCTAAGCTTAGTGGGACTTATTGTAGTCAGCTACATACGTATGTTGCATATAACTTTGCTGCTAATTTATTTTTTAACTTAAAATAAATTGGAAATTAGTATCTCAAGTTTATTCAAAACAACATAAATATTTCTTTACTGTAATCTCAATAGATACTATTTTTAATTAAATATTCTGTGACAAAAATTTACCTATTGGCTACTAAAGAAATTATTCTCGCTAGCCAGCAATTGTAAAGTATTTTGATTGGTAAATATTAAAAATCAGCAACCAGTAGCTACTGAGCAAAATTTCTTATTTTCATCTTTAGTTGCTATCTTATTTCTTACTTATTATAGATTCACTCCATTTTAAATTAAAGGTCTTCTTTATGAAGCCTTGAACCAATTTTTATTATTTTTTCTCATCATTTATGCAAAGCATTTTATTCATTTTATTATATTTCCATTGATTGTTCAAATTGTATCATAACGTCAAGTAATATGTTAAAATTTAAAATGGGGTGTCATTTTTTTTTTAATCCTTTATTTACTTATTTTGAATTTTTATCAAAATAGTAGAAAATATTTTTGAAATTTACAGCTTATTACTGTTAATTCACGGTTACTTAGACCTTTTCTAATTAACATTTATTGTCTATGTGTAATCTGCATGAAAGTATAATACATATTGAGAGATGGGATCTTGTTTATTATGGAATTATAATATTATGCAAGCTATTTTCCATATTTAAGAATGAAAAAAAAATCCCATGAAGAAATTAGCAGAGCTCTTAGAATTATATACTCCTAACTCTTGTAAGACTTTTATTAATTTAATGTTTAATTTGTGAGAAATCATGTGAAATCATTCAACGTTTCTCTATTTTAATATTTTTATGTTTTCTTTTTTAAAATTTTAATCTTTTGATATATATTTTAATCACTTTAAAAACCTTTTTTTTTATTCCAGCAGTAGCAAATGATTTTAATATATGCAAATTTTTTACTCTGTTTATGACGAAGAAAATATACTTTTAAATAGCAAAATTTATTAAACTAAAGCATTAATTTTTATAATAGCAGTGTGAAGGAAAAATTTTATGCATTATATTCAAAGTAGATAATTATTTATGAAGTGAAACAGGTCTTTTTCTTTACAAAAGCAGCCTCTTAAAAGGAAATGCTTTTAAATAATTTTTTTCCCTTTCTTTCTTACCTATTTTTCTTTTTCTAAGCTGTGAAATTTCAAGCTATCAAAGCAGCTTTATTTGGATGCAAAGGAAAAGTTAGGCAATATTATTTTTTTCCTTCTTTGAAAAGTATGTTTGTTGCACAAGTTTAAGAATGCATTTTAGGTACATAAATTTGCTTACCTTTTGCTATTATTATTATTATTATTTCTAAAGCATTGTAAATGACATTTTATGAAAATTTTTTGATGATGGCAGCTTCTGTGTTAGGCAACATTTCTACAATTTTTATATGAAAATAAAATTCTAAAGTTATTTAAAAAATTATAAAAAGAAAAATTTCTATCAAAGACTTTTTATAATATTGATTTTTTGATTAATTGTTCAGCGGCAATTTCGTGTTTATATTTTTGAATATGTGAAGCAATATACTATGTATATTGTGCAATTTCAATATTAGATTTTAATAGAGCAGAATTTATCATAAATGTTTTTCTCTTATTCTTCTTACTCATCATGATATAAATACTAATTCGGATATTAAAAAACTTTAGTGCAAGTGTCACAAATAGTCATAACTATCACTTGTTTATTTGTAACTTTGTCAATTTTATGAATTTTGGAAGAAAACTTTTCCAATAACATCTGATTGTATATCATTTTTTTAATGTATTTTCTAAATAGATGAAGTCTTTTAAGGATTTATATCAATTGTATCTCAAATTCCATTCTCCAATATGGAACCCATATCCATTGAATGCATATATTTATTAGTTATCTGTATATTCCTCTTGGAAGATATCTATTTACTACTTAATAGACAAAGTATTTCTAAAGTGGATGATTTATTTAGTTTTAGCATTAAAATCTTATGTACAGCTCATTAGCTTAGCTGAGATTATAACTTTTAAAATATAAAATTAAATATATGTATTTATTAATATTTTATCAATTAAAAGCAAATAAAGATCATCTATGAGGAATGTATAAATAAAATTAATTTTTTGGTGGAAAAACTTTGTAAATATGTGCATGGAATGCATGACCATAGATTTAACATTTTAGGAATACTGTTCAAACAACAAATTCTAAGTATTCTCAAAGAAAGCTAAACATTAAAATTTTGAAGTCTTACAAGAGTTTTTTGTTTTTTCTTTAGAATACATCATTGCTAATGTCATTTTTTAATATTGAGACCGTCCTTTTTAGTATTTGCACAATTTAGCTTAGTATATTTTTGTTAATCTTTAATAATCTGAATTTGGTACCCTGCTATCTAATAATACTGCTTAATAATCTAATTTTTTGTACTTTTTGGTGACATTTAAAGCATATTCTTCCTACCATGTTTAATGTAATATTCTTGGGTTTTTTTTAATTTTTATTATTATTATTGTATGCAAACATCAATAATACATTTTTTAAATACTTTTCTTGAACCTTTTTATCATAGAAATCTTATAAGGATGGAACTGTAAAAGCCATTATCATAATGCAGGCCTTTCTTACGTTTAAATACAATTAAATACTTTAATTTTCCATCTAAATTTCACTATTCATTTCATATCTAAATTATCATTGTTTTATTTTCATTACATTACCTTTAAGAGGCCACTTGACTAACTCAAAAAGATCTTGACGATAATGTTGAATCTATAAGGGCGTTATTTTCGAATATTGCGTTCAAATTTTAATATTTTTTACATGATCATTTTTGCATGGGATAGCTGAAAACAATCTACAACCAGACTAGCTTTAAATTAAAATTTTGATTACATATTTTTTTGTATTATGATAGTTCGATTTCAGAACTGGCTCTAAAAGTTAAAATATTTTTTTTGAAAAATCTGAAACCAAAATCAAAAAAGTTAAAACTAGCCCGGGTGTAGATAGTCCTTAGCTATCCTATGCAAAAAAATATTAAAATATTGAGCGAGATATTTAAAAAGAACGCTCCCATAGACTTATCATTAGCATCCGGGTCTTTTTGAGTGACTAGTGTAGACTCTTAAGTTAAAATTCTTTTTTTGCTTCTTGATTGGAGATTAATAAAATTCAAACTAATAGATATTTAAATGAAGTCTAATATTATGAAGCAATTTTTAATAAGTGGAAATTCAATTTATTTTTTTCTACTAAGAAGAAATTAGTGGAGTTCATTTTAAGTACGATTTAAGAATAATTTTGATAGTTTTAAACATATGAATATTGTTATGGATATCATATTCAGTTTATTAAAGGTTATCCATAAAAGGGATGTGCAATAAGCTTTAATTAACACATTAGCAAATTTAGTGGCTGTGATAAGTAGATTTGTAGATATATTTTGTTCCTTTTCATTAGAAATATTCACAAGATGTATAGTTTTTTAAATCTTTGGATTGAATCAATATGTATCTTTAATAGTTTGTTTGTAGCTTAATAATGGTGATTATCATTATTACAGAAAGTCAAATGTGAAAAGGATGATAATCATAAATTATTTTGAATTATTATAATTCTGTGTGTGAGCTCTCAATTTTGTCTCCCCTTATACCTATTTCCAACTTTTTTTAACTTTCATTTTTGCCTTGATTAATTTTATCTAACAATAATGCACCTCTCAATCTAACAGATTGTTCTATCACCAGAAATTTCACAAAATTTGTCTATCATTAACATCTTTCTTAACTGTGACTCTTACTTCCATCATCTGTAAAACCGGGAAAAATCAGAGAATTCAATACAATGTCGTGTAGCCAAATAAGTGGAAACTTTATCCCATTATTAGGGAGAAAAAACTTCCATGTTTTAACAAATTCCAGTTTTTTTTCCCTTTCTTTTTAAAATTTCATCTAAATTACCCTTTTTTCATAAAAATTTCAGCTTCTTGCTTTCCACCGTCAACCTTCCCCCCCCCCCCCCCCCCCACACACACACACACAGTAAGTCATTATTAAACTTTTATTCATTTTTCTGCAAATTGTTATTTTGAAGTGGCAATTAAATAATTTCAAATCTCCCCAACCTCCACTTTGAAATGTGTGCTTTGTCCATCCTCTTTGCTTCAAATTAAACTTACATGACGTTGTGATAGTACCTGAAATGAATTATGAATTAAATATATATAGGACAGTTGCACCATAAAATTTAACTAATAATAACACAGTGGTGCACAAAACAGGAATTTTTAATATATATTTGTACAATTAAAATAAAATAAAACTTTCAACGTTTCGTGCCGTCTTCTGCTGGCGTCTTCAGGAAAATATGATGATGGAAGGACTACGTTTGCATCTTGATTGAGAGATAATATTTCTACTAAATTAAAATCTAAATGAATTAAAATTTAAAAAAAAAAATGTTGCCATTTACACATGAGTAAAAATTAAAATATTGCAAGATAATAAAAAAAAAATTTATTTCCTTGCAATATTTTAATTTTTACAATGTAAATGAAAATGTAAATTTTTACAGTGTAAATTTTGTGTAAATGGCAACATTTTTTATAAAATTTTAATTCATTTAGATTTTAATTTAGTAGAAATATTATCTCTCGATCAAGATGCAAACGTAGTCCTTCCATCATCATATTTTCCTGAAGACGCCCGCAGAAGACAGCGTGAAACGTTGAAAGTTTTATTTTATTTTAATTGTACAAATATATATTAAAAATTCCTGTTTTGTGCACCACTGAGCAATGTGTTATTATTAGAACTATGAATTAGTTCAAAAATATTTATTGTATAGCCCCTTTTTTTTTCTCCAAGTTTGGGGAAAATTTCATTTGAAAGTTTGCAACTATTGTAAATTTTAAGGAAGGCAATTTCTATTATAATCATGAGAGCAATGTAAAACTATCTTAAGGAAAGCAATTCCTATTATAATCATAAGAGGAGGGAAGGAGGGAGGCATAAAGGAAAATTTTAATGAATGTTATGTATAGAATCTGTTAAGTTTGTTTATTTGTATGCAATTTCTTTGTTTTCAATATTTTAATTGTTTTTGTAAATTATAAATCTTATTTAAATTTATTGAAAAGGTCTTTCAGTTGCCCCAAAGCTTATTTTTAAATAATATTAATGGCTTTTTTTTTTTTTTTTTTTTTTTTTTTTTTTTTTTTTTTTCTAAGCAAGTTTTGGGGGTTTGAAAAATAACATTCTGAATATCAGAAAAAATAGGAATATTTTAATCTTTGTTAAATTGTAAAAATGTGGTTCAATTCAACTTTCTTTTAATAGTCACCCCCCTCCTCCTCATTTTTTTCCCCATTAGTAGGCAGCTAAGTACGTCAAAATTGCTGCTTAGAATCATTTCCTGTTATGTCAAATTTAATCTTATTCTATCTTTTTATTATCAGTTGATTTGCTGTTTTGATACATTTAGAATATGTCCTAATATTTTTGCTTGTACTCTTTTTATCGCAGCTCTGTGGGTTTTATTTACTGTATTAGAGTTAGTACAGTAAACCCATTACATATTTTGAAATCAAATTATTGGTTATTGTAGATATGTTTGCATTTTTTGAAAACATAATCATAGCTGCTAATTTCTGTTTTTAACCAAGTAAATATGCTTTAAAGTAGAAAATTCATTTGATAAAATTTCCCTGTTTTATGTGGCACTTATTTGACATGTAAAATTTCTGGCTCAAAATATGTTTATTTGACTTAGTTAAAAATTGGATATTGGCAGTGATGGATACTTGTTAATTGTGTTGTGTGCACATCATGCCACAACAGTTAAATTATTTATATTGTTGAACCGCTGAAAAATTTTCATTTTTGATTAATGTAAATAATTAAAAACAATGTCTTACTTTACAGCAATATTTAAGTTAAATTCTTTTGTAGCAGATGATATTTCATAACAGCTGCTGCTATTCATGCATTGTTTTAAATGTATAATACAATAAAAGTGTGTAATACTCTTTTCCATACTATAGAAATTTTTATTTTTGGATTTGATGCATATGAGAGACTAGAAGGATTTGGAAAAACTGAAAATTGTAATGTTTAATTTACTTCAAATCATAATTCTTGAGAAAGTGGTTGAATGTTTTATATTTGAACTTTATGCTTAGATTAGTTGGTACTTTTCTGTTAAATAAACAGCCACTCACTGTTTTATGCCATATGTCATAAGCTGTTTATTTCACATTGACAAATGTAGTAACCTGATTATTAAATGCATATGCAGAAATATTTTTAATTTTTTTGTGAGATTATTGTTATTCTTAAGGATTTAATGACTTGTTCAATTTAGTAATTAAGTGGTGAATATTCTGCTATTAACCTCTCACAAATCAAATTCAGATCCAGGTGTTTTTTTGCACATTATGTTTTCTAATGCTTTTGTTGAGGGGTATTAGTCATTAATATAGTGAGGAAAAAATTATATATAATTTTTAGAATATGCCCAATTGGGAACATTTCTGCTGGTTATTTTCCTGTGATCATTGGTCATTATGATTTTCTGCACATTTTCCCAATAATGATAGGACTGTAGTTTCTGTTTCAAAAAATAATTTTTATGATTGGTCATTTTTTATGATTTTCTTACATTTTCCCATTATTGATAGGAATGTAACTTCTATTCCAAAAAATAATCTTTTTGCTTTTTCTGCTAATTTTTTCACGTCAATTTTGATGAAATTTAATTTTTACAAAATTTTTTATTATATGTTCCTAATTGGGAACATTGGCCTGTAAAAAGATAAATTATTCAAAAACAAAGGTATTGTTAATATTGCAATATTTTTTAAATAAAAACATACAATAAAGTTATGTTTTCAAAGCCCTCGCTAAAGTGCAGGGGGAGTACCTCCTCCCCTCAATAAAAGTTTGTAAATACAGTTACAATCGGTAAATTTACAAACTTAGTTGGCAAATTTGTGAAAAACTTTAATAAAAACTATAATATACTTTCTGTATTTAATAGACTTGGCAAAATTTACAAATCTAATTTGGAATATTATTAAATTATTTACAAGTAAGAATGATGTTGCGTTTTATAATTGTGATAACTTTGCAAAATTATAAAACTAGTTGGCATTTGACTGTTCATTTATAAAAGGTATTGTTGTGTTTACAAAATATTAAAAAAGTTAAGTTAGCAACAAGGAATGAGATTGAAAATTAAGATTTAAAAATCTGAGTAGTTATTTACTTTTGATATTGTAAAATAGACTTATTTAGATACAAACTCATAGGCTCTTGCAACTAAAGGAGTTATAGCAAAAAGTATGAGGCAATGATTACTTCATCTGGTGGATGAGTCATAAATTAAAAATAAGTTTTTTTAAACGTTATTGCATCATCTTTCCCTAATCTCTCCTGCTGAATTCAACAAAAAATCTGTGGAACATTTTTAAATGAATTTACACAGTGTTAAATGCATGGGAGAAAAAAAAAAAAAAAAAAAAAAAAAAAAGCTAATATATTCATAGATGCAAAATTAAAATAATTTATGCTAGTTGTGCAATGAATTTTTTTTTTTTTTTTTTTTTTTGTTTAGTAATTATTTTTATTTTAAAAAAAAAAAACTTTAACTTTTCTTTATTAAACTACATATATGACAATCTCAGAAGCCAAGGGGTACAAATCACAAAAATTCAGTTTGGAGTAAATTGAGTTTAAATATATAATTGGCATTAAATTTGAACATCAATAATAATTGACTGAATCAAAATAAGAAACTGACGCTTGTTTCCTAGTGGTCTTTGAACTTTTATTTCAATCACTGTAAGCAATTTTCTGAGTACAATTTTCTTTAATTTTATAATTAAATATTCAATAATTTATAATTAAATTTAATATTATTAAATTTATAATAAGTGATCAATATTTGCAAAAGTGGTTTATCTCTAGAACGCAGAACATAATTAGAAAAACAATTAATTCTCTACCTGAGAAGAAAAAAAAAGCCTATTTCTAAGTCAGCTGTGCGCATAGTTCATTTTTTTTTTTTTTTTTTTTTTTTTTTACTTACTTATACCCCTTGGCTTCTGGTGTCCTCATATATCACTGACTTATGATTCCCTTCTTTCATTAGCTTCTGAATGTCTTTTCCTAAGATTTATACCTGGTATCTTAGTTAACTTTCTCTTCAACAGTTGGGCATGCTGTGAAGTGGTATTTGTCTAATGGGAAAGTACCAAATTGTGTCATTTAAGTGTGATATATTTGAGAGAACTTGATTGAAATTTATTTTCAATTTATACAAATTTCTTTTTAAATCTATTTGTACTAACTTGATTTTCCTCTTTTTTTTTTAATACACTGATAATGAAAGCAAATATGCCTTAGCAAATATATCTGAAAGCTTTTGTCTTTATAAAAATGATAAATAGGATGCATGTCTTACAGTCTTTAATTAGCTTTTGTCCATACTAAGGCAATACAGTTTTTGACTAAAAGTGCATTACTTGTATTGCAATTATGCAATCAACCTGTGATGTATCAAGTTCATGATGTGATTAGCAGATTCAGCTTTGAAATATATAATTTTAGAGATTAGTATTTAAAAAAAGGTTTAAGAAAATCTTTTACTTTATTGTCTTTGATGTATCACAGTTTGAAAGTTGTTTTGTGAATGAAGATAACAGATTACATATCTCTCAGTAACATCTGATAATATTGTATAGTGTACATAAATTATGTCAATTAAAAAATTAATATTTTGTACAGCCTCTATTTAAAATGTATTT